>BSBM01000173.1:12545000-13270000 GCA_027924585.1 Larix kaempferi | reverse complement strand
GGATCAAATATGGATCAGCAATACAAATATGGATCATAATTACTACAGCTTAATTACTATTATTCAAGGGCGAATTAATATTACTATTAAGATATTGGGTTTAGAAGTAATATTTAAAATAAATCCATAAAAAAAAAAATATTTTATTTAAATCTACTTTTATCGTATGTTTGATTTTATTTTGTGTTTAGAAGTTTATTGTATTATTGTTTACTAGAATTTTATAATCAATTTGATAACATTACTTTAGAATATAATTTCAATAAACAATTATATAATAAAACTTTGATAATTGCAAAAATATTAAGTTTAAATTTTTAAATATTATGAGTATTTCAGACATGTTTGATTTTCCTCGTCACCTCTTTATTCTATATGTGTCAAGAATAAGCACAATGCATCACTTTAGATTGTTTTTTTTCTTTTCAAGAAAGAAACCTTATAGGTGATCCCTTTTTATTATTTTTATTTTTATTTTTTCTTCGTGTCATATTGATTGCAACATATTTGGATTTACTATTTCAAAAGGTTTTCTCATCATCAATCTTAATCCCTTTTGAATTACAATTTGTCTAAATGAGACCAACCCTCCCTTTTTTGAGCTTGTGTTTACCATGGCTTATAAATTTTGATCTATTACAATTTGTCTAAATGGGACCAACCCTCCCTTTTTTGAGCTTGTGTTTACCATTCCTTATCAATTTTGATCTAATGTTGTATTACATTGTTAGTTTGATGAATTCTTGTAGTTGATGCTTGAATAACTAGTAGATGATGCATGTATAACAGGAAGTTCATGGTAGACAATGAGTAACATATAACTTGTTTGTGGCACTTAACTTGTGACCTATCGGTGTTCACCGAACACAAGTTAAGTGGTTGTGGTAGTTTTATCTCTATGATGTCTTGCAAACTTGTACACTCACAATATATCACTAACATAGTATAATTGCTTAAGATCCCTCATTGCACCTTAAAATAAATACACACTATAACTGTAAACGTTTTACCCTATGACACACCACACATATCATCTTCTTTAAAGCTTTAAAACCACACGATACTTCCACATTGCACAATTGTTGATGAATACAAGATTTCGAACCTTGGTGCCCCCAACTGACAAATTTGTCACTACCATCTATCATCGTATGAGAAAAGGAGAAGGATATTGGCCAATTTTGATTGGAATCCATTGCATGTTCACTAAGCCTACCTCACCTCGTTGTCAAGTAAGCATGTTTTACCATCTTCTTTTAATTACATCTCAACATTGTAATGACTTGTATTCGTATTTGTATGACTTGTAATGGCTTGTATTTGTATTCATATTCATTTTCATCATCATCCATGGAATTGTCATCATCCATGGAATTTTCATCATCGTCGTCATCATCATTAATACTCTAAACAGTGTATTGTAATGGAACATCATTGACATGATGGAATCCCTATGGTTGGTGGAATTTTATCCCTTACTACTATTACAAACCTTGTAGGTCTTTTAAAGAACACACATAATCGTCCCCTCCTAAAAGTCCCATTTTGGAAAATATACATTGTAAGGCTCTAACAATCCGAAAATTCCTTAGAAACTAGATATTCCTTATCATCATCATATTTCGATAGTGTAAAAAGGGGTTAGGTCACTAGCAAGGGAAAACCTCTAAGAATAGAAAAATTATGTAAACCTTTCACTAATCAACAAATACCTTTCGAGTGAATTGGTGATGTACAACTCCAAATTAGCACACTATATATTGGCGACCTATATATTCATGTGAGATTACCATCGATAATAGACAAAGATGAAGAGGGAGATCAATACTATCCAAAATCGAGACAAAAACTAGACCGACACCGGCATATCCAATATTTCATTCTGTGAAAAAGATATATACTGCGTTCATGTGACCAGCTACAGGACCAATACGACCAAGACTGAGATTGAGTAGCAATTTTTTTAATTTGGGTGCGAGTAGAGAGCGAGTAGGCCGGAATTTCTCATTAATTCCAACAAAATTCCTTAATGTGAGCAGCTACAAGACCAATACCAGGACTGAGATTGAGTAGCGCATTTTTTATTTGGATGCGAGTAGAGAGCAAGTAGGGAATTTCTCATTCTGCTGCGAGCAGGGGAGGAGCACAATGATCAAGGTTAGTTGCTTCTAAACTAGCAAACCCTTGTTATTCATTCATCTGCATTTGAAGTTTTAATAAATGCAATTAGCTATGGATTGAGTAGCACATTTTTCTTTTGGGCGTGAAACAATGTCTTGCGGAGCACAAACATGCCCTGCAGGGCCAAACCCCTTTCCTTTTATCCAATGTGTGGGCCTGTCAAAACAACTATTGGGACACACACTACCCACAACCTACAGAGCTCTCACCAAGTAGGGCATTTCTCATTTAGGTGCTAGCATGGTAATAGTTATTGGTTTGATAGTAAGGAAAACAAAAATTTCATTGGAAACACAATAAACAAATTTAGTGAGAGCTATATGCTAGCATTCAGACCAAAACAACAAAGAATAATCGCATAAATAAAAAGATGCATATTGATATCAACCATGTGAGACTATGATTTACGGCCTTATAACCCAATTTGGGGAAAGCAAGTTTGAATGCCGATGCTCAGTCTATTATTACCAACGTTTACAGAGAATTATAGCAATTCATGGCCCTCTAGGTTTTTTGCAGTCTAATCTACATGAAATTTTTAGGTTTTTTACAGCATATCCAAGTTGGGTGTGTGAACAAGATGTTAACAATCACCCTCACCTCTTTATCATTTCCCATGCAAGATATTATGCTTCTCATCCCCGTTGATTATTTTTTACTTTGACTTAATTTCTATTCCATTCAAATTTGTCTCAAATCCCTTTTGGGTGCAACCTTCCCATTGGGAAGCTTTTGGCCTCTAAAATATGATCTGTGGAGGAGATTGAAGTACAAATTCTCCACTTTTTTTTTTCAAGTTCAACATTCCATTAGTCCTATAGTTTAGCTACTTCTTATTTGCCCCTTTGAGTTACTAGTTTTCTCTTGTTCAAACATCATATTCTTCATCACCTCAAATGCATCAAGTCATCCAACTTCATATTCTACTTCATTTGTGTATTGACTTTAACTACAAAAAATATCTTCCATGTGTTGGCTTCAATGCCATGTCCTCCTCGCCATATCTTGTCATCCAATACCCATATTCTTGAATTAGGGCAGACTTGTAGGTTAGGTTTGTTATTTTTTATTTTTGTTTTTATTTTGTGTTTAACCCATGACTCCTTCAAAGATAAACCTCATGTCCTCAAGAATAGGGGTGTCCTCCACATCGTCATCCAAGGATGTAGCAAGAGTCCAAGTGCCATCATCTTCAATGGTCGTCACATCTTAGGGTTTGCAAGTCATTAAGTGTCATGGGTACCAATACATAAGGAAGAAATGAAAACCTGCATACCATTGTAGGATTGTGGTCCATGACTAATTGATTCCTTTCAGTGCCCAACTTCAATTAATTCATTCTCATTGATAGGATTATACTCGAACCTTGGGGATCATTATTATTAATGGTGGGTTGATTGATGTTTATAGTAGGGAATGAAATCAAGGTTCCTAACTAGATGGTTTCTCACATGGTCAATAGTGAGACGTTACCCATCATGGATATGTGGCAATTTTGGTTGTAAATGATTTGAGCATGTATAGCTTCCATTCAACATCTCTTTGAATCTTGTAGCATGGATTTCTTATGGTCCTATTTTACAACTTTTATTCATTTAGAGTTCTAAGATTCACAACATCATGCCAGGGGATACTATCCCCTAGATGGAGCCAATGTTAACACCAAATTTTCCTTCATAAATCTGAGTGTTACTTTCCAACATATATTCGTGGAAATTATTCGAGGTGAGCTCAATGTTACATTATAGAGTTCACTATTCGACATTGATGGTTTGTAAACATTATACAAGATGAACTCTGCATTGGAGTCCTTAATTTAGCATCAATGATTCATGAGTACCTTGGCCATATGGGTACTTAATTTGTTCCATAGCTTTGTTCCAACCTTACATTATGGGTACTTGCCATTTCTGTAGGTTTATGGTTGGAGTGAGACTTGTACTCTATTTTACTGCTATTTTAACCAGGAGATAGAGACATACAGTTGAGAAGATTTCATGACTTAATAGGAGTTGTGCACTACTAATTTTGGTACTTTAGAAGTGTTTGAACACCACCTATTTTTTGGTTCTTTAGAAGGGTTTTTACATTTCTGCATGCATAACTATGCTTTTAGGGGAAGGTTTTTGTGGTCTAAGAACAAATTTACATGTTTCCCAAGGAAACAATCTGTCCTTAGGTGTAAATATATGTTTTCGATGCTTGCTTGGTGTGTTTTAATGCATATTACAAGTCTAATATTTCAAATTACAATAAGCATTTATTGTAGTTTGGATGTTTTTTTTATATTTATCATTCACACTTTGTATAAGGATTCCCCCATGCGGTTAGCAATCACTAACGCAAAGTACAACAAGATAATATGAGGTGACAATGTACATTATCCAACTCTCTTGAAGCCCTTCTAGTTTGAATGATTTGGGTCAACTAGATTGACATACCAAAACGGTAAATCCTCTACTTAAGGGGCAAAGAGGTAGAACTTTGGTGGACCTAGTATCGAGGACCTAGGTTGTATGCCTTTGTTTTCATTCTATGGGTCATTAGATTTCTAACAGTGGTTGGTTTTCACAAACCAGAGTTCATATACAAAATTTATGGCACCAACAAGGTAATGGAAACCATGTCAACTCACCATAATTCTAATACGGACTTCTACTTCTAGAAGCATCATAGAGTTTCCAAGAGGATTTCAAAACACTCAATCTAACCCCAATTCTTGCTAATAAAAAACCTAGCAAAAAAGGGAAAACAATTCACTTTTACCATAATTTCGACATTAATGTTTTTACATTTCCTTAGGTGTAAATCTGTGTTTTGGCTACTTGCTTAGTTTGTTTTAATGCATCTTACAAGTCGGATATTTCAAATTACAATAAGCATTTATTGCATTTTGGCAATGTCTTTTTATCTTTAGGGTTCACAATTTGCTTATAGGTTATCTAAGGATTCCCACATGTGGTTAGAAAGCATGAATAACCCAAAATACAATGAGATAAAATGAGCAAGATAATATGAGGTGAGAGTGTACATTATCCAACTGCTACGAAGCCCTTCCAGTCTCACAAATTTGGGTCAACTACATTGACAGACTAAAATGGTAATTCCTTTGTTTATGGGACAAAGACGTAGAATTTCAATGGATGAAATATGCCCAACATTACTTATTCAATGGCTGAAATATGCCCAACATTTGAAAAGATGACCCCTTGAAATATGCCCAACGTTGTTTTAGGGTTTCCTATGTAGCTGGAAGGTGCCCAGAACTCACCAAAACGCTATAAATTTTGATTTCCATTTGAAATTGGTGCAAAATTATCTAAAACCATCTAATAGTTAATTTGGATATCAAATAAAGTTGACCTACAGTTGTGTTGCCAGCGGTCTTGAGTTTCAGCTTGGAAATTGTGACCCACGCCAGTCGTCACCATTGCCATGCTGAAACTTAAGACTGCTGGCAACACTCCTTGGATCGAGTCACATTGTAATTAGTACTAGTAAATGACTATTCTTTAAGGTCACAATTCTATCATGCATAATGAATGATGTTGAACAAGTAATCTTGATGGAAGCCTTTGGAGGAGGCTAATGTGGGCATCTTTTGGTTGCTTTGAGCACTTGGTGGGTTGAAATTCCATGAGTAAGGTATGGATTCACTCCTAAGGTACTAGCTCGTTGTTAGTTTTCAGAATTTTCAATCTGATCTAAGATCTTAACTGAGAGAATAACATGTACATCATATCTACAGCATAACAATCATGGACACAATAATGCAAGCACACAAGAGACACAGAGTTTCACCGAGGAAAACCAAGAAGGTGAAAAACCCCGCAACTTCCTCAGAGATAGTAAGAGCAATGATACAACCAAAGTGCAACCAAAGTACAAGAGATAGTCTTCTCCTAGAAGCTAATCCTCCTCTTCACATGTGCGCCACTTTCCGAGTGATGGAAGAGTGAGTAATGAGACATCCAAATAGAGATCTCCCGATCTCTATTTATACTTGTCCTATCCTGCCCAATAAACTATTGGGGCCGACTTGTCTAGCTTAGCCTAATAACTCATGGTTAACTTAATCAGGGCCGACCCCACACATGGTGGTATAATAACCCATCGGCAAGTTACGACACTTGTCAATACAAATGAAGACACTTCCTTATAGAGGAATAACACATCTCTATAGGAGTACAATATACATAGATGAAATACATAGGTGAAATACATTCCGAAGTTACATATACATCAACACTAGTAATTGAGAATATCAGTGGTTGGGATCAAAAGGACTACAAATCCATCCTTAATGTAAAGTCAGATAACCTTGTAGGTTGGAGCCCCCATAATGTTTTTCTTTCATGGTGCCACCATATGAGTTTTGAAATTAAGATTAATTGGCCCCGTCCCATTATGAAGTAGAACCATGTGATATATATCATATAACACTATTACCATCATAATATTCCATAGTTGTGGTTACTATTTTTTTATTAAGCTCATGAACATTTAAATGCTGTTTATTGTTTCTACTATCACTGTGTTTTTGTGATGAATGATTGAAGAATGTTATAAGTGTGCCTAAAAAATTATGAACATGATATACAATTCCTTATATTTATTATAACTTTGTTTTATGTGATGAATTCATTTGCATGACTTAAGTATATCTGAAGCTCTCCTTGAGGTCCCATGAATGAACTTGAACACTTGTTGCATTCATTTAATTTGAAAGAGTAGTTATAGTTTGAAAGAACTCTCTCCTTACCTTAGCTAGCATTCATTGAAAGGAAAGGCTTATTTTATTCATATGCATTTGCATGGTTTGATTCAGTTATCACACCACGAGTTGCACTTCCATCACTTGACTGAGTAATACAACCATTAAAATTTAACTTGTTAACTCAACACACTTTAACCTCGCTTGAGGATAAAAATAATTTGGTAGTTAGGTAGGACACCGGGGATAGGCATCCAAATAATTCCCCCTTATCATTTTCATCTGATACATAGTTGTTGTACTCTAGGGCACTAAAATCCTCTAGTATTTATTGACACGGTCATTGAACATTTTGTGGAGAGGGCCTCCCGTCATTTCGGGGGTAAGCCGCTAGGATTGGTTTTGGACGGACTTTGTGGAATACCGCACTCCACTTAGCTCCTAAGGAATATCAATCCATTGTCTTCCTTATATTTTTCGGCCACCATACTAGTGATACAACGGTGATAAGGCAGAAGTGCTAGTATCCTTCTTCGACGTGTCATGAACGAGGTAGCTTAGTAACTTGCCTTCTAGGGCTCTTTACTCCAGATCCCTTTCGGCAGAGGGATATCCTTCCATTATTGGTCTCTCATTTTGTATTGTTCGACTTGGATTTCATCACCTTGTGAATGATACAACTTGTTGAGGTCTCCATCTCTTAGTTAGGAGGTTTTGCTTGCTATTTCACCTTTTTAGAGGGTCTTTTTCTTTTTAGTGCTGCTTGTTGGCATTCTGGCCACTTTTGTTTCAGCTCGCTTACTCAGACACCGGCCCCAATACAGTTTTTTGAGCTTTCTTTTTTGGCCTGCAAACCTTGTCTTTTCCTAGCTCCCCTTCTGCACGCTCGGTTGCTTTGGGGTTTTTGAGTTCTTGCACGGTCAGTTACCAATTATCTGATGATGTGTGATGTCCTCTTCTCCTAAGTCTTCGAGATGGTTGAGTTAGATGGTCTTCTCAAGGGACTGAACGCCCCTTGATGGAGCCACTAACGCTTGAACTTAGGAGTAGTCTAGAGGACCACATGATCACATCATCCATGTGGATGTTTCTATTTACTATGATGATGGTATTTCAGGTTATATGGAACAATGGTACATTTGAGAGAGATGATTGGTTGTACCCCACCTTGGTTGATTATCTTATGGTCCTTCCATTCTGTCGATAATATTTGTGTGGTACCTTGCCTTTTACCTTTTGGGTATTTTACTCATCTTGGTATATCTTTTGATTTGCACCACCTTTTATGTTTTTGGTCTTATGGGTACTACAGTAGTTTGTCCACATTTGAGGTACACCCCCTTTGTCCAAGTTGTTATGAGTCTTTATACCCACTTCGTACCACCCTCCAGACCTTAGTTGGGAAGGTTGTTTGCTATCATACCTTTTGGTGGTCATATTTGAGTTACAAGAGGTAGTTACAAGGAGCTATTGCATATAAGAGGTAGTTACAAGGAGCTATTGCATATATTTGACATTATTTGACCTTCCATCTCTTTGGAATTTCAAATAACAGGTAGTTACAAGGATCTATTGCAATATAAATTTGACCTTATTTGTACATTCTCCACAATGGTTGATTTACTTTTGGTTCTTACACCCTATTGTTTATTGGTCTTGTGGTAGATTGTCCTTTCATTTTTTTGTGGTACCTTGCCTCTCACCTTTTGGGTCTTTTACTGATATTGAGTTATCTTTTGATTTGTACCGACTTTTATGTTTTTGGTCTTGTGGGTATAACTATGGACGTATTTTGTCCACATTTGAGTTACTACACCCCCTTAGTCCCAAGGGTTATGAGTCTAATTTATACCCACTCTTTTATTTTTTACTTATACCTTACTAGTTGGTTTTTTTACCCTTTGGTTGGTCCTTGTACCTTACTGGAGGCCGTGAGTCTCTTTGGCCTCAGTCTACTGGATGTCAGCTCATCTTTATTGTGATTGTACTGATCCTTTTGACTGTCATTGAATTTCTTTTATTGACCCTACTGTAATGTCCCTTTTTCAAAATTTTAATAAAATGCCCAATTTTCTACTTTTTCCCCAATTTCGACCTTTGACTAGTTTTGATGCCTACGTCCCAATTTTGGTCCAAAGGGTCCCAAATCTTCAGGGAAGGTGTATTACTGATATTAGGACTTAAATATGATGTTTAGGGATGATATATGGCCACCAAAATACCTCTTCAAACTCTCTTAAGATTCTGGTTCAAGTATGCAATTTTACTAGTAATTTGGGGTTCAAATCCCCCTGGGGTAAGTACTGAAAAGAGCTTCCCAAATGCCTCCAAACCCACTCAAATTTATGAACAGTAGTAGGGTATGTTTCAGGGATGTTATTAAGGTCCCAAATGCATCATTCATTATTTATAATTTCTATTCCAACCCTCTCCCAAACAACAGCAAAAACCAGTAATTCGACCCTCGGGGAAATGGCACCAAATCTTCTTCAAATGCAAATAAACTGAGTATAATGGCTTAAAACACTCAAGAACTGAATATGAAACTTGTAATACACATCAATGGAAGTCAATTCATCACAAACATATCAGAGAAACATTCCTTTATTCGAAATCATCATCATTATAATGGCATACATCAATGTAGTGGGGAAATGGACATTGTTTGCTCATTAATCTTCATTTTTACATACAACCACATGGTATTTCGACCTGAGACTTTATGAAGGTGAAGAAAAGAGTATATAATGCTATTAAAATTAGAAATACATCAATATAAGCTCTCCCAAGAAGCACAATAGCTCACCAAAAATGCCCTCCCTCAAGGACCATGAATATGCCTTCAAAACTAGAAATGGTTGAGAGATGGTGCTGCACTAAACAAAACCACCAGCTGCCCTGTAGCTGATACCTGAAAATAAAAATCCATTAAATATCCATGAAATACCTGAGTGGCCTCTCCAAACACCAACTTGGATGGGAAACTTTCACCCTCGAAATTGGCTAAGGCAAGAAACTAGTCATCCACTAGCTCTCTCTTCACAAATGCAATTTTTCTCAAATCATCAAAAGCCATTCTCATAATTGATTTGTTCATTTTATAACCAACATTAGCCTTCTAAGGGTAAAAATCCTCTCCATAGCTTCAAGATATTTCCACTTAGGAAATATTCCCCATTTTCCACTTGTCTCCTAGTTCCAACCTTCCATCTTCTCCCAAATTCGAGTTTGAGTCTCTTTGGCTTCTCCAACTCCCATGAGCACCTTCCTTGAGCCTATTTTTGGGGCTGACATGTCATAATGGTTAGATTATAGAGGTCAGGTATACAATTTGTCATATTTGTCATAGATGCTCCATCATTGGTGTCATAGGGGCTAGGGAATTTAGCCCAAGTGTCCACAAACTTCCAATTTGACTCTTTATCTTCCATGGAGGTTACCAATCCATCCCAATTCGACCTAAGATGCTCAATCCCATGTGTTATGACTTACCAACTCACCCAAGAGTGTTCACCTTCTCATAAATTTGAATTGGAAAGAGAGAGATGCCATGTGTCCTTGAAAAATCAAGCTAGTGTGGGTCCCTGTAATATCCCTTTTTCAAATTTTATTAAAATGCCCAATTTTCCACTTTTTTTCCCGATTTCGACCTTTGACTAGTTTTACTGTTTTGACCTCCAAATCAACCCAAATGCTCCCAAATCTTCTGTAGAAGTGTATGAATGGTATTTAGAATTGAATATAAGGTTCAGGGATGTTTTATGGCCCTCCAAATACTGCTGCAAACTTGATTTGTATTCTGATCAGTATATGTAATTTTGACTAGTAATTTGTGCATCAAATCCCCCTCGGGTAACACTGCAAATGGCCTTCCAAATGCCTCCAAACTCCCACAAATTTATGAACAGAGGTATATAATGTGTTAATTATGTGATTAAGGTCTCATATGCACCATTAATTGATTTTTTAATGCTGTTCTAACTCTCTCACATCAACAGCAAAAACCCCCAATTCGACCCTTGGGGAAATGACACTATTTCACCTCCCAATACAACTAAACTGAGTAAAAATGATTCAAATGCTCAAGTACAGTACATAAAAATTGTAGAAGACATCCATGGCAGTATATTTATCACAAATATATCAGAGAATCATCCATCCATTCGAAATAATCAACATTATAGTGTCATACATCAATGCATTGGGGAAATGGACATTGTTTGCTCATTAATCAATAGTTTTGCATACAACCAGTGGGTATTTCAACCTGAGACTTCTGAATATGAATAACAGAGGATATGAAGCTATTAAAATCATAAATATATAATTAGAAGCTCTCTCAAGAAGCACAAGTGCTCACCAAAAACGCCCTCCCTCAAGGAGCACGAATATGCCTTCAAAACTGGAAACGGTGGAGAGCAAAGTGCTGCACTAAACCAAACCATGAAACTTCCTGTATCTGCTACCTGCAAATACAAAATCCATTAAAGCACCATGAAAGACCTGAGTGGCCTCTCCAAACACCAACTTGGATGGGAATCTTTCACCCTCGAAATTGGCTAAGGCAAGAAACTAGTCATCCACTAGCTCTCTCTTCACAAATGCAATTTTTCTCAAATCATCAAAATCCCTTATCATACTTGATTTCTACATTTTATAACCAACATTAGCCTTCAAGGGGTCGAAATCCTCTCAATAGATTCAATAATTTTCCATTTAGAAAATATTCCTCATTTGCCACTTGTCTCCCTAGTTCCAACCTTCCATCTTCTCCCAAATTCGAATTTGAGTCTCTTTAGATTCCTCCAACTCCATGAGCGCCTTCTTGAGCCTATTTTTGGGGCTGACATGTCATAATGGTCAGGTGTAAGAAGTCAGGTCTGAATTTTGTCATAAAATGTCATAGATGCTTCATTATTGTTGTCATAAAACTAGGGAATCTAGCCCATGTGTCCACTAGTCTCCAATTTGACTCTTCCTCTCCCATGGAGGTTACTATTCCTTCCCATTTCGACCTAATATGTTCAATGCCATGTGTTATGACTTACCAACTCACCCAAGAGTGTTCACCTTCCCATGAATTCGAATTGGCAAGAGAGAGCTGCCATGTTGTCATTGAAAAATTAAGCTAGTGTGGGTCCCACCACTTCCATATGTCTCCAAAACCACTTGCCACCTAGAATTTCTCTTGAATTTATTTATTCATCATATTTATTAAATGCTTGAACCCTTCTAATGTCTAAATATCATTTATTAGTTTCCTTATTACCATCCCACATGTGCCCATCCAACCTAGGAAACTAGTAGGATTGATGGGATTGTCTTACTATGCACTTATTTGAATGGGGACATTACAGTCCTCCCCACCCAAGATTGCTTGTCCTCAAGCAATTTCAAATTTGGATGCTGCAAAATCTTCTCCTCTTCCCATGTGGCATCTTCATTTGGTAAGTCCTTCCATTGCACTAAATATTCTTTGATGATTCTACTCCTCAACCTTCTTTCCCGTGTCTTCAAAATCTTTTCCGGAACAAGTGTGAGCTGACCTTCATCATCCAAAGGAGGAATTATTTCTGAAGTGATGATTTGCTGACCAAGAGCTTTCTTAAGACAAGAAACATGAAATACATTGTGGATTTTACTCCCTTCCGGAAGTTCCAGTTCATATGCTACTTCTCCAACCTTCCGCACTACCTTGTATGGCCCATAGTACCTTGGTTTTAATTTTTCTGCTCCATTCTTTTTGAGAGATGTTTTTTTATAGGGCTGCAACCTTAAATATACTAAATCATTGACTTGAAAGGTTCTCTCTTCTCTATGTCTATCAGCATATTGTTTTTGCTGATTTTGAGCAACCTGCAAATTGTCTTTCAAGAGCTTTAAAATTTCTTGGCTCTCTTCCACCCAATCTTTAGCCTTTGGGGCTCTACTATCACCAAATATAATGTCAGCAAATGTAAGTGCATCATAACCATATAATTCTTTGAAAGGAGACATTCCTATTGACATATGATAAGTGGTGTTGTAGCAAACTTCACCCAAGTGTAGCCATTTTTCCCATGCTTTTTGCTGCCCTCCCACATAGTTTCTTAGGTATCCTTCCAACCATTGGTTTACCCTCTCTGTTTGTCCATCAGTTTGTGGATGATAGCTGGTACTTGGAGTCAATTGAGTGCCTACCAATCTAAAAAGTTCTTGCCAAAAAGCACCCATGAATCTACTATCTCTATCACTGACAATGCTCTTGGGGAGCCCATGCAATCTGAATATTTCTTTGAAAAAAATATCAGCCACTTGTGCAGCACTAAAAGATGATGTAACAGCAAATAAATGAGCAAATTTTATCAACCTATCAACTACCAAATAGATGCAATCCTTACCTAAGGATTTAGGCAACCTGGTGATGAAATCCATGGAAATACTGTCCCATTTTTGCTCCGGAATGGGCAATGGTTGTAATAGGCCGGCTGGACATGTAAGTTCTGATTTGTTTTGTTGACATGCTTTACATTCATTCACATACTTCTGAACATCTTCCTTCATCCCCTTCCAAAAAAATCTTTGCCTCAACTGTCTATAAGTTTTGAAGATCCCCGGATGGCCCGCTAGTGGGGAATCATGTGCTTTTTGCAAAATTCGGTACTTGAGCTTGGAGTTATGAACTAAATAAATTCTTCCCTTATAATATATCAGCCCATTCAAAATCCTATAATTATCATCCCCTTTGATTCCATCCAACACATCACAAGCAAATTTGTCTTTGGCATATTCAATTAGTAGCATGTTTTTCCAATCCTTGGCAATATCCATGAGAGAAAAGGAAGGCCTTCTTGACAAAGCATCTACTACTATATTATTCTTTCCTTTGACATATTCAATATCAAAATCATAAGCTTGAATCTTGCTTACCCACTTTTGTTGCCTTTCATTTAGATCTTTTTGGGTGAGAAAGTGTCTTAGACTATTATGGTCAGATTTCACCACAAACTTGCTGCCCACCAAGTATTCTCTGAATTTGGCCAATGCATGCATAATGGCCAGCATTTCTTTATCATAGATGGAGTAAAGTTTTTCATGAGGCTGCAACTTTATGCTCTCAAAGGCTATGGGGTGTTGGCCTTGCTTTAGGACAGCCCCTATTCCTCCACCTGAAGCATCACATTCCACAACAAAAGGTTTAGTAAAATCAAGAAGTGCAAGTATGGGACAACTACTCATTACCTCTTTCATTTTTTGGAATGCTTTTTCAGCCTCTTCATCCCACTTGAAAGCATCCTTCTTAGTCAAATCAGTGAGTGGAGAAGTCAACTTGGAGAACCCTTTCACAAATTTTCTATAGTAGGTGCATATGCCAATAAAGCCTCTCAATTCGGTAATATTTTTTGGTGATGGCCATTCCAAGATAGCCCTGATTTTTTCCATGTGTACCTTCACTCCTTCTTGCCCAATAATGTGCCCAAGATACAGTAGTTCTTTCATCCCAAACTCACATTTTGATAATTTAGCAAATAAGGACTCTTCTTGCAAGATTTTCAACACAATCTCTAACTGTTGCAAATGCTCTTCCCATGTTTTACTGTAAATGAGAATATCATCAAAGAAAACCAAAACAAACCTTCTTAGTTGCTTTCAAAATATCCTATTCATACATGCTTGAAAGGTGGCTGGAGCATTAGTTAACCCAAAAGGCATGACAAGAAATTCAAAGTGGCCAAAATGACATCGAAAAGCGGTCTTTGCACATCTTCATCTTTCATTCGAATTTGGTGATACCCTGATCTAAGGTCAATTTTTGAGAAGTATTTGGCCCCATGTAGCTCATCCATGAGCTCATCAATCCTAGGAATAGGATACCTATTCTTGATATTTTTTTTGTTCAAGGCTCTAAAATCTATGCACATTCTCAATGTTCCATCTTTTTTCTTCACTAGCACTACTGAAGAAGCATAAGGGCTAGAGCTTGGTCTAATGAGCCCCAACTCTAGGAGTTCTTGGATAGCTTTTTCAATCTCATCTCTAAACCTTTTAGGATGTCTATAAGGTGGTATCTGAATGGGTGAAGTACCCTCCTCCAAAACAATACTGTGCTCAACCCCCCTATCTGGTGGCCTACCATGTGGAAGGTCTCTAAAAAACCTTTTCATATTTTTGCAAAAGTCTCTCTATCTCCTTTGGGTGTTTGACAATATTTATAGTTTGCTTGGGAGATGTAATATGACATTCATCAGCCCATTCTATATCCCCATGCCTCAATATAGATCTCATGCTATTGCAAGTCACTACTTGATTTGGATAAGTGTGTTGCCCTCTCACAACTCTGTGTACTCCTTTTGAATCTTGGAATTTCATTTCGGGAATTTGATAATTTAATGTATGCTCTCCTATTGAATACAACCATTGCACTCCCAAAACCACATTAGTATTAGCAACATCAACCACATAAAAACTATCAACAAAACTATAGTTACCTACAGTGACTTGCAGCTTTGGAACCCATGTTTTGCATTGCATTGTGTTGTGACCGGGAATGACAACTGTGAAGCCATCAAATGGTTCAATAGGTATCTTTATTTTCTCTACCATCTCTGCATCAATGAAGTTATGAGTGGCTCCTCCATCTATCAAAACTGAAGTTCTTTGTCCTTGTACCACACCTTTGCATCGGATAGTATGATAGCGAGGTACTACTGAAAGCACTGCCATTCTTGCTTTGTCCGATGAAGGCTGATTTTCTTCTTGTCTTTCCTCTTCTACTGCTGTCTCATATGCCTCTTCTTGATCTAAAATATGTCCATCTTCATCCATGCCCCCATCATACCCCTCATTATCAGAAAATACTTCTATGTATTGAGCCTTTCCTTTGGTACATTTGTGCCCCGGTGTCCATGGTTGGAAGCATGTGAAGCATAGTTTCTTTTTTCTAAGTTCATCCCTATTTAGTCCCTCTTTTTTATTCCTCTCAAATGACTCTCTTTTCCAAGGTTTCTTATCATATCCATCCCTTTGCCAAGGTTTCTTTTCAAATTTATAGCTAGGCTTAGGAGGAAATCTCGTTCTAGGAAGCACATTTTGGAGATCCCTAGTCAAGCTCATTGCATCTTTTAATGTAGTTGGCTTGTGGGCTTTGACCAAACCTCTTAAGGGTTCAGCCAAACCTTCAATGAACAACAATACTAATCTTCCCATAGATACATCAGCCACCTTGACTGATAATTTTTTAAAGTCCAACATATATTCGGTAGGGGACCCAGTTTGCTTCAATTGAGCTAGTTCTTTGAAAGGCAATTCTGGATCTTTTTGTTCAAATCTTTCTAGTACCCTGTCAACAAATTCTCCATATGTTTTAACCTGATTATGACCCAAGGTTTTCAGCCCATGAAACCACCATTCATTGGCATCTCCTTCCAAATGCAAAATGGCCATTTTTAATGCATCCTCTTCCAACATAGGATTCAGCTGAAAATATACATCCAATTTTTGCACCCAAGTGTTAGCAGAATTTTGAGAAGAACCATCAAAAGTAGGAAGTGACATTTTTCCAATAGAACTATTCAATTCTTTGTTTTGGAATGGACTCCTATTGTCTCCCTTCATTCCAATCTTTTGCATAGCATCAATGTAGTCACTGAGTGGTACACCTCTTTTACACTCTTCATTCAAATCATTCCAATCATTTACTAGTTTCTTGTAATCCAATTCAAGATTGGGCTCTTCTTTGGGTGTGAGAAATTTAGGTGCAGTATGCCTTTGTGTGCTTTGAAATTCATCAGGTCTATTATGAGGTCCTGTACTTGAGAAAATATGCTCATTCCCTTTCATCTTTTCCCCTGAGTGTGAACCACTATTATCTCCTATCATCCCTTTGCCTGAAAGTTGGCTACCCAACAATTCGAAACCTTTCATCATTTGTTTATTCATATCTAGAATAACCATGGTAAGTCCTTCAAAACATGGTTTTAAGGCTTCAATAAATTCCTCCTTATGTCTTAATTTTTCCTCCTCCTCTCTACCCATTGTTTTAGAAAAAAACTCTTTTTCTGCTACTATCTCTTCTTCAACCAAAACTTCTTCAACTACTGATTCAAAGGGTGGTGTTTTATTTGTTTGGCTTCTTGTTAATACTATCAGGTTCCAAGACCATTCTATGATACCACTTGTAATATCCATTTTTCAAATTTTATTAAAATGCCCAATTTTCCACTTTTTTTCCCGATTTCGACCTTTGACTAGTTTTACTGTTTTGACCTCCAAATCAACCCAAATGCTCCCAAATCTTCTGTAGAAGTGTATGAATGGTATTTAGACTTGAATATAAGGTTCAGGGATGTTTTATGGCCCTCCAAATACTGCTGCAAACTTGATTTGTATTCTGATCAATATATGTAATTTTGACTACTAATTCAAATCCCCCTCGGGTAACACTGCAAATGGCCTTCCAAATGCCTCCAAACTCCCACAAATTTATGAACAGAGGAATATAATGTGTTAAGTATGTGATTAAGGTCTCATATGCACCATTAATTGATTTTTTAATGCTGTTCTAACTCTCTCACATTCAACAGCAAAAACCCCCCAATTCGACCCTTGGGGAAATGACACTATTTCACCTCCCAATACAACTAAACTGAGTAAAAATGCTTCAAATGCTCAAGTAAAGTACATGAAACTTGTATAAGACATCCATGGCAGTATATTTATCACCAATATATCAGAGAATCATCCATCCATTCGAAATAATCAACATTATAGTGTCATACATCAATGCATTGGGGAAATGGACATTGTTTGCTCATTAATCAATAGTTTTGCATACAACCAGTGGGTATTTCGACCTGAGACTTTCTGAATATGAATAACAGAGGATATGAAGCTATTAAAATCATAAATATATAATTAGAAGCTCTCTCAAGAATCACAAGTGCTCACCAAAAACGCCCTCCCTCAAGGAGCAAGAATATGCCTTCAAACTGGAAACGGTGGAGAGAAAGTGCTGCACTAAACCAAACCATGAAACTTCCTGTAGCTGCTACCTGCAAATACAAACTCCATTAAAGCACCATGAAAGACCTGAGTGGCCTCTCCAAACACCAACTTGGATGGGAATCTTTCTTCCTCGAAATTAGCTAAGCAAGAAACTAGTCATCCACTAGCTCTCTCTTCACAAATGCAATTTTTCTCAAATCATCAAAAGCCATTATCATACTTGATTTCTACATTTTATAACCAACATTAGCCTTCAAGGGGTCGAAATCCTCTCAATAGATTCAATAATTTTCTATTTAGAAAATAATCCTCATTTGCCACTTGTCTCCTAGTTCCAACCTTCCATCTTCTCCCAAATTCGAATTTGAGTCTCTTTAGATTCCTCCAACTCCATGAGCGCCTTCTTGAGCCTATTTTTGGGGGGGTGACATGTCATAATGGTCAGGTGTAAGAAGTCAGGTCTGAATTTTGTCATAAAATGTCATAGATGCTTCATTATTGTTGTCATAAAACTAGGGAATCTAGCTCATGTGTCCACTAGTCTCCAATTTGACTCTTCCTCTCCCATGGAGGTTACTATTCCTTCCCATTTCGACCTAATATGCTCAATGCATGTGTTATGACTTACCAACTCACCCAAGAGTGTTCACCTTCCCATGAATTCGATTTGGCAAGAGAGAGCTTCCATGTGTCATTGAAAAATCAAGCTAGTGTGGGTCCCACCACCTCCATATGTCTCCAAAACCACTTGCCACCTAGAATTTCTCTTGAATTTATTTATTCATCATATTTATTAAATGCTTGAACCTTCTAATGTCTAAATATCATTTATTAGTTTCCTTATTACCATCCCACATGTGCCCATCCAACCTAGGAAACTAGTAGGATTGATGGGATTGTCTTACTATGCACTTATTTGAATGGGGACATTACAGTCCCACACCCTCCATATGTCTCCAAAACCACTTGCCACCTAGAATTTCTCTTGAATTTATTTATTCACCCTATCTATTAAATACATGAACTCTTCTAATGTATAACATCATTTCTTAGCTTCCTTATTACCTTTCCACATGTGCCCATCCAACCTAGGAAACTAGTAGGATTGATGGGATTGTCTTACTATGCAATTATTTGAATTGGGACATTACACGTACCATAGCCCAATCATCTCTCTCTCTGGTTTGTACTAACCCTATAATAGGGTCATTTGGTTCCTAGAGCTGACTGGCCTCTAAGAGGCACAGTCATTTCTGAAAGTAACTCTTCTGAGTATATTATAGGAAATGTCTACACCCAAGTAATCAAATATGTGTTGGTTATAAGAATTAAGTAATCAAATTGTTGGTAATC
Organism: Larix kaempferi; assembly: GCA_027924585.1. Taxonomy (NCBI): domain Eukaryota; kingdom Viridiplantae; phylum Streptophyta; class Pinopsida; order Pinales; family Pinaceae; genus Larix; species Larix kaempferi. The sequence goes on along the minus strand of BSBM01000173.1, from coordinate 13,250,769 downwards.
AAATATTGGTAAATAATTTGAATTAAGTAGTTAAGACTTGTCCTGTCAGACAAAATTGTTGGTAAATAATTTTAAGAGTGGTGGAACTCTCGATTGAACTTGTGAGGAAAATTATCTTGGAGAATAAGTGTCCTGACAGAAAACTGAGTAGAACTATGACTTTATTTGTTGAACCATGGCTTTATCATAAGAACAGATTGCTCCAGTCTTCCATTTGTGCTAACAACACAATAAAATTTGCAATGGAAAAAGGAAATTTTGCAAGATGGAAAGCATTGTTTTGATGTTATAACTGTACTGTTCATGAGCACATTTCTGGGAAAGCAAAAAGCATTCCTACCTTTTAAATAAGAGAATATTTGACACAGAAGTGTGCTGTTAATTTTTAAGAAGTGAGCCTGAAGCAAGCGAGCCTGAAACAAGCAATCCTGGTGCAAGCGAGCATGAGGCAAGCAAGCATAGAAGGTCAAAGCAGAATCCAGTAGGCCCATAACCCACAAGTAAACATGAAAATCTCTACTTGGACTGGAGGAAAAAATCATATCTATACTATCAATGATGATATGAGTTGGTTGGATTATATGAAAGACTGGAAACCTAGGTGGGAGTTGAGACATGCTGAAGTGTTACATGCTAACTTACAAGGATTTGGTGCTTTTATTAGACTAGTGCCAAAACTCAGAAGAATGCCTATGGTATCCAGTATTGTACCAGAGATGATTTACAACAACTCCCTAAGAAAAACAGCTGATTCAAGCAATTGGTTAACACACCTCTACCAAGATCTTAACTTAATCTCGACAGAGGGCTCTACACCTCACCCTGGGCTACATTTAGACCAACAATACTACTGTATTAACCGGATACGTTCTTTGGAAGCATGGCCACATCAAGATGCTAGTCTCCGGTTTCCAAGTACTACACACACTTATGAAAAATATAAAAAATTATGGTGGAAATTCTTGAGAAAAGAAAATACAGATAGAACATATTATACCATGCTAAAGTTTGGACTTCAAATTCCACAAATCTATGAGGATCCTGCATTTTACGTCCTAGATTGGATTAGATACTGGTGGCGGTCATTCGGCATCAACCTGATAGCATTAGATCCAGCTGCTATTTATAATCTGAAACGGGAAGTTGGAGAATCTCTCGAACAGGTCAACGATATTTTGCAAACAAAGATTACTGAGGCTCAAATCCTTGGGTACTACATTAAAAACCAATGACAATGGCTTGTCAAAACCCACATAGACGTCCACATGCATCAGAATAGATGCGTGGTCCTGAAGTATGTTTATTCAAAGGCATGGGAAACTGAATCCAATGTATTTCAAGAATCATATGGTCCCCCATACTCCGACGAGTTGTAAATATCTCAAAAGTATTTGGCTATGAGTGGGGCCTGTCCATTCAAATTGTCATAAAGATTGAAAACAAAGTATTTATAACTATGTCATGATAATATAAAGAAAACCCTACTTTTCTATATGTCAATATGATTGAAAATATATGTTATGAATTAAATACCCTAAGTCAATATTAAAAGTAATTGTCCAAAGGTAACATTAGTTGGGAGTATGACTGAAAGCTACCATTTTTCAAAATAGCTTACATGTTTACGGTTCCGTTTTTGCTCGATTCAATTACTTTCAGTCATCTAAGAGGACCATGCTTGAATAAGATTATACAAGTTCCACAACATTATATAAAATATTGTTTTTGAATATTTTTGAACACTTATTAACCACCTAAAAGATCTTACTTTTGAAAGTCATAAAAACTTTTAGACATTTCCCATAATGGTTAGTGATTTTTATTTTATATTATTATTGTTGAATATAAATATCTTACTAAATGTGACTGGACTTCAATTACCGAGTTGATGAACCCAAAATGATGGGATGAGAGAGACTTTAGGGCCATGACGACAAAGCTGATAGTTGGATGGTTTTATATGGGATTTAAGACCCAAAGGAGCAATAAAAGAAAGCTCATAATTGCGTGAATTTGTACTCATAAGAAAGATAAAGTGATCGTATTCCCCATCGCTTGAAGGCCTACACGTTGAGAAAGGGAATGAGGATCAAGTAAAATTATAAAAGGTGCTACACGTCACCTTTTAAGAGGCGCTATGCCTTGCGGTCGTATCTAAACTTCTTTCCCATGGTGTAGGTAGAACCAAACAGGTATTTGTCAGATCTGTCTTCCTCAAGCGAGGGAAGTTTAGGAAGGCTAGAGGAAAGTGAGAAATCCAGTAGGTCTAGAAGAGTTGTATCAACTAGATGTCAAAAGACCAGAAGAAAATTCGATAAACGCAATGAATTTTTTCCGGTCGAGGGGGGTCATGTTCCTATGGTGATGAGACAAAAGACAACCTCAAGGTGCCCTTGAGGTATAGACATTTAGTGAAACAATGGGTACCCAAGGATCTTCCTCAACCGAACATAGATTTTTGTCTGAATGAGAGGATATATTGAATAGCACCGTCGTCAATACATGGTTTTGGGTTGTTTAGCATGGATGGCATAACGGTCCCTTACAACACATGTACAGAATTGATGGAGTATGTTGGACCATGTTACAGCTACACAGATTGGTTGTGCCAGGTCCAATTTACAAAAATTATGCGTCGCTATGGATTGCCAACAAACTATTTACAGTTGAAAGACAAAAATCAAAATAAAGGAGAAACGTTGTACATGGACGGAAGGCCAAAGGCTACAAGGAATATTGCAGGGTTTATAAATAGTACACAACCAGGGTCTACAATTAAGCAACCAAACTGTGAATTTGAGGGGCGTGAAGGAAACCATGTTTTTGTAGTTGTCATTAAATCAATATCTACAGGGGAAGAGTTGCTTATTAATTACAATTTGAACCGAGTAGATACAAAAAATGTTACTATGGGAGTGGTACATATAACAATTTACCTAACCTTTTTATTAACGAATTTAAAATATTAAGGATTTGTTCGTTAGTTTATTTAGTTTAAATTTTCCATATTTACTTCGCAGGCTAGTGATCGGGATAAAACCCCACCAGCAAATGGTTGGAGGAGTACATATTCCTCGAGGGATCAGGTATACATCTTTGTAATAGTGCAAATATGATAAGAAAAAATAGTTTTTTTTCCTTTGTTTTTTCATTATTAGTATATTGGTTTCGTTCGTATAATGTTATCTAATTATTTTGTTTACATAATTTGCTCTATGTTTTTGATGCAGTCCAGTTTTGCAAGGGTCACAGTACCCTCGATGCAACAGATATACATATTCTTTGTAATAGTAAAAATATAATACTTAATAATAGTTTTTAATCAATGTGTTTTCTCATGATTAGTTTTGGATTTGTTTAGGTGATCACTTTCACTATGTTTTTTATTTAGGTATTTGTAAGGGGCAGCTCCCAGATATTAGCATATCAGGGCAAGTCACCTATGAGCATCGATCCAAGGAGTGGATCACGATCCTCTACGTTGCAGGTATAATCCATTGGAATTGTACCAATATAATACGTAGCATAATGTTTATTTTGTTATGTATTTTTCATGTGTATACTGGTTTCATTGTGATAATGCTTTCTAATTCTTTTTTGTAGGGGTCCGATGATCGGGGCAAGTCCACAGCTGTGCACCAGATGACACCATCATCCAAGAACCAAGTAAACCTAGTTGTAATTTTAGGAATCTATCGTGATCATAGATATGTTTTGTTAATATAATTTTAGGAATCTATCATGATATAACTCAATAGTGTTTTATATATTTTTGTTGCAGCCCAGTGAATCGTTGTATGAAACAGCATTAGAAGAATGTTCAATATATCCTAAAGTGGCTAAGATCCTTAAAGATTCCCACATAATTGGTGAAGCCACAAACACATTTAAGATGATAGACAAATTGTTGGAAAAATATAGTGCGGAAATTGTTTCTCTGCTACTCAAGTTTCGGCAGACAAGCCATAACCTAGCAAGGGTTGAATTGTTGGAACAAAAATCTGAATCCTTGGAAGTAAGTTGAGTAATCTTGATTCATAAAATAATTCATTTATAACTTTATACTTTTCTCTTTTATATGATAGTACTGAACGTGTAAGATGTGTTTTGTATTTACAGAATTATCGGAAAACACACAATAGTGGTGGAGGCGATGTTGGCCCCAGCAAGGCTCGTGGATAGACGTGGCATCATGAGAAAGAAAATCCATGTGCATCGACACCTTCGCCATTGTTGTCGATTGAACAGTCCACAATACATTTTGACACACCATGGACCCCAACTGTGAGTGCACCGGCCGCTAGTGACTGACGCACATTCGATCCTCCAAAAGAAGGGGTTGACACTAAGAATCATGGTAATATTGATATCAACCTCGCTGCATTTCTAGGATCTTCCCGTGTCACTAGCACAGGAAAAATGGAGGCAACATTTTTGGTCGACGTAGATCTTGTCCCAATAAAGATCGATAAGGTCCCAGGTAATTAATATACGTTTATCAAGTTAGTGTTTATAACTTCATTGTAATATGCTGATAAAACATTTTCTTTCAACTAATTATGATCATGGCATGATCGTTTTGCAGGAAATGATGTTTTCTATAAACAAATGAATGACGCATGCTTGGAGATCTTCGGGACCACCATCCAAGAAAGGTGGGATAAACAACCAAAATGTTTAAAAGATGAACTCACTAATCGGTTGGTTGGCCTGTTCGGCAACAAGACCTTCAATAAAGCTGAGGTCATGAAAAAGGATGGACAACATATCAAGGTTGTCTGAGACCAATATAGGACCCACCTGGAAAAAAAACCCTAGGTATGAGCACCCTCCAATGATTCCACTAATGGAGTGGAGAGCTCTAGTGGAGGATGGAAGGGAGAGGGCTCAGAGAAGAGAAGGAAAGATAACACCAAGCACAGGGAGGTATGCAATACTTTCCTTAATGTAATTCAAAACCTTATTATTATTGATTTCTATATCGAACTTGGAACATCTAACGTATTTCAACACTTGCATTGGCTACCAGACACATCAAAGGCCACAAAGGCAAGACTGGAAAAAATAGGTCAGCACAAGCTTGGGCCTGGGGGTTATTCCAATTTCGCGGAATGATTTGTAAGTTTCGAAAAACCAATAATGCATACAAATAATAAATTGCAAATTATTTTTCGTTTTATTGCACCGAAAAATGTTAATTAACAATGTTATGCAAATATGCAGGCTGAATGACTCAATGAACATGCCACTGAGGAAGACATGAAGCTTGGCTTCAAGCAAGGCTTTGGAGCTGTTGTTGAACGCCGAAAAATCTTGTTTGGCCAAAGACAATCTTCTGGTACCAATCCATCTGGTGCACAGGTAAATAGAATCTATATACTTTATTGAAGATTAACCGCTTGTGCAATCTATTCATTATAAATACTTGATAAAAAATATTGACTTTGTTTTGAGCAGGAAAGCAATGATCCCCCTAATGTCGAGGAGGGACAACAACAAATCGAAGATCATGCTTCGAATCCTGGTAATGAATTTATTCATATGCTACAATTTTATGTATAGCATTGCAAATGGTGAACATTAATTTTAGCTCACCATATTTCAACTGCAGAGCATGTAGAGGGTGAAACTATACGGGTTGAGCCTGGACAAGAACATGAACTACATGATGTGGCCACACCAGGTAAAAAAACACCTTTGTAATATTTTTTTAAAATTAAATAATTGTCATTACAATAGAAAAATACAACGATGTAACATTTTCACATTGTTGCAGCAAATCTGAACCCCTTGCCACAAAATCCACGTCTAGATCAGCACTCTAGGATGTAGACATCACCATAAGCGCCTGATGAAGAACGAAGAACTGGAAGAGAAAGTCCAGATGTAGATGCTTCTCTTAGAGATTATTTACCACTTATAAAGAGAATAAAAACTAAAAATAAGTGACTCAAAAAATGTCGTCTAATTATTTTTGATAACAATATATCGTCCATGATTTTTGGCCTAATGAATGAATGAATGGTTTAATGGTTTAATGATTCAGTGTAGTAAATTGTTACCTTTATTGAATGTCATTTCTTATTGAATGAATGTGTTGACTAAATGAATGAATGGTTGATTGAATGTTATCTTTTATTGTATGAATGTGTTGTCTGAATGAAACAATGGTTTAATGAATGCTAGCCTTTATTGAATGAATGGTAGATGAAAGTTCATGATGAAATATGGATGAATTTGCACGTATTTGTTTTTTTCAAGTACATGCATTGGGTATGGGGAATTAAGAGTGATGTGAGGGGGTGAGGGGCCATAAGAGATTCCACCTTCATGTTGTTGGCCCTGTTCAGTAGAGAATATTAAATTATTCTTGAAACAGAGAGGAGCTCAATGAATGGCTACGATGTTGGCTTTCTACAACCCACTCACGTGTCATCTAAATTTTGACAATTTCTTGGAGCTTGTTGTGATGTTTGGTTGCTCATCATAACCAATTTTGAGTTTCCACAACTTCAAAGGCTGAGTAAATGATGCACTGGAATCAATATAATTAACCTTCTCTTTAATTTCCTTGGAATCAATATCCTTAAACTCATATTAAACCCTTCCAAAATGGCCTATTTACCATTGAAGCCTGGCTTCTGAAGCATGATATTTGCAACTAATCTAGCACACACCAACAACAATTAGAAACATGCCACTTGTTGTCAATGTTCATCATTTTTTAGGGCTGCAACTTGCCCATAATGGCTCATCTTACACTAGGGAATTAAAGAAAACAACAAATTAAAGAAACATATAATTTGCATCGGAAAAATAATAGGGTACGAACGGAACTAAGGAGATTAGAACCTGTGACCTATGTCTAGTCCCAAGGCTACCACCTTCGAGCTTGAAGTGCAACTGACAATGGGAGACCACCTTCAAGCAGCTTGATTCATTCTGCATGCATTTCATAGTGGGAGACGACGGGCTACCACCTTCCAGCTTGATTCATTATGCATGCATTTCACTATGCAACAGTCTCAAATTCCCACTGCGCTTTCCCTCAATTAGTTTCTTGATTCAGCATGACCCACGCTTGCCATCTGAGGAGTGTTTCCAGCGGTCTAGAGTTTCATACTGGAAACGATGACGATTCATGGTATTATGTTTCCCTTCAATTGGAATATCGCAAACCCAAAGCTCTCATAAGAAGGTTTGTTTGACAAATGTGATGCTTTCGGATTCTTGATTCAGCATGACCCAAACAATCACATTTGTCAGACAAACCTTTACAATGAACTATGATTTTTCCATATTGTAGCTAAAGGGAAACATAATACCATGAATCATCACCATTTCCAAGCTAAAACTCAAGACCGCTGGCAACACTCCTTGGATGGCAGGTGTTGGTGTCCATTTTGTCACTATTTTTTATCATCAAATCTATTTTGAATGGTGTTAATTTAATTGTTTTTTATATAATAAGTTATCCTTTCTTCCATTCATCCCATCAAACAGACCAGGTATGCATGTATTCGTTTATCATATGAATTTTGGTCAAATATCGTTATATTATGATTTATCAATGATTAATTAACAATTCCAATCATGCATGGCATTTAGTTTTGATCTACAGGCTACGATTTCTCAAACGACCCTTCATTCAAATTGTGTGTTTATATTGCTTAAGCTCAGCTGCATTCAACTCGCCATTCAGCCTTGCATTTAGCTCGCGAAATCCACAGTTAGCATGCTTTGGGCTATTAAAGTTAAAAACGGTTTCGTGGGTTTTGTTAGACACATGGTGGTGATGGTTAATGAGCCATTGTTTTGGAAGATTCGTCCCTATGCTCGTCAAGCTCGACAGCACACCATGCTTCCTTGAAAACACTCCAACACGCCGATTCTCCTGCGCATTCAGCCTGAAATCATGCACGCCCATTCACGTCGATGTTCTGGAAGAAGCTCGTCCATTCGCGCTCAGCTTTCCAACACAATGCTTCACCCATGTAAATGCTCCAGCAGTCCTCTCCTATGTTTGTTCAGTTCTCCAGCACACTACCTCTCTACCCATATCAAAGGAAGTTCGACGCAGTAGCTCCCTCGTGAAGGAATCGGCCCCGCGAAGCCTGGAGGATGCTCCCTACACTATCACGCACCATTCAAAGCAGCGAGTTATTCATAAATGCCTATGGTATTAGAGAGGCCGACTCTGTCGACCCTCTCATCCATTGTAAAATGTATAAATAGACGCTTGTAGACATAAATAGAGTTAGTCGGTAGTTGGAGAAGATCATCAGATTAGTAGATAGTTCATAGGATTTGCAAGCAGATAGCAGACATTTTGTAATTCTCTTAAGATTAATGGAAGCTCCATTTTGTTGATATTCTGAGTAGCTAAACCAGTTTCGTTTTCCATCTCTCATTGCTGGGAAGGGCCCCTCATAAACCGGAGGTTTTGTCTTTGTTTTCTGTATTTTCTTTTCTACAAATAGTTAGTTTATTTTTCCTGTATATGTAATTAATTTCGTTTTTTGTACATGATATTTCTTCCTCTGTAATTTATATTGTGCTGCTAACATAATTTGTGTTTACAGAATTAGCAAATGGTGTACCAACAGTAGAGTTTGATAGTTTCGTTTCAGTCTTTTATAACTAGATAGTTTGTTTTTCTAATCTTCTACAATTAAATAGACTTAGTTAGTTATTGTTTTTAGCTTAGTTCTGATTAGAATTAGTTTAATTAGTTTCTCCTATGTAGCTATAGGTTAATTCTCTTCTCCCATCTCAATCTTGCTTTAGTATAGAATAAGAATAATTTATCTCTCCAATCATGATTAGAATAGGTTGCTTTCTATTATCTTAGCTTCTCAACAAGTGTTCTCACCGATTCTTTGCATTGTATGTTCATCTGCATTCGCCAGCTGACTTCAAGATCATCAAAACTACCTTTCTCCTTATTTTAATTTGTTTTTCCTCCATTCGAACTATCATTCAGACCGTCGTTCGGAATGGCATTCGGATCATCATTCAGACTTTTACTCTTTCTGCACTGTTTTATGCTAGTTTGAATTCAGTTTCTAAATTTCCTTTACTGTAATCTTTCCTGCTCTTAATTAGTATTCTTAACCATATTTAGGCATTTGTTTTAAATTCCATAAAGTTTTAATTCAAGTCTTTTTATCATTATTAGTTTGCTTTAACTGTATTTTAAGTCATGTCTTTCGTATTTAGTTTACTAACATTAGAGAAATTTTGAGGTCAAAAAAGGGCCTCAAAACAAAGAAAATGTACTATAAAATACAACCAATCACATTCTAGTAGATGACATCATCCCCCTTGGTGAGGTGGCATTGCATGAGTTAAGAATGCTTATTTGTCAAATTTTCTATGGTGGATGAAAACACATAGTTAACCAAGGTAGTGGTGTAAGTACTTTTAAGTTATAAAGTAAAGTACTCATAATGATAGTCTTTTCATAAAATAATATTATTGTCATTTTCAAGTAAAGTACTCATAATGAATGTATTTTCACACTTTCACATAAAATAATATTATTGTCATTTTCAAGTGAAGTACTCTTAATTCATAAAGAAAGTCCTTTCACATTTTTTTATAAAATAATATATTATCATTTTTATGTTTTTAATTTTAAATTATATATTCACTCCATTCTATTTAATAACATAATGTCAAACTAATAAAGAATAATAATAGATTTAATAAATAATAATAATAATAATGCAATGTGGATTATAATAATATTATTGACATTTTACATGTAAATAAATTCTCAATTAAATTACATTATTAAATTCATGAGGAAAGTACTAAATATAAAAAGTCAACATAAAATTTAAGAAAAAGCTCTTAAAAATGTTTTTTATTATTTAATTTCATTTGCAAGTTCAAGACAAATAAATGTTAAAGGACAATACATTTTTGGGAATTTACAAGAATCTTAGTCACATCAATGTAGACTTATTTTATTAATTTTATTTCTAGTGAATTTTGAAAAGTAACTCAACCATGGTTATTTATATTGTGCATAGAAAATAGTGTGGGAGGTGACTTGTCATATATACCTACCCCATAAAACCCCCAATTCATAATATTTTAATATATCTCATATTTTTGTAGTACATCTCTTAGGAGGCCCTTTTTTGACCTCAAAATCTCTCTAATGTATGTTGTTGTTTCAGAATTTATTAGTCTTATTCCTAGTCTAGTTTACTTCATGCTCTTGAGACTTAGTTAGAATAGAGTTAATAGTTCCATTTCTCAAGTATTCTAGTTTTGCTAGTTTCTTTCATTTAGATTAGGATCAGTTTCTTATTTCGATAAATAATGAGGATGTTCATTGAATACAATTTGGATTTGGAAATTAATATCTTTATCAAGTTTTCTACTTGCTTCTAAATTAATATTTTTATCAAGTTTTCTACTTGCTTCTAGTTTCCACTAGTTTTAAATTATTATTCTGCTCATGGATAGTAGATAGATCAAAATGTTTAAATTTAACTGTAATTTGTCTCTTTGTAGTTTACATCTCTTTGTTGAAGTTATACTAGATTTACTTCCGTTTAGTTTTGCTATTACATTTGAAATCCATTACGATACATTCACTCAAGTTCCTGTTACATGGGAATAGATGTTTTCTTGAATTAGTTATTGAAATTATTTAGTAGTTTGTAATTTTGTTTGATTAAGCATAGCTTTCTACTTATGTAGTTTATTATCAAATTAATCCATTTCATAGATAGGTCTTTAACTTGTTTACAGTTGTTTTCTAATTCTTAGATAGAGTCTGAAATTGTATAGTTTACATTTCTCATAGTTCATAGTTTGCTTTTTAATCAGTTTCTATTATTCAATTATAAGATAGAGTAGTATGAATTGATACTATTCTAGTTTATCTGTTTAACTAAGTTTGATTTAGTTCTTTTACTGTTTTTCTGAAGTTTGACTCGGTTTTTCATTTTGAAAGATCTTTCGATCTTTTCTTTATTAAATATTTTTAAGGTCTGACAAACCGAAATCTTAGGTTCCATTCTACCTTAGCATATACTTTGCCTTAAATCTAAGATTACCAACCCCGGTCGATAATTAAATATTAGGTGTTTTATTTGAGATAGCTCACACACCCAACATTTTGGTGCCATTGCCAGGGAGTTGTAGAATATAGGTAGAATTCAGTCATAGATAAGTTGAACTCTCTTTTGAAATTTAGTTATATTCTTTCCTTTGAAAATAGGCTAGTGGCAGGTAAGCGGTAAGACGAGAGGTGAGAACCTGCGCATCTGTTATAACAGGCATCCCCAAAACCCAGCAGTAGTAGTTGTGTAGTTAGAGTTTATTTCAGTTATAATTTGTTTACATGAATAGGTCTAGAGATTCACAAGGTAGATTTATTAAAACTAGTTCTCTTACTAAAAACCCTACTAAAATTCTTACTAGCCTATATGGGGGGCGTGCCACCCCAACTACTAACTCAAAATAAAGGTATCGGAAGACACCTAAAGGGGATAGTCCTACTTGGAAAGCAAAGGAAATCCTTTCTAGAAATAAATTAGGGAAAAACATAGGGACATCAGAACAGTTTGTTCATAAAGAAACTCCACTAGAAGAACCTCAAACTCATATTGAGATTGAACTTGGACAAGAGGAAACTCAAAAGGATAAAACCTCAGGACCTCTTAACTCTCCATTAGTCCAAAATCCCAAAGACACTACTTTTTCAATAGCAGGTGGTCCAGACTTAGTAGATTTTGTCGATCCTACACAAGTAGACGCTCTTTTTGAGAGTTCTGTGAACATAGTTATCTCACAGATTGATACAACAACAGTAGGACCTCCAAATCTGGATTCCCACATAGCTGGTATTTCTCCTCCTAAAAAGAAGAATACGCGTCCTAAAACAGAACGTTGGGACATCCCATATTCACCAAGAAAGGAGCCACCTAGATTTTCTCTCTTTGGCAATAGAATCTTCATGGGGGATGAAAATGAAGATCGTGTCAGACAAGATGAAGAAGATGGAGAAGTTAGAACTGAATGTACCTTCGGGTTCCATATCTTAGACATTGCACAAGATGTTACTATGAAGAACATCCCTCCCTCCTCTGCTACCAACCTTTTATGGGAAGAGTAGTGAGGATCCAAACACATTTTTTTTCGAGTTTGACATTTTGTGTAGGGGTTATAATTACCTACAAGATGGCCAAAAGCTAAAACTCTTTCCTACCACATTAAAAGATTCTTCTCTTTGATGGTTCATGGGATTAGGAGAATCTAGTATTAGAACTTGGGAAGACATGAAGAATGCATTTCTTCGAAAATATTAGGATTACTGTAGACCTAAGGACTCTCGCAATGATATTTTTAAAGCTAAAACTCTTTCCTACCACATTAAAAGATTCTTCTCTTTGATGGTTCATGGGATTAGGAGAATCTAGTATTAGAACTTGGGAAGACATGAAGAATGCATTTCTTCGAAAATATTAGGATTACTGTAGACCTAAGGACTCTCGCAATGATATTTTTAAGATTCAACAACTCGAAGACGAGAGCTTAGAAGACTATCTCGAGAGATTTAACTATGTATTACACAAATCCAAGTATAATGATCTTCGAGAAGATGCAGTAAGACCACTCTTCCTCAAGGGAATCTCAGAAGAATTCTTAGATAACCTTAATCTCATGGCAGTAGGAGACATTTCTCATAAATATTTTGCAGAGATTTGTGAACTATGTAGGAATTACTCTAGGAGTAGAGGGAAAGGTGGAAGACACTTTTGAGAATCTTATGCTAGGAATACCAAAGGGAATACATCCAATCCTAGTGGATTTACAAGGGTAGAGTTGGGAAACCTATTGGAAATTTTCAAAACAAATATCTTAGGAGCCATGGGTTCTCAACTAGATGCACTACAAGATAAAAAGAGACAAGATGAAGAGCGTGCAGCAATGAGTGTTTTCTGTCCTAGGTGTAGAACTAAACATCCTCAATGAGAATGTCCATTAAATAATGTTTCAGTCTGTCACCTTTGTACAGAATAACATCCAACCAATGATTGTCCATCGTTGCTTGGATTACAAGCTGTATACAAGAGTGGAAATTTTGGTGAAATACCTAGGAGGCCTTGGCAACCTAGAGATCAACCATTGTATCAAGATTCATCACAAATTCCGCCTTATTACTATCCTTATCAACCTCCTCAACAATGGAATACTTTAGTTTGGAAGAATTGGTCCCCGCAGTACCCTCCTCAGAATGCTCAACAGCAGCAATGTCCACATGGATGGAGAGGGAAAACCTATTGTCAAACACCTCCTCCTATGCCGAGGGAAAACCTATTGTCCAGCAACTTCCACATGGATTTGTACCTCCTTCACTACCCCCTATCCCAAATCAACCTCACCATTTCCAGAACATGAATCCTCCAAGACCCACAATATTACACGCACAACCGATACCGAATCCTAACAACAAACCAACCCAATCTCTTAACAGCATTGGGCTGTTATCTCTTCCATCATATGTCATTTCGACCGCGCCAATACATGAGATACAACTGTGGTCTGGAAGAGTTTTGCAAGATAAGCCCAAGTCATCAGTTTTTATTCAAAAAGAGAATGAAGAAGACATACCTAGTGAAGTTATGAATGATGCCATTCTTGAAGATGTGGTTAGTTCTAAATCTTCAACACACAACCATTCACACAAAGAATTAATTCCAAAGGAAAATTTACCTCCATATCCGGAGCGTCTAGTAATAGAAAAACCTGTAACTTATCCAGAGTACGATATCATTAACGAATTGAAAAATATTTGCATTAAGATCCCTTTGTTACAAGCCATTAAGGATATCCCAATCTATAGTAAGGTAATAAAGGAACTCTGTATTAAGAGACCAGGGAGGAAACAAAAAGACCCTCCGACAATTCATGTAATAGGATAAATTTCAGATTGCATAGCAAACCAACCTAGAATACCAAAATATTCAAACCCAGGAAACCCTATGGTGACTGTTATCATCAATAACACTGCCATAGGGAACAAACTTATTGATCTAGGAGCTGTTATCAATTTGATGACTACCACAGTTTTAGAAACTCTCAATTTAGGACCATTCCTTTGCCCTACCCCAACAATGCTAGAATTAGCAGATCGCACTATGGTTCAACCTACTGGGATCCTAGATGACATCACTATATCAGTAGCCTCATGGGAATATCCCATGGACTTCATGGTCATTGAATCAAAAGACCCTTCCAAAGGTCACCCCATTATTTTGGTAAGACCTTGGTTGGCTACTGCCAATGCATTATAGGATGTAGGGATGGAGAGATGATTATCTCTGATGGGTTGTCTAAAAGAAAACAAGCTTTATACCCACCAACTCAGCCAATAGCTAAAAACTTATTTTGGTTAGATTGTCCTTTTGGAGATGAGAACTTGGAAGAAATTTCCCTTGTTAGTGATTTCTCTTGGGCACTTCAAGAGAAAAATACCGAGAACGTGTTGAACCAATTTATCTCTTCCACGACATGTGTAGATTTTCCCCAATCTTTTTCCCAATTTGACCAGATCTTTGGAGATGAAATCTAAGAAAACATGAGCCTCTCAACATTTACAAGTACACCATGTGTCTTCACAATCGAAGAAAACCTAGGATCTTATACCATACCGTGTGAGGTTAGTACAGACAAATTTCTGCATATAAATGCAGGTTTAGATGAGAGTCAGTAAAAACAATCACTAAAATTTCTCAAGAGTCAAACTAGAACATTTGCATGGGAGTATACCAATATGAAAGGTATACACCCGGATACTTGTATCCACCACATTTACACATACTCGAACATACCTCCTGTTAGGCAGCCCTAGAGAAGAATGAACCCAGCCCTGAAGGATATAGTAAAGGACTACTTCCCTTTTCCTTTCATCGATCAGGTGTTAGACACCTTATCAGGGAAACAATATTTCTCATTCCTTGATGGGTATAGTGGATACAATCAAATATTAATAGCACCTGAGGATCAAGACAAGACAACCTTTACTTGCTCTTGGGGGATGTATGCCCACCGAGTGTTACCATTTGGCCTATGTAATTCACCTTCTACTTTCCAGTGTGCAATTCTAGGAATCTTTGCTGACTTCATACATGACTGTGTAGAAGTTTATATGGATGATTTTACGGTTTATGGTAACACCTTCCAAGAAGCCCTTGATAACCTCGAAATAGTTCTTATTCGGTGCCAAGAAATGAACTTAGATCTTAGTCATGAAAAATGTAAAATGCTACTGATCGAGGGCATAGTCCTGGGACATCATGTCTCTCTTCAAGGTATCAAGGTGGATCCCACCAAGATCAAAATAATTGTTAATCTTCCTCCTCCAAAAATTCTAAAGGAAGTAAGAAGTTTTCTTGGCCATGGCGGCTATTATAGAAGTTTCATTGAAAATTTCACTAAGATAGCCGCACCTATGTTCAAACTACTCATGAAATACACAGAATTTCAATGGACTGAACCATGTCAACAAACCTTTGAAACTCTGAAGACCAAGCTATCAGTGGCACCCATACTTAGGGGCCCAAATTGGTCCCTTCCTTTTCATATATCCACTAATGCTTCCAACATAGCCATACGGGCAGTTTTAGGTCAAAAAGATGGACAAACATCACATGCCATCTACTTCGCTAGTAAAAATTTGACTCCTGCAGAATCAAAGTACACTATTACTAAAAAAGCGTTTCTAGCAGTAGTCTACGCCATCAACAAGTTTCGTCATTATATCACAGGATATGAAAGTTTTATACACACTAACCACTCCGCCATCAGGTTTTTAATGAATAAACCTATCACCAATGGCAGAGTGACTCGGTGGCTTCTTTTGTTACAAGAATTCAACATCACCATTGTTGATCGTCCTGGTAGAGAGAATGTAGTAGCTGATTTTCTCTCTCAAATTCAAATTAACGATAATGTCGGCCCTGCTGATGATAGCTTCCCAGATGAACATTTGTTCGCTATATCTGTCTGAACCCCATGGTTTGCATACACAGCCAATTATTTAGCAACTGGAAAGCTACCTAACCATCTCTCCCCACCTGAGAAACGTAGAATCATAGCTCAAAGTTCCAATTATTCTTGGGTAGATAATGATCTCTTTCATACGGGTCCTGACCTTATTATTAGACGATGCGTACGGGAGGATGAGATGGCAGAGATCCTACATGCATGTCATGGTGAACCTTGCGGTGGGAATTTTTCTGATAAGAGAACGACATACAAAGTTTTCCAATCTGGGTATTATTAGCCAAGCATCTTCAAAGATGTTGCCAAATATGTCAAGGGATGTGATAGTTGCCAAAGAATGGGTAGACCTACACCATCCGATGAGATGCCTTTACAACCTCAAGTTATGATTGAGCCTTTTGAAAAATGGGCTCTAGATTTTGTTGGACCAATTTCCCCTATGTCTAGCAAGAAGAAGTACATCCTGGTATGTACAGATTATGTCACCAAATGGGTAGAAGCTAAATCTTTATTTCAATCCACAGAGAAATCTGTGGTGGAATTCATTTATGAAGAAATATTTACCCGATTCAGTGTACCTAGGTAAATTGTAACTAATCAAGGATCTCAGTTTACTTCCAAATTAACGAAAGAGCTTACTGAAAAATATGGTATTATACATTGTAAATCTTCACCATATCACCCGCTAGCCAATGGTCAGGTAGAATCCACCAACAAAGTATTAGAAGCCATCTAACTAAGACTATCCAGTTACACCACAAACATTGGGTGGATAGGCTTCCTAAAGCTTTGTGGGCTTATAGAATAACTTGGAAGAACACCACTAGTCACACACCTTATGAACTTGTTTATGGTAAACAAGTTTTCTACCCATTGAATTTCAAGTCAAAACCTTTCGTATGGTTACACAGTTAGGGATGAACTTAGAAGAAGCACAGAGACAACAAATCCTGCAGATAAATGAATTAGACGAGATTAGGCAAGATGCTATTAAATGTACAATTTTAATACAAAATCAATGCAAAAAGTGGCATGATAGATACATTAAACAAAAACAATTAAAAACTAGAGACTCGGCACTACTTTTTTATTCAAGATACAAAAATTTTGAAGGTAAGTTAACTACTCGTTGGATGGGTCCATATGAAATTGTTACAGCTTTTGATAATGGATCCATCAAAATTAAGACAATTGATGATTCACAAATTTCTTTTGTTGTAAATGGACATAGACTTAGACTTTATCATCAACCAATATCTAAACAAGATTTTGTACAGAATTCCTTACACCAAGAGGAAATGGAACTGGTAGAAGAGGAAGTCATTCCTCCTCCTCCTAGTCCTTGAATCATTTTGGGTTATCTTCTTTTGTATATATGTAAATATGATTTTGATTTGCAATAATAATGAGTCATTTCTAACAACTTATTACATTCTTTTTTTTACAGGAAATCTATTATGATCAGTTTGTAAAATATTGTCAATAAAACAGGAAGACTCTTTTTTCCTTTTGTTAATTTGAAATTTTACATAACTTGTTTTGTACATATGCTTTGTTTTGAATAAAATTTGAATCATCTGACAAGTGGTTTTGTAGCTTAATCACAAGAACCCTATCTTTGTAATCAGCTCATGTTATATTATGCGAAAAGGGAAGTGCTCTAAAAAGAAATACTTATAGTTCTCCCTCTGTTTCGGTTACTGCTAAAATTGAAAAATTTTAGTGAAAGGATAAAGCATTCTTGATATCATTTATAACCACCTTCTTTTACGATTCTGTATATAGTATTTGATTCAAACATGCACACTTCTGATTTACCATTAGAACAATTGTTTAAAATACCTACTTCAATTATTATGATCTCCACAAAGCTCTATCTTACACCTATGGACTGCTAGTTCATCCTTGGCTCATTATCAAAACTTGTCTCCAAAGCACCTTTAAAAGGTAGCCTAAAAATGTGTGATATTTTCTATTTTGTGGGGAACATTACTGACCTTTTATGAAGAAGATAGATTGTGAAGTCAAAGAACAGCTTTAGGTTATTATCTTTTGGCATGATCTGTAATTTAGGCCATTATAAATAAAGTTACTCATAAGGTTTGTGCTAAATTTTGAATTATGTGTTTAACAGGCTTAGCACACTCTAGCGCCAACCAACTTCCTTACAATATATATATATATATATATATATCATTCTACGAAGCAAACCCACCGGGGTACTGAATAGGCTCGCTGGCAGCGGGTCCATGCTAAGTAAAATCTTAAACAAGGAAGCTCGATAAATGCAAGTAAACTCATCGGGGTACTGAACAGGCCTGCTGGCAGTGATTCAATATCGGGTAAAAGAGGTTTGGTTAATGCATTGCTATTCACATAACTCATAAAAACCTAAGTATACAAACACATGTTTAGGCCGATTATGTATACTGTTATTAGATAATGGCTGTAAGTTGGACTTGGACCCTGTCATCTAATTCAAACAATAACTAGGATATGATTATCCTAGAAATGGGACTCATAATTATAGTAGACCTCACAAATTTTTACGATGAACCTTATCTATATTCTTTGTATGACAAGAGATCTTTACAATGAGTCATGGACCACTAGTTTTCCTATGGAATTTTTCGCATCTCTTACACTATTATTCTTCATATGGTCTTTTAAGCACTGTTGTATTCTTTTTTATGAATGTACATATCTGAATCATCTACATTTATTAGTTAATATTTCATTTCCTTATGAAAATTATCACAATATTTTAAAAGCTATCTGTAAGACTTTCAATTGAATTTTTTTTTAAATTATTTTCTCTTTTATGCCTTGAGGACATGCCATTTTTTTGGTTTGGGGGGAAGATTAGAACTATTCTTACTCTCTGAATATTTATGAAAATTTTATTTATCTTTGATACAATTACAAGTGTTTTCAAGTTAATGCAAAAGCAGAAGAAAATTGATCTAATCAAGAACAAAAAAGAGGAACGCAACTAAAAGATCCAGAAAAGCAAAGTTTACAGCATCTTTTCTACACTAACAACTTCATAAATTCTCTACAAAATCAACTTTGGTCAGCATCAACAATAAGATCTTGTATAAACAAAAGTCTGTATGAAGGACTGAATGATGGGTTGAATGCAGATCTGAATGAGGCAAATAAACAACATTCTGAATGGAGTGCTGAATGAAACCATAGCCTATAACAACTGTATTTAATATGCCAAATTTGAAAATTATTGATAAGTTTTATTGTATAATTATGACAGGGATCAATCAAATGTCGATTTCACACATGGATTTGTTCTCTTATCCATCTCGCCTCCATTAAATGAATGGATTATGCATCATTTTGAATCATTACATGACCGTCATTCGGTCTTACTTATCTTGTTGTACGACCTGCCACCATATCAATCGAATCATGATCTCTCACGTGTAATCTATTTTCATTACATGAATTACATTCAACCTATCCAAAGCTCGGCTTTGTACATGGTTGAATATTCTCTAAACCACAGGTATTCACTGGATTCACGCACCTCTACGTTGGCACTCAACTTAAGATATTCGAATGACAGGTGCAATCTTGTCAAGCATGCCAAGCCCTCGTCCACTGTCATTCAAACAATCAAACGGACCTTAGTTTAAACTGGTGATCACGTGAATTTCGCCTCAGTCTATTTGCTCTCCATCTGAGCCACATCCTCTGCAAATTCTTGCACCTCTCGTATCCATTTTGCATCCCCCCGTCCTCTGTCAACAATGCCAATGCGTTATGAGCCTAGTAGCTACTAGGACCTCCTTCGCATTTATGAGTTTAAAGCCTTCCATGAAGTGTTTTTGTGAGTAGGTTGGGAACTATTTCTCCGCCTTCTTTAAGGCCACGACCACAAGATTTCATTACTGTTCGCCAAATGTTTTGATGGCAAGATGGCCATGTTTGGCCACCTTGTTTTCTCTGTGACAGAAGAGTCAATAGCATTAGCTACGAAGCTCCCAAGGGAAGGTGTCCGATGTCATAAGCATCTTTTCCTTCCACGGAAGGACCATGAATTTTCCCTGAAGACCGATTTTCAACACGTTGCTGGTACCAAAGGTTTTCACAGAGAATGGATCAAGCTGGAGTATTTAGATCTTTTGACCGTTATCATCCACTTAATCACTTGCAAGGGTAAGTTCACTATCTTTAAAGCTTGTCATTTTAGATTATTATCTCATTTTGTCAACAATCAAACCCTCAAATTCCCATTTTATTTCTTGAAAAGTTTGCAGAAGATGTCTAGCCAAGTCAGGAAAAATACTGTTAATCCTTCTGGCAGTTTGTATCACCATTGTCATATTAAGATTTTGATCATTCACCAGTTAGAAAAGAGAGGACAAACCTGGGATCATTTTGTTTTTGAGATACTGAACCCTCATTTATCTACTGTCAAATATTCCTCTTCTCAATAACTTCATCATACCCAAGCAGAACCAAATGCTAAACATGTACGGTTTAATGAGGATCCCTCAAGTGATGACCACCTTGCCTAGTCATCACCTTCTCCTGAACTTACTCTTGGTGACCCTACTTCGGAACCTCCACTCTTTTCAGATCCCACTAAATCCACGAGAACGAATTATGACCAGTTCGTCGACCAGTCTATCATTCAGACTATCATTCATCCTTCATGTTCAAATGTCCAGTCGAATGATCATACCTTTGAAACACCCTTCCTCACATCAGCCAACGTGTTTGCTCGAATGAGTGAAGCCTTTGGTGCTGAAAGTCCTCCTGCGCACAACCAAGATACAATTCTTGAAGGTCATACTGTTGAATGTGAAACATGTTCAAAAGAGTTGAGTCCCCCAAAGAACCCTGAACATTATAAAGAACTACTCATTCTAGCTCAACGGGAGATGGATAAGTTTATCCAAGTGATAGCACGGTTGATAGACAAGAATCAAAGTTATGTGGAAACAATTTCTGAGCTCCATGAAGAAAACAAGGCACTATGTACACAATTAAAAGACATTGAATGTTTGGTTAACGCCAAAACTGCATCCCATACTGCCTTGATGATGAGATATAATTACTTAAAGGACCAATTCAAGAAGCTCGAGGCCAAATCTATATCTTCATCATCCAAGTCGAAGGCAGCTGTTTCCACAGTAGCTCAGCCTTCTTCCTAATTTCTCTCTGTTTTTCTAAGTGGGACCTGGCTTATCTCTGGCTTGGGGGAATGTTGGTGTCCATTTTGTCGCTATTTTTTATCATCAAATCTATTCTGAATGGCATTAATTTCATTGTTTTTTATATAATAAGTTATCCTTTCTTCCATTCAGCCGATCAAACAGACCAGGTATGCATGTATTCGTTTATCATATGAATTTTGTCAAATCTTGTTATATTATGTTTTATCAATGATTAAATTAACAATTCCAGTCATGTATGGCATTTAGTTTTGATCTACAGGCTGCGATTTCTCAAAAGACCCTTCATTCAGACTGCGTGTTTATATTTCTTGCGCTCAGCCGCGTTCAGCTCATCGTTCAGCCTTACATTCAGCTCATGAAATCCATGGTTAGCATGCTTTGGGCTATTAAAGTCAAAAACGGGTACGTGAGTTCTGTTAGCCACACGATGGTGATGGTTAATGAGTTGTTGTTTTGGAAGATTCGTCCCTATGCTCTCCAAGCTCGACAGCACACCATGGTTCCACATCAACACTCCAAGACACTGATTCTCCTGTGCATTCAACCTGGAATCATGCACACCCATTCACGCCGGTGTTTTGGAAGAAGCTCGTCCGTCCGTGCTCAACCTGCCAACACAATGCTTCAACCATGTCAATGCTCTAGCATTCCTCTCCTCCGTTCGTTCAGTTCTCCAATGCACTACCTCTCTGCCCACGTCAAAGGAAGTTCGACGCTGCATCTCCCTCGTGAAGGAATCGGCCCCATGAATCCTGGAGGATGCTCCCTACGCTGTCAAGCACCATTCAAAGTAGCCAGTTATTCATAAACGCCTCTGTTATTAGAGGGGTCGACTCTGTTGACCCTCTCATCCATTGTAAAATGTATAAATAGACGCTTGTAGACAGAAACAGAGTTAGTCGGTAGTTGGAGAAGATCATCAAATTAGTAGATAGTTCGTAGGATTTGCAAGCAGATAGCAGAAATTTTGTAATTCTCTTAGCATTAATGGAAGTTCCAGTTTGTTGATATTATGAGTAGCTAAACTAGTTTCATTTTCCATCTCTGGTTGCTGGGAAGGGCCCCTCATCAACCAGAGGTTTTGTCTTTGTTTTCTGTATTTTCTTTTTTGCAAATAGTTAGTTTTTTTTCCTATATATGTAATTAATTTCGTTTTCTGTACATGATATTTCTTCCTCTATAATTTATATTGTGCTTCTAACATAATTTGTGTTTACATAATTAGCAAATGGTCGGCCAATAGTAGAGTTTGATAGTTTCATCTCAGTCTTTTATAACTAGATAGTTTGTTTTTCTAATATTTTGCAATTAGATAGACTTAGTTAGTTATTGTTTTTAGCTTAATTTTGATTAGAATTAGTTTAATTAGTTTCTCCTCTGTAGCTGTAGGTTAATTCTCCTCTCATCTCAATCTTGCTTTAGTATAGAATAAGAATAGTTTATCTCTCCAATCATGATTAGAATAGGTTGCTTTCTATTATCTTAGCTTCTCAACAAATCTTCTCATTGATTCTTTGCATTGTAGGTTCATCTGCATTCGTCAGCCGACGTCAAAATCATCAAAACTACCTCTTTCCTTAGTTTAATTCGTTTTTCCTCCATTGGGACTATCATTCAGACCGTCGTTCGGACTGGCATTCGGATCGTCGTTCAGACTTTTACTCTTTCTGCACTGTTTTATGCTAGTTTGAATTCAGTTTCTTAATTTTCTTTATTATAATCTTTCCTTCTCTTAATTAGTATTCTTAACCATATTTAGGCCTTTGTTTTACATTCCATAAAGTTTTAATTCAAGTCTTGTCATCATTCTTAGTTTGCTTTAATTGTCTTTTAAGTCATGTCTTTCGTATTTAGTTACTAATATGTTGCTATTTCAAAATTTATCAGTCTTATTCCTAGTCTAGTTTACTTCATGCTCTTGAGACTTAGTTAGAATAGAGTTAATAGTTCCATTTCTCAAGTATTCTAGTTTTGATAGTTGCTTTCATTTATATTAGGATCAGTTTCTTATTTCGATAAATAATGAGGATGTTCATGGAATACAATTTGGATTTGGAAATTAATATCTTTATCAAGTTTTCTACTTGCTTCTAAATTAATATCTTTATCAAGTTTTCCACTTGCTTCTAGTTTCCACTAGTTTTAAATTATTATTCTGCTCATGGATAGTAGATAGATCAAAATGTTTAAAGTTAACTGTAATTTGTCTCTTTGTAGTTTACATCTCTTTGTTGAAGTTAGACTAGATTTACTTCTGTTTAATTTTTCTATTACATTTGAAAGCCATTACGATACATTCACTCCAGTTCCTATTACATGGGAATAGATGTTTTCTTGAATTAGTTATTGAAATTATTTAGTAGCTTGTAATTTGATTTGATTAAGCATAGCTTTCTACTTATGTAGTTTATTATCAAATTAATCCATTTCATAGATAGGTCTTTAATTTGTTTACAGTTGTTTTCTAATTCTTAGATAGAATATGAAATTGTATAGTTTCCATTTTTCATAGTTCATAGTTTGCTTTGTAATCAGTTTCTATTATTCAATTATAAGATAGAGTAGTATGAATTGATACTATTCTAGTTTATCTGTTTAACTAAGTTTGATTTAGTTCTTTTACTGTTTTTCTGAAGTTTGACTCGGTTTTTCATTTTGAAAGATCTTTCGATCTTTTCTTTATTAAATATTTTTAAGGTCTAACAAGCCGAAATCTTAGATGCCATTCTACCTTAGCATATACTTTGCCTCAACTCTAAGATTACCAACCCCGGTCGATAATTAAATATTAGGTGTTTTATTTGAGATAGCTCACACACCCAACAACGGGTGTGGGTCATATTGAATTGAGAAACTAATTGAGGGAAAACGCGGTGAGAATCTAAGACTGTTGCATAGTGAAATGCATGCAGAATGAATGAAGAGTATTGGGTGTCGAGAGAAATGGTTGTGGGACTTTGTATGAGAGGAAATGGAAATGGGAATTGATTGATAAGGTCAGGCTTAAAGGCGGTAGCCTTGGGACTAGACATAGGTCGCAGGTTCGAATCTCCTCAGTTCATTCTAGAGTTTTGAGAAAACCAGAGATATATGAAATGATGCATTATGACAGTTCGACTTCACAGCTGCCTCTTGAAATCAAGGTAAGACATGGATACGGTGGGAGAAGTTCATATGATAGGGGGATTAGTTGGAGCACATGAAGTAAAATTTCAGTTGCTTCAACTACTCCGCCTATTGACTGATCTTGATATTGTGTCTTGTAAATTATCCTTGTACCTTGCCATATTCATCAACATTTTGCTGTTGGTTTTTTCAAACTTCAACAAGGTTCTTTCTAGTAAATTCATAAAAGGTAAGTGTGCATCATCATTCCATACTCCCCATTATATCAATCATATCATTTCTCATTCATACTTCTTGTCAAATAAAGCTGAAAGGATATTATTTTCAACAAAATCCAGTACATTACTTCACTGAAGCATCCTTTTTCCAAGAGTATCAAGCCCGAGCTTGTCCACTTTATCCTTACCGAAAACTGATTTGACCTTCTCCAATTCTATTATAGCATGATGATCACTTAGAGATGTATAATATTCAATTTGACCATGTCTTCCTTGCATCGATAACTTCTAGCAATCCCGAGTTTGTCCACTATCTCCTTCAGCATTCTTCATTGTGCCATATTTCTTGAACTCATACATACTTGTCAATTATATCTAGTAAATTCATAAAAGAAAATGCTACAAACATCAAGTTGCTTTTATTTCATTTGATTCAACTATTCCCACTATCATATGAACTTCCTCGAGGGCATCACCTTCCAAATAATAATGTTTTTTTTTCTTAAGTTCATAACATAGTCGGATAACCGACGACCACACTAAAGACAACCGACATCTTTTCCATAGCTCCAACGGCATCTGATGTCGGATTCAGCTAGTTCCATTTGTAAGAGGCGTCAGATATCCGACCACCACATCGAAGACATCCGATGTCTTTGCCATAGCTTCGACGGCATCTGACGTCAGATTGCAATCAGTTCCATTTGAAAGGGGCATCAGATATCCGACCACCACATTGAAGAAATCCAATGTCTTTTCCATAGCTCCAATGGCATCTGATGTCGAATTGCAATCAGTTGTATTTGAAAGGGGCGTTGGATATCCGACCACCACATCAAAGAAATTTGAAGTCTTTGCCATAGCTCCAACGGCATCTGACGTCGAATTGCAGTCAGTTGCATTTGAAAGGGGCATCGGATATTCGACATCATGTGAAATGACACAAGTCGGAGATCCAACTTCCTAGTAGTCGAATATGCGATGGTCTGTGGGTGTCAAATATCCAACAACAACCAAAGTCGTCGAATTGCAGCCGAATTTGGACCAACATTAAAAAAACATGGAGGTTGTCGGATAGTCGACCACAGGATGTAGAAAATCTGACCTTTTCACCGTCGGATTTTGGGTCCAAAAATCCTAGTGGAGAAAGAACCAGATGAAAAATGGTGAGAAGGAGCACAGAAATTGAAAGCAACCAAGCTATTAACTTATATGAATGCACCCTTGCTCGAAAACTTTGGCGGACTGAAAGAATTAATCACCCAGTTTGTTGTTAGCTGATACCACCGAGGAATGTTCTACTTCGACAGCCCTTTCGAAATCACGGGTGACCTTATTGCAAGCATCACAGGGATTTCTAACAAAGGGTATGTGGTACCCTAACCTAATCCCGCTTTAGTCAAATAATTCACAGGAACACCAACAGGTAATAATTCCAAGGGGTTAGTCATTAAATAGATCAAATATGAAACTGACATAATCGTTTCCAAGATTGTGTCCATTGGCTTGACTGCCTCTGGTCGAGGATCAAACCTTAAACTCGACATGCTCGAAGCCACCCAGAATATTGCATGGTGAGGAAAATTATATAGGTGGGCTGAACATCTGACGAGCATTATCTGGTATGTCTGTGAAAAGTGCCAAGATGAAAGAGGAATAATCACATTTCCATCCCTTATTATTTGGATAGCTATGTCACACCTTCGACCTATTGGAAACAAGGAATTCACTGCTTACAAAGGACCCCTCATGTATAACTTCAAATATTTTACATCACAAGGGTGTTGACTAGGAGCAACAATAGCCAAGATATGGCTAGAAGCTTGGTTCCAAGAACTAAAAATTAGCACATCCAGATGGTGGGTTCCATAAAATATCCTTCGATGTCTACCACTGAAATCACATATCCAATTAGCACCTGACCATAACAGAATTTGCTATTTTCAAGGAGTAGTCGGAGCAGCAGAGGAACTCAAATCTTATCCAGAATTCGACCAATTGTTTGTTGAGTTATCTTGACAATCCAACATAGTCATACTAGTTCCAGAGCAGGAAAGATGAAAGAACCAAGAAATTGTCGAGCCACTAACAGATGTGGAGAATGAAGAAACATATGAAGTACATTTGTATATTGATACATTTACACTAAGAACTGATGAACTCGTCGAAACAAACCCTTTGGGGATTATAATGATGCCTCATCAGAATTCGCCCGACAGATCAGTAGACAATACACAGTTTGAAAGCATAACACCAGAATATAAACTAACCAAGGAAAACATATGTCGTGTCACCAATGCAATTTTCAAATCTAGGTAGAACAAAAGACCCAAAACAACAGGAAAAGGGAAAAGGAAATTAATCTTACAAGAACCGACAAAAGAATAGAATGATGAACTTTACAACCTAGAGACTTGGGTAATTGAAGATGCTACTCATACTTCTCTTTCTCTTGGAGCTACTTGGAACTTGAGAAAGAGAAGGAATGGGTAGTTGAAATTTCTCCACCCATGTTCCTTTCCCCTTACTATCTATTAGAAATTCTCCAATTATGGGTGTTCTTCAATCGTGATATATGATCATTTCGATGCCCTCCCCTTCATAACTCCCCTCCACACCATGATATATGGGAATTTTGAGCACTCTCGAAATCCCAAGACTAGGAGTTGTATTTATGTTCCTTTCCACCAATCACATCCTCGTAGCTCCCCTTCCCATAGTCAACTGTTTGTAAGATAGAGCGAACGTGAGAAGCATAGCAATCCAAGTACTTCTTTTCTTAGACACTTCTTTGAAACAACATGGGGTTACTTTGTCGATCTACCACATGATTGCATATTTCATCGAATTTTGTTCGGTAACAGACTCAACAAAACAATGTTTTTCAGTACCAGATCATGTTGTCAGCTTCTTCTACCTTCATGGGTGTCTTCCCAGCCATAACTTGATGACCCAGTTCCAACCATGGTAGTATTTTGTATCAGTTCATATTCTACAACTGTCTATACTCAATTTGAATAAAGACAAGCAGTAGTAACTTTCAACTTACTCCCTGCTTTCTTTGGGACGAAGAAGCATTTTGTTGGTGGGGGAGATGTTGGAGGATCCTAGTCCGCCAGCCGACTAGGTCCTTCGACTGACTACTTGTCGGTCCCAACTTGTTGGAATGGACTTGTCGGTTGGTTGAACGAACAAGGCAGTTATGTAACTGATTGTAATCTACATAAATATAGGTTGGAAAGCTGGATGAGATATGAATGTATAATTGATCTCTGTATATACTTTGTACAGTCTTTGTTGAGTAATAGAATACTTGTTGCTCCTATCTCCATTACTTTGTCTTGTCTATCATCTCTTGAATTCTTGTGTGATCTTACATGATGTATTGCTGGTAACTATGCAACTTGCCTGACTACAACACTATCCATAGGACTTACAAGCCGGAGTGCTCCCCATGGTTTGCTCAAAGGATTCTTAGCTAACTGGATCAACATAAATACCACATCACCAATCACTTTTATTGTATTATTATTGTTGTTGTTGTTGTTGTTGTTGTTGTTTGTTATTGTTATTTTTATTATTATTAGGTTCATTCATTAGACCGGGCTCCTCCCCCCCCCCATCGGATTTTGTTAGTAGGTGAGGGTTTCTTATTAATTTATAATTCTTTTGTTAATTTATTATATTTCTTCAACCTTCACTGCAACATCAACTTGCAAGTCTTCTGCTCATTTAGAGTAGTCACATTCTCAATGTAATTGGCCGAAGGAAACCCATCCTTGGCTTGCATAACTTTAATCATAGGAATCATGTCCTTAATGCAATATGCTGAAGGAAACCCATCCTTGGCTTGCATAACTTTAATCAGAGGAATCATATCCTCAATGCAATCGGCCAAGGGAAACTCATCCTTGGCTTGCATAGTCTTCTTCTTCTTTAGCTTTGCTCCTTTCTTCACTTCTCTTCTTCAATATGCAAGCACCAACTGGCATATATACCTGATAAACACAAAATGGCTAGCAAAGATCATTAGAATCATACATTTATCAAAATGTATTATCATCAAACTAAAAACGTATCATTTACACGATTGAATTCTCATCACTGAAACACCAGGAATGCGTCCATTCTGTTACGATGTAATCAATGTCGGAAACCATGACACAACAAAACACCAAGAATGCATCCATTCCTTTCAAGTGTGTGCCATGTTGGTTGGACTTGTAGCTTTAGTATATTTTCAAAGTAAAACATTTTCTGAATATTATCTCCAATAAAAATTATTTTCAATATCAAATCAAGGTTAGGGTAAAGATATTTCCCTTCTTCCTCAAGGCTTGAGAAAATTTTAATTTCTTTATTTGTGCCACATTCTTCAATCAAACATGATGAAGAACCTCTTGGATGACCCCGAAGAACTCTAATATTGCAATCTCTTTCTTTGCATCCAAAATTTTAGTTTTGCAATTTCATTCTCTGCATCACTTACAGGTAATAGAATTAGATACATACTAATAAATCATATCAGATAACTTCAGTTAACAACTAGTTAACAAGTTATAGCCAACTAACAACTTTACCAGATATCAGCAGAGTAACAATTTATAATCAGCTAACAACTTATATCAGTTAGCAACATATTCTTAGCTTCAACTTTTCATAAGTTAGCATAAGTATAGAAGTATTAACAATTCATTGATAGCTCACACAAGTATGGTGAACAAGAATTTAAGCATTCAGACCTACACTAAAACATGTGAGTGCACTAGTAGTCTTATTAAGAAAACATCCAACGAAATTCAAACACTTACTGTTGTTTCATAGTCTCTTGCATATTTAATATTGCATTCAAATATATAATTATGCAATTATACTAATTGCCCTTAATTAAAAACATTCCATTGTTGTATCAACACAAACCATTCTTGCATAGATGGACTCAGGCATAGATCCACCCAAAGAATTTATCTAGCTGCCCAAGGTGTCCATCTACCATCAGAATTAAACAAAAACCAAGCATAAGCTTCAAATAGTCCTTAAGGACTCCAATATAATCCAAACACAAGTAACATAGAGTCATCAAAGACTAAGACATAGGCCATGCACATGCCACAAATAGTCACCAAAAACTCAACATGACAAAAACACCTTGTCAAGTAGGCATACACCATTCTGCATTTAACATACCATTCGGTAATCAATACATAACAAAATCGAAAAATTTAGCTAGAGATACCACTCTGAATGCATATATTAATATGCACTCATACTCATCCAAAAGGATTATTTTAACTGATCATAATATCATGAGAATGATTATTTAATAATAAATTTAATGTTCAAGCAGTGCATGAATATACAACTTATGCATTGTCCAACACCTTGTTAGACCCACTGCACGACTCTGACATTACTCTTAAATAGAGCACATGAATCGTTCAGTTGTAATTAACTATGTCGCTAAATCATTTACTTCAGGAAATAAATTTCCAAATTTAATAACAAATGCAACCAATCAATCACCAGATATGCATATTCATACACCTTAATCACAATTGATTAGGATAAATATACATGATCATCCAGCTCAAGATGATTGTTCTAACTGCTACATGGCATAATTGAAACAAGATTCAACATGCTTAAAACACTCATGCATTAATATGCTCCAATTAATGTCAAACACAAACGCTGACTAGCTATCAAGCATTCAAGCATTTAACTAGTCATTGAAAATCATTTGACATGCCCCCATACCTACTACCAGTTGGAGACTTGAGGGAACACATGGGTATAAGAAATACAAACAATGCACATAAAACTTAAAACTTGACCAACATGTCCCAAATAGATAAACCAATCATCCTTCTTATGAATTTAAATGTAACTACCAAACATTTAAATGTGATTCCACAAGTTATGCAATCTATGCATACCACATTGATCTAAGCTATTAAGCTTGTGAAGACATATAAATACAAGAGACACATGCTACTCAGCATGTCAGGGAATTGGCTACAACCAGATTCATGCCAAACAATGTGTTTTCCTTCCATCGATTCCTTCTGACAACACGACAGTGATACACACCATTGTTTCCAATTTTTCAGGAATTACATTTGCGTTGGTGCATACACCATTCACCATATCACTGACCATTAGCTCTGGTTTTCACAACAATAGACACATCCACCATAAAACAATTAATTGTTTCAAGAATAGGGTTACAAGGGTAACCAACGACAATTTACAAAAACCATTACCATACACAATAATTAGAGATCACAATGGGATTTAACCAAGGAATATTAAGGCCAAAATCCCTCACTACAAACAACACAAGACAAGAGTCCACTAGAGACTTTATTCAGAAACCAAGTCTCATACAATTTAGGATTTAAGGATAAATCCTTTATATAGTTATACACACAACATCAAGAAATGAATTTTCTTACTTTGAGAAATCATCTTGCCAATTATAGATAGTCCCAGAGCTTCACACTCTTCAGGAGACAAACAATCTTATATTTACAATTAAATTTCCATCATACAGTTGCATGTACAAACATGAACCATTATAAACTATATATAAAATAGAGAAATTTGAGAATGTATGTAACATTCCAACAAGAGGCCAAACTCCTACTTGGTCTCTAGTTGCAAAATCTTCTCTCATAATCTCAAAACTCATAGATTATATTTCTATCTAGAAACATAATATAGAAAAATATCTTAAACTTTAAGAAAGACTTATGATAAAATTCCCAAATAATTCAAACATCTTGTGTTACCAAGATTAACCAGATGGAAACTAATTTAATCCATCCTTACCCATGCAAGACAACCATACATGGTTTAGAAGGTAACCATGTAATTAAAGGCAAACCTAAAAAGACCGAGATTTTTAACCTCGGATACTCTGACCATTATGAACTATTAACTAGCTCATTAGCTAATACAATAGATATGTTTATGCATACACTTTCTTTCAGAAAGCAGACAAATCATCCTAAGGTTCAAGAGTTGTAGCCTCAACTCTTATACCACTTTGTAATGCACCCTTTGTTACACTAGACTTAAGACACACATTTTAATTTTTTTCTAAATGTTACATGCATAATGTTCATATGCATTATTTGATCTAATGTGCGATAAGGAATAGCAAAAGCATATTAAACAAATCTTTTAGCGGAAGCATAATTTAATTATATATGGCGCATTTGTCAAATTTAATATTACTTCATCATTATTTCACATAATAAATCTTTCCCATTAAAATACTTTATAAAGGACCTATGATAAACTAATACTTGCACCAACTTTTCTAGTAAATCCTTTACTAAAACGATGCAGTAAATATTTTATTAAAAAAAACTGTACATTAAAACTACTCAGTAAAACACGCTTATGTATTGTGCACTAATGGGCAGCTAGGTTTATTAGACTAGCAATTACAATATATTATAATGGCAAACCTACACAGTAAGAACTACGTGCGCAGTAAGAACATTATATTAATAATTGCACATTAAGAACTCTCTAGGATCTACACACTATGCAGCCAATATTTCAAATATAAGGAATTCATTATTCCAGCATATTTAACTAAACTTATTGCGTAGTACAATAATTCAATAAAATAACTTCGCAATAAAGTTAACATATTATCATATTAACTACCCACAAAGGTTACATACATAAATTAAATAGGATATCAATTGCCAAATTATGCAAAGTAAGGAATGTAATATTCCAACATATTTACCATGCAACAAAGTTAATATTCCAAAGATTACATGCATAAACTAAGTAGGATAGCAAATACCAATTTATCCAAAGTATGGAATGTAATATTCCAACATATTTACCGCGTAGTAAGGATTTATATCTCATCCTATTAACGGCACAATAAGAATTGATATCTCAACATATTAACCGCGCAGTAAGGTTAAATACATAAATTAAATAGGATGAGCAATTATCATTCCTTCCAAAACATGGAATGTAACCTTGCAATATAATAATTGAGCCTTAACAGATGGTATTTGTTTACAATTATCAATTAAGTATTTATGTGCATCTTAATGCCATTACCACTCATTCCAGCTATCCATTGGTTTCCCAAAACCATCATACCATTCATGCTAAGCTTAAATAACAAACCTTTATAAGTTGTTAATTATCTTCTTATGTATTTAATACACAACAATAGTTCAAACAATGTACAAAAATAATGACTTAATAATTATTTCATTTTTCTTATTAAGTTGAGATATGCGCAATAAACCATTCCTTTATAAATATTTCATTAATTCTTTAAGAGTTATTTTCTCCCATTTATATGAAAAAGAAGAGTTAAACTCTCCAACATATTATAATACAAATTTCATTTGAACTGTGTAGTAACTAGTAATCACTACTGAGAATTACTATGATAAATATTAAATTGTAGTAAGCATCCAAGTTATAGAGAAAATAACAATGAATAGGATTTCAACTTAGTTATCCATTCATAAAATTTCCTTCTCATGATTATAAATGTTTAACTGCATAGTAAAACTTGTACCTATTCCATCTATAGGAATTTTAACCAAGTGAATCATGAAATCATTCCGAGTATCAAACTCAGGAAAATTAAACAAGGAAGTTCATATAAATTTTTACCAATCATCAATTAAATAACATTTCAGGAATTAAAAAGAAACTATGGAATTGTTTCACCATTCATCAAATAAATAATATTGATAAATTAAACATCATTTCTAAAAATTGAAAACTTATCTGGAAAAATACTTGAATTGGGAAGCGGGCTCTATGTGAGGCACGCTCCATCGAACCATAGGTAATTTTGTTCATTCATCTCTCAATAGAACACCACCCCCGAGCTGATGCTCATGGATTCACCAAACAGACATCTCACCAGCTCCATAATTTCTCTCAGGATTTCCTCACTTAGAAAACATGATTTACTGGTTTGTTACCAAATCCATGCCAACTGTGCAATCACTTCCCCTTGCTTCATTCTAACTAGCACCACAGTGAAACTCATCACCACATATTTGCTTAGAATTCCACTAAAATAATTTCTTACACCATTTCCATTTCGCAAGTGCAACTAGAGGAAAAACAAGAGGAATTTATCAACCAAAAAGTTAACAAAACAGGCTTGGGCTTACAGGTACTCTCAACCAACCCAACTACCACATACTGTGGACAAAGTGAAAACTTTGCTATGGAACTGGATGTGTTCATCTATCCACCAGCAATTCCAATTGTCCACGAATTCCGTGCCAGTCGGAATTCTCTTCAATGCTGCCATTTTTCCTCTCTCTCGCAGAAATTCCCCATGCGCAAGTTTTTCTCCCCGAAATTGAAGGTATGAATGAAAAATCATAATCACCATAAATAATCTCCCTTTCCCTTTGCATGCATTACTTCTATGCATGTCAAGAGGGAACCGCGTGGGTTCTCCAAGAGACCCACGTTTCCTCAATTAATATGTTTTTTTATTTTTATTTTCAGATTAAAACATTTAAGCTCTCCCTAATTCCACTTAACCCACTTAATCATAATTAATTGATAATTATGATTTTAAAAACATAACTAAAGTCATTTAAATGGGTTTAAGACTTAGGATAAACTTTTGGGATATTTCAAGGGTCTAAAAGGTATCTAAGGGTCATGGCATAGTTTCCTCCTAGGCCACTTTTAACTCCCTTACTATCTCTGGTGAATACATGAGCCCCCGATATTTTTATCGTACTGCCTTAGCACAGCCGGTTGTGGATTTTAATGTTAATAATTACAAAACATGCATTTTTTCTGCTATATAAGAATTTGCATATCAATATTTACATCATACATATGATCAATTTAGGGATCTCATCCAGAGGTATTACACACAACAGATGAAGAGTATAAAGTTGAATCATAAGAAGTGCCTACAAAAACACACGAAGAAAATCCCCAAGGACATAAACGAAAAGAAGAAATTAAAGGGATGCATGACTCAAAGGAACCACATGTTGTAGAGTTAAAGACTAAAGAACTAACAATTAAGGTTGTTGTATATAGTCCCCCACACTATATGGTGAAACAACATTCATTAAGGACAAGTCATGAGCATTGAAAAACTTACTATGGACTAACATGGAACCAGAAAAGCAAAAAATATGGAGGCACCTAGAGAAATAAAAACAATGCATGGAGATATCATAGTAGCACACCAACAACATAGAAGCATTTAGGAGAAATCAAAATCAAGCTCAAGGTGCAAGATAGCAATTGGGCCCCATGTCCAAATTTCACTAGGATGGATGGATGCTTGTGATTGGTACAAGTTGGATACATTTCTTAGTAGATCATATTGTATGGCTTCCTCCCATGTTTTGAGGATGAAACATGTGAAAGGGGATGGAATGTAATGTACATAGGGAGGATAATATGGGGTACCTAGGGAGGTGCCCAAGGTGATAATGCTATGTATTGAGGCCATCTTTATTAAATAAGCCCCATGTAGTGTGAAAAACAATAATTGAAATAAGGATTACTAGAAGGTTATGCCTACTAGAATGTTCATTCTCTAAAAAGAATCTAGACGGTTCCACCTACTAGAAAGCTCCTTCTCTAGAAAGTAGATAAAACTTTGGATAGAAACGGTATAAAGTAAAAGCAATGGAATGAGATGTCTTGTGAAGTCTATTAGATGTAATAGTTATAGCAAGCATATAGATTGTAGAGTGACTCCTTCCCTAAGGAATAGTTAATGGTGTTACCCTCTACTTTAAGGTTTCTTTCTATATTCTTATGATTATTGTATTATTTGCAAGTTAATTTCTATATTTTATCTTTTGTTCTAGTAAGGAACACAACACTCTCCTCCTAACATTTTGTAAACTATCCTACAAAGTGTAATATGTGATTTCATTTCAAAACATCAAATTTACCCTTTGAAAATCCTCTTCCATATTCTCCATTTTGAAATATAAGCTTCTCGAATTATTGACCCATTTTATGTTTCAACGAGGTTAAAATTGCAAGTGTTGCAATTGTGATTATGACTATATCTAAGTTCATGAACCTACAT
The DNA here is from genome assembly GCA_027924585.1 of Larix kaempferi. Lineage (NCBI taxonomy): Eukaryota > Viridiplantae > Streptophyta > Pinopsida > Pinales > Pinaceae > Larix > Larix kaempferi. Next base: position 13,215,112 of record BSBM01000173.1, on the reverse strand, counting down.
TTGACTAGTTCCAAATGAATACTTGAACTGTGGAGAAGGGGTCCCCACCCAACCAATACAAGTTAGTTATAAGGTAAAGGTTGAATGATAATACAGTTCCTTGAGTTACAAGTGAATTAGGTATGGTAGAAACACACTATATGGTGGTCATTTGATTGATGGACTCTTAACTCTTGGCATTTCGATGCTAACAATTGATTCACATGAAGGTGACATAACAATAGTAAGGCTTGACACCATGCATCCTTTTTTTGTGAATAATTCACTATATTACAGTGGCAAAAGTTACATAACTTCAAAACATATGGCCTTACTGGTGTATAAACACGAAGGTCTCCAGATATTCACTTTCAAGCCCTTCATACTATTCCATAGCTAGTAAAAACCACAAGACTAACAACCCTCCTATACTACTATTACATAGACCCATCATATCCATCATCAAAAACACTATAAGAGCTAGTCCTCCTTCCTATAATTGATCGCCTACACACTGCTATAAAAAAAGGACACAGATAGAAGAGAAAACTATGAAACTTATACATCTGCGCTACTATTGACTCCCACACAGGAAAATAACAAAAGAAGAAAACTGACATAACAACTACCTGTTCAAGACACATAGCCAGAAAATCCCATCATATATCCTTGGTTGGCTTTGGCCCAGAGGGATGGATTGGGTAGCATGCATGATTTGTACTAGAACCAACACCAACAACAGCGAACACCTGAGCACCCAAGATGCCCACAACCTGAGCCAAGGTAGGGTCCAGATAGAGTTGAATACCCATTTTACTAACAATAAGGTCGATTTTATGGTGCATGAGCCTATAGTCTTGATTATGCACTTTCTAGGCATGGATAGGTTCCTCGTCACTAGTAGCCTTATTTTATCTCTCCATGAGAACACACGCAAGGAGCCCTTTCATAACCCAAAAGGAGGCCATGATCCTATCATAATCCGAGAGTCGACCTCTAATCGAACCAGGGTCAAGGACCCACTCGCCAACCTCTTCCTTTAATTATTTCGAGGACATAGATTTAACCTTCTCCTAGATGTAACATCCCAAAAAATCACAAAAATTTAAAATTTTTCAGAATAACATTAAGTGCTATAGTTGTTATGCGGAAGTATAATAAATATTTATTTGTTTATCTAAACGACATACTGAAATATCATGTTTCATTTATTATGTATATATGTTTTGTTACAACATACGTGAAATGTAATTGCGTCTATACCAGCATAGATCCAAATCCTAGGCTCTATCAAGCGCCGAGAGGGATCAAATATCCCTTATATTTACTTTTTACTTTGTATTATTCTTTTTTGCTTATGGCCGACATAACATCTATTACTTTTTACTTTGTAGTATTCTTTTTTGTTTACTTTGTATTATTTTGTTACTCCATAAACACTCGACAAACGTTACAAGATCTCCCTCATATTTACTTTTTACTTTGTATTATTTTTTTTGTTTATGGCCGACATAATATTTATTACTTTTTACTTTGTATTATTCTTTTTTGTACTTTGTATTATTTTGTTACTTGACAAACACACACATGTTACAAGATCTCCCTCATACTGAGTTGTACTTTGTACCAGCCTAGATCCAAATCCTAGGCTCTATCAAGCGTTGATAGGGATCAAATCTCCTCGAATAGCTCCTTGAGTGCAATACCTGAGCCACCTAATCCTAAGCTCTAAAGTCTTTAGTTTAAGTCTCATAGATACTTTTTACTTTGTATTATTCTTTTTTGTTTATGGCAGACATAATGTTTATTACCTTTTACTTTGTATTATTTTGTTACTCGACAAACACTCTAAAGTCTCATATTTACTTTTCACTTTGTATTAAAAGTAAAAAGTAAAGTCTCTAGTTTAAGTATCATATTTACTTTTTACTTTGTATTATTCTTTTTTGTTTATTTTGTATTATTTTGTTACTCGACAAACTCACACATGTTAAAAGATCTCCCTCATACTGGGTTGTAGAGCGCCTCTGGGCGCAATTATTTTGTTACTCGACAAACACACACATGTTACAAGATCTCCCTCATACTAGGCTATAGAGCGCCTCTCGGCGCAATTATGATGTTGTTGGATGTTTCTGCCTCAATCATGCATCCTACTATCACTTATGGTTACTTAATTTGATGTCGATACTTTATAGATTTAACTTGATACTAAATTCATTATATGTGCTAACTGTTTACTTTTCTTATTGATGATGAAAGGGTCCTATGGGCACCCTGAGGCTTACTTAGCTATATAGCTAAAGCATTTGAATTTCTGTCGCAGATCGCGAGTAAGAGCGATACTATTTGCGAAGTGTATAAGGAGGTCCTATTTAACGTCAGTTAGCTTTCGATGTTTTAAAAGAGAAATAGAATAACTTGTAAATACTCCATGTTGAGATCTATTCTAGTTTTGTTCTTCAGCTATATTATGTATAAAGTTGCTTATATAATTTCATAACAATTATATTCCACTCTTAACATTTATGTTATTTGTATTACACTTGTATTGTATAACGTTGAAGGTTTTGAGCGTCAATTTCAATGCTAAGGTGTTTTTAAATCCTACACCTAGGCATTACATCATGTATTCGAATATCTATAATAATAGGATCATATCCTAAGCTCAAGTGCTTTCATAGTATTTTATACCTATCTTTTGATATCTAAAAACTATGGCACAACTCTATGTTCTAGTTGTTAATATGCCAACTTTGTAATGTCGATAATTACCAACTATATTCTATATACCATTATCCTCTACATAATTAAATATACATTGAGAGTTTATAACCTAGGAGCATTATATCATTAGCTATGAATTAGTTTTAATGTGTGCTCTAAGGTCTTTATACCACGTATACGAGTTTGATTTAAAGGGCTCCACGTCTTACTATATAAATTATTGAATGGTGAACAATTTATGGGTTTTGAACTTTGATAAAAACACATAACCAAACCATAATGAGGTTGTAATGTTTAACCATAAGAAAGGCCGAGCAATAACCTTGATGCATGGTTATGATGGCAATTCCTACGTACTGTGGTAGCTATGGAAATTAAAGTGCAATAAAGGCGTTCTGGGTGGAATGCCTAATGGCATCCATCGTGGCAGATCTTCACGTGGTTTTCTTGGTTGCGGTGCTAACCCTAACTTCCTTGGAGTTATTTCGACTAAGCAAAAGCTTGGGCATTCATTTTTGCAACTAGTGGGGTTTTGGAGAGGCCGACAGGCCTGCGAGTTCTTAGGGCTTGTTAGAAGAGTTTCAAGGCATCTCCTAGGTTTCGATACCTCGACTTGTGGCTATGTAAATTGTCTATCAGGGTTCTAAGAACCAAACCACTCATGAGCTATGGCTTGCTGCGTTCGTTTAGTAGTTTGAGTGACTCCAGTTTTCACGATGGTTATGAGGATGTTCAGACGAGAAGCAAGGTTCCTTTGCAAGGTAAGTTGTAGTTCTCTTAGTTCTTGAAGGTCGATAATGTTACAGCTATTTGTATTTAAGTTTGGGTTTTATATCCAATTTTTAACCATACTGTATGTTTTCATGGCAGGGAGATCCTCGGCTTGGCTTTTTGTATGTTTAAGCAACGGGGAAGGAAACAGCTTAACACCTGGTAAGCCTCGGTGACATCTCGTGGGCATCCATAGTTCTCAGAAAACTCCTTTGATGGTTTCTTGGCATAATGTCGGTCTGCGTTGATTATCCTGAAGCTTCAGTTTCGTTTTTACATTCAGGTCATTGTAATGGTTGTAACTATTTTAAAACCATGAGGCAATATTTTGGTTCAGGGAGGGGTAAAACCCCCGACCTGTTTCTTCGTTGGTTTCTCAACGCACTCTGTAAGACCGGTTGATAACAATACAAGTTTAGTTTTTGGAAAGTAATTCCATGTAATGGGCATTCATCAATACTATATTTTAATATCGTAATGTTGATATCTAAAAGGAATGTGTGGTATTTAGGGCCTGGTTTGGTTTATACGTAATGTAGTTACAGGGGTTTAATATTCTCGACCCTGGCCTGTTTTACCTTTAAGGTTTTGCAAATGATTTTAAAGATGTTTATAAAGGCCATGCCTGAGAGGATTATTCTCGGCAGTCTGCGTTAATTTATGAAATGTTTGGTAAGGGCTAAGCCCGTCCCTGTAATATAAAATGTTTGAACATTTGTTTTAAAGTCCAAGAGTCGTAATAGCTAAATGCCTAGTTTGTTGTGGTTTCTGTGTTTAGAAAATAGCTTGTAAAGAATGTTGAACTCGTTTCTATATTAACACTGTTGTTATCAAAGGCAATGCGCCTTGTTTTTGGTCCCTGTCAAAATGATCTATGTGTTTTTAATATTTAGAGGCTACGGACGAAAGGCTGGTTGTGAAATCCTACCCAACACTAATTACTATTTTGATTTTCTTTAGCTATCTATAAAGGCGATAAAGGTTTCGCATGAATTAACGTGTAACCTGTAAAGTTTAGACTATATAGTCTTCATGAATTCGAGCTCTATCTTAGTCATTCTATTTCGATTTGATAAATGAAGAAAAGTTAACTAGTGTTATTTGAAATAGCTAGGGTTGAGACTTGGGACATTCGTCCGAAATAAAATTTTCTCTGTGTTTTTATTTAATTTATAGCATCAATGGTAAATAAATTAAATAGTGGTATTGTATATTAGATATGTTTGGTTTCGATATATTTGCAGTAGATTCAAGTCATACTTGTTGATGAAAATCTAAACTATAAGTTTTGATACTGCTAGCAATTGTAATGCAGAAACTAAAATATCTTAAAGGAGTTTCGTTTGAAAAGAAATAGTAAGAAAACTTATATATTAATCGTCTTCTGAAAAAGAATAGTTAACCTATGACTGAAACTTAGGTTTTGTGCAGAAATATGGAATTGTTTATAATGAATTAAAGAGATGAAAACATTGTTTTAGTATTAAAATTCCTAAAACAAATTCTTTTATAAAGGAGAAAGTTTTGCTGTTATGAATGAAACTATCTATGAGATATTACAGAGCTTTGTCCTATTTATGTTGTTTATAGAGTAGATACTATTTATCAGAGAATTTGTACTATAGAAGCTTATTTAAAAAGAAAATGCAGGCAATGCATGCATTCAATTTTTGATTCGAATATACTTACAATGCATCAATATTCAGATCTATTTTAAACACTCTTCCCTATACTAGAGTACATCACAAAAACAGTGTGTGGAAAAATACAGGGAAGCAATTTATTCTATCTTTGTCATAAAACTTCTTCAACTATTTACAGAATAATATACAGTTCAGAAAATCAATCATTTACATCTGAATGATGATAACTAACAATATTCATCTAATAATCCTAAATCAATAGTTATAGAGACAATAAATTATAACTACTAGGAAATGAAATAACAAGTAGAACATGATAATGTAGATAGGGTGGACAAACACCCAAAGAGGCTTGTTCCTCCCAACCTTCTCTAGAAGAAGCATCCAATATCACTTGATCCTTTGGACCCCCGATCCTGTTTACTGAACCACTAGGTAGAAGACTCTGTGTAGAAGCAAGGCACTCAGGTTGTACTTCTAGCAATCAATGGAGACTTGCATACACCTCAAAATAAACCTCTGCATTCAGCAAGAAAACTATGCACTCAGCTGAAGTGAAACAGACTTACAATACAACTCAAAACATAGCTTCCCCTCATTGAATCTCTTGTGTGCATACAGCAGAACCACAAGGTAAATTTTTTCGTCAGAAAAAGTATGAGCATCTGCTCAAATTCGATGGATTATAAAGATGCCTAGGTCTTTTAGTGGTCAGTTTCCAAATAAATGATCCTCAAGCTCCAGTCCCATCTTTTAGGGAACTTTGACCACAATTCAAGGGAGTTGTCCCATAACAATAGCTAGTTACTGAGTTCCTGATGGTGCCACTTGTCCATTGCGTTCTACCCCAGATTCAATTCCACCTAGTGGGTCAGTAAACACTCTTTCAACAGTCTCTTTGGGTGAGTGTCTCCTATTTTATTTTATTAAATAATAATATTGTGCAATTACAGTCATCCTTGGCCACTTGGCCAAATATAAAACTTTACAATAAAAGTTAAAATAATGTTTTTCCCAAAGGGATTCTACCCCTGAAGAAACAGGCAGCCTCATGGGATTTCTTTTGCTCCATCTTAACCCTCGGAGTTTTACCTTTCTTCTTAGCTCACAGTGCCCTCTGTGATTTTTTCCCTTGAGAATCCATCTTAACCCTCCAAAACAAACTACTAAGTGCTTCACTACCCGTTCTCCTATTAATACTCCGCCCAAGCTCAGAAATAGGATGAAAAACAAGGAGAATGCAGAAAAGCACAAGCCTTCCCCCTTTCTTATAGCACTTTCCTTCTCTCTGTCCAAAAATGCCGCTATTATAACACTGTCGCGATCACTCATTCGTCGGATAGCCTCCCCCATCAGAACTGGTGCACTCTGTAGATTTTCAAATGGCACCCTCTCTACGAGGATCTGGCCGTATTCCTTGCTCATCATGATTTGCAGTAGTCCTTAATGGTTCATTAACGCAAGGGTTAAATTGGCCTGTACCCTCGCTTTCCGTCTGCGGTGGGATGTCCTTGTTCCAAATGGAAATCGAAATCACCGCATGTGGTCTGTTGTGGGCATCATCATAGTTCCTCGTGTTAGTACCTCCCCCTAGGTTCGACCGAGCATCCTCCGACGCCAACTGGGTGCATTGGGTATACATCCCCCATGCCTATGCCCTGTCCCTCATCGATCTTGGTCCCCAATCTCCTCACTTCCATCCTTCCCTCTCTCTTCCATTTGGTTCTTTTCCGCCCCACTACTCTTCCCATCCTGGTGCTGCAGACTAGAGGGGGAAGACCCCCCTCCCCGAGAGCCCATTATAGCTGACATGAAACCCGAGCTAGACTCCGAAAACCCTCGCTAGACTTTACTTCAGAGAGCATTATAATTGCTCAAAGATCCACCATGCATCCTTGATTATAAGCATTATCATAATATATTTCAAGGCCATTAAATTTTATTTTCTCCATTACATGGTCTATTATAATAACGGAAAGTTGATGCATTGGTTTTTGCTTTTTAATGGGTGCACCTTATGAAGTGGATAGTATATGCAATTCTTAAAGCTTATGGAATCTGTTTTCAAATTTTATATCAAAAGGGAAAACTCTAGCACAATAGCATTGCATAGCATTGTTACCTTTGCAGATGCTATGTCACCTTACCTAGTTCCCAAATGTTAGATGCTTCAATATATATTCGCGCATGGTGAGTTGTGGCCTTAGGTAGATATATAAAACGAAGGTGGCAAGCCTTGGCATGTTGCCACATTGATTGACACATTTGAATTGTAGGGAGAAGCTACGCATTTGTTTGGGTTTTAATATGTGCTTGGCGACCGGTGGGAAGTCATATCACCAAAGGTGCAGCCTATTATTGTGGTTACTGTAATGTTAATGCTCAAATTGACAATGCAGAGAATGGGTGCGGTTTATCCCTTGCCTCGTGATCACCCCCAATTTGTTGGCCAGTCGACAACACACCACCTTAATAACCCATACCAACATAAGCCAGGATGGGGTCATCCTCACCATCCATTGTCAGATCTTATGATGGAAATGGTTAGCTTTACCTCCATGTTGAGCATTTGATCCCTAGTTCACTATGTTGTCATCTCATTTTTACTTTGTAAACACTACCATCCAAATGGCGCTCCTTACCTGTGATCTCATTGCCAAGTTAACCGCGTATTGATCTTCCTAGGATATTTCCTATCGTGACCATTCCTTCTGTTGTTGAAATCGCCCCACTCTCATATCTGGTTTTTGAGCATTCCAAGAGATGGATGAAGGACTTTGGGCCAGAGTTTTGCAAGTGCGTGGTGGCACCAATAGTGCAATGGAAGGTATTCTCGGGACACCGAGAGAGAACAAAAGCATGGATCTCGTGAAGCAGTATATGCTCATAGTTCCTTCGCCTCTGTACAACCTAAAATAATTGCTTCAAGTTCAATTTTGGTGTCAATAACTACTATAGTTTTGAAGACATGCAGGATAATGTTGGAAACTTATGTTGTGCTTGTTTTAATGAACTTCATGGATTGTTTAAAATCTGAACAAGGTTATTTTGGGACATGGATATTATTGTGTTTTTATATATTATGATCACACCAAACACGGTTTGGAAACCTCTAGCATTTTATTAATGTATGTTTCACATGCATAATATGGAAATAATATGCTCTTCTTCATGTTTTATTTTGTGTGGCATAAGGGGATCGGGGACATATTTGATCCTATCTTTTGTTTTATTATGATGCGGATTATGGGAATCACAAGGATGTTTGCTAGTCTTGGGATTCATCCCCTTTAACGGAACAATGGTTGACGGGAGCCCCTTTACCACTCTTTTCATCTCCTCACTACGTTTGATAGGGTTTAACTTTCTAACTCGAGAATGTTCACATGCAATACTTGTCACGTAATTAAAGAAAGGAGTTTTCGTGCATTTAACACTTGTTATATAGATAGATGTTTATATCTTAGAATTTGGGGTGGACTACCAACTATGCTTTTTCTAAATTAAAGGAGGATGAGACAAGTGTATTGTTCAGATTGATTTTATGAGCATCGCTCAAAATTCGAAATAAACAATTATTAAAAAAAAACGAAATATAAAAATTAAACTAGTAGCTCATGCATAGATAACTCATAGCTCATGCATGAATAACAGGTAGTGAGAGACAACCCATTTAACTCAAGAAGGTAACAGGTAGCTGAAGCATAGACAACAATAGGTAATTACAATTAAGTATGGAGAACAAGAATGAGATAACTTGTTCATGGCACTTAACTTGTGACTTATCGGTATTCACCGGCGACAAATTAAGTGGTTGTGCTAGTCACGTAATCATAAATAAAGAAAAGAACAACCATAAAAACATTTTAAAGAAGGCCATAAAAAGGTTTGTCATGAAATTCAATTTGTTAAATCTGATTTACTTCATCATTTCATATGATCATTGTTTCAGGGTGTAACATTATTGTTGATAGCAGGAGGCTCTTAAAAGCCTCATGGAGCTGATTGAGTTGAGATTTGGGTTGTGGTATTATGTTCTAAGTAGATAGTTTGTTTCCGTGATTAAATCAAGTTGGTAATAATCCGTAAGCATACTTGTACATTAATCTTTTCATTACAAGTGGTCAATGATACCTTCAAGTCCAGAACTTTCTCAATATTTTTCTCCCTTATGTGCTTGGTTGTACATGTGTGGTCCCGTAGACGCCAGTTCATTTTCTTCATTTCATTTACAGCACTTAACTAAAACATAAAACTAAAAAAAATCACATGACAAATAATCTAAAGAGAAATAACTTCATGTAGGCATGCCGAGTTCGTCAATCTTAAAACGGAAGATTCCCATATGGATAGCAAGAAATATGGAGTTAAGTCAATGCGGTTGTATGCATGCTAATATGTGGGGGAGATGTTTGTCGAAACAGAGCTTGTGATTTGAAGTAATTTAGGCAAATGTTACATGGATGTTTTGGTGATTCTGATGTGGTTTAGGTAACAAACATGAAGGGAAATTACAATTTTCTAGGTGATACAGAAGTTTATACATCTTATATAAGTATGAAAATGAATATTAATATTTGATAAAATAAAATAATTTAATTCAAAGTAATTATGGTGGGAAAATCTGAATAGAATTGTAAATAGTTCGATAAGAAAGGGCTTAAGAGCTGAAAGAATATTTTTTTTAACCATAGAAATAGTAATCTCCCAAAGCTATATCCAACAACCCACAAACCAAATATACCAAAAACTTGTGAGCTGAAACATCCCAAAAGTTTAGGAAAAAATAAGCTTCAAGTGAAGGGTATGCCGTCCATGTCTACGACTCTTCGTAACTAAAAACTCTTCAGATGCTTACTCTTTCCTCAAAAACTATTCAATCAGTGAAACTAAATCAGGTCAGCCATAGAAGCCTGAAGGGCACTTTGAGCAAATGAATTGAATGAATTAAACGTCAAATAAACTTTGAAGTACAATCGATTGACATGGACTTGAAGAGCACTGACCGGAACCAACCTTACAAGGGCGGCGGCGGAGGCGGAGGCCCACCATCTTTCTTCACTGCTCTCATCAACCCTTCCTTCAGCCTCTCCACTTCCTACAAATTTCCCACCAAATCACAAATACGAACGCAAATAGAATGAGACCGCACAAGTAGAATGAGAATGACAATTGCTACAAATATAATGGATTTCTATATTTCTTACTTCATCTTGCAACTTGATGGTTGCAGTTATTCGAAATTTCAGGCGTGATGGATCATGTTCATGATGTGTCGTGGAGGTGGCCATAGAAATAAGAGGGACCCCCATTTCTCTTAGACGCTTCAGCACCGCAATCATCAAATCAATCGTATCGTTAGGCCTGTCGACCACCACTACCATTCCCATCTCATCGGAAGGATTACTAGTACTACTGCCTCCTATCTTTGATACTTCAACTGTCACCACGCTGTCGCCGCCCTCAGTCCTTGTGGAGCTCTGTTGTTGCACCGCTGAGCTGGTGCCTGCACCTTCTTGAGATTGATCCCGTTTGATTTTGTTCAATTCTGATTCCAACTGCTTATTCCTTTCTTCAAGTTCTTCAGCATGAGACTTGATACTGGTTAAATACTCCCTCGTATACGACAATATGGAAGCTTTGTCTTTCTGCGAATACATCAACGACAAGAACACATTTTTTGGACCTTCTTCTAACTAATATTTAAGGGAAGAACTGCTGGCTATTGCACACACACATATATATAGAGACAGATTAAATCCCAAGGTCAATGGATGTTCATAAAGCTTCATTTCATTACAACAAAAACTGTATTTTCATGTAACGTACCTTTGAGCCTCGAGGAATGACTGAACGCAATGCCTCGAAGCTCTCCTTCAATTTCTCCCTCCTCCTGCGCTCAGAAATCATATGATGAACCTGAACGCTAGAAATCGTTTCCCCTGGTGGTCTGTAGCTCCCAGACATCGAGGTTTGTCCCACTCTTTCTGCATGAATATTGCTCAAAATTGCTAGGCATCTCTTCAATCTGTACTGACCCTCAACCACGGGCGGGGTCAGCACTTTACTGGGCGGTTTCCACATGCCAAATGCACTAAGAGTCATGTTCCTCGCGGACGGGGCAACAGGAAAGCCGCTCACCTGACTGGTTTGCGGGAAAAGCTGTAGACCTGGGACGCTAATTTGCTGAGAGGAACCTGGGTAAACTAGTGTCCTCTCATGATCATGGCCACTGATAAAAAGGCGGGAAGAAGGAGGTGGTTGCAACGTTTGCAAGTAAGGATAAAATCCACCAGCCAATTGTGATGCGGACATAGAATATTGGTGGGGCATATTGATTTGATCCCCTCTAGAAATGATCGGATATTGTAGATATGAGACCATGGATGAACTCCCAGAGCTATCAGTGGAGCGTGATAGCAGCGAGGAACAAGATGGAGTTGATATACTCGTCGCGGGCGTGGGCATGGGAACAGAAATAATAGGTGACGCAATTATACTTGCCAGAAGGCTTCTAATTCGAAATTTATTCTGCTCATCTGCTTGAACCTGCGCGTAAAACCATGGAATTTACAGAATGCAGACGAGTGGTACTTGTGCCCATAGCTGGGTGTGTATAAATAAACTATATTATGCCTTACCAAATTTGTTGTTCCGAGCTCTATTACGCCGTTTCCGCAGGGAATGAATACTGCAGTCTATGAGAACAAAATGTTAGGGTGGGCAGCGACGAGTACCGTTCGATGAACCACATTCAATTAAATGGATCTTGCAGCGTGTCTGAAACAGCCAAGGTAGTATAAACACTCACCTGAATACCAGCGACCTGCATTCACGATTCCAATTAGAGTCACAGAGCACTTATAAATTCTTTGACATCGGAAGCGTTTTATATGCTTTAAATATTGCGCCAGCAATAACAATGAACTTTAGCTGAAATAGAAAAGTAATGATGTTACCCTGTAGAACTCCTCCTGGCTTTCGTCTGAGCTGAAGCGGAGGAGCTCATTTTCTGTTAACCAGATGTATGGCGGTTGATTCAAAGCCAAACCCGGAACTCTGCATTGGACCTTGTATTACATTGCATTAAAATTTTTCCATTGTTCTCTATAATTCAGCGAAAATTCATAGTACTACATTGTTAGTCAGTCAGGGATAAATCATAGTACAAAATTGTTGGCCAGTCAGGGAAAAATCATAGAACAAAATTGTTGGTGGACGTTGATAACCGTTAATCTCATCGAAAATAAAATGGTCTTTACTTGACTTGATAAATCCAGGTGTCATTAACCCCCTGAATTGCCAGAGTTTTTGGTTGCTTTCCTAGATGCATAATTATTCTTCTGCTATGATTGCGTTTCATCTTCTGCTCTGACTGCATTAAAAGAAGCCAAATACATTTTATAGGACAATATCGATTTTATTTTTATTACAAATTGATAAGTTATAATAAGATGGTATAGTTTCTTTCAAAGAAATTTATATAATTTTTTCTACTTTCAAAGACATCTACTTCATAGATGCTGTGATCTATTCCATTGGTGTAAAATGGTGTTTAAGACTCTGTGAAACATCAAGAAACACTCTTTGAGTCATCTTGAAAAATTCTTGGAGATAATGTAACGTTTCCCAAGGAAGTATACAATCTTGGGATCCATACTGATAAGTTTTCATATAAATAAATTCCACATCCAAGGGGAATGATTCCATAATTTACCATTTACCTTACTTTCTAGATCTTAGCGCTTCGTGTATACTCATTTCTGTTTGTTTTTGGTATCATTTTAAAGTCTACCACCATTTAAGTCTTAGTGAAATGATATCTCTTTTTATATAAATCTTAGTAATATGATACCCATTTAATCCTGGGTCATATGATATCCCCTTTTATCCCGATATGATGTATATGATATCCCTTTCTATATGGAAGAGTATCATAAAGAAAACAAATCATGTATAACAAATTGGAAAGATGCACAACTACGTTACTACACGTGTTCTGTAGTTCATGATATTACTTACAGGTTCTTATAAGTGTTTAAAAATAAACTAAATTGGATTTTTAAATTCTTTCTTTATCACAAAACAATGGCATAGTCATTGCATTCTCAATTTTCAATTTCCAAATCATGAGTTTAACCTAAACTATAGTGTTTCTAGAGTTTCTTCAATTCCTTTTTTCTATTATTTATATATAGAAAACAACACAACAATGACTTCTTTAATATTGCTCCATAATATTAATTGAAATTTTTCACTTTTCTTAAATTTAAAATCAAACTCTAAATTCTCCTTCATATACTTTTGAACTATTTTTGCATCATTCCAATCACAATCATAAAGTTGAAATTTTTCACTTTTCTTAAATTCAAAATCACTCTAAATTCCCCTTCACATATCATTCCAATAATTATTCTTAGATGCAACCATGAAGTGAGCTACCATGTCAACTATAAAACATAGTTGGGTTTGGTATTAATAAGATATATAAGCTACCGACCAATTCTTGAAAAAGGGTCATGCATAGCTTAAATGTGTTCAATTGATGATTTCGAGCCCACTTCAAGAAGTGTAGAATCATGATTCCAATCAACCATATGAAATCAGATCCAATAGTTCCCATGCATACTTGGTTTGTGAGATAAAAACAATGTCCTCTTGATGAAAAATTTTCACACTAAGACACTAGTGACTTTCCCTTTGACTTCACCAATTAGATTATCAAATCTCCCATCAATTACTAAATCATCAAAATATGCAACAAACCTTAGTATCTCACCATTTTCATGCTTCAATTTGGGTTTGAAAGGTTGAGTTTAAAACTTATTAATGAAAATGTTGATCTATAAAAAACTTGATGAGCTTGCTTCAATCCATACAAAACCTTCATAAGTCAACATACCATATGCTATTTTCCTTTCTCCATGAGCCCTTCCAATTGTTGCATATATACCTCCTCTAGTGTATCTCTATTCAAAATGATGTTTTTTACATCCATTTCACGTTTAACGCCCAACGTGATTGAGAAAAAAATGACTAACCTACAAGTAATTAGGCTTGTTGAATTGACAAATTATCTCCTCATAATCAATTTCTTTCTATTAGGCATAAACTTTCACTACCAACTTGGCTTTCCATGCCCCGACTGTGGGTATCAATCCTGATCGGGCCATAGAGGGAGGTGCCATGCAACTACCTGGAAACATGGCCCATCCATCCGACAGTAGACCCTTGCAGGCATCATCGCCTAGGAGGAGCATTTAAGTTTGAGTCCTTTGCCCAGTGTGCCGGCTCTCAAGCTAGTGATCTGATTTAATGTTGATTGAACTATGGTGGTTGGCATTTATGTTGGCCCATCTGTCTATGTCCTCTCGCTCTCACTGAATCCATCTGCTCATCATGCTCCCCCATGTGAAGTCTCAGTGCTCCCTCTCCCAGGCTCTAGATATGAAGCATCTAGACAGCTCGTCACCCTCATTCGGTTTTCTTTGCACGTTCAGATTCTGGATAGCTCTGCTTTGTCTCTCTTTGCTTGTGAGATTGTTGATTCCACCATGACCCTTCCATGTGGAACCTCTAGGCGTGGTGTCGGTCATGGCATGGGACAGACTACCACTTCTCCAGAGACTAGAAAAAAAGCCATCAACGGCTATGATGACCAGGTTACTGTTCCGGTTCGAAGGCTAGTCAACGAATGGGAGGCTAACCGCGTTTCTGATATACTTGCCTCTGGCAACCAAGGTAATCAGATTAACTACTATTGGTTAATGAAGAACATGTTGGGTTCTTTGGTTGAGGAATTGTTGGCTAACTGGAACATGGCCAAGGACTCTATAATGGACACTTGAATTCATATGGTTCACTTGGACGAAATGCTTGTTGCTCTTGAATCCAATGTGGTCGGAGGCAAGTACTCCTTCCTCAGCAAGGGCGCCTCCCACTGCGATTTTGGCCCAGACTTTCTTGGTTCTAGCAAAGATTCCTCGGCAAGAAAGGATACTCTCCCCCCAAAGAGCACGACTAAAGAACCCAACGCCCATACACTGGGCTCCAATTTGCAGGATCCATCTGTTGTTGTCGTTCTGGAGGTCGTTTTCCTTTCCACGGCTCCCCTGCAGGGCCTGTCTCTCCCGCTGCCGTCGTTTCTCAAGGGGTCCCTCCCCCTGAGGTCTCGTTTCCTATCCCCACCACTATTGACTATCTGCATTACAAAAGGATCCATAAATCCGAAGGTGACGCTGCTACCCTGCATAAGACAAAACCGCTACCTCCCAAACTCCCGGTTCAGAATTGGGAAGAATACTTCTTTGGTTCCTGCCCAATCATTGAGAACAAGCCTAGCTCCCGGGATGCATACGCAAACACTTAAGGTGGCCCCGGCCAGCCCCAGCTAATTTTTGCAGTGGTTAGCGTTTCTGGAAGCTTTGCTTTGGATGAATAATTACTGTTATGCTCTGTTTTGACTTTCTGATCTGGTTAGTCATATGTTTTTAATGGTCAGATGTAACTATGTTTATGACTCTCAGCCCATCTGGGGGCAAGCCCACGAGGGCCCTATTTTGATTTTTTTTGCTAAATGAGAGGTGCTAGAATGCTCTCAGAACTGCAGTCTCACCTGTAAATGTAACAATTTTTGTACTCTAATATATGTCCTTCCTGCAGTTTACAAAAAAAAGGACTCAGCTTTCCATGAAATTTATATAAATGGTATTCTAAACCCATTTCAACCTATTTCTTGCTTGTCTTTTAGTAATTTGATAAGTACTCATATGTTGTTGTGCATTAAGACATCATACTCTCTTTTGTAAGGCATATTTCCATTTTTTCTTTTCATTTTCTTCAAGAAGAGTTAAGTTCTTTTACTACATGGTTCATAAATGCATAAATGATTACCAACAAATTCATCAGCATAAAATAAGACTCAATTGAACATTCTCGGTAGTGATGTCATGAGACTCATTGACATTAGAATATTCAATAAAAAAATTTCAGTCAACTTCTTGTTGAAATGATCATATAGCCTAAATGCCTATGATTCTTCACTATAACCTTAAAAAAATACATTTTTTGTTTCTCTTTCTAACTTATGTTTTCTATTTTTTGGAACATGAAAATAAACAATGCTTTGAAAAACACACAAATTTTATGCATGTTACCTTTGGTTTCTACCCACTCCATGCTTCTTGGTGAGGGATCCTCTTCAATTGAACTGGTTGGACTTTTATTCATCAAATACACTTTTTTTGGTGGCATCCTCAACCTAAAATGAATACTTCATCTCCATAATATGTTAGTTCTTCCTTTGGACAATCACATTTTACTGTGGGGTATAAGATGTAGTAAGTTTCCTTTCACTTACATGTGCCTTACAATACAATAAACCTGTATCTTTCTTGTTTGTTTCCTCATATTGGTAATTACTTTCCCATCTCCACAAGCAATTATTTCATTTCCATTCTCATTCCCATTCTCACATGATGAGGAAAACCATTCATTTTTGGAAGTCATACTGTTTTTTTGGGTTTCCTATTTTTCTTTATCAACAACAACATTACCAATAATATATTTCTAAAAAAAATCTTTTTTTTTCTAAATAAATCTCATTAAAACTAAAATTGTTATTATATATTCTAATGTCAACATTTCCCTTTTTTTCTAAATAATTATCATTAAAACTAAAATTGTTATTACATATTTTAATGTCCTTTTTGGAAAAAATTTTACACCTAAATGTACATTATGATCAACCTTTTTACATCTATTACACAGAGGATATAGTTTTTTATTTTTTATTAACAATAACATTTTTCTTTATCACAAATACAACTCCAAACTGTCAAGTGTATGTTATAAATATTTTATCTTTCATCCTTTTTCATGTAATATCTATGTAATTAATTTAAATTCAATTTTCTTAGTAATATTTAATATATCCACAAATAAATTAAAAACAAAGAATAAGTTATTAAAATTTTAATTAATTTAAAACCTTTTTTCTATAATATTCTCGCCCATTATTGTAAATTGATTGTTGATATCTTTAAATCCTATCAAATATTTTGCCATAAAACCTCCTTCCTAAAAACTTTCATCATAAAATCTTTATTTCTAAAATCGAAAACCTAGGTTTCATTGACATCTTCAAACAATTTTTGTGAGTAAAAACAAAACTTTTCTCCACTATCAAATATCTCGAATTTCTTATGGTTTGCCGCAAAATCTAATTTCTCCATTTAATTTGTTTTCATTGACATTATTACAGGTTTATCTGTGTTGCAAAGATAGTTAATTTTATTATTTTTAAAAATAAAAAAAATCATTATAGAAACAAAACTAAGATGACTATTTGCATCACAATATTATCCATATACAATCTTATGTGGATGTTAAGAAAAATTAGTTAAACTGGTTGTTGTATGGTTTAACTAATTATAGAACCGTGTAAGCATCCTTGTCCTGTGCAAATATAGTTAATTTTATTATTTTTAAAAATAAAAAAAATCATTATAGAAACAAAACTAAGATGACTATTTGCATCACAATATTATCCATATACAATCTTATGTGGATGTTAAGAAAAATTAGTTAAACTGGTTGTTGTATGGTTTAACTAATTATAGAACCGTGTAAGCATCCTTGTCCTGTGCAAATCAGGATTGGTGAAACCCATATAGTATACAGGTAGAATTATTATACTTTTTCATAATAAAACAGATGCTAAAGATTCACCATCTACCAGGGAAAATTATAAGAATGAATGGGGAATGAGCGGCATGGCAGAGAAATACAGTTGAATTCGTGTTGTTGTTTATTACTCCTAATTATGGATTTGTTTCAATATTTACAACTTCACGGAAGATATGATAGCATGTCTGAGAAAATAAAAATGATTACAGGTGAATATCCTGAAATCGGCATTCATAGCAAGTTCTTACAACTAGCGATGCCACACAATTTCGACACTAACTGTTCGTCCATGGAATCATCAGTGACGCTAATTGTGGGTTCCTTGGCATAATAGGGAAGGGAAAAATCGATCTAGCTCCATGGCTACAGGTCAGTTAGATAATAATGACTCATTAGGGATTCCTAGAGTTTAGGGATTAGGTTGGGGGTAGCTGGAGGAAGTTGAGATATTCTCTCAACTTCTCCCTACAAAAATGGAATAAGTTGGATCTAACTCCAACTACATATGTACCTGTTGTATCTCTGTTTATGAAAGTAATATAATCTATTGTTTTGTGTGTTAATCAAGTGCACTCTGATTTTCAACTTGGTATCAGAGCTTGGCTGGCTTAATCCCTCATGGGAGTGCCCAGGAAGATGAAATAGTTTGGAAGAGGTTCTCTGTACATACGTAGATTATGAGTGTTGAATTCTTTTGTTTGAGAGAGTGCTGTGTGTTCATTGTTTACCTGCAGGGCTGCCGACGGTGGAAACAAAAGAGGAGTCGTACCTGCGTGTGAGTCATCCGAGGAGCAACAATATCAGAAGGCAACATATCAATAGTAAAATTCAAATCAGGGACCGGCTGTGCAATAGAGCTGAGGGAGGATGCTGTGCGTCGAACTGCTAGCTGCTACGCGTGTGAGATAGAGAGCCGATTGCTGGAGAGTCATCGTTGAGGGAGGATCCAAGATGGAGTCAACGTTAAGCAAAAGGAGGCCGCAGGATAAAACTTTATGTGTTTTCTGAGAGACGCTGTCCCATTACTGCGTGAGATGTAAAGGAGATGCCGCTATTGGATAAGTACCCTGTTGCAAAGATTGCTGCCACTGTTCGTTGGAATCATCACTGTCGATGTAGGTGAAATCACTGCCATAATTTGTAGTCTGCTATCACTTGGATGGAGCTGCACAGTAAAAGAAAGAAAACCGCCAAAGTTTGTATGCAGATTCTGACAAGTTGCTGAAGGTTTACTCATGGTGAACCAAAAACAAAAGTTTTTGATTACTTGGAAGCCACCATAAGAGTCATTGCCAGCCTATTTACTTAGATATATTATATTATGTGAGTGTGTGAGAGAGTGTGATTTTATTTGTAATCAATGATGTAGAACTAATTATTGAACAAACTATATAATTTAAGTTAGTTGTTCTTGACCCGTCGTGCTCTTGGAGCATTAGTACAGGTTATTTTGTGTTCAGAGGTCAGTTGTGAAATTGACTGCTGAAAATATTTTGTACCTAGATCACTGTCCTATCTTACTGTCGAAATTTTTTCTTCGGGGGGATTTCACAGATGGAAGTGTATCCATAAAATGGTTCAGTATCGAGATTGTCCTTTGGGAGGTCGAGAAGCGTCAATTGTACAAAGAACATCAAACATGGTCGGAAGCAGTTTTATTTATGCTGGATGAATTGGTAGCTCGAAGATGATGGAGAGAAAGAGCGTGTCTGTGAAGTTCAGAGATGGGTGTAACTGCATATGAGGATCAGTCAGACAGTTTATGTTGTAACCTTTTGTTATGTTGTGTAATGTAGTCATTAAAGGGGGCAGTTAGATAATAATGACTCATTAGGGATTCCTAGAGTTTAGGGATTAGGTTGGGGGTAGCTGGAGGAAGTTGAGATATTCTCTCAACTTCTCCCTACAAAAATGGAATAAGTTGGATCTAACTCCAACTACATATGTACCTGTTGTATCTCTGTTTATGAAAGTAATATAATCTATTATTTTGTGTGTTAATCAAGTGCACTCTGATTTTCAACTAGGTCCACAGGTAACAGGTTTAGCAACTCCACAACTCGATTTTGTTTTTTAATCAAAATCTCTGGTGCATATAGCCGTTAAAGATGGCCGGCATGTAGAAGTTGTTTTTAACTAATACTGTGAGTATCTGCTATTTTTCTAGGTTTAATAGGTGGTACTGCACTGACAGAGACGAGATGATCCATTGTCCATAGCAAAAGACGCAAGCTATCATGTATGTGTGCTGTAAGAGTACATCTTTGTTTTTAATCCCTCTATACACTTAATAAATCGGAGTTTATAACCGATTCAATTGATGGTAATATTTTAATCCTACAGAGTATTCTGAGTATGGAATAAACTTACCCAGTATCCAAAGCAAAGCGACAAAGCTTGTACAGATTGAAAAGGGTCTGGCCTACACTTTGGGCCGTGGAGGATCCAGTTTCCGTTTCTGGGTTAAACCATCCGTTCTTACATGCTAGCTCTCTGAAAATGAAAACGATAAATTAGATACAAAATGCCATATTCTTAATGATTATTAAAATGATATTCATGACACAGAAACTCATGAGAAGAGGGGGAAAGAAACTTACGGTGGTTGGTGATCCAAGGACCAGAGCGCAATATAAGTCCATCCCAAAGGTATAACTATGCTTCTCATTATTTCTTGCAGGAACTGCCCGTCCAGGTAGAAAATGAAATCCATGATCTCGATTACTCACAAGTTGAGGAGAAGCATGCTTGTTGATCTTGATGAGGAACCTATAAATTCCTCATCCCGGGGTTTAATAGGCGGCCCGACCGTAATCTGATTGTAGATTCCAGTCATCAGATAATTCAACCCTCGACTTCTCTGCTGTCCTCTGCGATGATCCGAATCTACAATTGGGTTCAGGATAGGTGAATGGCCACTGGCCAGACCGGGTTAACAGTAAAAGGATAAAAGCGCGAGATGGTGGGAATGCGGAAATTGTGGGTTTCAAACATAGTCGTTGGTGGGAACGTGGGAAATATGTTTTCAACGATGGTCGTGGGCCGTGGGCCATGGCTTCTACCAACTTCTTGTAAGCTTTGAATTATTCGAGGTCGTTAGCAGGGATCAAATTTGAAGGGCTGGTCCTAATTTCAAATTGAAGGTTACATGTTCATGCTCCCTTTCGAGGCTGTTTACAAAAATCTAACATTTCAAATGAAAATATTAAATTGATTGCACACTTTATAAAAAAAAATGTACTAAATTTTTTTTGCATTTTAATTAAATTTAAGACACTAAAAAATCAATCACACAAAATTGTGATTTAACAACGTGAGACTTTCCAAAACTATACACTCCAATGAAATGAATACAATGCAAAAACTACACTGTAAGACAATTTAAACGAGAGATTTATACTTCCCCCAATTATATCTGCATTTCGACTCATAAAATTGGCTTTCACTCTTTCCCAAAATGGCATCAAAGCAACAAGGCAAAGCTAAAAAATGATGCCCACTTTTGTTGCAAAATTTAACACACTCATTGAGCATTTAGATGGTACTGCATATAATAAACTTGAATATAGATTTTAACTTAATACATATCCTTATGGAATGAATAATATTAGATAAGTTTGGTATGGATTCCATTTTCTTTTAATAATAAACAAGATGGTGAGATGGTCTAACATTAACATACATAATCGGATGGTCTAACATACAACTTCAACGTTTCATTGAATCGGTTCCAACTTCCAACATACATAATTAAGATCCATCCAAAGGGTTTGTACTAAGAATGGAAAATTGCATTGACATGTGGATGATGTCACTTCTATCATTCCTTAAGTATACTTTCTGATTACTGGTAAATATTTTAGACAGACCAAGCCATACAACATTTTCCTATGTGAATAAAGGGGCATGGGAAGTTTATATATAAAAAATGATATCATTCTTAAAGGCACCGAAAGGACGTTCACCATGCCATAGTGTTAAGATTAACAATTTTCCGTAGGATTAACAATTTTTCGGCTCTATTTGTTTAAAAGAAAAGATCTTCTTAGCTACTAACTGTGAATGGGTCATGAAAAAAAAACAATATTAATTCTTACAACAGGAAAGACCCACCTAAAGCATCTGGCCGTCGAGTTTTCTTATCTTTTAGGTTTTTTAAAAGATGACATCCATGTTAACTGCGGTGTCAAGAGAAAAAATTAGGTATGGGGAGCAGTTTCAAAAAGGAGATATTCAACTAAATTTCACAGAGTTTTCTCCTTTGACAAACTGATTCAATAATGCTGACTTTTATTGAGGAATCCATTATAGTTGTTGTTGTTCTATGGAAAATGGTCTTTGATATTCACAAGTTCGTTTGCCATCGACCCAAAGGATCAATAAAAATGAAAAAAAAAAACAAGAAAATGATTTGGTGAGAAAATAGAGACGAACCCAACAAAATACATCTCGCTTGGCCATCTCGTCCCAAAACCGGAGGCAAGCAAGAGCTACTAACGCTTGGCCATCTTGTCCCAAAACCGGAGGCAAGCAAGAGCTACTAAAGCTGTGAGAGCTACTGCTATTATATCATGTACAGTTTGGTTCTGTGTGGATATAATAGGAATAATGAACTCGTAATTAAACCATGCCAAATCCATCAAACTCTCGGTTTTGGCAGAGCAGGTCCCATGTCCGCCATTCTGAGAGCATCCCACTTGAAAGTCATCCATAACCGCTCTGAATGGAATACCCCCAAGGAGTAAAGACACACTAAAATTGCTAATGTAGAGGGACCTAAATGATTGTTTCAAACAAATTCAGATGAGGGAGTTCAGTGGGAATTTTCATGCACAGGAGAGACCTCGTGAAAGAAGTTGTAGAATTGAATAGCAATGATATTTTCACTATCGGCTTTGAGATTGGAGGCCACCGATTCAGTACTCCTTGGTGTCTGTCAGATTGATATGATGTGAAAATTTAATGTTAGACCATCCGATTATTATCCGAATCTAATTTAGAATTTCAATGTAGTACGTCATATCTAATTCATATAAATAAATAAAACATATTGTTGTATATACAAAAAAGATCTTGTTGTAAAATCTTGTGGTACAAGTAGATTTACGTAGCCATAACTACACTTGAGTTCATAGCCTCACTAGTCACAACAGTATGACATTGATAGTTCGAATATAGTTGACGTGCACTTTTAACCATGGCCCTTTTAATGGCATTTTAATTTAAATAACCCACTTTTTTTTTAAATGGCAAAAATTAAAAACTGCATTTTAAATTACGGGCATTTTTTAAATGCCACTTCTGAGACAGGCTGGGAGCCCTTTGATGGGCCATGACAGCTTCAATTTTGAACCCTGGTCATTAGATTCATTCCAGTCGACAACTCGGCAGCCACCTTGAATAGGAGTTGGAATTCCCCCGGAACTCATTCTAACGGCCAATGGCGACAGAGGTTGGATGGTGATTCTCAAGCAAAAGCCTTTCTAGGACACGCCTCTAATTTTCGAAATAAAAAGCAAAAAAAGATAACGAATTTAATTTAAAATTAAAATTTATATATTTAAATAGCAGTCTATATTACGATCTAGTAGATAATTAATTTTAGGAAGTCTCTAGTCTCCCTTGAGTTATTTATTTTTTTCTTGTACAGTAGGGACCTAGTCATAGCTATGCTCGAAATCACTTCAATGAGGAGAATAGAATAGGGAATATTGCTTTTAATATTAAGATTGTGGAAGTTATAAAACACTTCTGGATTTGCTCAATCCTTCTCCAAGATTCTTTAGAGATGTTGCAACCCCAAACTTCACACCCATACATCAAAATGGGAGTGAAAAAGTCTCAAAGAGGAATTTCGTTTTATCCACATCACAAGGTTTGTGGACTTAAAACTGTTTTCAAGACCAAAATAAGCTTCCCACCCTCCATTAATCTTGTTTTTATGTTGTTGTTCAAATTAAGCTTGTGATTGATACCAATTCCAAGATATTTGTAGGAAGTCGCATCCTCCAAGTTTCTATTGTCATACAAAAAATTAGCATAAATGACATTATTGGATTTTATTATCATAACTTTGGTTTTGTCAGTATTAACACTCGTGCCTATATTTGAGTAGAAATCCTCGAGAATTCTTAATTGCTTATAAACATGACAGGGATACCTTTCCAAAAGAACAATATCACCAACTTAAAGTAGGAGGAAGATGAAAATTCTCACTAATGTCGTGCCAATGTAGCCCACCTCTACTAAACAATCTTCTAACTTATCGATGTATATACCAAAAATGGTAGGGGAGGGTGGGAAACCTTTCTTATCTCCTATATTATAGTTAATATCTTACAACCAACCCTTAGTGTTCTTAAACATGGCAATGACATTCTCGTACATTCTTATTTCAATGACTCTAAACTCGAAAGGTACCTTTAGCTATTCTAATCTTTTCCACAAGTTATTTCTAGGCATTCTATCAAAATATTTCCTAAAGTTCACAAAGCAACAAAGAAGATTAAATTTATTATTACGGCATTCATCCACAATAATCCTTAGACTATTGAGGTGGTATATGGTGGAATGATACCTTCTAAAATCGTCTTGGAATTTATCCTTTTTACCTTCAATTTCTAGCCATATGCTAACCTTATTTTCCAAAATAATACCTTATAACTTGGCTAAGAGATGTCTAATCATAATCATCATATAATTAGAGGGATTATTTTTATTGTTGCTTTTAAAAATGGGTACAATAAGACTCTAATTCCAAGGTTTAGGGAATTCTTGTTTGACTAATAGATTGAAGAGCTTATGGATGTGAGGGAAGAGGACAAGCGCTCCAATTTTAAGGATTTCAGCTTGGTAACCGTCGATGTCCTTATATTTCCCATTCGTGAGGCACTTAATCCCAAAATCAATATCTTCTAAAGAAAATACTTCACCTTCCATAAAGAGGGATTGAACGTTGTCCACAACATCTGGGGATTCATATAGCTTCTTAAGGTAGGTATTCCAATCCTTCAAAGCAATCATATTATTCTTTTTAGTTTTGCGAGTGAGAATTTTCCTTCAGAATTCCTTAGGATCCATCTTAGAGAGGTGTATAAAAGCTTCTCCAGCTTATTATTTATATATTTCCTTTTTTTAAATAAGGGCATTGTACCTATTTATCTTGTCAACTTTTAGGGAATCATCATTAGCTTCTTTAATTTCTCTTCTTGCAATTTTGCACTCTTTGTCATACCAAGGGTTGGTCATTATGTTTCTCTTTTTACATGACACTTGAGTACAGAACTTGTTTGTTGGCATATCTGATGATGACTGGTGTGGTGTCATTGGTTTTATCTTTCGAAGAATGCACAATGCTATTCATAACTCTCTAATTATAAAAAAGAGTTATCTCACATGCATCATGAAGCATATTCTCTTATTACCATTATATATAAAAAAGGTGGAAAAATATGTATCCCACATGTATTATGGGATGTGATCCATCCACACATCAAACTATATAATAGAGGTGAATGAGACTCATTTGTACACATGAGGGTATGCACATTATTGTGTGTCATTGTGACATGAAGTGAAGATGGAATGTGATGTGTGAGAGCTCAAGATTGTAAGAGTTGAAGTTTCCTAAAGAATAAACAAGATCAAGCCTTCCCATGGATGTTTAAGAAAGGTGGGAAAATATTTATCCCACATGTTTTATGGGATGTGATATATCCACGCATATAGATATATCATAGAGGTGAAGGAGACTCATTTGTACACATGAGGGTATGCACATTATTGTGTGTCACTGTGACATGAAGTGAAGATGGAATGTGATGTGTGGGAGCTCAAGATTGTAACAGTGGAAATTTCCTGAAGAATAAAGAAGATCAAACCTTCCTGTGGATGTTTTCTCATTTGGGGTTTTAACACATAAAATTGGTTGTCTATCTTTTCTCTTTAATTTCTTCTCTTGCACTTATTATTGATTATTGATGCTTGTGTTGATAGGAGATTATACTAGCTAGATTTGATTATTGATTTACATATTAGTAATCTATAGTTGTATGTTGATGCATATGTAGCAATAGTCTAACATTTCTAATAGAAGATGAGAGGGTTGTAGATAAATTATGATAGAGGTCTTCTATATTTCCCTTACTAGAGAGAGGAAACAAATTTTATTTAAATCATTTTGAAAAAGATCAACTTAATTTTTATCGAACATTAAGTACTTTTGGGTCTAAATTGTTTTTCCTAAGGGACTACTATGCATGACAAAATCGACAGTTACAATTAAAAGTCTATGATCCGATTTAGGTTCATGGTCATTTAAGATGTCAAAATTTATTATTTGGTTATATAAAGGGATATTGGAAATGACATAATCAACCACACTACTTCCAAGCCCATGAATACAAATCATACAACTAGAATTGGGCCATTTCATAAGACCATTGCAAATGATTAGATTTTGAGCACTACAAAGCTTGATTAGCTTGGACCCAACCAAATTTTCCCCTAAATATTCTTAATTTCTTTGGTAGTTACTAGCTAAAGCAAGGTTTTCGTCTAACCATAGAGGATTAGGGTTGAAATCATTGCTTAGGAGAATATCTTGGTTACTTGTTGTTCGAGCATTAGAGTCACTCATTAGGAGTATATTGCCTTCATTCCTTAAATTATAAATATCATGTTCTAGACCATTATAAGGACAGTTTTTATATAAATGGTTGTTATAAAAGTTAGAATTAATAGGCTCAAAATAAAAATCACTATAAATCATTTTTTTAGCATTAATATATGTGATCTCCATTCAAATGTACTAGTTAAAATGATCTTTCTTATAAAGCCTAACGTGAGAGGAGATGTTCTTCCTAATGTAACAATCTATGCCTCAAATTCCTTGGTGACAGGATCTCTTGTGCCATATCAACCATAACAAAAATCCTTCTATGTGAGGAACCTTAGATTCTTCATGCTCTGAAGTTTCAATCAACAATATAATATTGATTTCATTCAAAATCCAACTTAACTTGGGAGATTTATTCCATGCAAAGCCTCGACAGTTCCAAGAGAGAATCTAGAGCATGCCAAATTCATATTTATTAATATCTACAACAATGGCTATAGCAACCTATAAAATCTACAAAATACTACTGAAAGCAAATAAATATGCAGGATAGTCATCTACACCAAAGATGCTCCTACATCACATTTTCTTATATCTTAAGTATATTATGTGATAGTAAATATTAAAATTAATTTAAAAATATTATACTTTAAAATCTTTAATTTCTAATAAAAATTAAAATATATATTTATTTTATTTTAAAACTTATTCAAAAATGGTTATACACCCTCAAATCCAACACTATCTAAAATGGAAAAAAATCAAATTCACTAACATTCAAAGAAGTGTCGCATCTTATGTCTTTCAAAAAATTCTTACACAAATTCTTTTTAACTTGAAAATGGTAAGAGAAAACATGCTTCTAACAAGATCCACGTGGTGGTAATGTCCCCGACATTGCCACATGCAGTAGTGACAGGTTAACTTGGCAGTAAACCTAAGCAAAACATTTTTTTTGTAATGAGGATTATAAAGCTGATTTTAGGAGGCACAATAACAAGTGAAAACACGTAAAGCTACTTTTTAGGTGAGTAATCCTTCTCGCTTAAACAAAGAGAGAGCAAGCGATAACGTAAGAAGTTTCCTACTCATGTTGTCATATTGAGTTCTATGCTGAACTAGTGGAGTGCTTAAATGTTGGTAGTTAGACTTGATGTTGGGCACATTATTTCATGGGCATGATGCATTTATGATGACTGTTATATCCTAGTGGCAAGGTGCATTTGTGGAGTGATTCATTTCATTAATGATAGCTTGTATTAAAACACTAGCTATATGAAAGTGTATTAAAACATGTAAAGCTAAAAAAGTGTATTAAAACACTAGCTATATGATCTATAGAAAACAAGTACACTTCTCAACTTGTTACAATTGAGATCTCAAACTACATGGTGGAACAAGAACCCAAAAAACGATGATAAGAGCCAAGTGTACCAATGGGGAAGAAGGAAATTCCACCCCTTAGCATTGATTTACAAGCAATTTTATGTAAACATGTCTTCAAACATATAAACATATCTAAATGAAAATATAGTCTAAAAATTTAGAAAACACTAGACTTCCAACATTAAACTTATATACATCAAGCATCCTTGTACTTGAAAATATTTCACCAGTAAGCGTCGATGTACATGAGCATATATATCAATAAAGGTACCAAAAGAAAGCATTCTTGAAGTACTCGTGTGGTTCTATCCTACGTTGTAGTTGAAAGAATATCTAGATTAAAATAAAAAAGAGCTTCATCCATTCTCTAATGAAGACTGGAATCAATATAGTACATTGTGACACCATCTAACATTATATGTATATCTTTAAGCAGCTTCAACAAATCCCACTCTCAAGTTTCCATAGTCAAACAATGTCGGATACAAATGTATTGCAAGGAGCATACCATAAAAACCAATTACTTATCAACTTCATGAAAGTACTGTAACTAGAGCACCATCAAAGCCATTAGATACATAGTCAAAGTATGATGTTGAAAGAACAACTAATGCCCAAAGCTAATGTGGGACACTGCACAAAAGAGAGGAGAGGAAATTGCATAGTCATGGAAACAATTCTAAGGCATCACCAAAAATGCATTCGGCTTGTTATGATGTACAAATACACACACACCAACACCCATTATGACCACTTATGAACCAGGCCAACCATATTTTCCTTATGGTACACCTCCATATCATTTAGTCGGTTCTACACCCCACTTGACCTCAACGACTGGAGAGAAACCTTCAGCTACTATCAACTTTGTAACTGGAACACCACCACCACATCAAAATTCAAGTGGAGGCTACCCTCTAGTTAGTAGTCAACATATGATCATGGGTCAACCTATAGTTAGTGGTCAACATATGATTACCATACATACTCCAATTGGTGGACACTCTTCAACTGGGGGGAAACCCCTAATCAGTGGACAAAATTTAACTGGGGGGAAACATCCAGTTAGGGGACAAAGTGTAAGCGAAGGATATCCTTCATACATGAACCACAATATGGTTGGAATTTCACTCCCATCCATGGGAAAACCTACGTGGGAACATCAAATGGGGGGACCATCTACTTGGACCCAAACCCCATGGGGGCATACATACTCGGGTAATCATAATATTGTAATAGGTCAAAACTACCCAGAGAATATTTTTCTTGGATTACCCTGTCCCGAAAATATGAACACCCCATCAGAGCATCATAATGTTCCATCGATTGGACCTCCAATCGGCGAACCACCACCACCCCCACCACATGTACCAAAACCCCCCCTCCACCACCTATTCCACCTCACCTCCACCACCCGGAGGACCCCCATACTCTGGAGGAGGACCTCCACACTCTGAAAGAGGGACCGCTTCAGGTAAACCTCCTAATCTAGGAGGACCACCTCCATATGGAAAACACTCCATGGGTGTACCTTATGATCATTCGATCCATGGTCCTACTGGTACTCAGATGCCTTATCAATATTACCAGTATCAATAGCCAAACCAATAGTTACAATTTTTGGCTACGTTAGATTTGTCGGATCTATCACGTTTGACCAATGATCCCATCCAACATGGTATAAATTGGCCACCTATTCCTGTGAAGCTACCATCGGGCATACCTAAATTTGAATAAAAAATCGATGAGGATCCTAAGAACCACGTAATGACATACCATTTGTGTTACTCCTCCAATTCCTTAATAGATGATTCTATCCGTATGAGGTTGTTTCAACAAACCCTCACCGGTACTATCGCAAAGTGGTACATCGAGTTACCACCACACTCTTTCATTGATTTTAGATCTTTAGCTATGGAATTTTTGACTCACTTTCAACTACCGATCCGCTATGAAACCGACATGGATATTTTGACATCCCTCCGACAATCAACCTCCACTCACATTTCTAATCATATTCATGAGTGGAGAAGGAAATGTCGCCTCATTAAAGCTCCCATTCTAGATCAACTACTCGTCGATTGGTTCACGAAGTCATTATTACCCATCATAACTAAATACGTTGCTATGGGAGGGGTCGTTACAAAAGAACAAGCCATCTCGCTTGCTCAGGACCTAGACCTAGTCTATGCTCAATCTAGCATATTATATGACATTATTCCTAATGCCCTAGGGCCTACAAACGACCCGAAAAAACCTCCTATGCGACCACACACCGATGGCATCATTGGTTTCGTTCATACCCATCCTGCTACTCAATCGAGTGGATCAAGGAACCACCTTAGTTCAGCTCCATCCTCGTCAAAGGATGGAAACAACACCAATCGCTCACCAAGGCCTACTTCCACTGCGGAGGTGAATTCAATTCAATCTGCTTCACCTCATAAATCCAGTGGTAAGAATAAGAACAAAGGAAAATACAATAAGTCTTCTAACTAGCAAGAGCCCAAAACCAATCCTGATTCTAATGATACAAAACAAAGACGGAAGGTCAATCCTTGTTTCTTGTGTGGTGACGATCACTTCATGAAAGAATTTCCACATTGTGAAGAAGTCCAAAATTTTCTCAAGGGAAACCCCACACCCACAGTTTTAATAGACCCCTTCCCCACACAACAACAACAATTGGTTGCACAACCACCACCTCTTGCTCAAGGAGAACCATCCACAACCAGTCCTTGAGAGCCGTCCACAAATTCTTTGAGAATTTCCAATTAATCAAGTTTTGCAGTAGTATATTCTTTGATTTTTTTTAATAGTAGGTCTGGAAAGTGGCATCATTCTCAGATCTATTGAGTTCATTTGAGTAGGAAATCAAAATTGTTTATTATCTTCATTTCAAGCTTGTTTCTTGGAATTGTTGTAGAGAAATTTCATGCTTTGGAAAAAGTATTAAAATGATCTTTGAAAACTCTAAATGACTAAAGAAGACTCTAAAGGACCAAAGTCTTCTTTAGTCCTTTCAGACTCTCTAAACATGAAATGACGTCAAGTTTACCTTCTTTGGACTCCTTAAAATATAACATTGAAGGGCCCTTTTAAGGGACGAACCCCTCTTATATCAGGTTCGTAAAACATGTGAGATTGGACTCGTCCTAAGGATGAGCTATACCGAGCATCTATTACCCTCCTCAAGCTCGTAAATAAACAAAGAGGTACTCATCAATCATGATGGGGAATAAAGAAAGAGTTTGCATTTACTTGTAGTAATGGAAATATGTATTCTCTCTTGAACATGGCACTCGTTTTCATTTCAATTGAACCGCTTGGATAATCTGTTTGTCCTCGAGTCTCACCAATTCCATGAGTCGCTTTACTCCTTTGGTTCATCCGAAGAATACATTGATCATTAGTTGCATTAGGTCTCGGTGTTAGTCTTGTCATGTCAATGCTTCCAAGTCATGTCATTTTGTGTTCAAGAGAAGTCTATTGATAGAGTCAATCTCTAAAGTCATTATACCTTCCATTGTATTAGTCACCCCTGAGTTAGTCTCACACATTACTCTACAATCCGATCTACTCCAAAACATATTCAATCTTGGTTTGTGTTGATGATGGGGTGTAGCTAGGGTTTTCACTCTAGCTTGTGCAAATGAGCACCTACTAAGGAGAAGGGACTCCTTAGTAGCAGTTCATAAAAACAGTAAATGAAAGACAATACAGTAAAACAATAATTATTCTAAACATGTGCATAAAAAAAAAAAGATAAGATGATAACAAGGGTTTTTGTATTAATTATACCTCCAATGTGAAAGTTGTTGAAGCTCTTGCAGCAGTCCAGGAGGGTTGCTTCCAAGCTTTCAGCTTTGCTCATTTCTCTTTCTCCAAAGGGTTGGAAATGGGCCAAAGGGGCACTCATGGGTGAAAGTAGCTCAAGGGTGAGCTAGGGTTTCAAGAGTGATTTTGGCAGAGTAACAGTGTACTTGACTGTGGATATGAAATGAGGGGCCTCCATCACCTATTTATAGGTTTTTAGTGGTGGAGTGCTGGCCCATGGTTTTGGGAACCATATGGTTTAGGTCAACTGTATAGGGTTTTTTCCTCCTTTTTCCCTCTTTTTCCTCTTTTTTATTCCCTTTTTAGAAGGTTTTTACTATTTTGGAGGAATTTTGGATTATTTTGGGGGGAAAATGGGGGTTTTGGCCTTTTGGAGGCTTTTTTAATGGTTTTGTGGCCTTTTGGAGGCTTTTTAATGGGATTTTAAGGTTCTGGAGGTAAATATGGTAGGAAATATGGACAAATGAGTCATGTAATGGGGTAGATGAGGTAGTGAGCACTTTTTGGGTGTTAACAAATTGCCCCCTGATGTGTGAGGGCAGGAGCTCATCATATGGCCGATAGCCATCATAAGTCTTTTATGATTTTCCTGGGGTGTGGAGAAGAGAAGAAACAAACTAGAGCCCGGAACAACGGTCCCAAACAAACTGCAAAAACTAAAAGTACATGACCTCAATAATGGATGAGGAATAATTTGATCATATGGACGAGGCGGGCATTCCCATGCTCGTATCAAGATATAGAACAATAATAACAACGGGGTCCAAAATAAGGGGACCTAACATATACATGGCCTCAAATAATGAATGATGAAGAATCTCAATATATGGACGAGGCGGGCATACCCATGCTCGTATCAAGATACATAAAAAATAACTGTGAGGCCCGAAAAGGGGGACTAGTAGGATACATAGAGAACCACTGTGTACATCATAAGGGTCCAGAGGGGACACAAATCTGGGACATACTGCTGGGCTGACCATGTCTGAGCTGAAGAAATGATACACTGGAATAACAACAGTGCTACTAAGTGGGGTACCAGAGGAACTGATGAGCTGCTGGAGCATAGTGATGGGGAGTCATATCGTCAATGGTACACTGGACTGGAACTGAACTGGGTACTCAATGAAGCATATAACTGGATGGCTTCCGAATACAATTGCCAACGCAACCCGGACATCCACGGGAATATATAACTGGGCGTTCCAAAGTGACTTACCAACGTGCTAGAGTCAGGGCAAATCCGGGGTCTTCGACAAATAACTAAAGGGATATAAACCCTGCGCGATTCTCGACAATGCGATCAAGGTGTTGAAGTCGAGCATGTGAGAAACAACCACTCGGAGAGGCAATGATGACTCCTCTCAAAATGGTCCATAGGCACTCACCACAGATGGTGATGGGTCCAAGGCACAAGGACCTCTGGGTCTATCTTATGGAATAGAGGGGCTATCGTCGATAGAGGGAGACCTGCAACTAGAAAGGCAACGATGTTTCCTTGATAGGAGCACGAGGTGGAGAACCAAAGTGTGAGAGTATTGACGGGAGGATGGACATACTGTGGGGGATAACTGGGCAAGTAGAGTGGGTGGACTCAAACTTCCTTTGTTCAGAGTATGATGGCAGGGACGATCGGGCAGCATATGAAACTAACTGGTGGGAAAGGGATCATAGCTGGACTGGATCAAGGATAATGACTGGGATGAGGGATACTCAAGATGGTATAAAATGGCAGGAGACTGCAGACTACTCTGAACAAAGGCGACCTGATTGGGGGTGCTGCCGAGATGATCGATCATAGTGCCAAGAGGCACGGAGGGACTTCTTCGTGGGTTAAGGAACTAGAAGAAGTGTGTGTAAAATGGTACTGTCGTGTGGATTTATACGAGCCCAAGATAGTTCATGCTTGTGGTTGCTTTCAATTTTAAGGAGTCTGAAAGCGACAAGAAGACTCTGAAATAATGGAATGGTACTGTCGTGTGGATTTATACGAGCCCAGGACAGTTCATGCTCATGGTTGCTTTCAATTTTAGAGAGTCTGAAAGCGATAAGAAGACTCCAAGGGGTTGCTTTTTCTTGTGTTAGTCTCCAAGGCCCGAAGAAGCATAAAAGGATGCAATGAAGAACTCTTCTAGCTGGTGTGACTAGAGTATTCCTTTTTCGTAATTAGTCTACCAGGTCTGGAAAAGGGTTAAACTTATACCAGATAGACGCCCTTTCAGGTAATTTAACGAGCATGAAAGGAAGCAAGATTGCTTGGAGATCTTTTCATTGTTTTAGGAATCAGAAAAGAGCTTAACAGAAACTCCCTAAGTGCCTTTTTTGTAAAGGACTTGTCCGGCCCGAAAAAGGGATAAAAGTATACCAAACAAAAGGAATGGCCAAGCAAGGAGGAAGTGCTCAATCAAGGAACATTTATGATGACCAAGAACGAGGGTAGGGGGGAACATTGGTGGGCCTCCTTGCGGGGTAATGAATGGTGGAAAAATAACGAAATAATTGCAGTATGACAAGAGTGAAGGGCTCATGTAAAAATGTGGAACAATCTGATGGCAGTCGATGTGGCGTGCAAATCGAGGCAGCAAGGTGTTGGGACATAATAGTGAAATTGTACCTGGTGAGAGCGAGAAATGATCTCAAGCATCATCACGAGCTTGGAAAAATGAATTCGACGATATATAAAGTGTCAAAAATGGAGAATGGCTGAAGTGGCACGCAAACCGAGGCAACAAGGTGTCATGTCACGATGTCAATAAAGGTTCTGGTGAGAGCGAGAAATGATCTCAAGCATCATCACGGGCACGGAAATATGAATCCAACAGTGCAAATGGTGTGAAAAATGGAGGTTGTAAGGACTCCGGAATGGTCAAAGGAAATGACTAGGCTAAAAAATGGCTACAAATAAAGGTGAGCCCACCAAACGAAGGATGTAGTGGTGTGGAGAAATGATGGCCCGCGGGGGAGAAATACTTAGGTGTATCAAATTAAATCAAATATATAAGTGATATGTGACCTCGAAAATGGTTGAGATCACAAATGTGAAAAAAGTTAGCAAGGTTAATGACCTGCCCCCATGCTATGTGCATGGGGTTTGTGATTGTGGATCACATATGTGTTGGTTTGAACAATGGGATCATTGAAACGCTGAGATAGATGTGATGGGGAAGGTTCAAAAATGGTTGATCATGCCCCCTATCCTAGGGTCGAGGTAATCTATTATGTCAATGTGGTGCTCTATAATAGCGGGGTCAAGACCAGGCATTTTGGTATAGGACTAGGCAAAGGCATCGCAGAACTCTTGGAAAAGTTTTTTGTACTCTCCAATCTCATACTCACTGCAGGAGGCTCCTAAGGTAATGATTTCAAGAGCACTAGGTGGGTCAGACATATCTATGTGGATGACAGGTGAGATGTTGGCCATGTCACCTTCCTCAAATGCATCAGGAGCGGGAATAGGATCCTTAAACTAGTCGACTTTAGTGGGAAGGAAATCTTTGGACTCAACCGCAAATTGGGTAGTTGTGGTAGAGGAGGATTTTTCTGGGAGGAAATAGGAACGATGGTGCACGTCGTCCCAGGGATAATCCGGGGGCAGTGAGAGCCTCTAGAATCTCCTCATCATTGCGAAAACTTTGAGATCTCAAATCGGTTAACGGGGGAGTGGTAGTCGAAGAGATCATATAAATGGTGTTAATCTCTCCGAATGAGGGTGATACTGGGGGGTGGATCTCCTCAATTGTGGGGGGTGTCGTCTCAAGGTCCAAATTATTCATCTCGTAGAGAGCTGCTCTGTAATCTGGGAGATCGGGACAGTGATGTGAGTAATGGTCGTAAATACCGCATATTGCACAAGGGTGGTTGGTACGCAGTGATTTATCACGAGGCTTAGGGGTTGGATCTAGTTCGATAACCGGGATGTTGGGGTCGTCGTCAAGCATTTGCACGTGTTCCTGTAATGCAGGTAATTGTGGGCATTGATGATTTGGATGGACTAACTCATCACACAACGAGCATTTAGGAGGAGCACGAAACACGGGGGGGGGGGGGGGGGATTTAACTGCCTTGGGCGAGGGGACAACAGTGTATGGTTATGGGCCTCTGCCCCCAGTGGGCTTGATAAGAGGAGGGGGATTCGTAGATGACGAAGGGGTGGAGACACCAGGAGGTGGTTGACTAGTAGTGGCAATGGGTTGCACCGGTTCGATGATGACATTTGGTGTCGGCGGGGGAACAGGAGGCGAAATATACCACACAGGTAATCCCAAGGTTAACCCGGGGAGGCTAAGAGTAGCCATAACCGGGGCGCTTACTACGCCCGAGGGAGGGAATAGGAAGGGGATTGTGTGGATGGTTGTAACACCAATATGACTAGGTACCAATGGTGGTTTGGGTAACAACGGCGGTTGATTGGTGGTTGTTTGTGTATTATGGGAAAGGGTACATAGGTAAGATACTTCGGGTGTAGGTGACGGGGGAGGAATGGATTGAAATGTTGAGGTCATCGGCGTATCTGAGTAAACTCCGGGTCCCACAGAGGAAACAAACAAGGTAGTTGCACCACAAACAGGTTGTTCAACCATGGGGAGAACATTTTCGGGTGCAGCGGGGGCATTGAGATCGTAATAGGTGAGTTGGTCGACCTTGACTACACGTCCGTCATGGGGGAACATCATGGTACGAAAAACAGATGAGGCAACCGCCCACATGGCATACATGTAGCTGCGGCCAAGTAAGAGGTTATAATCAAGTCGAGCATTGATGACCTCTATGTCAATGAGCACGGTTGTTCCAGCCAACTGGATGGGGACATTAGCTAAGAGACCTTGAGGTTGAGCCGAATGGTCATCGTAGGCTCGCAACGCAATGGTGGACTGTTGGAGAGTAGGGGATCCCAAATTCTTTCAAACAAATGTGAACATAACGCATGTAGAGGCACCTTCATCGATGATGCACCGATGGATGACAAGATTCCAAATGGAAACATAAACTTGGAATGCTAAAGTGAAAGGCAGGCATGGTTCGGACTGGTCCAAATCGAAGGCCATCAGTTGTGAATCATTTGGGTCAGTAGCACCAATGGCGGAAAGCAAAGTCGTGCGCTATGAAGGACAGTTTTTTAAGACTTCTAACGTAGACATGGTTGTAGGAGATTGGGCTAAGTCATCTACAATGTTGTAATTTGACGCAGCATGAGCATTGGGGTTATTGTTGATACAACGAAGTGGGAAACGAGGTGCTTTAGAGGCACCATCGAGTGGAGCCGGAGGTATACGTAACGTCTGATCAGTGGGATGAGCGTTAGTGTTTTTTTTGGCAGGAGAGGCTTCAGGGGTGGAGCCATATTGGTTTCGATGGGTTTGGAGGTTGACATCAGCAGATGACATCATTAACAAGTGGTGGGTACCTGAGTCTAACATGGGTTGATCAGGAGCGGCATAAGTGATCTATTGTTGTGGAGGTGCGTTGCCTTGAGGGGGAGCCAACGGCTGAGTGTTCACTACTCCTTGGGTTGGTAAGGGGTTTTGCAGCACCAAAGGTTGCTGCTGAGGGGCTGGGGGGTTGGGTGGCACTTAAGGAGCCGCGTGCCCTTAGTGATGGGCATCATCAGTCCAGAGTTTTCGAGCTCACTCCAAATGTGGGCAAGCATGTGTGTAGTGGCCATAGACCCCGCAAATAGAACAAGGATGGTTTGTTCGCAAATTAGGATTTTTGGCCTACTTGGGCGGCCGATCAGGGTTCTTGTTGGCAGGTACCGCATTATTGTTGTTTGGGGGACTGGGAGGTTGACCGCCTTGGTCTGGAGGGGGGTTGTTCCCATGGTTACGGCCTTTGCGACGGTTTTGCTGGCCTTGTTGGCACTGGTTATTTTGGTTCTACTGCGTATTTTGTTGGGCGTATACTTGCCCTTGGGCAACAGGTGGGTTATGGGGTTGTGCAGGTGCGGGAGCAGGCTGTGGTGGATAATAAGTAGGGGGAGGCTGTGCAGGTGCTGAACCTTGTGGGGGTTGCTGATACGTCTGCGAAACGGGTTGTGGGTTTGCCGCAAGGGCTACCTGTGCCTGGTAATAAGCAGGTTGGGCTTGAGAGGACATAGGAGCTGGTGCAGCCTGTGGGTGGTAATAGGGATGAGGTGCGACCGGGGGGGCGTAAGTGGGGGATGCAAGACTAAAGCATTGAGGTGGACAGGAGGGTCCGTGGGAATGGTGGTGATGTGTCATGGGAGCATACGAATTGGTTGCTCCGGATTGAGATGTAGCCCACGAAAGGTCGAGGCCATGGCTAGGACGTGCTATGGAAAATGGTTGCGGATGCGAGGAAACACAGCCAATGATGCCGTCTGCGGCATGGGATGCCCTCGGCGCATCATGTTGGGAGGAATCGCCGCGAGGGGCGTCAGGTATGATGGTATATAGATAACCCAACTAGACGTAAATGAGGTCAAATTGCTGGGCTTTGAGGATGGCCTCTTCTTCGGACTGGGGTCGTTCGGATGCCACATCCTTGGCAATGACAGGAAGGAGGGATTTGAGAAACCAATCTAAGAAGATACGATCGTCTAACTTGACTTTGCAGAGGCTGAGGCGTCGATGCCACTCATGAATGTGGTCAGTGATGTGGGTAGCCGTGTTCTGTCTACAAGACAGTAGGATCTTAACTCCCGTGTCATAGCGGACAGGTAACTGAAAGAACTGCAGGAAAGTCAAGGCAAGGGAAGTAAAGGTGGCATGGGTCCCATGGGGCTGCTCGATGTACCACTTAGCTGCAGAGCCAGTGAGGGTACACTGTAACAGACGGAGGTGGATTGAGTCGTCCAGTATGGAGTTGGAGGAACACCATAGATGGAAGGACATAATATGGTTCTGGGGGTCCTCACCTGCCTTGCCCTCAAACTTGGGGATGTCGAAGGGGAGCTTTGTGGGCATGTGAGGCCACGTAGGGTCATGTATGATGGGATCATTAGTCAGTCTAGCTAGGTCAGGAAGGTTGAGGCTAGCCATGAATGGAAAACTAGTAGAAGGATGTGACATACTAGTGGGTTGGACCATGTTGGGGCCAATGCCCCCAAGGGTAGGGGCAGGGTTTTGGATGTTGCCCCCAAGTGGAGGAACGAAAGTGGTATGGGATGGTCCGGCAACGCCAAGGGTAGTGTGAGTCACAGATGGAGTGTGAATAGGTATGCCAGCTACTGGAATGGGTGTAGTGATCGGAATGGTAGATGTGGGCCCCATCGAGGGCATACCCAAAGCAGGGGTGGTAGCTGGTGTGGTGGTGGATGCTCCACCAATGGTCCCTATAAAGAAAGGGGTGGAAGTCACGCCAGCCATGGGGCTAGTTGGTGTAGTGTAAATGGGGTTCTCGGACTCTGCCTCAGAATCAGAGGTAAAATAAGGGGCATCTATCTCGAGTGACGGAGTTCTATGCCGTTGACGAGTGATACGAATCGTTACACCAAAATCTCGAGATGTTAGTGAAGGCCGCCCACTAGGATGTTAACATCCCACCATGCTCCGCAGTCCATACTCTGGGATGGATGCGCACCCATATGGTGGTGTCCCCTTTGCGCCGTATGATCCCCGGGCGAACATTGCAATGCCGGCGTTGCCACCCGCTCTGTGACTTGAACCTGGGTGGAGGCTCTAATACCAGATGATACGAACCGTTACACCAAAACCTCGAGATGTTAGTGAAGGTCGCCCACTAGGATCTTAACAACGAGTGGAGTCAAGTGACAAGGCTCGAGATCTACGATGAGTGGTATCAAGTGATGAAGACCTATGTCTATGACGGGTGGTGTCAAGTGAACCGTGCTGTGGGGGCTCACCCTGGAGGCGCCGAGAATGTCTCGGGGACTCAATGGTGACAGATGGTGTCAAGTATCTGGGGTTGTGTTGAGTGAAAAACAGCTCAAAAACCCTAATGCAACCGAGTGTGCAGAAGGGGAGCTCAAAAAATATGGCACTCGGGCCAAAAACCAACTCAAAACACTTATTGTAATAGTTGTGCAGAACTGTACAGAGAGTATCCAAGCGGCCATAAAGATAGACAACAGCACAGATCAGACAGAGAAAGATTGCTGAGAAATAAGCTGAAAGCTAAGCAGGAGGAAATAAGAAAATTGGTGAAAGAAGCTGATGAAATAAAGAATTCTTTAGCAATTGTTTTGCTAGAAAAAGATCAGTCTTCAGAAGATGAATTGTCCAATGAAATTGAAAGTAATGGGAGTTGCATTTTTAGACCTGGACTTTGGTGTTTCCACCACGCTGCAGTCTGCAGGACTCTGACTGATCTTGGATCTAAGTTGCGGTAAAGTATCATTCCCAAACCGGACACAAACACCACCCTTAAGTTGAATAATTTTGGAACCGTTCAACATATTAAATCCCTTGGGTAAAATATAAGCTTTCAGAAGATTATAGATATGTGGGTCATCTAAACTAACAGAAAAACGAGGATATACAGTACCAAACGCGGGACCATCATGAAGCGGTGCAGTAAAACCACCTATGACAGCGTCAGAAAACTGGTTATGACGAGTATCTACAATAACACAAATAGATGAAACAGGTAAACGGGGTCTGACTAGTGGGCCTAAGCCTAACTTAACAGCACCAAAGTGCGCATATTTAAAGTGTTGTTCTTTAGCCCAATCAATCTGAGATTTATCTAAGAGAGGTATATGAATAGGATCTTGATCATCTGTGAAAGATATATCAATATTTGAAACTTTGATTTGAGTTGCAGTATGAAAATTCCACCAATTTAATCTGTAGACTTCTTTTGGCAAAATCTTTGGTAACTCCCAATCTGCAGTTGGATTTGTATCTGATATAGTGATGTAAGAAGAATTCTCACTATCTGATGTAGAAGGTTGAAATGATCCAGTCCTTCTATCTGCAAGTGTTACTTCAATATCATTACCTGACTGACACTCTAAACTTGCTAGCGGAACAGCATCCATTGTGGGATCCATGGTTTGAAGAAGTGAGGGCTAGCTTCTACGCTGCGGGCAATTCTGTAGACTTACTCCCCTATCCCTGGGCCTTACTGCTACTCTAACATCCGCACTACGCTTACACTTCTATGTTCCCACAATCACTCAGCAATCATTTCCATTGCCTACTGGATACATGTTTTAAGAGTGTTCGGAAATAAAAGCAGGTATATTCAGCACAGAGTCACACATGCATCATATAAACAGAGAAGGTTTATCGAAATACCAGATACTTGAGAGTTCACCAAACATGGCTCTGATACCACATACGCAGGATCGCATCGCAATCAAACATTCATATTAAAGCCAGCACATTGATCTATATGATGATGAACATTATATCTTCAGAATACAGATTACAGACGCACAGGTGGATCGGCTTCGGACAGCGAAGCTCGTCACCACATCTCACTGCCTTGACACAATGTTATGGGCCCTTTTAGATTTGGCTACTTCCCGAAGGCATGTAGTTACTCTCAGGCTCCTGGGATTCCCATAATATGCCAACTAGCAGACCCTTACAGACTCTTTATACAGAATCGAGACCTTGGCTTTCTGATGCAGTGTTATACCATTACAGGCAACCTGCAGAGCATATTACCTCGGCTCTCACACACCTACAGACCTGTCGAGCGGACTACTTGCTCAGACGACTCCTAGACTTGCAGAGCGGACTACTTGCTCATGCGACTCGCTATGAATCAAATGAACCCAAGGCCTTTCTTTTATAGCATTACAACCGGTAAGCCGGTACCCAAAAACTTACACTAGACAGTCAAAAGTAAGATTCCGGGGCATGATGGGGACTACCATCATGTTATCT
This sequence comes from Larix kaempferi, assembly GCA_027924585.1. Taxonomy (NCBI): domain Eukaryota; kingdom Viridiplantae; phylum Streptophyta; class Pinopsida; order Pinales; family Pinaceae; genus Larix; species Larix kaempferi. Next base: position 13,173,650 of record BSBM01000173.1, on the reverse strand, counting down.
CGTCCCTTAGAGGCAGTGCCATGTGGGGACCCGGCGAATCTTATCCGACAAACTCAAGACTCGGACTGACTGAAAGACATCAAGTAAAAGCTATTGGCCGACAAAACTGGGCCATTTATTACATCAGTCAAATTACAAAGCATCTCGGTACAAAAAAGCAGACCGAGGAATCCAAAGAAAGCTTTCGGCTACTATGGCCGACAAAACAAAGTGGGTTGGCCCACCAACGGCTTCCACTAAATATGTACAAGAGCATAATCACGGACCAAAGAATCTTCATTCCCGTAAGATACGGAAAAATCATGGAGTATCATATCCTGATCCGCATACGCACACTGTCGTGTCACCAGGTCCAGGTACCCCGCCACAAACACAGTCAAGGCAACCTTGAGCATTTAGTTCTTCTTCAAGTTCTCGCCTTGCCAATTCTTCTTCTATGTAATTTGGCTGGGATTCAGTATACTGCCAATAGTCATACTGATTATTTGGGAATTCTTCATTCATATCTGGATATAAAAGTTCTCCGAAGCATTGTTCTACATCTGACCCACGGAGATATTCATTAGCACCATAGACAAATTCGGAGGCAAATTGTGATTCAACCCTATAGTTTAGAGGTAGGGTTCTTCTATGGACTTTAGTATCCAGTCTCTTGCCATCTTTATCCCTTTTGATAAACTTCTGGGTGACTGTTACACAGTGTTCTAATGGAGTGTATCTACCTCCATGATGTCTCAGTTTAAACTTAAACCACTGATGAACCTGGTCAGCGGCTTGCATATCAGCCTCAAGATGAAGAATAAAATTAGCTTTACGATCTACCCAGGCGTTTCTTGGGCAGAATTTTTCCAGAAATATTTGAGTCCAACCGGACCATTTTCTGTGCTTTAAATTAGCAGGATCAGCACAAATAATTATTGCTGTCTGCTCTCTGCAAAACTGAAGAATCAAGTTGTAAGAAGTCCATGTCAAATCTCCTGAGCCGAGATCGACATACCAAATTTCTCCTTCAGCTTCCATGTTCTGGTCAATCCAGACTTCTTCACATCGAGCTAATTTTTCTCTGGCATTCTGTAAACCTCTGAAAGCACCTTTTTCCCATCTTTCGAGAATCTTTAACTTGCAGGGATTCTCTTGGATTTGCTTAATCAGAGTGAGGCTTAAAAACTTTTCTGCATCCTTGACATCAGCATAATCTAACAGTTGCTGACGTTCTTCCTGAGAAATATCCTTATCCCAAGGAGCCAAAAATAAGGATTCTGGAGGAGCTCTGAGAGCTTCTTCTTCTTCTTGGAATGGAGCTTTGCCACTTTTATAATTCACCATATTATCACTCATGTATCTTTTATTATGTCCTGGACCAGAACCAGAACCACTTGCATCATTAGCAGAAAACATATTCAGACTTGGAGAAGAAACCTGTACATTCTCACGAGTCAACATGTCAGCAAGACAATTTAAGTAACCTGGCTTATACACAATGTCATAATCAAAATTACTGAGCCAGATAAACCATTTTAAAATTCTGCTACTATTTTCTGCCATTAAACTTTCATTCTTAAAGATACCGGGCATAATCTTTTTCTATTGACTGTAACTGGGCTTGTAGAGACTTTTTCTCATTTCTAAGCTCAGTTCTTTCCTGATGTCTATAGATAGGAATAGAAGACAATTCAAGATCAATTGCTGCTAATCTCTTCTCAATCTGTACAGGAGAGATTATTCTTGAAAACATATATAAATTAAAATCAAACTCAGGAAGATCAGTATATACAGAGGCTGTCTCACACCCCCCTAAATGTGGTTCCGAGTCAGAATCAGAAGAGGAAGAATTGGGAGCACATTTAGCAAGTTGAATATCAGAATCTGAGGAAGAATCCTCAGAGGCATCAGAATCAGAATCAGGGAGATAGATAACCTCACCAGAAGGTTGAAAATCAGTACTAACTTTATACAAATCCCACCAGAAGGGATCAAGTGTGGAACACACTCCTGCACGCTTTGGCCTAGATTTCCTTTTTGGACATTTGGATGCCCAATGTCCTTTACTGCCACATATGAAACAAGTATCGCCTTTGCCTTTTTCAGATCTTCTTTTCACAAATCTTTTATACTTATGCCTTTTCTTAAAATGCTTGGATTTGTGTTTGTAGGGCTTATCCAAATGATATCTACCTTCAGAAGTGAAATACTTCTTTTTCTTTTTCTTGCAATGACAACTTTCAGTTCCTAGATGTCCCCTGTTATGGGCTCCACAGCCCCAATCAGGCATTTTAGCTACTTCTTTACAGAAAGAAGCAGAGAACATTTGTTGATGCCTTTTAAAATCTTTATCTACTCTTTTCTGTAAACAATGTTCTTGCCATGTTTCCAAAATATAATGATGGAGTTGTGCTAAAGACAAAGATCTCAAAGGAATATTTCTATCTTTTAATGCCTTTTCAACAGCATCTGGAACATGTCCAGGGAAACTTCTTAAATAATGTTTTAGATAAGCTTCATTGCCAGATTTTCCTGAAGAGATCAATAATTTCTGCATATAACAGAAATAAGCTTCTGCCTTATTCAAATCACACAAACGTGCAGACATATATAAAGAAGCTAAATGATCAAAATCTTCATGTGCTTCAGGACCATAAAATTCTCGACTAAGGGCAGATATTATTTGTTCATCTGAATCATTTGCTGCAAGCATTTCATTTCTGGCTTCTTGTGGCAACCAACGCCACCATTCATATGCTAAACCAGAAAGACCTGCAACTAACTGTGCACCTAACATTTGGGCAGTAACATTATGATCTTGTTGCTTTTTATAAATCAACCAATGTGTAAGCAACTGGAGAGCATTCTTGATTTCTTCCCTAGATTGACATTGAATATTTAAAACTGGTTGTTCAGGCATCTGAGAAATCAAGTTATTTAAATTGTTTATGCCAAAGCTATGAATTCTTGGAGCTTCAGAAACTCCTGTGGCATCAGGCATATGAGTATCATAATCCTCATTGTGAGGTTGTGATCCTATTCTCATTCTGTTTGAGGATTCTGCCGCCATCATATGAACATCTCCAACATATTTTTCATCCAGCACAGGATTAAATGTCTTAAATTCTTTTATCCAGTCCATTATGTTTTCTTTTTCAGCTGCACTAGCACCAAAATCCCATTCTGGTCTATTATCTTCTGCATCTACAAGACCAAATGAAACGGATTTGGTATGACCTTTTCGAGCTAACTGTAAAACTTGTTCAGGAACAACATATTGTTTCTTTTTTAATTCCTGAGTTCTAGATGTTAACTGAGACAGAACATCTAATCTAGCTTCTAACTTGTCAGAAGCTACTTTTACAGCTTTCTCTATTTCAGTTGTATCATGCAAAATATGATCAACTAAAGCTAGTTTAGCAATAACCAATTCAAGCTTTTTTCCTTGTTCAGCACAGTTTGCTTTCAATAACTGGATATCATGGGCCATATCATCAAGATTAGAAGCAGTACACTGTAATTGTGAATTTGTCCAATTTGCTAACTTTATTTCATCAGATGAATTCTGATCTGTAGCAACTGCTTTTGTGGAAATAAATTCTTTCTTACTTAACCCATCAGAAGAATATTGTCTGAATGCTGTTTCAGGGAGATTGCGGCCAGGGTGAAAGGATCTTTGGCCATGAGCATTAACAGATTCAGATTCTGCTCGTACTCTAGGTAAGGATGAAAACATATAGAGGCTAGGATACTCCTGCGAGGTTTGACGTTTCTCTTTTTGAATGATTTTTTGTTTTATTTTTTGACAAGCAGTACAGTCAGAATGTTGACCTTTATGTTCTAAATTATTTTGTACAGGATTATCTACAATAGGATCTTCTAGAGAGCTTTTACCCAACTGATTTGATAAGGCTTGCCTTCTGGCAGCATCATAACTTGAAGTTGAAGCGGATCTAATCAGAGGAGCTTTAAATCTCGGGATCGGTTCAGGATGTGGAGATCTGAAAGAGGATGTGCCTTCATCAAAGACAAGAGGTTTAGGGGATAATACAGCTTTTAATCGTTCTTGATGCCGAAGTTCAGAGTACTTGTTTTTGCTACAATAAGTGGAGTATCAAAAAAAATGGTCAGAATACCAACAAGCAGCAGGTTTCCTAAAAAATAAAAATAGTGGACTCGCTAGACCAAAAGGAGGTAAGGGAGCATGCAAACACCTAGCTAAATAGTATTTTGACTCAACTAGACATATCCTCTGCAAGGTGATGAAATCCAAGTCAGACAATATGGATAGTAGAGCCAAGTGGCTAAAGATATCCCCCTACCGAGAGGGACACCGGGTAGTCAATCCTAGAAGAAAGGCAACTAAGATACCCCATTCATGACACGTCCAGAAATGTGAATCTACCATTTGGTTCTATCGCCACGGTATCCCCATACGAGTGATACCCCGAGAACTGCAAAAGGTAGCCTTTGGTTACTGAATGGAGTGCGGTATTCCACTCAGGCCTCTGGAACCAGTCTGGCGACTTCAACCCTCCTGGGGGAGAGGCCCTCTGATAAACTGGTTGTGACCGTGCCAAAAAATACTAAGGGATTTTGGTTCCCTAATGGACAACAACTATGTCTCAAGTGTAAGCAACCGAGGGGTGTTATTTGGATCCCTATCCCCCCGATCCTACCTAACTACAAAAATTCTTATGTGTTCCCCAAGCGGGGTTAGAATGTTGGTTGTGTTAAGTAGTATTTTAGGGCTCACTTGAGTTAGGTGATAGAGTGTGTGCGTGTGAGATGATGAACCCAAGTAAAAGTGCCATGGGGTGGGAAACTTTCTAACTAAAAATAACAATACAGAATTTAAACTTTGAAATGCAAAATTTTCTCTTTTTTAATTAAAATGCTGAAATTTAAAAATATTCTGTAAATGGAACAGAAATAATACTGTAGAAAAGGCTGTAGGGAAGGATGGTTGCAGATAGGACAGATGGCTGTGCAAGTGCAGAAAATATTATAGCAAAGTGTTGGGTTCAAAACAGTGAAAAAAGTGCAGAAAACAGACCGCGGGTCTGTGGCAAATCTGGGCGATCGGGCCGCGGGAAACAGCTCGACAGTCGTGGACAGGTTGCGGGATTTTGGCCGAAAGATGCAGTCGGACCGTGGGAAACAGGTCGAAAGTCATAGGTGGGTTGTAAAAAAATGGCTGAAAGCCGCAGTCAGGACGCTAGAAAAAGGCCGATAGACGCAGGTGGGTTGTAGAAAAATGGCTGAAAGCCGCAGTTGGGACGCGGAAAAAACGCCGACAGACGCAGGCGGGTTGCAGAAAAATGGCTGAAATCCGTAGTCGGGATGCGTGAAAAGGGTTAACAGCCGCAGTCGGATTGCAACAAACAGGTTAATAGCCGCGGTCAGATCGCAGGTAACAGACTCGAATCCACCGGTAGGTCGCCGGAAAGAGTCTGAGAGCCGCGGTTGGATCGCAGGTAAAGGCCTGAAAGATATGGTCGGGACGCAACTACGAAGGTAAAAGACGCGGTTTACGGCATCCAAAAGGGACAACCGAAAGGAAACAGGAAAATATTGTAGAAAATTGAAAACGCTTAAAATTTTTTAAAACTATAACCAAAAATTCAGAGGAACACAAGGGGAGTCACCAAAACTGTAGCTAGGGTTTTCACTCTAGCTTGTGCAAATGAGCACCTACTAAGGAGAAGGGACTCCTTAGTAGCAGCTCAGAAAAACAGTAAAAGAAAGACAATACATTAAGCATAAAACAAAAAAGATAAGATGATAACAAGGGTTTTTGTATTAATTATACCTCTAATGTGAAGGTTGGTGAAGCTCTTGCAGCAGTCCAGGAGGGTTGCTTCCAAGCTTCTAGCTTTGCTCCTTTCTCTTTCTCCAAAGGGTTGGAAATGGGCCAAAGGGGCACTCAAGGGTGAAAGCAGCTCAAGGGTGAGCTAGGGTTTCAAGAGTGATTTTGGCAGAGTAAGGGTGTACTTGACTGTGGATATGAAATGAGGGGCCTCCATCACCTATTTATAGGTTTTTAGTGGTGGAGTGCTGGCCCATGGTTTTGGGAACCAGATGGTTTGGGTCAGCTGTATAGGGTTTTTTTCCTCATTTTTCTCTCTTTTTCCTCTTTTTTATTCCCTTTTTAGAGGGTTTTTGCTATTTTGGATGAATTTTGGATTATTTTTGGGGAAAAAGGAGGCTTTTTTGGCCTTTTGGAGGCTTTTTAATGGGATTTTAAGGTTCTGGAGGTAAATATGGTAGGAAATATAGACAAATGAGTCATGTAATGGGATAGATGAGGTAGTGAGCACTTTTTGGGTGTTAACATGGGGGAAACATCATTGCCCTCATTCGACAGGTTTATCTTTGTTAACTTCAACACATCATCCAGGGATTGAACGTAGACTTCTGATTGAAAGATTCCACCAAATGTTCGACCTCAACTCATTTTGATTCACATTCGGAGGTATGTACTATGATACCTTGGGTATCATTGACATCAATGATGATTTCCCTCGTACTTGTTAATAGTTTACATCAATGACCGGTAATCAAGTGGTTTCTACCATGTTTGACTTCAAAACCTTGTAATCACATGGTTAGATTTGTATCGTTGCAGGTTCAGTTTGAATACCCTAGGTTAACTTATGTATCTTACCCAGGCTATGATGGAGATGTTTTGAGTCATATCAGATGTAAAGACTCTTGTATTGGTCGTGGCTGTGTAATTATCTCATCATGGATTTATGCTTGTATCTAGTAGCCATGATTGTGTTCAATCAATCCATACTACCATGGATCTGCAATGTATTGGTCGGCATCCATGTTATGAGTCATTTGAGACATATATCTCAGAGTCTGTTATACTGTAGAAGTCTTTGTTCGTCACTCCAACCGATGGTCCTTGCCTTGAATTCTCATATTTCAAAGTATTTCACCTACCCTATTTCACTAGCTTCATGCTTTGGGGGGCATTCTGTTACACCAAAATCTCGTCATAATGAGTTATGTGTCCTCTATTTTCCCTAATTCCTAAAGCACCTGGGCTAAATGATTGAAAGCGGAGTTGTTGTTGTTCCTTTTACCTTTTGTTGTCATCCCGACGTTCCCTGCTCGTTGACAAGGTGCATCAAACCCTTGGTGATGCATTCTGCACATTAACAGAGCGTGTCAGTTACATTGGTTTCGTTTACAAAAGGTGTGTCACCCCTTAAAGATGCAAGTTTCTTGTGTGCAATGTGTGGCACTGTTAGTTTAAAAGGAGAAAGAGAAGCTTTGAGTGGCTTCTAGAATCCTTGGTTACGTGGGGGCTTATCCCTATGAACTAGGAAATGTGGCATTCGATACCCTTATCTTTTGGGATGATCCCTTGAGCTTCTCCCACAAATCCCCAACCTCTCCTATCCCTTTAGGCCTATAAGTACAAACCCCCTCTCCATGGTTAAGGAGGAGGAAGATAGAGAACTTAAATGCTGGTGAAATTATGCCAAAATTGCTTCCCTTTCATCCATCAAAAAGCAAAAGATTGGATCTTTGAGGCTAGGATCATTTAGAAGGAGTTACCACGTCAAAGCTCGGCTGTAACCTCTCTCTATGTACTTCTTATAATTACATTAATGCAGATTCTTTCCATAAACATCTTGCTATTGTAAGATCTTTAGAATTGGCTTCTTTGACTGCTAGTTTAAATTGATCATTGTTTATATGCTATTAGTACTTGTTTGTTTTCACTCGTTGTACATGGTTTTGGAGTTGGAGATCTAAAGATCAAGAGATATATCAAGCAAGGAGATAGTACTACGTTCATAAGGTGAGTTATCTTCTCACATTCTTTGTAATTTGATCAATCTAGGAAAGTAATTTGTATTGTGTACTTCTTTTGTTCTAGATCCAAACCATTCGGACTAGAGAGATCGGTTAGTATCACAAATTGTCCGCAAACAAATACTGCTTCCAATCTTTATAGAAACCCTCTTTTAGAGAAAAATCATTGGACCTTGGTTTACTGCTTCCTATATTGATTTGTGCCTACCTCAGATATTGTGCTTTGCTCCGGCCTTCAATGTGCCTTAGTTGTGCTTCACTTCGTCATTTGATGTACCTCATAGATGCAATACATTCCTGAAATTTGTATGGTTTGTGCCTCAAATTATACCTCATATATGCTTCTATTTGGTACCTTCGTGAGCTTATACCTACGGAGCTTTCAATACCTTCACGAGTCTTCAATACCTATGTGAGCTGCTTCAATACTTGTAGAGCTTTTAATACCTATGCGAGCTACAAAAACCCTTGGAAACCAACACGAGTCCATTGAATGAGAGTTCACAAGCTTTAATAGAAAACCTAATCCATATATACTCTAGTATACTTTAAAACCCTTGTATCTTTGTTTACTACCTTAGATATTGATTCGTGTATGCCTCATATTCTTTGCCTCAATACCTGTACAGCTCTTAATGTCTGTGCGAGCTGCAGAAACCCTTGGAATAACCTGCGAAAACCCTTACAAGTTCATATACAAATACAATACCTACAGAAGCTTTCAATACCTCTACGAGTCTTCAAAATCCCTGTGGAGCTTTCAATACTCACGCTAGCTACAGAAATCCATCGAATAACAATTGGAGAAAAAAATCCCTCAAACTTAAAATTACTCCATGACAAATATAACATACTTAACTATTTTCATTTGATGATTTTATAAAATTTTAAAATATAAATATAAATAATTTTAAATACTTTTTAAAAATGAATTTTAATAATAATAAAAAAGGCATTTTCATAAAAGTGATCCTCTCACGTCATATCATATCCCTCATTGTTATAGGGTTTAATTTTCTCTCAAAATTATTTCCTTTTTATCCCCATTTCGAAGCATTTTCATTAAAGTGACCCTCTCACGTGAGATAATATCCCTCATTGTTATAGGGTTTAATTTTCTCCATAATTATTTCCTTTTTATCCTCATTTTGAGACATTTTCATAAAGTGATCCTCTCATGTCATATCATATCCCTCATTATTACAGGGTTTAATTTTCTCCCAAAATTATTTCCTTTTTATCTTCATTAAGGTCATTGAGGCTTTACCCTAATAAGGTGACTGTATCTTAATTATAGTAAAATCAAACTTTGATAAGTTCCACATCTCTAAGGAAAATTATGTTAAACAAATGAGAGAGTAGACATTGTCTTTACACATGTGAGAGTAAAGTTTGTTTCTATAGAAGGAAATCACATTTTCTTAGCACACTAACAATATGTTGAGAGAATATCTCAACCACACACCAAAATAGGAAATATCTAGATGGAGAGAATCTCTCATACCTAACTAGATCTAACAACCTCCAAAAACTTATAATATCATTATTCATGTAAAGGCAAAACCTACCTCACCATGACCAATACAATAACAAACATAACGTTCTTGTATAATCAAGTATTGCACATTAATCTATAAGGAAAGGTCTTCATCAACATCTTTAGAGCATCCCCCCTTATTGAGTACTTGTCTCAATCTATGTTAGGTTAGGTCTTCATCAACATCTTTCACTAGTTCGATGCATCGACTACTCCACTATGAATAGGGAACTTCTTAACCAGAAAGATCTGTATGTGCTCCAACCGAGAAATTGCATCTCATATGTCGATCATGTAGACATCACAAAACAATCAATTCCATATAAATGAACAACTATCCACTAGAATACATGGGTACCTAACCATTGCAAGGTTCAATATAGTAAGATGTCCTTCAGATAGATAGTTTATTCAACCTTTTTTTTACGAACTCCCCCTAAATGTATAGAAAAATTTAAGTTTATAGGAACCTCCTAAAGTCTACAACCAATATGGTCCATTTAGATGACGCATAACCCACTCCTCCAAGTGTTTAACAATTACATAACATAAGTTCTGCATTATATTGAAAATACTATTCAAATCATCAAGGAAACATGGAAAATGGGTACTCATGCCTATCCAAGGCTTACATTGATGTTCCCTTTATATGTTACACACATATAGATATAGGTACATACCATTAATATACTCCATCTCATGGAGCTACCTGCAAGATTTTATAATATTGCCCAGATACCATACAATACTTCTCCCAAGTACCAACACTAGGCAATATACAATATTAAAAGTTTCAAGGATCAATACATAGGATTTATACATTACATTCTAGACTTTCTATAGATACAAGGTGTGATGGACATTTTCTTATGGTCGCCATGTTTATTAAACACAATACACCAACTTTCCCTTGTTTTATCATCACCATTTAATTTATAATGTTGCTACAATAACTACCACTAGTGTCATTTGGACCAAAATCTAAAAAATCTCTACTGCATCAAAAACATCTTTGTCCTTCCTGCTACATACCTTAATTCCAACTCATATTAACTCTACAATTGATACTTGGCTTCCCCAATGAGAACGATGAACCTTCAATGCTACTTTTAACTACCAAGATAACCAACCAATGGTTATTCACTACAGCAACTCACTTCCATATCTAAGCCAAAGTGTCCATGCTCCTCCATTCACTTGTAGGACTACCATTTTAAACAAAATACATGTAGGGAACCAACCATACCTTTGGGCTGAACACTTGTACCATACAATTTAACTAGAAACTTGTTGTATTCCATGGCCTAACATCAACTTGACAATGAAGAGTAAACAATGGCCATCCTATGGACATACTTTGTTACGGTCCTATCCTAACACCCTTAAATAGATAGATATGTTGTTATGTATTGAGTCCATCTATATTAAATAAGGCCCATGAAGTACATATAGTGTGAAATGAATATTTGTACGAAAAATTGCTAGAAGATTCCACTTACTAGAAAGTTCATTCACTAAGAAGGTTTACTAGAAGGTTATTCCTACGAAACCATGTAAAGTACTCATAGAAATTATTGGAAACCTAATACGTTAGGATTATGGTAAATTGTATTTACTATTCACAATTTTCATTAATAAATAGGAAAATCATCCTCAAAGATAAAACCAAGCATCATATTTAATATATTAATATTCTATCATCTTAACGAAAAACGTGGACATTCAAACTTATCCTTATTTTGGGTGTTCCAAAAGTAATATCATTTGTTTGTTCTTCTCTATAGCCTACTATCTCGAGCCTAGCTGTGATCCTTATCTCCATTGCTGATTCCTTCCATCCAACGGGCATGGAGCAAAGTCACTGAATCAGCAATCGAGATAAGCTCAAGCCCCGTGGATATCCCTCCACTTTGCTCCAGTCTGGAGTCAGTTTTCCATCGTATTGCATCTTTCTCTAAGTTTGTTGAGCGTTTAGACTTAGAAAGAAACCCTAATCTGCTAGGTGTTTAACCCAACATGGAAATTTAACCTAATATGTAAGTGCCATATGACGTGACCTCTTCGAGTTCTCCCTACACGTATGCAAAGGCACAAGGAGAAGATGCTTAGAAAAATGCATATTTTCACCGTATTTTCTAGTAGACCGACCTCAAAAACTCTTCTTGGTACCCGATATATTTGGACTACGTAGCATTCCAAAGTTGTTCGGCGAAATCTCTCTGCATCAAAGAGAAGATGCAGTGAATGCTTTGTTTTATGAAGCAGAAAAGAGATTCAGAAGCCCCGTTTATGGTTTTGTGGGTATAGTCTTTGTTCTGCAAAGACAATTAGACAAAGCCGAGTAAGGTCTTGAGCAAGCGGTTGCCGTCACGCAACAACTTAAGAACGAGATCACCATTCTTGGAGGATAGAAGCATAACCGTGAATAATCTAACCCTCCTCAGTACAAATCCAACTCCATTTGTGAAAAATCTTGGTGAGTGAAGTTGGCATAGTGCTTTCTTGCTAAACTAGAATGAGCAAAATGTTCATCACTTATAGCGATGTAAGATTGAGTAGCGAAATTCTGTATGTTAGCCAAATCTCTAGATTTCTGATACGGCCCATTCATAGAGCAATTCACATGACTATAATGAAAGTTTAGTTTTTGAAGTGGTGTGTATTTACTCGAGAAATTTTTCCATGTGAGCCAAATTTAATGTTCTAAGAAATTACTGTTTTTGTAATCGTCCATTTTTTACATCGGCATCCTCCAAAAGTTCTAGCATCTCTAGATAAGCTAGCTATCATGAAAGAGGAATTGACTATTGCATATCTAAAGATTATATATATTTTCGAGCAGATGTGCAAGCTTTGGTTGTGCTAGACTGTTTTCATTCGCTTGCTATCCTATCACGTAAATAGGGCTACGTTCAACCAATATTCATGGATGAGAGTGGCCCACCTCAATTGTCTATACAAGCTGGTCGACATCCTGTATAAGAGTCTCACTCAGGAGAGCACCACCCATGGCAAAAAGTGAGCCTTTTTTGAAGTCAAAACCATGAGGAATTGAACATGCCCTCTCTGTTTTTTCCCATAACTATCCAGAGTCTCACTCAGGAGAGCACCACCCATGGCAAAAAGTGAGCCCTTTTTGAAGTCAAAACCATCAGGAAATGAACATGCCCTCTCTGTTTTTTCCCATAACTATCCATATCTAGCTTCGACCTTCAACTCCTTGTGATCAATGCACCCCTAGCCTTCAAAAGTAGCTGGTGTATATGCATTCTAGTGCAATGTAGTTGGTGTATCTAATTGCCAAAAGATAATACTATGAGGGTTTCAGATTATGCATAGATCTCATTCTCATGGCCAAGGAAGTAGAGACCAAGTAATGCACAACTCAGCTATTGAAATCCAACTACAGCTGTCGGTGTTCAATACATCTCTAGATCTTGTTGGGACTCGTTGACAAGAAAAGACTTCACTGAAGTTTTTGATGCCACTTCATATCCCCTTACACTTTTTTATGATGCAATATATCCTAAGATCATTCCAGCATCATCATCAATCACCAATGGACTTAGAGGTGAAGTATTCCTATAGCTTGTATCGATTCAACAACAATTTGTAACTTGCATATAGCTTTTTTGCAAATTTACTTTGATACTTTTGTGAGTGTCAAATAAAATGAAGTTAAATTGTACATCAAGTGCATTCTCGGTAGAAATTGACACCCTCCATTTTCTGAGATTGAGTCTTAATATTAAATGGTGGTGTTGCAAGAATCCCTCGTAGGTCTCATCACTTAAAGGCTTGATGTATTTCCCATAATTCATAGTTCAGATCGTCGTATTATGTGTCTAGTTTTGACACTTAAAACCACTATGAGATGTTTGGATAGATATTGTGTCTAGTTTTGACACTAAAACCTACCTTTTTTATATATCTTGCCATTGGGGGTCCAGATCAATGCACTTTTTCCATCACACAAAAGAAAGTTTTCATGCTTCTCATCTTGTATGTGATAGGGGGAACATGAGGGGTTGATAGTCAGGCTTCAAGTTTCGAAGCCCTGTCATCTGGTGGAACAAGTGAGCTTGAGCCACAGTTAAAACCAAAGCCAATGGCCAAAGTGACAGTTAGAGATGTTGCTAGAAGACAAAGTTAGATCCATGCTCCAGAGAAAACATTGGTTTGTGGTCATCCTAAACCCACCTTGTTGGTTTGTGGTTAGCCTAAAACCACCATTTAGTAGAAGAAATCATCATCTATTGCTTTTTCTAACCTTTTTGGTTTGTGTTCATCCAAATGGCCACTAAGTTTGTGGTCATCCTAAAACCATCGATTTAGAGAGCACTTCATTTTTTCCACTTAGTAGAAGACCTAATATTATGCTAGCTTAATTGGCACATGGTCACACTGTCAAGTAGAAGATGTTTATCCTTTGGCATATATTCACATCCAGATTTCAGCGCTCTTTGAGAAGATCATTGTACTCACAAACACCCCTCTAGATTAAGGGGAGAATGTTGGAAACCTAATCCATTAGGGTTATATGGTAAATTGTATTTACTATTCACAATTTCCAAATTAGTGAATATGAAAAGCCATCTTGGATTTCAAGAAGCAACTTGGAAGATGAAACCAAGCATCATATTTGATGTATTAATATTCTATCATCTTAATGGAAAATGTGGGCATTCACATTTATCCTTATTTTGGGTGTTCCAACACAAGCAGTGTAATAAGATGTCTTGTGAAGGATCTTTTCTCATTTGGAGGTTCCCCCTTTGAAGAGGCAAGTGAACATTGCTTTCATCATAAAGGTATTTCTATTGTGATATTTGGTTATCTACAATTTTCTATTGCTATGGTAATTATGTCTTTTCATTTTGAAATATTTTTTCTTTTTTTCTATTATTTTAGCTCTAAATTTCTTGTTTTCTATTAAGATTAATCCGATCATCTGTCTTGCTATAGTGGCATCAAGCACAACACTTGGGATGATCACTCTCTAGTATCTAGGTAGTCGGGTAGTACGACTAAGGGAACAATCAAGCCTCCTTAGTTATTTCCCTACGAGATTGGGCCAAGTACTTATATTGTTGAACCCTACAAGTACATTAGAGAGTTACATCACTTGGCATTACCATGTCCTTAGGACCCTTGAAACCCTATCCTCTATGAAAAATCTATGTAATTCCTACATAATTTCTAGCATTAAGAATTTTATTTGATTCATGTAGTAATATTTGGACAAGAGTACAACTTCGCTAGGAGTAGAAGAAAAATAAATATAGTCCCTTCTTTTACCCTTATTTTATACCTTTTACAAAGAGAACAGAACTACTAAGTAGTGACCGCAGGGACATGTCAAGCTACACCCTCAAATTATGTGGTGTTGGACATACCCCTATGACTCTGATCTAGCCTTTCCTCTTGTGTGAAACCACATTTAACAAAATATGGAGCTTGTTCCATGTACCTTACGGAATATTGGAACCCCCTTCCCGTAATCCACTCATCATAATAATTTAAAACTGACCAAGATACACTTGCAAAACACTTTTTATTTTCAGCATCATTATTTTGACTCCATTGGCACTTATCTATGTGCAACAATACTATTTGCTTAAAGTCATTTCTTGTTGTGAGTGATATATCATTATATGATGTTGAACTAATTCATACTTTTTCATTTATCTTGTTTCAGTAATTTATCTCAAAAAAATCCTAAAATGATCACTCCCATTTTAACTTCTAAGAACTAAAGCCTTAGTAACTTTTATTAGGGTATACCCCCCTTGGATTCGTTAGGATTTAGCCTAAACAGAGGAGTCAATATCAAGTGACACTACTTGACTCGAGACTTGCCCCCAAGTACACACCAAATGGCTTGAATATTTATGCCATGTTACCCAGGTGTGTATCAGACAGCAACAAGACCTATCTCAACAAACTCCTTACATTGTGTTCATAAATTTTGTACCAATCTCCAATGAATTTTTATGTGGACCCACATTTATCTAAACCTTTATTCCCATCCTATCTCAACAACATCATTGTACGGAGCTAATCACATTTGTATCACTTTGTAGTAACCCTTTTTGTGGACCCATTTCCCTTATGGTTACCACTCAAAGTATTGATCTGTCCCACAAAATTTCCCACCTAGAAAAACTATGTGTTGTGTTGCAAAACAAGTTAGATCATAACTATTCATCTACACAACAAAATATTGATGACATCTAGGCCAATGTTACCAAATTGGAGTCTATTTCTAACTAGATGAACCAATTCATGACACTCTTCTCTTCATCATCTTCAAGATACCTAGATTCAAACCAATCTTACCACAAGGAAGAGGCTACATCATCAACTCCCATACTTTACTCCATTTGTTTGCGACCTAATGACTCAAATGTGGCACATACTTACTAAAGTTGATATCACCATATTTATTAGGTCAAACCCCACATAATGGGTCATTCATATGGGACATTACTTTTCTTTGCATGGCATCACCAATGATATGATGAAAATTCGAGTGGGTGTCTTATATTTGGATCCTAAATTTTGGAAATGGTGGCAATAAATCCTACAAGGGTTATTTTGCTTGAACATAATTTGTTTAATATCTCTATAATTTTTTTGAAATAGACACTCATTATTTGGGGCAACTGACCAAGCTTAAACAATTTGGAACAGTTGAAGATTTCATCTCCTCTTTTGAGCATCTGGCCATCTACACCAAGGGTATGTTTGATCATTTTAACAAGAAATGTTTCTTCATTGGTTTTAAAGAAGAGATACATGCACAAGTCTTAAGGGTTCATCCTACTACTTGGTTGGATGCCACCCACAGAACTAGAGAAGAACAAAAGGTGACGAATGCTAAAATAAAAAGAACCCCATTTATTCCCCATCCACATCCACCTACCTTTCCTTCCACTTATTCCCCGTCATTCTCTCAACCTCTTAAGATCCAAAAGTAAACCTAAGTTGAAATGGTGAAGCACCAACTCAAAGTTCTGCTACAACAATGAGGATAAATATTTCCCCAACAATCAATTTAAGGAGGAAAAACTCTTTATGGTCATTTTGGAGGACATTTATGATGGGGAAGATAAATCTAGTACCCATGAGGTCCCTCATTCATCTATGGATGAAATTCTCTAGCCTAATATGTTAAAGGTGGATCCCCATATCTCTTTGCAGGCCTTTATTGGTATTCCCCCCCCCAAACCCTGAAATTGATGGACTACATCAAATATCGCAAGGTCATAGCCTTAATTGACAGTGGTAGCACACATAACTTTATCCATCGTTGGTTAGCCCAAGAAACATGCATTGCTATATCCATGGGGTGAACAACTTCCAAATCATGATTGCCAATGGAGGAGCTATGAAATGCAATGGTCATTTTGAAAACGTGTTGCTTCAATTGGGTGATTATTCCCTCATACCCCACATGTTTTCTATTGAAGGTTGTTAATTTTCTTGGGTGATGAATGGTTACGGATATGAGGCCCCATCGCCATGGATTTTGGTGCCTTGTACATGATTTTCCAATAGGTAGGAAATAACTACACTCTCCAAGGATTTACAATCATATCAACAAAGATGATCAACTTGCACCATATGGAAAAGGGCCATTTAGGAATTGTGGCTCAATTCCATGCCATTTAAGCTTTAGAGACCCATAGTTCTCAACCCATTCCTTTTGACATACAATTAGTCTTGGAAAAACACCCATCCATACTTAACACTCCCAAAAGGTTATACCCATCCAATAATGTTAATGATCATTCCATTTCACTCATACCTAGTAGCCTCCCACCCAATGTACACCTGTATTTCCCTCCTTTCCCAAAAAAATGAAATTGAAAAGATAATTCATGAGTTGTTATTTGTTGGCGTCATTCACCCTAATACCAACCCTCATTCTTCTCTAGTTCTTATGGTCCTCAAGAAAGAAGGCGCTTAGCGCACGTGCCTTGAATTGTATGCCTTGAATAAATCGGTCATCAAGGATAACTTTCCCATTCGTGTCATTGATGACCTTCTAGATGAGTTCAAGAGTGATCACTTCCTTGCACATAGGCCTACATATCCTTTACACAACACTATAGGAACCGCATTGCGTCGGTTGCTTCCATATAAATTGACTCTTCTTTACATCACCATTATAATTGTTCTACCGTGTGATCACATATTCAAGTTCGATGAAAGATAAAGCTTTATCTTAAGATTAGTATGCATGTTGAGAGAATATCTCAGCTATACACCAAAATATAAACAAACTACTTGGAGAGAATCTCTTATATCTAACATTATTCACTTAGTGACAAACTCTACCCCATCATGACTAATAGAATAACACTCACAACCTTATTGTATAATATAAATATCATATATTAATTAAAACCAATAGGAGTTATTAATTCCAACAAAAATAATATTATAAAAGTTTGTTATAAAATTAATTAATTTTTTTTTTTAAATAATAAAAAATATATAATTGAAATTGAAATAAATATGAATATTTAGATTATAATATAATATTTGATATAAAATTAAAGTAAAGAAAAGTAATAACAAATTTAATTTTAGTGAAATAATAATCATTGGCCTTTTTTTTTAAATTAGAAATCAAATCATCTTAACTATTATAAGTTGAGAAATCCACATGGAAACCTTCATTAAAAGGCATTTATGATAAAATATTAAATATATTTAAAAGTGGTAGGAAATTTTAATTTACTATAATGTTTTAAAATTAGAAATCAAAGCATAGAAATTTATGGACGCCAGTTCATTTTCTTCATTTCATTTACAGCACTTAACTAAAACATAAAACAACAAAAAAATCACATAACAACTAATTTGAAGAGAAGTAACTTCATGTAGGAAGGTCGAGTTCGTCCATCTTAAAACGGAAGATTCCCATATGGATAGCAAGAAATATGGAGTTAAGTCAATGCGGTTGTATGCGTGCTAATATGTGGGAAGGGAAATTACAATTTTCTATGGGATAAAGAGGTTTATACACCTTATCTAAATATGAAAATGAATATTAATATTTGATAAAATAAAATAACTCAATTCAAAGTAATTATGGTTGGGAAATCTGAATAGAATTGTAAATCGTTGGATGCTTAAGAGCCGAGAAAGAATACTTACTCTAACTCTCGGGTTCAGGTTGAGGGTATGCCGTCTATTTCTATGACTCTTCGTAACTAAAACCTCTTCAAATGTTTACTCTTTCCTCAAAAACTATTCAATCAGTGAAACTAAATCAGCTCAGCCATCGAAGCCTGAAGGGCACTTTGAGTAAATGAATTGAATGAAATTAAACGTCAAAAAAACTTTAAAGTACTATCGATTGACATGGACTTGGAGAGCACTGACCCAAACCAACCTTACAAGGGCGGCGGCGGAGGCGGAGGCCCACCATCTTTCCTCACTGCGCTCATCAACCCTTCCTTCAGCCTCTCCACTTCCTACAAATTTCCCACCAAATCACAAATACGAACGCAAATAGAATGAGACCGA
Organism: Larix kaempferi; assembly: GCA_027924585.1. Taxonomy (NCBI): domain Eukaryota; kingdom Viridiplantae; phylum Streptophyta; class Pinopsida; order Pinales; family Pinaceae; genus Larix; species Larix kaempferi. Next base: position 13,154,758 of record BSBM01000173.1, on the reverse strand, counting down.
ACACAAGTAGAATGAGAATGACAATTGCTACAAATATATTGGATTTCTATATTTCTTACTTCATCTTGCAACTTGATGGTTGCAGTTATTCGAAATTGCAGTCGTGATGGATCATGTTCATGATGTGTCGTGGAGGTGGCCATAGAAATAAGAGGGACCCCCATTTCTCTTAGACGCTTCAACACCGCAATCATCAAATCAATCGTATCGTTAGGCCTGTCGACCACCACTACTATTCCCATCTCATCAGAAGGATTACTAGTACTAATGCCTTCTATCCTTGATAATTCAACTGTCACCACGCTGTGGCCGCCCTCAGTCCTTGTGGAGCCCTGTTGTTGCACCGCTGAGCTCGTGCCTGCACCCTCTTGAGATTGAGCCCGTTTGAGTTTGTTCAATTCTGATTCCAACTGCTTATTCTTTTCTTCAAGTTCTTCAGCATGAGACTTGAGACTGGTTAAATACTCCCTCGTATACGACAATATGGAAGCTTTATCTTTCTGCAAATACATCAACGACAAGAACACATTTTTTGGACCTTCTTCTAACTAATATTTAAGGGAAGAACCGCCGGCTATTGCACACACACAGATATATAGAGACAGAGATTAAATCCCAAGGTCAATGGATGTTCATAAATCTTCATTTCATTACAACAAAAACTGTATTTTCATGTAACGTACCTTTGAGCCTCGAGGAATGACTGAACGCAATGCCTCGAAGCTCTCCTTCAATTTCTCCCTCCTCCTGCGCTCAGAAATCATATGATGAACCTGAACGCTAGAAATCGTTTCCCCTGGTGGTCTGTAGCTCCCAGACATCGAGGTTTGTCCCACTCTTTCTGCATGAATATTGCTCAAGATCGCTAGGCATCTCTTCAATCTGTACTGACCCTCAACCAAGGGCGGGGTCAGCACTTTACTTGGCGGTTTCCACATGCCAAATGCACTAAGAGTCATGTTCCTCGCGGACGGGGCAACAGGAACGCCGCTGACCTGACTGGTTTGCGGGAAAAGCTGTAGACCTGGGACGCTAATTTGCTGAGAGGAACCTGGGTAAACTAGTGTCCTGTCATGATCATGGCCACTGATAAAAAGCCGGGAAGAAGGAGGCGGTTGCAACCTTTGCAAGTAAGGATAAAATCCACCAGCCGATTGTGATGCGGAGATAGAATATTGGTGGGGCATATTGATTTGATCCCCTCTAGAAATGATCGGATATTGTAGATATGAGACCATGGATGAACTCCCAGAGCTATCAGTGGAGCGTGATAGCAGCGAGGAACAAGATGGAGTTGATATACTCGTCGCGGGCGTGGGCATGGCAACAGAAATAATAGGTGACGCAATTATACTTGCCAGAAGGCTTCTAATTCGAAATTTATTCTGCTCATCTGCTTGAACCTGCGCGTAAAACCATGGAATTTACAGAATGCAGACGAGTGGTACTTGTGCCCATAGCTGGGTGTGTATAAATAAACTATAATATGCCTTACCAAATTTGTTGTTCCGAGCTCTATTACGCCGTTTCCGCAGGGAATGAATACTGCAGTCTATGAGAACAAAATGTTAGGGTGGGCCGCGACAAGGAGTACCGATCGATGAAACACATTCAATTAAATGGATCTTGCCGCGTGTCTGAAACGGCCAAGGTAGTATAAACACTCACCTGAATACCGGCGACCTGCATTCACGATTCCAATTAGAGTAACAGAGCACTTATAAATTCTTTGACATCGGAAGCGTTTTATATGCTTTAAATATTGCGCCAGCAATAACAATGAACTTTAGCTGAAATAGAAAAGTAATGATGTTACCTTGTAGAACTCCTCCTGGCTTTCGTCTGAGCTGAAGCGGAGGAGCTCATTTTCTGTTAACCAGATATATGGCGGTTGATTCAAAGCCAAACCCGGAACTCTGCATTGGACCTTGTATTACATTGCATTACAATTTTTCCATTGTTCTCTATAATTCAGCGAAAATTCATAGTACTACATTGTTAGTCAGTCAGGGATAAATCATAGTACCAAATTGTTGGCCAGTCAGGGAAAAATCATAGAACAAAATTGTTGGTTGGGCGTTGATAACCGTTAATCTCATCGAAAATAAAATGGTCTTTACTTGACTTGATAAATCCAGGTGTTATTAACACCATGAATTGCCACAGTTTTTGGTTGCTTTCCTAGATGCATAATTATTCTCCTGCTATGATTGCGTTTCCTCTTCTGCTCTGATTGCATTAAGAGAAGCCAAATACATTTTATAGGCCAATATCGATTTTATTTTTATTACAAATTGATAAGTTATAATAAGATGGTATAGTTTCTTTCAAATAAATTTATATAATTTTTTCTACTCCATCTACTTATCATGTGATCATCGATCCTCTCCCCTCGGTGAAACATCAAGAAACACCTCATGATTCAGGAAATTGTCCGATACTCTGTGAGTCGTCTTGAGGTAATTGTCCCATACTCTGTGAGTCACCTTGAAAAATTCTTGGAGATAATGTAACGCTTTTGAAGGAAGTATACAATCTTGGGATCAATGCTCTTTATATGTTTACATTTACCATTTAATTTTCAACTGTGTGATGTATTGTTTACCATTTACCTTACTTTCTAGTTCTTACCGGTTCGTGTATACTCATTTCTGTTTGTGTTTTTTATCATTTTAAAGTCTACCACCATTTAAGTCTTAGTGAAATGATATCTCCTTTTTATATAAATCTTAGTGATGTGATATCCATTTCATCCTGAGTAATATGATATCCCTTTTATTTAAATCATTGATATGATATATGATATCCCTTTCTATAAATCTTAGTGATGTGATATCCATTTAATCCTGAGTAATATGATATCCCTTTTATTTAAATAATTGATATATGATATCCCTTTCTATATGGAAGAGTATCATTAAGAAAACACAATCATGTATAACAAATTGAGAAGATGCACAACTACACGTGTTCTGTAGTTTGTGATATTATTTACAGGTTCTTATAAGTAGTTCATGATATTATTTACAGGTTCTTATAAGTGTTTAAAAATAAACTAAATTGGATTTTTAAATTCTTTTTTCATCACAAAACAATGGCCAAGCTAGTGCATTCTCAATTTTTAATTTCCAAATCATGAGTAACCTAAACTATAGTGTTTCTAGAGTTTTTTCAATTCCTTTTTCCTATTATTCCTATATAAAAACCAACACAATAATAACTTTTTCATATTGCTCCATAATATTAATTGAAATTTTTCACTTTTTCTTAAATTTAAAATCAAACTCTAAATTCCTCTTCATATACTTTTGAATTATTTTTCATCATTCCAATCACAACCATAAAATTGAAAATTTTCACTTTTCTTAAATTCAAAATCACTCTAAATTCCCCTTCACATATCATTCCAATAATTATTCTTAGATGCAACCATGAAGTGAGCTACTATGTCAACTATAAAAAATAACTAGAATAAGTAAGTTTGGTATTAATAAGATATATAAGCTACCAACCAATTCTTGGAAAAAGGTCATCCATACCTTAAATGTGTTCAATTGATAATTTCGAGCCCACTTCAAGAAGTGTAGAATTTGATTACAATCAACCATATGAAATCAGATCCAATAGTTCCCATGCATACTTGGTTTGTGAGATAAAAACAATGTCCTCTTGATGAAAAAATTTCACACTAAGACACTAGTGACTTTCTCTTTCACTTCACCAATTATATTATCAAATCTCCCATCAATTACTAAATCATGGAAATACCAACAAACATTAGTATCTCACTATTTTCATGCTTTAATTTGGGTTTGAAATGTTGAGTTTAAAACTTATTAATTGAAAATTTTGATATCATGGAAATATGAACAAACATTAGTATCTCATTATTTTCATGCTTTAATTTGGGTTTGAAATATTGAGTTTAAAACTTATTAATTGAAATTTTTTATCTTGATGAGCTTGCTTCAATCCATACGAAGCCTTCATAAGTCAACATACCATATTCTATTTTCCATTTTCCGTGAACCCTTCCAGTTGTTGCATATATACCTCCTCTAGTGTATCTCTATTCAATATGATGTTTTTTACATCCATTTGACTTTAACATCCAACATGATTGAGAAAAAATTTGACTAACCTACAAGTAATTAGGCTTGTTGAATTGACAAATTATCTCCTCATAATCATTCTTTCTATTAAGCATAAACTTTCACTACCAAATTGGCTTTGTACTTATCTACACATCCATGAAATTTATATTTGGTATTTTAAACTCATTTCAACCTATTTCTTGCTTGTCTTTTAGTAACTTGATAAGTACTCATATGTTGTTGTGCATTAAGACATCATACTCTTTTTTGTAAGGCATATTTCCATTTTTTTTCATTTTATTCCAGAAGAGGTTTAAAGTTCTTTTATTACACCGTTCATAAATGCATAAATGATTAACAACAAATTCATCACCATAAAATAAGATTCAATTTCATTCTTAGTAGTTCATTCTTGGTAGTGATGTCATGAGACTCATTGACATTAGAATATTCAATAAAACATTCAACCAACTTTTTGTTGAAATTATCATATAGCCTAAATGCTTATGATTCTTCACTGTAACCTTCAAAAAATACATTTTTTTGTTTCTCTTTCTAACTTGTGTTTTCTAATTTTTGAAACATGAAAATAAACAATGCTTTGAAAAACACACAAATTTTATGCATGTTACCTTTGGTTTATGCCCACTCCATGCTTCGTGGTGAGGGATTCCTCAATTGAACTGATACACTTTTTTGGGTGGCAACCTCAACCTAAATGAATACTTCATCTCCATAATATGTTTTGGTGGCAGTCTCAACCTAAATGAATACTTTATCTCCATTCCTTTTAATTACATGTGCCTTACAATACAATAAACCCATATCTTTCTTGTATGTATCCTCATATTGCTAATTACTTTCCATTTCCACAGGCAACTATTTCATTTCCACTCTCTTTCTCATTTCCATTCTCACATGATGAGGAAAACCATTCATTTTTTGAAGTCATACTTTTCTTTGTCTCCTCTTTTTCTTTATCAACAATATTAGCAATTATATATTTCTAAAAAATTTCATTTTTTTTCTAAATAATTTTCATTCAAACTAAAATTGTTATTATATATTCTAATGTCCTTTTTGGAAAATTTGTTACACCTAAATGTATTTTATGACCAACCTTTTCACATCTATAGCATAGAAGATATAACTTTTTATCTTTTATTAACAATAACATTTTTCTTTGTCACAAATACAACTCCAAACTGTTATGTATGTTAGAAACATTTTATCTTTCATCCATTTGCATGTAATATCTTTATAATTCATTTAAATTCAATTTTCTTAATAGTATTTAATATATCTATAAATAACGTAAAAAACAAAGAATAAGTTATTAAAAAATTAATTAAATTAAAATTAGTTTTCTATAATATTCTTAGGCAATATTGTAAATTGATTGTTGATATCTTTAAATTCTATAAAATATTTTGCCATAAAACCTCCTTCCTAGCACTTTCATCATAAAATCTTTATTTCTAAAATCCAAAACTCAGGTTTCATTGACATCTTCAAACAATTTTTGTGAGTATAAACAAAACTTTTCTCCACTATCAAAATATCTCGAATTTCTTATGGTTTGCCACAAAATCTAATTTCTCCATTTAATTTGTTTTCATTGACATTATTACAGATTTAGCTTTGTTACAAAGATTGTTAATTTTATTATTTTTAATAATAAAAAATAATCATAGAAACAAAACTAAGATGACTATTTGCATCACAATATTATCCATATACAATCTTATGTGGATGTTAAGAAAAAATAGTTAAACTGGTTGTTGCATGGTTTAACTAATTATAGAACCGTGTAAACATCCTTGCCCTATGCAAATCAGGATTGCTGAAACCCATATAGTATACAGGTAGAATTATTATACTTTTTAATTATAAAACAGATGCTAAAGATTCACCATCTACCAGGGAAAATTATAAGAGTGAATGGGGAATGAGCGGCGTGGCAGAGAAATACAGTTGAATTAGTGTTGTTGTTTATTACACCTAATTATGGATTTGTTTCAATATTTACAACTTCACGGAAGATATGATAGCATGTCTGAGAAAATAAAAATGATTACAGGTGAATATCCTGAAATCGGTATTCATAGCAAGGTCTTACAACTAGCCATGCTACACAATTTCGACACTAACTGTTCCATCATGGAATCATCAGTGACGCTAATTGTGGGTTCCTTGGCATATTAGGGAAGGGAAAAATCGATCTATCTCCATGGCTACAGGTCCACAGATTACAGGTTTAGCAACTCCACAACTCGATTTTGTTTTTTAATCAAAATCTCTGGATGCATATAGCCGTTAAAGATGGGCATGTAGAAGCTGTTTTTAACTAATACTGTAAGTATCCTATTTTTCTAGGTTTAATAGGTGGTACTGCACTGACAGAGACGAGATGATCCACAGTCCATAGCAAAAGACACAAGCTATCATGTATGTGTGCTGTAAGAGTACATCTTTGTTTTAATCCCTCTATACACTTAATAAATCGGAGTTTAAAACCGATTCAATTGATGGTAATATTTTAATCCTACAGAGTATTCTTTTAATCCTACAGAGTATTCTGAGTATGGAATAAACTTACCCAGTATCCAAAGCAAAGCGACAAAGCTTGTACAGATTGAAAAGGGTTTGGCCTACACTTTGGGCCGTGGAGGATCCAGTTTCCATTTCTGGGTTAAACCATCCGTCCTTACATGCTAGCTCTCTGAAAATGAAAACGATAAATTAGATACAAAATGCCATATTCTTAATCATTATTAAAATGATATTCATGACACAGAAACGCGTGAGAAGAGGGGGAAAGAAATTTACGGTGGTTGGTGATCCAAGGACCAGAGCGCAATATAAGTCCAGCCTAACGGTATAACTATGCTTCTCATTATTTCTTGCAGGGACTGGTCGTCCAGGTAGAAAATGAAATCCATGATCTCGATTACTCACAAGTTGATCTCGATGAGGAACCTACAAATTCAGATCGAGTAAGCAAAATTGAATTGGAGGTTTGGGGTTTAATAGGCGGTCCGACCGTAATGTGATTGTATATTCCAGTCATCGGAGAGCAGATAATTCAACCCTCGAATTCTCTGCTGTCATATCCGATTCGAATTCTCTGCTTTCCTCTCCGATGATCCGAATCTACAATTGGGTTAAGGATAGGTGAATGGCCAGACATGGGAATCCGGAAATTGTGGGTTTCAAACATAGTCGTTGGTGGGAACGTGGGAAATATGATTTCAACGATGGTCGTGGCCCGTGGGCCATGGCTTCTACCAACTTCTAGTAAGCTTTGAATTTAAACTCGAGGTCGTTAGATTCATTCCGGTCGGCGACTTGGCAGCCGCCTTGAATAGTAAGTTGGAAGTTCGCCGGAACTCCTTCTAACGGCCAATGGCGACAGAGGTTGGATCGTGATTCTCAAGCAAAAGGCTTTCCTGGACACGCCTCTTATTTTCGAAATAAAAAGCAAAAAATATAACGAATTTAATTTAAAATTAAAATTTATATATTTAAATAGCAGTCTATATTACGATCTAGTAGATAATTAATTTTTTTATTATTAATATAATATTTTAATTTTGCCTAAATTATTCTGTTAAATCATTTTTATTTTCTAAAATTAAATTAAATTATAATTTTTTCTTTAAAATTAAAATTTTAAAATTTCAAAATTTATATATATATTTCCTTAGTAAAAAATTATAACTTTTTTCCAACGGAAAAATCACCTTCCTGCTATTCCGAAGAATCAAGGAAAGCTTGAAATACAATCATAACAATAGGGCTCAACAAGAGCATCATGTCACTTACAAGAATTGAACTTGGGTGGGGAGGGTAACAATCTTTCCTCCCAACCACCCAACCTACAACCAATGGACATAGTAAAAAATTATAACTTTATTTATACGTAAAAAAAAGTTATATTATAATTATATATATTTTATGGAAAGTAATTTTTAATTTATTTTAATTTTATTGATAATGATAATGATAGTTATTAATATCTATTGAGACCAATTTTGTTTCATAATAATTTAAAAAAGAAAGGAGTTACTTAGTTTTCTTCATACAAAATTTTCTATGTTAAAGAAGCTTTAAGAGAAACATTCCTAAATCAACATAGTTATGATGAGTTAAAAGGTTAGGGAGGTGAGTTCCTCCATCAAACCAATAGATCTTGTGTCTCATAAGAGATTCTATGTCATGAGATGTGTTGATGCCATTGCTTGTTGTGGGGATGTTGGTGTCTCTCCATCAAATTTATATACCCTGGTTTCCTTAAATCCAATGAAAAGGTCTTTGTATTTATTTGGTCCTAAACAATTATTTTTCATAATTAAATTTGAATTCAAAGTTTAGATCATAAATCTCATTACCCTAAATCAAATAACATGGTATGGATAGTTCCTATAAGCAACTATCACATTACCATATTATCAAATAATATGGTATTGATAGTTCCTATAATATTGTATAGAACCTTTACAGAGAGGATTTCATCAAGGAGGGGGACACCATAGGCATCTATACCTAGGATGTATTCAATGAATGTTTGTCACAATTAATTGAGTCATAATTTTTTTTTTATAAAGTTTGTTAGTGCTTGAGTATTAGTTCAATTAACTGATCAAGAAATTTGATATTTGACTTGCAGTCTCCTGAGATGAACAACATGTTAGGATATTCTCATCATGCGGTCATGCATATCATGCAGGCATGCATATCATGCAAATCATGCAATTTTGCACGCCTCCCAATCATCAGTGAGATGTCCTCCAGCACCCAGTCTCCATTTTGCTAGCCCCGGGAGCTTCTTTCCACTCATTTTTAGCTCTCCTAGTCAGTGATGCGCCCAGCTTTCACCTACCACTTGTGAAAGGTGCCCTTCTTCACCTACCACTCAGTTACACTTCAGTTAGTTGAGTTATCTGTGGATCTCTCCTTGATTTGAGGATTGATTGATTGTTAACTAACTGAAACACTCCGTTGGAACCCCAATGAGACTAGATTTCCTATTTTGACTCCATTCAGCTCCCCATGCACCCTCCACTGAGCCTCCTTCCCTACATTAGTGCTCCCATGCGCCAGTTACACCTAACACACTTAGTTAGACTCAGTTTGACACCTGGTTGACTGTTACTAGTGCATTGATGACTTCAATGATCTGATGATGAGGACTCCTAGTGGAGTCAAGCTATTCCATGCAGCATGTTCGAATGACCTCCTTGGTTAATTCGAATTATTCAGTCATTGTGACTCCACATTGTATTGTATTCTACTTCTGAGTTCAATAGAGCACTGCTGCAATTCTCTTGCACAGTTTACACATATTATTCTTTATGCATCTATTGTAATTGATTTACTTGTTCAATTAGATCTGCTGTGCTTAGATTTCACATGGTATCAGAGCCATGGCAGGGACAAGAATTCTTTTCTACATGGATTATTCATGAAGATTGAGTGAATTTGCTCACAAAATATTGCAGCAGTGACATACAAAATATCATGTGCATTCACTCTTGGTCATGCAGTACCAAAAATTCTCTTCCAATCCAGACTAGAAGCTAAGAGTTTTCCACATAATTCCTGGATTCGAATCATTAGATGTTCAAGCTTGCTTGATTGTCTTATGCCGAGTGTGAAGTGACTTGAAAAGTGTGGATTGTTCGACCTTATTGTTCTTGTTTTCTTGTGATTTGCAGGTTATTCACTCCTTCTATTGCATTTGCTCCTCTTGAAATTTGGAGACTTCTTCATCAAATCTTCTCACTCCCTTCAACTATTTTCAGTGGAAGGATGATATGGAGATATTGTTGCATTCTAAAGGTTTCTACAAAATTACCATGGGCCTAGAAGTCGAAGCTACATTAGCAGTAGAGAAGACAAAATATTTCAATAAGCTTGATGAAGCTTATGGTTTCCTTTGTCTCGGCATCTCTAAGGATCTTCTTTTCCATCTCAGTGGATTGACTACTCCGAAAGAGGTATGGGAGAAACTTGCCACACTCTTTGGCAAGCAAGATGACATGAGATCTTATCAGCTAGAGAATGAGTTGATTGCCCTCAATCCTAAAAATTTCGAGACCATCAATGACTTCTTCACTAAGTTTAAAAGCTTGGTTATGCTATTGAAGAAATGTGGAGTGGAAATAGAAGATAAACAATTGATCCTATGCATTCTTTCAAAACTTGGGAAAGATTATTCAATATTTGTTTCAAATTTCAATATGGGAAAGCTCACAATTCCTAATTGGAAAATGCCTACCTTAAGTGCCTTCATTGAATTCGTGATGAAGGAGCATGATAAACTCATTCAAATGGGGACCATATGCTCCAAAGATCAAGCATTATTTGCTGGAGGATCCAAATCTACGAATGGAAAAGGGAAGCAAAAGAAAGAGAAGCCAAAGTTTGATCCGTCCAAGCAAAGAGATAAGAAAAAGCAATTGGATGAGTCATCCGGTTCAAGAAACAAACAAAAGGGAAAGAGGGCAAAGAGAAATCTAAATGTTCTTATTGCAGCAAGGGCTATCATCCTGAAAGCTCATGCATGAAGAAGACCATAGATCAGATGGCCCTTCTCTTAGAGAAAAACAAGATAACCCTTCCTGATGGTGTAAGGAAGAAAGAGAATAATGATCACCCTGAGAGAGTTCATGCACTCATGGCAACTATTTCGACTTCCACAACTCTACTCATCGATTTTGGAGCTTCGAACCACATGGCTGCAAATAAAGATTCTCTATCATCATTTGATCCCAACATCACCATCTCCATCCACATGGGAGATGACTCTCATATCTCTTCAAAGGGCGAAGGAACCATTCATTTAGAGCACGATAGCTTTCACAATGTTCTCTATGTACCTTCCTTAGCTTTGAATCTTCTTTCCATTTATCAGATGACACACACTGGTTCAACAAAGAAAGTTGTATTCTTCCCTAACAAAGTTGAAATTTATGATATTCAAAGTGGAAAAATTATTGCGGTAAGAAAAACCAATTATGCTTCAAAAGCCATAACTCTGAAAGGATCTGTCGAAGCCATAAAGCTTCCTGACTGGCATTAACTGCGGCTCGATATTTTGCCTCTGCTAAAGAAAGAGCAAGAGTTTGTTGTTTCCTTCAAGCCCAAGTGACAGGTCTAGATCCCAGACTGAAAACATAACTTGCTGTAGAATTTCGATCATCAGGATCACCGGCCCAATTTGAATCAGTGAAACCAACCAAGAAAGGTTTCCCCCCTATACTGTAATGAATCCCAAACTGAATTGTACCTCGAATATATCAAAGTATTCTTTTAGCTTCTTTCCAGTGACTTTCATGAGGTGTTTGTATATAATAGGCAACACAACCAACAACAAAGGAAAGGTCAGGACGGGAATGAGTAAAGTATAAGAGACTACCAACAAGCTGACGATACAAGGTGGCATCTACTTCAGGTAAAGTACAAGTGGTAGAAAGTTTGACTCCAGACTGGAAGGGAGAAGGGGCAGGTGTACAATCTTCCATGTGAAAGCGACGAAGAAGGTCACAAGCATACTCAGACTTAGAAAGAAAGATTCCTTCTTTGGTTTGCAGGACTTGAAGACCAAGAAAATAATGCAAATGTCCTAAGTCTGACATTTCAAAATTTTGCTTAAGACTGGATTTCACATGGGTTATAAGCTTAGGGTCACTACCAGTAAGAATAATGTCATCAATATATAGAACAAGTATGATGAGATGGTTTCCTACTTTCTTGGTATAGACATTGGGGTCAGAATGGCATCTAGAAAAACCAATGTCAAGGAGAAAGCTATCCATTTTGGCATACCAAGCTCTAGGAGCTTGCTTAAGGCCATATAAGGATTTCTTAAGGCGGAAGACAAGGATAGAGTTATTCTGAACATATCCAGGAGGTTGTTCCATGTAAATTTCCTCCTGTAAATGACCATGTAAGAAGGCAGACTTGACATCCATTTGATGGACTTCCCAGTTGTGTAAGGCTGCAAGGGAAAGAACAAGGCGGATGGAGTTCATTTTTGTGACAGGAGCAAAGGTTTCATTGTAGTCAATCCCTTCAACTTGGGAAAAACATTTGGCAACTAACCTTGCCTTAAGTCTTTCAACACTTCCATCTAATGCATACTTAGTTTTGTAGACCCATTTACATCTGACAAGTTTTCTTCCTTTTGGAAGAGGTACAAGATCCCAAGTATCGTTCACCATTAAGGAACAATATTCTTCATCCATAGCTTCATCTCAATCTGGATTTCCTGAAACTTCTACAAAGGTTTTTGGATCATGATTATCGGAAACTTGAGCCAATAGAGAAGAGGCTCGCTGAAACTGAGAATGTGTTCGACGTTGATCTCTAGGATCACCGGCAAGATCACCAGCTGCTTCACATGTTGAACGGACCCATTGAGGAAGAACTTGTGCTGGTGCAACTGGAGGAACATGAGCAGGTGGAGGTGGATTTTCATCCTCACTGTCATCATCAAAAACTAGAGTTGGAAACCTGTCAAGGAAGTTGGAAGAATAAGAAGAAGGCACAATCGTTGAATCGGGCTCGCTGGCTAAAGATGGTACAATCGTCGATTTAGACTCGCAGGCTAAGAGATTTTCATCAAATTTAGCATCTCTTCTAATGATTACATCATGAGAATGTGGTTGAAGAAGTCTATAATATTTTACATGTCACAACCCCACCCATTCATCCAAGGCAAGGGAGGGAACATGATGCCAATCTATGGGGATTTTCATAAGACTCAGCCCAGTCATTAGAATCATATGAATAAAACATTGGTGTGTAGATACAAATTAGGCAATATGCACAGCAGAATTGAAACTAATCCACACACAATTCATGCCCATCCAGCATATCAAAATAGTCATCAAATTAATGCATTTCAAAAGTAAATACATAGACAAAAAACACTTATCTTCATTGTGCAATTGTCCCAAGCAACTAGCTATGTCACTGCAATGTTCCACCCAACCGTAGGCTTTTCGACAGCATATACTGAGTCCGTCTGAAGGCCACTCCCGAGCTGGGCATGATATCTACAAGGAAAAAGGGGATTTGAAACTCATACATAGCCAAATAGCCAAATAGTCATTTGGATCTAAGCCAAGCCAAACCACTGCTAGGTTTATCAGGCTAAATCTGAACCCTCTTCAATTGTGGATGCTTCCACTCAAGTTCAAGCCAAAACAATGGAAACCCATTTCAACCCCAACAATATCATACACACAGAAACTCATAAACTAGGCACGGGTACACGTAACAGCAAAATCTCAAGTATTGGGTATGAAGGGAAAACATGGGCAACCCAAAAACGAAATGAGGAAAGGGAAAACAACCCTGAAAGGCAAATTTCGTTTTCAGAAACCGTTTGGGGACAACCCAAGAGCAAAAACGACCTCCATTAAACCCCCAATTTGTGGATCTCTTCTCCCAGCCACTGTGCTAACCAAAACGAGTTTGCAGGCATGGAAAAATGCAGCAAATGGTAAAAACATGGAGGATGAAACCCTAGCAAGACAAAACGCCCAGCAGGCTTCAAATAAAAACGCCCAACAAGCCAAAAATGCCCAGCAAACTCCCAAAAATGCCCAGCAAACTAAAAACGCCCAGCAGGCTTAAAAAAAAAACGCCCAACAAGCTCTCAAAAACGCATAGCAAACTAAAAACGCCCAGCAGGCTTAAAGAAAAATGCCCAGCAAGCTCTCCAAACGTGAGAGGGTGAAGTCTGACTATCAAGAATGGCTTGGGAAGGCAATTCATGGGAGTTTTCTTGCCCAAGAAGGAGAAACACGATTTTCCATGAGGGTGGCTTGCCCATACTCGAATTTGGACAGCCATACCTCCCCAATCCCCAAGGCATTAACTTCTTCACCCAACTCTTGGGAGAAATGAATGATTGGGCACCAAGGTCAACATGGGTAGTTGATGGTTCATGGGTTCTCTCATTAACACTTGGCTTGGGTAGTTGATGGTTCATGGTCAAGCTCTCCAAACGTGAGAGGGTGAAGTCTGACTATCAAGAATGGCTTGGGAAGGCAATGCTTTCCGTTTTTCATCCAGAATGTGAGCCCGTGCTTCACTACCAAACACACAGAAGTGACTTACATCTGGTTTAAATTTACTACATGCTTCTTTCGGTGTGATACCTTGTAATGCTTTTGTGGGGGTGCAATTAACTATGTAATTTGCACAATTAATGGCTTCAACCCAAAATTGAAGACTTAGTCCCTTAGATTGGATCATACAATTAGCCATTTCTTTTAAAGTGTGGTTCTTCTATTCAGCTACACCATTTTGTTGTGGTGTATATGGAACAGTGTGTTGTTGTTGGATTCATTGTTCAGTGCAGAAAGTAGTGAACTTTTTGTTAACATATTCTCCTCCATTGTCAGATCTTAACTTAATAATTTGATGACCAGATTGTTTTTCAACAAGGGTCTTGTAGGCCAAGAACATGTTAAATACTTCGCTCTTAAGTTTTAGGAAATAAACCCAAGTGCGTCTGGTGCAATCATCAATGAAAGTTAAGAAATCTTTGAAACCATAAAAGGAAGTAGATGGAAGAGGACCACACAAGTCACTATGCACAAGCTCCAAGGGAACCGAGGCGTGCCAAGAGGCACATTTGTCAAAACTGTCATGATGATGTTTTCCAAGTACACAACTGGAACAGACACCATCCCTGCAAGATACCATCGGAAGACCTGTCCCCATATTGTCTTTACATAGTTGTTGCAATGAGCGATAATTTAAGTGACCAAATCGCTCATGCCAAAGTTTGTTCAAGTTATCACTATGAGCAACAAAAACTAAAGGAAAAGGTGATGACCCAAAGTTGTTAAACTTGTACAACCTAGTAATATCATCAATAATTCCGGTAGCGAGGACCCATTGAGGATCTTTAAAATCCTTGATTACAACTTGGTGAGGTATAATTGTCATAGTTTAGCCTTCACCAGAATGAGTGATTTGATAGACTGATAACAAATTGCAGGAAATTCTTGGAACACGTAGTACATCACTGAAATTACCATTATCTACTGGAACTGTTCCAACTCCTACAACACTTAGAGATCTATCATCACCAACAAATATTTTTTTGGTGTGACATTCATGCATAGTAGAAAAGATGGCTTGATCCTTAGCCATATGACAAGATGATCCAGGTGGATATCGGTGGCGGCCCACCTCTTCCAACTGGCTCAAAACAGTCTTCTGGCAATTTTGGTAAATTACTATTTTTAGTAGTTTTTCGGGTCCTGAACTTTCATAGCCATTTTGAGGCCCTAAACGACATTTTTTGGCGAATTGGGGGACGAAATGGTTGCCAACAACATACATTTGGGCCCTATTGAAAGTTGTAAATATCAGATAGTCCCTTCCAACGGGCTACTGAGCGCCCCAAACGGACATCGTATGCAAAAGTTATGACCCCAGGAAGTTGACTGTTCAACTAACCACCTTGGGGCCGCAAACTTTATGACGGTTCATCTTCTAGGGTTAGGTTTTTGGATGTTTGGGATTCTTTCTCTCATGCTTATGATAAATAGGCCCTTTCGGCCTCTCTTTGTATTCATCTTGGCACGAATGAGCATAGCGGCCACATCTCTTCTCAGAGATAGCTACCACCATTCCAGCTATTGTATTTTACAGTCTATTCTATTTCTGCTATTTAATAGAATATGTGTTTACTGTATCATTGTGTTATTGCAATATATCTCTGCCTATGATTCTGTATATGCTATCTTTTGTTTCGTTCCCACATAAATCCAGATCACAAGATGCTCCAGAATCAATGAGCCATTCATTTGAAGTAGAAGAAGAAGATGCATTATAAGAATAACCAGAAGCACAAAGTGCATGTTCATGAGAGGTAGATTTTGAAGGTGAATATAAGCTGATGTGGTGCTTCTTCATTACTGCTTCCAAGGCTGCCATCTTCTTGAAACACTTAGATTCATCATGATTATCTTTCCCGCAATAGTTGCAATGACGCTTAGTCTTCTTGCCTTTTGGCTTGGATCCTTTGTCATTTTTTAAATAAGGAGTTGACTAAGAGGGCTTGGGACCCTTGTTTGACTTATTATTGCGAAAATTTTGTTTCTTAGAAGGCTAGGACTTTTCTTTTTGTTGGAACAATAAGGATTTCCTAGATGTATTTGCATTGTTAATTATTCCAAGATGGATGAGCTTATCTTGCTCTCTAATCAAGGAATTAGAAAAGGATTCAAGACTAGGCTCTTGATAGTTAGCTGCATTCAAGGATTCTTTCATGGAGTAAAATGTAGATACAAAAATAGAATATGCAGGTTCAATCTTGGAAAGAATATGATAAATGCATTGTTTATCTTCCCTCTTAATCTTGCATTCTTCACATAAGAGTTTAAGAGTTTTGTACTTAGATAAATAATCTTGTATGCATGAAAAATCACTTGGATTTAAAGAAATCAACCTATTTTTGAGTTGGTGACCTCGAATTTCATTGTGTTTACCAAACATAGATTCCATCTTGTCCCAAGCAGCATCAGGTTCATCAATTCCAGACATGTGGAATCGCAAACCGGTATATATTGACATCCCAATCAATCCACGAGCTTCGTCACATATATTTGCCCATTTTATTTTCTTGTCATCATCAGTGGGTTCTGTTTCTTTCCCTGAGGTAATTCTGAAAAGTCCTCTACTTCGTAGAACATCTTCCATACGAGATTTCCATGAGAAATAGTTGGAATTGGTAAGTAGAATATCACAAGGGGCGGCCATACTACAAATTAATGGCTATAAAAACATAAACCAATAGTTTGGATGCGAAGAGCTCGAAAAACTAGGCAGTTTAAAAAAAAACTGGTACTGAAAATTGACTCCATATGATGAAGTTATGCTTGAACAAAGAAAAAGTTGAAGATGTCCCCAATAGTGACATGGTAGATAGAGAATGACCAGCTAAAAACAAGGACCCCCCTCTTCCCAAGATGAACCTTTGACAATCACTTTACAAGAAAGTTGTTTTAAGTGAATCACTTTTGTAAAATAAGTGATTTCACTTTTACAATGATGTTACTTTAAATAGTGCAACAATAAAAAGGAACTTAAGTGACTCACTTTTTTTTTTTAGTTATTTAAGTGAGATGCACTTTTCCAATAAAGTAATGTGAAAATAGAAATTGCATGCACTTTTTCTTTTAAAAGTAACTTCCTAAGACTTGAACTCAAGACCTATTAAGGAATAAAGCAACTTTGAATCAAGTGAGCTAGATTAAAAGATATGTAAAATATGGGAAGAAGGAAGGTTTTTTTTTTTTTTTTTTACTCTTTTTGCTCGGTTTTTGTGTTTGCCTTTTTTCCTGCAAATCACATCATAAACCAAAACAAAACAAAAAATTCCACGCTTGTGGGGTTAGATCTCGTTAGCTTGCCCGGAAAGTCTACGTTTTCTCTCTGTTTCTGATTTGCCGAGATCGCACAAGGTGCACGGCAAAGAGCATACGTAGCCGAGAAAAACCTTTTCCCTTTCTTTTTCTGATTCGCCGAGATCGCACAAGGTGCACGACAAAGAGCATACGAAGACAGGGAAACCAACAATCCGAAACTAAAAAAAATCTAATAATAAAAACTGATAAATTATGAGATATATTTAAAAAAAAAAAAAAACATCACTGTAACATTATACCTTCAGATCTGATGAAATACGCGTTTCTGAAGCAACCAAGAACCATTTTCGATCAAACGAAAACTATTTCCTAATAGAAACAACGCTCCGGACGCAATGGAACACCTCCCACATCCCAAAAATGCATAGAAATACTAGAACCAGAAACCCTTTCATGTTTCGGCAACAACAGTTCAAGATCTAGATCATAACCGGAAGCGTCTCTTCATAAAAGATCTAATACCATGTTTGGGTACAAAGGGTACTCCCAAAAGACCGAACACCTAGAGCAACCACTTCACACAAACATATCACAGATTGATACACCGATGTTTTGATGTGGTTTAAACCCTTGAGAGGGAAACACTCCACGGCCTTGGCCAAATAGTTTCTACGGAGCAATTTATTATGCAAAGAAAGAAAGTTATAAATGAGCTTTTCATAATCAATCAAATTTCCAATGACCCTCCATGCTCTTTAAATAGAGATCATGGACCAAATGAGTGTTAAGCCATGGATCAAGGGTAGGTATGATCTAAGAGAAGTTGAGCCGTCGGATCACTCTATGTCTAAAACATATCGTGACCGTCGGATTTAAGTATTTACAAATGCATACTAATGCATACTAAAGAAACACACTTTACCTAATGGATATATTACACAAGTTGATCTTAACTAACTCCTAAGTGTCTAAATATCCTAACAGGAACAAACCATTTGCATTACAAGACTTCTTATTGTCACCTCATAACATCACGTTTCTCATATATGAATTTTTTTTGTCCTAATATGTGAATTACTTGGGCCAAGGATAAAATTTATCATGCACAAATGTTGAACCAAGTGATGCACATAAATACCTGACCTACATAAGCACCTATTGGACAAATTAAAGGTTGCACATAGAGTCACACCTATGAAACACACTTGTTTATCATACATAAGTGATGCTTATTTTTTTACCTTGACCCACACAACCCTTATAACACTAATCCATTTAAATTCAACTCCATTTATGGCTAACCCACTACCCCTAAAACCCCCAAACACATAACCTACTAATTATCCTAACCCTAACCACCTAAGTCACTTTGCAGCATACCTAACACACATAAGCACCCAACACACTTAAGCAATTGGCGCAACTAAGTGGAACGTATAACCACCTTACCCACACAAGAACCTAACAAACATAAATGATGCACATAGGTAACAAACCTAAGTGATGCACATGTGTGGCCCACATAAATGAAATTAGAATTTGGCGTGATGAATTTCATCTAACAAATATATGGGATTCATAGTCATCATCAACCAAAAAAACACCCAGAGTTCATTCATGATCAACAACACATAATCAACCATGTGTATGTAAAACTGGATATCCCAAAAAATTATGGGAGATCCTGCATAGAATTCCAACCATGGAGCAAAATTGATTTTCAAGAGGTCCTACAAGTGTGTCTAGGAGAGTTCCACATGGGAATGCTAGCCACAAGTTCTCGATCGAGGAATTTCCAAAGTTGACCCCTTTATGTAAGAATTGCATTGTCCCTTACTTAGTGAAACCATAGTTTACAAAACTATATTGAAATATGCTCTAACGGCCATGGACCTAGAGGAGAGCGGCACCCCTAGAATTAATCTGATGTCCCGATTCCAATGGATTCGACAATTCATTGATCTGAGCCATGGGAATCAGTTTATGGCTGGTTGAAACTCACCTCCTAAAGGCTTTCAGGGACACATGTTGAATCCCTACCGGAGGCATACAATTCCAGTCATGGTGCAGAACTGAGTTTCGTGAGATCTTACAAGTGTTTGGGCAGGTTCGACATGGGAATGCTAGCCACACGTTCTCGGTCGAGGAATTCCCAAAGATGACCCCTATGTGTAAGAATTGCACTGTTTCTTATTGAGTGAAACCCTAGTTTCTAAAATGGTACTAAAATACACTCTTTGGGCCATGGACCCAGAGGGGAGGGGAACCCCTAGCATTAATCAAATGTACTAATTCGAACAGAGTCGACAGTTCATCGATCCGAGCCACAAGAATCATTTTATGGCCAGTTGAAACTCACCTCCTAGATGCTTTTAGGGACAAATGTTGAATCCCTACCCAGGGCATACAATTGCAACCATGATGAAGAACTGAGTTCCATGAGATCCTGCAAGTGTGTTTGGTGGGTTCCACTTGGGAATTCTAGCAACAAGTTCCCATTCGACGAATTCCCAAATTTGACTCCTATGTGCAATAATTGTAGTGTCTCTTATTAAGTGAAACCCTAGTTTCCAAAACCATGATAAAAGACTCTCTAGGCCATGGACCCAAAGGAGAGTGGCACTTCTAGAATTGGTCCAATGTCCTGATTCCAACGGAATCGATAGTTCATCAATCCGAGTTATGAGCATCATTTTATGGCCAGTTGAACTCATCTCCTAAAGGCTTTCACAGACACATGGTGAATCCCTGCTGGGGGCATACAATTCCAACCGTGGTGCAGAAGTGAGTTCCTTGAGATCCTGCAAGTGTGTTTGGGTGGGTTCCATGTGGGAACTCTAGCCACAAGTACCAAGTCTAGGAATTCCCAAATTCGACCCCTATGTGCAAGAATTGCACTATCTCTTATTGAGTGAAACCCTAGTTTCCAAAACTATAATAAAAGATGCTCTCTGGTCCATGGACCCAGAGGAGAGGAAAACCCTTAGCATTAATCTAGTGCCTTTATTCCAATGGAGTCGATGGTTTGTTGATCTAATCCATGGGAATAATTTTATGTCCAGTT
This sequence comes from Larix kaempferi, assembly GCA_027924585.1. NCBI lineage: Eukaryota > Viridiplantae > Streptophyta > Pinopsida > Pinales > Pinaceae > Larix > Larix kaempferi. The sequence goes on along the minus strand of BSBM01000173.1, from coordinate 13,134,203 downwards.
GAAACTCGCCTCCTAGAGGCTTTTAGGGACACATGTTGAATCCATACCGGGGGAATACAATTCCAACTATGGTGTAGAACTGAGTTATGTGAGATCCTGCAAGTGTGTTTGGGTGGGTTCCATGTGGGAACGCTAGCCACAAGTTCCCAATTGAGGAATTCCCAAAGTTGACCCTTATGTGTGTTGGCAGGCGGTTTGGTAGAGTGCTATCGCAGCATCTCCGATGCTGCGACAAGCTAAAAGATGGCACGAATGGAGAGAATATGACGCGAATGGTGATGAGCGGAAGATTAGTTATGTATTTTGGGTCAATTGTACCGTGGAATGCGGGTTTTGGGTCATTTGGACCACATATTATGTAATGTTGAGTCAGTTATACCACAGAATGTGGGTTTTTGGTCGGTTTTGTACTAAGTTAGTTGGATGTTGGGTCACTTGTCAAAATGTCGGTTAGGAAGTTGTTAATAAGTGGACAAGCATTTTAATGGCGGAAGCCTATATATAGATAGGAGTCGTAGGTATTGGAAGGGTGTGAATGAAGGTAAAGAGAAGTGCATGTTTGGGTTGTTTCTGCGCATCTGTGAGATATTGCCAAGACCTGATCTTTGAGGAGATATTGTATCTAAGGTTTTGCAATGATAATATGATATGATGAAACTGTTTTGGTGCAATTCCTGGGTTCTTTCTATTTGTTTATGGTAATGTAATGTCGCACTTCATGAATAATGCTATGTTTCCTTGATGCACTGTTGCTTTACTGTTACTACTGCTGTGATAATGAATGCTGCGATCGAATAATGCGTTATGAATACATGTCAAATGTTTGAGATCCCTGTTTAGTGTTGCAATAGAGTTAGTTCATATAGCCGCAACCCTCCTCCTTCCTCGGCTGAAACATGGTTCCGTCTGCTCTTCCTGGACGCCTCGGGTGAGACCTCATCTGCTCTGCAGGTGTTGTTGGGCAGGATAAAACCTTCCCGGGCCGGTGCACAGGGAGACTGCGGCATGTGTCGACAGTGAAGTGGAACCCCTGTCGAATGGAGTCGCATTGGTCAACAAATGGTTCTGTTGCCAGGACCGTGTGAAGAGTGAAAGGAGGACATGTTGTGGCACCCAACAAAGCCAGAGATACAGAGCTGGTTTGATCAGAAGTTGCAGGAGTTTGCTGAAGAAGAAAGCCGGAACACGTGACTAACAGTAGATCACTGGGTGGGAAAATATATTCATGATGGTCCACACGAATGGTTTTTCTATGAATTCCCAGTCATGCTGTATGAATGTGTGTCAAAGCTGACCTTCCAGAAGAGGAATTTCCAGGGTGGTGAGCCGACGGCTTGGACCCCGTAATTGATTCAGGAGTTGCAGGAAGTCGATAATAAGGAATCACGGGCTGTCGAAGTTTGGCTTGATAGCATCTTGGAGGGATATATCACTGAATTTGTGGTTGACAGCATAAATCCTATAGTGAAGCTGAAAGATATTTTTTCCGCGGACCAAGGGGAAGGTTTCTGCTGTCGTTCCAACTGCCAATTAAGATGCTAATCTGTGAAAAGGGTATATTGAAGATTCATCTTGATCAGTAGACAACCTAGTGGGTGGAGGCCAGGGGTACCTCAACTATTTGGGAATGGTACATGGAATGGTAAGGGGTAGATGGGTGCAGATCATGAGGAGACTGTGAGCGAAGCCGAGGAAGAAAGTGGTCTTACAAGAGGAGGAGCAAGGTTTCAATAGGAGAAGAGGTAGAGGACAGGAGAAGGTCCTGCTGCGATTGAACCGCAAAACCACGAAGGAAGACCACACAGGACGAAGCGACCTCACAGTCCTGACAGAGACAACCAGGCTAAACCCAGGATAGAAGCAGCACCAAACCCTGGCACCAACATACCCACACCTCTGCTCACTATCTCACAAATAGTAAGGAATACCACTTCGACACCCCCGAGTTCAGTAATTCGACAAAAGTTACTTGCTAGTAGTTCAGCAATTGGATGAAGGAAGCCCAGGATGGCGGGTGATGATACTAAGTGACCACTGTTCCATGGTAATGGAATTGACAACCCTGAACAGTACTGGTTTTTATGTGAGGCCGTATGGACGGTAAAACAAGTCACTGATGATAAAGAGAAGAAAGGGAAACTGGCGACAACTCTTCAGGGTCGCGCCTTGGATTGGTTTATGAAGTTTACACAAGTTCTTGTCGGTGCCCCGACAAAGTCATTGGATGAAATCCGCATGGGACTGATCATGGAATTTCGGAAGCCTAAATATGAAGCACAGTACATTACAGAGCTTAAGGAAATTAAGCAATATCCCAATGAGTCTGTGTGGGACTTTGATCAACGTTTCAAGAAGCTAATGGCATGAGTTAGTTTTGATATGAGCACTGTCCAACATAAAGAGTGGTTTATTGTGGCATTGCTCCCGCACATTCGGCTGCCGCTGATGCAGCAAAACGTCTCGACGCCTAGCAAAGCTCTAGAGATTGCAATGCAATTGGAGGCATCATCGATTGGGGATAATGCAGTCGGGATGTCGTAGATATAGACACAGCTCGCTAACTTGACTATACAATTGCAAGATTTGAAGAAGAACAAGGAACAACGCGATGAAGTATGGTGTACACGATGCCGAGGAGAAGGGCATACGAATGACAATTGCCCAGATTTCTGCAATTATTTGGTGTTAGGTGCACCAAATCCGTTGAATGGCGGAAGCATTTCATGGTGTCGCATTTTCTAGGTGTATGGGCACAGTCACGACAATTGCCCTTATATGTAGAAAATGGTCACAACCCTGATAAATCTTTATTGCACATTTTGCAAGTTGGTGGGTCATGATGACAAAGATTGCCATGCATATGGGTTTCTACAAGAAAGAATGTGTGATGCATTCTACGTCAAGGATGATCAGCGTGCCGTACAACAACCACAATCGTAACCGCAGGTAGCCCAACCACTACTTCAACCGCAGATGCAGTTTGTACCATAGCAACAACCGCAGCAGTTCGTGCCGCAATACACTCCAATGCAAGTGGCTCCACAATAGCCACAATACGTCCTACAACCACAGTATGCACCGCAGGGGCAAGGCATGCCACAGAATCCTATGCAGCTGCAGTACCAACAGCAGGGCGGATTCCGAGGAGGATACTGAGGCGGACGTGGTGGAGGATTTGGTCATGGAGGAGGACAAGGTGGCCATGGACTTGTTCAATGCTATCACTGTGCGGTATGGGGGCATTATCAGCGAGACTATCCACTACTACAGAATCAGTGTACATCTATTTTGTTAATGATCATACAATTGAGAATTGTCCACAGTTGATTACACAATGGCAGGCTGGGAATGCTCCGCAGATACAGAATTAGACACAGCCGCAACAACCAGCCCAGAACCAAGTACAACAACCAGTCCAGAACCAAGTACAGCAACCAGTATAGAACCAGCCCCCGCGAACAAATCAGAATGCAAATCCAAATGTCAACCCACAGGGGAATCTGCAGCAGACTCAGATGCAGGGTGCAAATATTGCGACAATTTCTGCAGAACTGCGACCACAAGATGCTTCGGTAGCTGTTGTAACTCGTGGAGGCAAAACGACTGGGGAAGATAGCTCGCAAACGCTGATTCGGTTGGCAGGTTAGAAGACGGTACCATTTGACATCGAAGCTGAACGGGAGGCATTCCTTCAAGCACGTTGCACCTTGGAGAAAGACCGTGGTAAGGCTGTTGTTTGCGATATGCCACCTATCTTTGACACTACATCGGAGGGCGGTCTGTTGACACCATCGGGAACATTGCAAAGGTTTCTCGAGAGCTGTCTATTATTGTCCTGGGATCCAGCCTCCCTGGTTGGGATTGAAGGATGGTTGCAGTGATTTCTGAAAGGACGGCAGGAGTTGGCAGTAAACTATTTACAGCAACGGAAGACTGGCAAGGAGATGAGAATGAACATCCAGATTGGTGACTATGATGTCGATTAAGTTATTCTTGATCTTGGTTCAGATGTTAACATCTTAACCAAGAAGGCATGGCAAAAAATGGGGAGTCCCCCATTGAGCTGGTCTCCTGTGCAACTCCAGTTAGCTAACCATGCGAAAGGAACACCCATTGGGCGAGTTCCACTGCTAACGGTCGATATTGAGGGCATGAAGAATTATGCTGACTTCGATGTTATTGAAGTGGTTGAGGGAGGAAGCTCCTATTCTGTGCTATTGGGGATTGGATGGGCTAATGATAGTGGAGCTGTAATCAACTTCAAGAGGCACATGATGACCTTTGAGAATCGCGATCTCAGAGTCATAGCCCCGTTGGATCCGGCTGAAGGACGCCGATACATTGAGCCTGTAAAAGATGACAATCCCACTGGATGGGACCATGCATTCAATATTTCTGAAGACTATATTCATCCTACTACCAACGGTGAGTTGGGATGGCACAGCGAGAGCTCTACGTCTTCCGACTCTGATGATGCATTAGAACATTGGCAGAACCACTTGCACAAAGTGTCACTCCGAAAATGTGGCTTAATTATGCAATTTTTATGTCGTGTTGCGACAGAAACGGTCACACTGCCAGTCTATGAGGGGTTGCCTGGATTAACCAACTTTTTGATGGAATTTGAAGAATGAGTCTCAAAACCACAACGATTGTTGGCATTGGAGGAAGCACTAAAGGCTATTCCAGCACGCTGGTGGGAGACACACAAGAAATCCATTGATGGTTGGTCACAATGTCGAAGGTTGATGATGGTTTGGTTCAGCGATAATGAGGTTTATCACACTGGCAAGTATGATGGCCGGAATAATCCCAGTGATCATGTGATGGAATGCCAATGATTATGGGCAGCGCAACCTAGAGATGAGTGGGTCCATGCTTTTATCCATACCTTAGATGAGATGCCATGCTCATGGTATACTACAGCCGAGTTGCGTAAAGAAATTACAACATGGGGGGAGTTGACGGTCTGTTTCACTCATATGTTCATTTTTGCAGATGCCAACCCTGATGTTAATAACGCCTTACAGCTCATCGGCGATGTGGTACTTCAGGTTGTTCCGGTGGCCTACCCTGTCGATCCGCACACATACTGTCAGATGCAGTCTCTCATGGAATGCTTCAACATCACCAGTGGGCCAGAGGATGAGGACAATCCCCGGAATGTCAACATTCCCAAATATGAAGGAAGTCGCGATGTGGTACCACCTGCTGCGCCAAGTAATCCGTTTAGTCAACCATTGAAGCTTCGTAAGCTCAATATCGGCATAGAGGCCACTCCCAAGTTTGCAAATGTTGGGGACTATTGGGATGATGAGATGATGAGTAAGGTCACTGATTTACTCCATGAGTTTCAAGACTTGTTTCCTACGAAGTTTTTTGATATGAAGGTGATCCTGGGTGATTTCGGGGAGATGAGGATTCCTTTAAAACTAGATGTTAAGCCAGTCTGACGGCGACCTTATCGGCTGAATCCACGACATAAGGAAAAGTTCAAGGTAGAACTTCATCGCATGTTGGATGCTGGTATTATTGAACCAGTGGAAGAGTCTGAATGGATCAGTCCTATGGTGGTGCAGGACAAGAAAACCGGTGAGGTGCGCATTTGCATTGACTTGCGGAAGTTAAATGATGCCTGCTTGCATGACCCTTTTCTAACCCCATTTACTGACGAAGTACTTGAAGGGGTGGGAAGACAGGAGATGTACTCATTCACCGATGGGTTCTCTGGCTACCGTCATATTCGCATTGCCAAAGAAGATCACCACAAGACAACTTTCGTTATTGAATGGGGCTACTTTCAGTACACTGTAATGCCGTTCGGTTTGAAGAATGCACCCGATATTCTCCTGGGTCGTTGTTGCTGCATTTAAAGACTTTATTCAAAATTTTTTGCAAGTATACATGGATGATTGGACAGTTTATGGGTTGATCCGCGATCATCTGGCCAATCTGCGGTTAATGCTTGAGCGCTACCGCAAGCACCAGATATTGTTGAACTTGAAGAAATGTATTTTTTGTGCACCATTTGGGATATTGTTGGGTCATATTGTGTAAGCAAGGGTTGTTGGTCGATCCGGCTAAGATTGCTCTCATTTTGAGTTTACAACCACCGACCACTGTTAAGCAGTTACGAGCAACTCTGGGGAATATGGGGTATTATCGCATGTTCATCAAGGGATATGCAGCGATTACCACCCCTATGGAGAAATTACTGAAGAAAGATGCATTATTTCAATGGACTCCGGAATGTCAAGATAGTTTCGACACACTGAAGATGAAGATGGATTCGGCACCAATACTGGTATTTCCGGATTGGAGTAAGGAGATCTTGATCACCTCATTGCTTTCGCTAGTCGGAAGTTGTCGTCTGCTGAACGCAACTACACCAACACTGAGTGGGAGGGTCTGGAATTGGTCTACGCACTGCAGAAGTTCAGGCACTATTTGTTGGGTGGGCACTTTAAAATGTTCACTGACCCCTCCATGTTGAAATACCTAGTCAATAAGCCTGTGTTGGGGGGGAATATATGTCGTTGGCTACTTCTTTTTCAGGAGTTCAATTTTGAAGTCATTGTGAAGCTAGACCGGTTGAATGCAGGTCCTGATCATCTATCGCAGATTGATATAGGGGAAGAACCAACCAATATTGAAGACGGGTTGCCAGATGCACAACTATTTAAGGTTGGCGTCGTTGATGACTATTTTGATGACATCCTCCAGTTTCTAACAATGGGTACTACACCAAACGAGTTCACCACCAGTCAAAAGAAGCAATTGGTAGTCAAGGCTGCAGACTTCCAGCTAATCGCAGGAGAGTTGTATAAAATGGGCATTGATGAGATATTGCGCAGATGTGTCCTGCCGCATGAGCAAGCACCAATTCTGGTTGAAGCACATGGAGGAGTAGCAGGAGGACACTATGGTGATCGGGCGACAGATAGGAAGGTGTTGCGTGTGGGGCTATGGTGGCCTACACTGCATAGTGATGCGACAGATCATGCACGGTCCTGCGATGTTTGTTAGCAAACTGGCAAACCGTTCAGACGCGATGAGATGCCGTTGCTGCCTCAAATAACATTGCAACCGTTCGACAAATGGACCATGGATTTTGTAGGACAAATCAATCTACCAGGGAAACACATGGGTGCGTGGTATATCGTCATGGTGATAGAGTATTTGACCCGATGGGCTAAGGCGGCACCTGCAATTGATTGTTCTGCGGATATGGCGGTGCGATTTTTGTTTGATAACATTATGATTCGCTTCGGATGCCCCAAGATATTGATGAGTGATCAAGGAAGCCACTTTCTTAATCGTACCATCAACGCATTGACGGAGGAGTTGCAGATATAACATAAGAAGAGTACACCCTATTATCCACAGGCGAATGGCACGGTGGAGGCTTTTAACAAGGTATTGGAACATGCACTGACAAAGGTGTGCCATGCAAATCGCGACGACTGGGATCTCAAGATCCCAACAGTGTTGTGGGCCTATGGCACCACATGTAAATGACTGACAGGACAGACACCATTTAAGTGGGTGTATGGACAAGAAGCAATTATGCCAATGGAGTATATTGTTCTGAGTCTATGAATTGTGGCTGTCATGGGCATGGATGATGTCACAGCTTTAAATGACCGTCTGGCGCAATTGGTGCAGCTGGAAGAAGATCATTTCATCACTAGGTTCCACCAGGGGATTGAGAAGGATCGATAGAAGGCATGGCATGATCGCCACATAAAAAATAAACAGTTTCAGCAGGGCGACTTGGTGCTGTTTTATGACAACAAGTTTATGAAACATCCAGGGAAGTTGCAGATGCATTGGCTTTGTCCCTATCGCATCAGTAGTATTAATTCTGAAGGATCGGTTCAGTTGCAACAGTTGGACGGGGCGATGCTCCCCAAGCTGGTAAATGGTCATAGGTTGAAGCCCTATCGTGGGGGCTTGGAACATCGCAATGCCTGAGTCGCATCAAAAAAAAAAAAATGATGATTGGTGGATGTCGCACCACCATGGATGAAATGCGGAAGCAGGGAGGCTTCTGCCACAAGTTGGGAATGGTCGGAGACACATGGAAACATAGCGACTGGGTCAAATTAGTAATACATGCCAAAAGTTTAGACAGTTACTTAATGACACTCTTCGAATGATGGGCATTAATGGCGGATCCGGCCAATCGACGGACCAGATCGACGACGAATTTGTGTCATTAATACAGGATTTGGGTAGAGTTAATGCCTGATTTGTGATGATTACAGCGGATTCGGTTGGATACTATAAAAATGGATTGGAGCTGGTCAGAAGGCACTGAGAATTCAGTTGTTATTGTAAGATTGTGGCATGCTGCAGAGTATTCTTGCTGGTTCGTGAGTGTTGCTGTGCATTGGGAGAGGCTGTTGGCGTTGTAAAGTGCTGTTGTTGAGTATAGTGAGGTATGCCAGGTGAGCTGGAGACTGTTGAGATTAGTAGTGAAGTCAATTCCCCCTTCATCCTGGTGGTTGTTCAAGAAGAAACTACGCCAGCCGTCAACCTTGAGGTCGAGGTAGCAACTATGCTGGTGGGAGAATCCGTAATTGCTAAGAAGCGTCAGGGAGGTCAGCACTTGGAGTCCTCGCAGAGTAAGAGGGTTCTTTGGTCCTCCACTGCAATGGCAGGTGAAGCTCTAGAATAGGTGGGGTAGTCTAGTCACCCCATTCGTGAGTCTTCCCCATGGGCGGGACTCTCCACCGGTGACATCCTTGGGTATATCCCTCTAGTTCGGTCGGATGCCACCCCACGCAAGATAAACCCAAAACAGAAGTATGGCGTGAAGATGTCGGTGCTCTCGGTTGGAATGGAGTGCTATGTGGATATTGAACCGGCGTTGACACACCTGCGCTACGACGATCATGATATGGTGGCCTACCCCGACATTGCATCTTCCCCTTATGTACAGGAGACGTGCCTTTCCCCAACACCAACTGTATAAGGCTGGGCATGAGGATTGAAGCAGGCGGGCTTGTTAGGGATTATTAATATGCCACATTTCGGGCAGTTGGTGGAAGTGAATGCATGCGTAAAGCAGCTCCTGGCATATTTTCATGGTGGGTCGTTATGGCTAGATAGAGAAGTCCCGGTCATCGTCGACTTAATTTCATCCATAACCGCCTTGCCTGAGAATGGAGTTGATCCGATGCAGTTCATCTAAGGGAAGGCAAATGAAAAAAAAGCGAGCGCTGTAGTTGGCATAGAAATATGGCCTAGAAACGGATGGGTGTGGGTATCGCACCAGTAGCTACAATGATCAGGCAGTGCTCACGGGCATTAAGATCTTGTCCTGCAAGGTGGTTAGGGGTGGTCGACCTAACCAATGCAACTTGGGCATTGTTGCATGCGCTGAGCAATGTGTGGAAGGGGTCCAAATGAGTTGGTCCCTATACCTCTTGAATAAATTAATGGAGGATGCTGCAACGTTCCAATCAGGAAAGGGTTCCTTTACATACAGTTGGATGTTGCTATTGATCGTTTTCGTTGCATGGAAAGAGCCCGGCATGTACCAGGGCATGGACTGTCCGGCTGTAGCAGAATGACAGGGTGTTCGGTATCAAAATCTATGGTATGTATGGGAGCCAGAGAGACTCCGGGATTGCCAATTGCATTTTTTGCTGTAATGGGAGATGCTTTGTGCTGCGGCAACACAGGTCCCGCAAATATCTGAAGAAACTGTCGTGCGGTTCAAACTTGTTATGGCATTTGCAATTCGGCCACATACCATACATATCCAAGCCCTCCGTGATCCTAATTGGAAATGGTTGCAGATCTCGTATAAGGTGATGTCCGAAGATTTGGAGGGTGCTGTGAATGAGTGGCCGGAGCCATGGAAACAACCCATGAGTCCAATAGAGATAGAAGCTGGTGGCCCGCCATTGGGCCCAGATGATCGGGTATCGGCACAGGATGAGAAGAGTCACCATGAATTAGGGCACCAATCAACCAAAATGATCTCAGATGATAGCACCCGGGAGCTTGAAGAGAACCGTTCGAAAAGGTATCAGGAGCAGGAAATGATCAATGGATTTCCCTTCCCCGCCGAGGTACAATTAGGTCGCCTGATCGTAGTGATCAATACTACATCCTCTATGGCAGCAAATAAGATGGCAAGGAAAGAAAATGAAGGATTCCATACGGTCACCGCCCGGTTAGAATCATTGTATGACCTTGTTTCCGGCAAGGCACCAGAGGAAGCAGCAACATCAACCTTTGACAGAATCAGCACTAAGCCGTGGGTCAGGAATGTGGAGATTCCCCCGACTGCGATTGTGATTGAAGATGCGGCACTAACCATGTTGCTGCAGCATCTGCACATAATGACCATTAATGTGAATTCCTTGCCCGCGAAAGGAATGACTACTCTGCAGGCTACTACCAGCAAGGAAACGATAGACTGACTACGGCAGATCAATGGTATGTGTGCTTGCCTGCGGGCAAGCAAGGCCGATGCACAACGCACCATTGAATAATTTTCTTCCAGGTCTACTTCCACACGGAAGGCAGTCGATGACCTTGAGCTACACATTAAGGAAGAACAAGCAGAGAAGGCCGGAAAAATTGAAGGCCCAAAAAAGGAACATGATTTCCTTAATGTGGAAAAGGCTCGCATGTGGGACAACAATGTTCGGGTTGACCGGGCGATCACAAAAGCTTATCAACATGTCCCAGAGCCCACTGAAGAGGTAGATGTGCTCCACTGAGTGCAGCGATTGGGGGCTACTATTATTTAGTTGCGACAGGAGAATCACGAGTTGAAGGCCCAGCTGAAATCGGGTACGCCTCAGGCCAATGTGGATGAACGAAGAAGGGAAATTAAGGAATTTGCCACTTAGATGGAGGAGCTAGAAATATAGGCAACCACGCTCATGACTAAAACGATACAATTATGGGGCCACATTGTTCAGGATGAGCAGGTTGAGCAGCTGACGAAGTACTGGTAGGAAGCAGAGGGACAGTTGGTCACATTAAAAGTTGCAATGCACACAATGCCATCACTGGAGCAAGTTGCTAAGTCTCAAGAGCTGAAATACTTACAACACCGTGTCGCCAAGGCGGACGAGTGACAGAAGATATGCGCGGCCCAGTTAGAAGAGTTGCAGGACATGGGTGGTAAATTTATGATTTAGGCTAGTGAAGCTCTGTAGGCAGTGCATAAGTGTCGATAGCAGGTCATGGAAAAGCTTACGGATCACCCATCTGTAGATGTCGTGGTCGACAGTCAGGCAGGGACTACGGAAGCCAAGGAGCTGGTGCGGACAGTTGAATAGCCGTATGAGGACTTCAAAGTAAAAAATACAATGTGTACTATGTCCAGCAGTTGACGTGGCTCAAGGGTGAGCCACAAGATTGTGTTGGGGGCCAGTTGGCAGGCGGTTTGGTAGAGTGCTATCACAGCATCTCCAATGCTGCGACAAGCCAAAAGATGGCGTGAATGGTAAGAATATGATGCGAATGGAAATGAGCGGAAGATTAGTTATGTATTTTGGGTCAATTGTACCATGGAATGCGGGTTTTGGGTCATTTGGACCACATATTATGTAATGTTGAGTCAGTTATACTGCAGAATGTGGGTTTTTGGTCAGTTTTGTACTAAGTTAGTTAGATGTTGGGTCACTTGTCCAAATGTCGGTTAGGAATTTGTTAGTAAGTGGACAAGCATTGTAATGGCAGAATCCTATATATAGATAGGAATCGTAGGTATTGGAGGGGTGTGAATGAAGGTAAAAGGAAGTGCATGTTTGGCTTGTTTCTGCGCATCTGTGAGATATTGCTGAGACCTGATCTTTGAGGAGATATTGTATCTAAGGTTTTGCAGTGATAATATGATATGATGAAACTGTTCTAGTGCAATTCCTGGGTTCTTTTTGTTTGTTTATGGTAATGCAATGTCGCACTTCATGAATAGTGCTATGTTTCCTTGATGCACTATTGCTTTACTGTTACTACTGTTGTGATAATGAATGCTACAATCGAATAATGTGTTATGAATACATGTCAAATGTTTGAGATCCATGTTTAGTGTTGCAATAGAGTTAGTTCATATAGCCACAACCTTCCTCCTTCCTCGACGGAAACATGGTTCCATCTACTCTTCCTGGATGCCTCGAGTGAGACCTCATTTGCTCTACAGGTGTTGCTGAGCGAGATAAAACCTGCCCGGGCTGGTGCCCAGACAGACTGCAGCATGTGTCGATAGTGAAGTGGAACCCCTATTGAATGGAGTCGCGTTGGTCAACAATGTGCAAGAATTGCACTATCTCTTATTTAGAGAAACCCTAGTTTCCAAAAATGTAATAAAATATGATCTCTAGGACATGGACCCATAGGAGAGGGGATGTCATGTCCCAAATTTGGAATTGGGTCACAATGGCCTAATCACATTAGCTATATTCATTAGAGTTTGTAAAATTGATGCTAAGGGTCAAATAATTGCCAAGGAGGAAAATTACTAGTTTCCTAGGTTTGGGGTGGAAGCTTTGGGATTTGGAATAAAGGGGATAATAAATGATGTTTAGAAATTATAAGGGTTCAATTATGTAATAAATAGAGTGAATAAAGAAATTCAAGAGAAATCCTAGGTGACAAATGGTTTTGGAGACATATGGAGGATGTGGGACCCACACTAGCTTGATTTTTCATAATACATGGTATCTCTCTTTTGCAAATTTGAATTAATGGGAATGTGAACACTCTTGGGTGAGTTGGTAAGTCATAACACATGTCATTGAGCATATTAGGTCGAATTGGGAAGGATTGGTAACCTCCATGGAAGATAAAGAGTCAAAGTGGAAGTTTGTGGACACTTGGGCTAGATTCCCTAGCCCCTATGACACCAATGATAGAGCATCTATGACAACTATGACAAATTGCAGACCTGAACTCTGACATCTGACCACTATGACATGTCAGCCCCAAAAATAGGCTCAAGGAAGGCGAATTTGGGAGTTGGAGAAGCCAAAGAGACTCAAAATCGAATTTGGGAGAAGATGGAAGGTTGGAACTAGGAGACAAGTGGCAAATGTGGAATATTTCCTAAATGGAAATGTATTGAATCTATTGAAAGGATTTCAACCCTTAGAAGGCTACTGTTGGTTATAAAATGTAGAAATGAAGTATGAGAATGTCTTTTGATCATTTGTAGAATTTTCAATTGCATTTGTGAAGAGGGAGAGCTAGTGGATGACTAGTTTCTTGCCTTAGCCAATTTCGAGGGTGAAAGATTCCCATCCAAGTTGGAAATTGGAAAGGCCATTTAGACCTTTCATTTGGAGCTTTAATGGAGTCTTTATTTGTAGGTGTAAGCTACAGGCAGCTCATGGTTTCTTCTATTGCAGCTTGCTCCTTCAACCATTTCTAGTTTTGATGGCATATTCTTGATCCTTGAGGGAGGGCGTTTTTGGTGAGCTATTGTACTCTTTGGGGGAGCTTATAATGACCCATTTATTTTGTAATATGAATTAAATACTCTTTTATTCATCTCCAAAAATATTCAGGTCGAAATTCCAAGTAGAAGTGTATAAATCTCATTTTTAATGGAAGAACAATGCCATTTCCCCACTACCTTGTTGTGAGCCAATGTATTGATGATGATTTCGAATGAATGGATGATTATTTGATATATTTGTGATAAATATACTTCCATGGATGTCTTATACAAGTTTCATGTACTGTACTTGAGCATTTGAAGCATTTTTACTCAGTTTAATTGCATTGGGAGAAGAAACAGTGCCATTTCCCCAAGGGTCAAATTGGGGATTTTTGCAGTTGAATGGGAGAGGGTGAGAATAGTTGTAATAAACCATTAATGGTGCATATGAGAGATTAATAACATACTTAACACATTACATACCTCTATTCATAAATTTGAGTGGGTTTGGAGGCATTTGGGAAGCCATTTTCAGTACTTACCTTAGGGGGATTTGAACCCCAAATTACTAGTAAAATTGCATACTTGGTCTAGAATATTAAGAGAGTTTGCAGAGGTCTTTTGGTGGCCATATGTTATCCCTGAACATCATATTCAATTCCTAATATCATTCATAAACCTTCCTTGAAGATTTGAAGGCATTTGGAGTCAATTTGAGACCTAGAGACCAATACTAGTCAAAGGGAAATCACTAGTAAAGTTACCTACATTGACCAGAATTGAAAGGGTATTTGCAGAAGTTTTTTAAAGGTACAAAGGTATCCCTGAAACACATATTTATGTTCTAATATCATTCATATACCTTCTCAGAATATTTGGGATCATTTGGGGCAAATTTGGGACCTAGAGATCGAAACTAGTCAAAGGTCGAACCAAGGAAAAAAGTGGAAAATTGCAATTTTAATAAAATTCCTAACAAGGGACATTACAGGGGAACCCTTAACAATAATATGGTGTCTTGATTCTAATGAAGTTAACAGTTCATCGATCCAATCCACGAGAATCAATTTATTTCTAGTTGAAACTCGCCTCCTATAGGCTTTTAGGGACATGTTTAATCCTTGACGGGGGCATACAATTATAACGATGGTGCAAAACTAAGTTCCATGAGATCATGCAAGTGTGTTTGGGAAATTTCCACATGGGAACGCTATCCACAAGTTCCTAGTTGAGGAATTCCCAAATATGACCCCTATGTGCAAGAATTGCACTATCTCTTATTGAGCGAAACCCTAGTTTCAAAAACCATACTAAAAGACACTCTTGGGCCATGGACCTAAAGCAGAGGGGAACCCCTATAATTAATATGGTGTCCTAATTCCATTGGAGTCGATGGTTCCTCGATTTGAGCCATGGGAATCATTTTATGGCCAGTTGAAACTCACCTCCTAGAGGCTTTTAGGGACACATGGTTGTGAAGAACCTGCAACAGTTAATTAATGAAAATACACGAGATAGAAGAAATAACAGAACTCAGAATTGATTTTATTGATCACATGCCACTTCGAGGGGGAAACCTCCTTTTAGCAAGCTTAATACAAATAACTTCACAATACGTTCATTGGTCTCAACACAAACTTATATACTAAGTCTAGGTGCCAATACCATGGGTCAATACTATGTGTCAATACAAACCATGGGCCAATACAAACTATGGATCAACAATTAATATGGGACGACTTACAAAGCATATGCGTCCAACAACAATAATACAAACTATGGATCAACAAATACTACAGGACGACTTACAAATCATATGCGTCCAACAACAATATACTAACAAAGTAAATAGAAGGGTTGACATGGGTTCCTAACAATGTTGAATCCAATGCCATGAGGATGATGAAAATGGTGATGATGAGGAGGAGGAGGAGGAGGATGATATGAGGATGCCAATGCCAATTCCAACAGGAATGGAGATGAGGGAAATTGAAATGGAAACGATGAGGATGGTGTGGATGATGGATGAGAATATTATGGTGTACTTGGATGATGAAAATGATGAAAAAGGGGATGAAAATGATGAGGATGAGGATGATGACATGAGGATGAAAATTTCGAGCATGGAGATGGTGGCAATGAAAATGGCGACGATGAGGATGGTGTGGATGATGGATGAGAATCTTATGGTGTGGATGATGTAAACACTGAAAAATGAGAGGAAAACAATGAAAAATGGGATGATGATGATGTACAAATGAAAATGAAAATGATGATGAGGATGAGGATGAGGATGAGGATGATGACATGAGGATGTCAATGCCAATGCCAATGGGCATGGATATGGTGGAAATGAAAATGGTGATGATGAGGATGGTGTGGATGATGGATGAGAATCTTATGGTGTACTTGAATGATGAAAACGATGAAAAATGGGATGATGATGATGTAAAAGATGAAACTGATGATGATGACGATGAGGGTGACATGAGGATTCCAATGCCAATGCCAACAGACATGGAGATGTTGGAAATGAAAATGGCGACAATGAGGATGGTGTGGATGATGGATGAGAATCTTATGGTGTACTAGGATGATGAAAATGATGAAAAATGGGATGATGATGATGAAAAAAACAAAAAACAATGAAAATGCGGAGGAGGAGGAGGAGGAGGAGGATATTAATGATAATGACATGTATTGTAATGATGACATGGAATGATGTTGATGTTCATGGTGGCTTGAGGATGAGAATGGTGTGGATGATGGATGACAACATGGACAGGAGGAGGATGGTGGTGATGTTCATGGTGGCAATAGGCATGATATCAATGTAGATATTATGGTGTACTTAAATGAGAGACAAAACAAATACAACAAATTCATGACGAAACTTGTGCAATTTATCTAGTTGTATATGTTTGTGCAATTTATCAATCTATCAAGTTGTGAATGCCTGGATGCAATAGTCAAAATATTAATGTCAATAATCAATGTGATCAAGAAACAAATCCAGAATATACATGTACACCACTTACCTATAACATAGTACAAAAAAAACATGCATACCACATACCTGACTACCTACAGGTGGTCATTCAAGTATACCATCGAGATCACCTCTAATACCAATGGTATCCTTGAACCTCCTATGCTCGGAGTAAGGAAAGAAATATCATACCTTTGATGAGTTCTTCCTTGGCATTGTTTTCATCTGGAGGTTTATGCCAATAACTAAGTTTGTATAATGATATACAATTTGACCTGGTCTATAATATTCAAATACATACCCTTTTTTACTTTCTAAATGGGAAACCTGGTTCAAATATTATCTTTTGATAAATATTGACCTAATCAAAAAATAATTTGCCTCAGATTTCCTTAATGAGACATTGAGGGTCTTCTTCCCCTCCAAGCAACGTGCCATCCAATATTTAATGCGCCAAGCATTGCGTCTCAGGGCAAACACTGTGCATATGTGCCATATAGAAAATAGAGTGCCAACATATGAGTCAACTAACTAGACACAACTAGTTGTCAAAATTTTGAAAATTATCAAAATATTAATTGAAACTCATTGTACGAGATCTTATATGTGGTCATAGCCTGGTAAAATACTTGATTGGTCCTCCTTCAACTGGTATAATTCTGTAGCTATATGTCGACCAATGGGGAGTGATACACGGTCCTAGCTATCAACCCAATCTGTGGATTCACATTTGTTCCATTCACCACTACTACATGGAGAACAACAACAAGAGAGTTTCCTTGTCCACATTTCAAGTATAGCATTGTCTGACATTCTAACAGAATGAAATGCATGAGTTCCCTAGACGTTCTTGCACTCATATAACTGTGATCAATCTATATCAACCACCTCCCAAAAATATCTATGTACATGTGCTTTCTTGGTTGATTGATCTTCTTTCCTTGTTGCTCCCTCCCCCATGACTAAAGAAAACCATTAAACAATGGCCTTTGGATGTCCAGATGAGCGAAATAGTTGTGAACTTCATTTATTGTCTACGTAATGCAGTCTTGATGCACGCACCTGCTCCATCATGTTCCCATTTTTCATGTCCAGTCTCTAAATAGTTCCAAATATGTGGCACCTTGTGCCTTTTGTGGAGCATAAACAACCATTGAAAGACACAGTCATTTTTTAATTCCCCCCCATAACCATCAGACCAAATCCAATGTTGTTCCAACTGTATGTTGTTATCCTTTAAGTAATTGTAGAACAATTGAAAGTTGTGTTGTACAAAATCCAATTCGTGACACATGTCATCACGTCTGTAGAAGTGATACTCCTTTAATATAACCCTATTGTATTTAGTACTATCTGATCCATGTCTATATGTGATATGGACCATTATGCTGACCTGATCTGAGTGATAATATTGGATATGAATCTCTTTTTGCAGTTGAAGAGTGTAGTTTTTAGCAAAATTGACCACTGATAAGATAGTCCCAACAGGAAACGTATCCCTCCATGTTATAAAATGCTCATCTTTCTAGTGATCCACATGTGCATGCTTGACATACTGTTATGTATTTTCAAAGAATCCTTCCATGAAGTCACAAACACGTACCTAGTAGATAAAAAATAAATACATATATCAATAGATTTTTACGCATGAAATTGCAATCTAAATAGGGAAATCGTATTCAAGTACTCATTTCTAACCTGAGAAGAGACAAATTGTAATTTTTTTCTTTCATTCCCTCCATCAATAAATATCATATGTGACATATTTGAATGACTGCAAGTTCACCTCCTGCCTCCCAAGTTCATGCTCACCGGTCACATGTATGCATTTTTCCAATAATGCCATTCTACCGCACCTTGGGCATGTCCCATCTACACAAGGTTTTTGATAAAATGTGCAACCTTCTATTAGGATATTTTAATACTCCATCCTTTCCCTACCTAGCATTAGTTATTTTTCCTAGTTGTTGATGATGTCATTTCCCCCCTAGTGGTGTGCATATGTCATCCATGATCCATCTACCACCTTTTGATCCCTGCATGCATCATTTTAGGACTAATTCAGTCAGTTCCCTATTTTATAGGAACCAACTGAGTGTTCTAGTGTAGTCCACCTGAGTTAGCTTACTCTTGTGGGTAGTTAGATCTCCGGATGCCACTGATTGTGGCCTCATGCACCCATTTCTGATTGACAAGCATGACAAACTCATTATTGCACCCTCGTTAGTCAATTAACTGATTGTGACTTCAGTTAGATGAGTTTAGGTTTGGTTCAGTTGAGTTTGAGTCTTCCAGAGCACTCCAGTGGTGATAATACCTATGCTAGACCAACTGAGGTTCAAATTCTCCTGTGTGATTCGAATTCTCTCCATTGTAACATTATTGTTGATTATACTGATTATTGGATCATGTGACATTATTTTGATCCTATCTGAGTTCTGCTACATAATTATTTCTCTGCTCTTTTTTACTGTAGTTTTCACTCTTATTCAACTTTTCTGCTCATTCTTTCTCTATGAGGTATACTCATCTCTTAGATCTGCTATGACATACAATTTCACATGGTATCAGAGCCATTGATTGAATAGGTTGAGCAACTAATTTCGGTAGTGCATCAGAAGCCTATGGATTTCCATAGCAAATGATGGTGCCATTACATTGAATTCATTAGAGAAATCCAATGAGGTCTAGCCAGGTGTGAAGGATCCAGATAAAATTTCCCACTGTCCTAAAGCAGTGCTCAGTAGTAGTCTACCTCCATTATTGATATTTTTTTGGAGGTTATTCAAAGTTTTTGAGTACAACAGCAGTTGCAACAGTTACAACACTCTTCTGCACTTGTAGCAATTTTCTTCACTTGCACCAGTGTTTCTGCACCCATGTTTTTCTACACCAATGTTTCTGCACTTGCTTTTTTCTGCACCTATGTTTCTGCACTCAATTTCTTAGCAGTAGTTTCACCTTGTATTCGATCCAGCAGTTGTATTAATGGACAATTCAAACTCGCCTCTCTCTCCTGAGATCCTGACACCCTTCAATTACCTTGATTGGAGGGCTAATATGTAGATGGTATTCTGCAACAAATCACTGTACAGGGTAACAATGGGGAAGGATACCGAACCACAATCAGTTGTGGAGAAAACCAAGTATCTGAATAGATTGGATGAAGCATTTGGTTTCATGTGTATTCATATTTCTAGATATCTATTCTTCTACATCGAAGGATTGAATACTTCAAGAGATTTATGTTTCAAGTTAGAGACCCTCTTCGGCAAGCAAGATGACCTAAGAGGCCATATTCTAGAAAATGAGTTGATTTCTCTTCAAACCAGGAGTTTCGAGACCATCCATCAATTCTTTTCAAAATTCAAATCTCCAGTTATGCAATGCAAGCAGTGTGGCATCGAGAAGAAGGATGAGCAATTGGTGCTATCCATTCTAAGCAAGCTAGGTCCTGAGTTCTCCATCTTTATCTCTACCTTTCATTCTGGGAAAATATCAATCCCTGGTTGGAAGATACCCTCCTTTGATATTTTCACTGCATCTCTCATCCAAGAACAAGATAATTTGATCCAGATGGGTGCCTTGATGGCCTCCAAAAATCAAGCTCTTTTGGCTGGAGAACCAAAAAGTGCGAATGGGAAGGGGAATCACAAAGGAAAGGATAAGAGGAAACATGAACCCAAGCAAAATGCCAAGTCAATTCCATCAGAAGGATCCTCCAGCTCCAAGAAGGACAAACAAAATGGATTTGAGAAATCCAAGTGTTCGTATTGAAAGAAAGGAAACCACCCAAAGAGATCTTTCATGCAGAAGAAGATACATTAGATTTCCAAGATTCTTGAACAACACAACATTTCCCTCCAAAAAGGTGCTAGAGAGACTGATCCTGGAAGTGATTCTGATGGTCTGATTCTGGAAATGATTCTGATGGTCATGAGAGATGCCATGCATTGAAGGTTATATTTTCAAAATAGCAAGCCCTACTCATAGATTCGGGAGCCTCGAACCACATGGTTTCCTCCAGAGAATTATTTTATTCTCTAGATCTCAAAGATGGTCCGACTATTCACATGGAAGACAACTCTCATATCTCTACTGAAGGGAAGGGCACAGTCCATATGGAGCACGGTAAGTTCAAAAATGTTTTATTTGTGCCTTCTTTGTCAGCATATTTTTTGTTTGTATATCAGATGACTCACACAGGTTCACTGAAGAAAGTGGTCTTTGGTCTTGACACAGTTTAGATTACAGAGATCTCTATTGTGAAGATTATAGTGAAAGGGTTTGCAAACCATGCCTCCAAGGCATATGAATTCTCACATTTTTTTTCCATATTCTCTACATACCCAATCGGATTATGATGAAGATCATATTGATATCTCTTCTAATGAAGACGAGGATCAAGATCTTGATGTTGAGAATAAAGTTCAAGGAGATTCATATTCATATCTAGATCCAACGCCTACTCCCAATCCATGGCCAATGCCAATATGGGCTCACAAATTCCTTGTAGCTCCTGGGAACATAGTTGGGGATCCATCTTACCATTGAAACACCAGATCTCAATATCATGTAAAACTTGCATTATGTCATGCAGATCCACTTCTCTCAGAGAGGTGATACATGATTGTGGGGTTTGATCCACAATCTCTTGGAGATACTTGTCACGGGGGATCTACAACCAAGAAACAATATTGGTTATCTAACAAAAGGTACTCAAAGGTTCATGATTTGGAACACAATGAACCATTCACTCTAATAGAAAGAAGGGTTCCTGAAAGACTTGTTTTGGAAAATACAACTTATACATAGTGGAAGGTACATCAGAGGAGCAGATCCAGATCTAGAACCTGCATTGCTATCCTACATAGGAGCACCTTGCCAATATTTTTGCAAAGGATTTAACTGAGGATTTTTTTTTTCTCTGCTTAGTATGAAACTTCTTTGATTTCCCTACTTCTATCCTTTTGACGGGGGTATTTTTCCCATGAGGTTTTTCTCCATTTCCTTGGTTCATGGACAGTTCTTTATTTTTATCATTTATTTGATTTTATGGGTGACCTTTGGTCTTAGTAACCAAGGCCTAGGATGAAAAAGTATGGATTAAGGGGGGGTGCTAGGATATTTTAATACTCCATCCTTGTCCTACCTAGCATTACTTAATTTTCCTAGTTGTTGATGATGCCATTTTCCCCCTAGTGGTTTGCCAATGTCATACAGGATGCATATACCACCTTTTGAGCCCTGCATGCATCATTTTAGGAACACTTCAGTCAATTCCCTATTTTATAGGAACTGACTGAGTCTTCCAGTGTAGTCCACCTGAGTTAGATGACTCTTGTGGGGGGTTAGAGCTCCGGATTCCACTGATTGTGGCATCATGCACCCATTTCTGATTGACATGCATGAGAAACTCACTATTGTGCCCTTCTTAGTCAGTTAATTGATTATGACTTCAGTTAGCTGAGTTTAGGTTCAGTTCAATTGAGTTTGAGTCTTCTGGAGCACTCCAGTGGTGATAATCCCTATGCTAGACCAACTGAGGTTCGAATTCTCCTATGTGATTCGAATTCTCTCCATTGTAACATTATTGTTGATTATACTGATTATTGGATCATGTTACATTATTCTGCTCCTATCTGAGTTCTGCTGCATAATTATTTCTCTACTCTTTTTTACTGTAGTTTTCACTCTTATTCAATTTTTTTGCTCATTCTTTCTCTATGAGGTATACACAGCTCTTAGATCTGCTGTGACATAGAATTCTGCACCTTTTGTCCTTATGGAAAATATGCTATGAATAGAGTATCTAGATGACATTGGTGGCAATGTAACTAAGCATTCCTACACAAGAGTGTTGTGCAATACACACAATATATGTGTGTGTCATTAAACTATCCGTACACAATGTGGTATCGACAACATCATGTGTTACCAGTTGTGTTTATTTTAACATACCATGGTTTTCATTTCTCGAATCATCTTTGTCCCAAGTTAAGTTAATCATGTTAATGCCTAAATCTCTCATATAATTATGTTTCTGTTATGTCAAGAAAATGTTTAATGTGCGGTTCACGATCCCTTGAACCCCTTCTCAATTTTAGTACATATTTTTGGTTGGAAGAAGGTATAGTGTTTTCATGCCAAAAAAATTGCACCAATCCCTTTACCACATCAATGAGCTTCATATCAAAGCATGGAAACCTACCAATGAAGGCCCAAACATCTGTTTGACTAGTTTCAAGTTGTTCGCTTCTAACCCAATACCTACATAGTGTTTTGACAATCAAATTAATAATTTTGGACGTAGGCTTAAGAAGACGAAGGGCCCTAGTGATTTTGTTCATGATTGACTATGACACCACACGACAATCCACATTGAAATCCTTTGAATGATATTTCTTTCCAATTGTACTAAATTCATTTACTAAAATTCTAAAAATATGAGAACTTGCTTCAGAACTATTTATCATCTTTACCTTAACTTTCACCTAACAACAGTCATACACCTAGATTTTAATAATGATAAAAATAATTTACATTTATCTCCATCACATGTAGAATCAAAATAGGTAACAAGTATGTGTTTATTTGGATATGCAATGTTGCGTTTAGATAGTGTACCTTCATTCAAACCAATGAGACTTTCATCAATTTGTATACGCTTTGGAATTCTTCAACGTGAACTTGCTAATGGAGGTAGGGAGGTTGGAGCTTCATCACCTAGCCAGTTTGGAATTTTAACGGGAGCTTCATGCCCTTCTCTCTCTTGCTGGCAGTTGGATGGTGGCAATCAGACATCCTCTTGGATGGTCTCAATGACACTGTATTCTTGGAGCATACGTTTGGCATGCAAAGCCTCTCTAACTTTGTCACTTGCATAACCACAAGAGACCAAGTAATCAAATGTTTTCAGTGGACTTGATGTGCACCTATGTTTTACTCCTTGAGCAGTGCCATGGGGTTCTTGTTTCTCAACTATTGTGGAAATTGAAGGCCCCTCAAGTCAATTCTCTCGTATTTCTTGTTGTGGGTTGGTAGGAAGAATCGTGGCATCCTATACAACCAAAATTGGGTGAGTGTCCATAGAATTTATTCGATTGTTCATGTCATTTCTTCTCTTTTCTCTAATTTCTTCAATGATTTCTTCGGGTAGCTTCTTCCTTGCCGAATTTCTTTTTCGATTACGTAGATATCCCACGACCACAATTATCAATGATCTATGGTTCCCCTCAATTGGAGATTATCCAAGATTAGTATTTTTCTTGCTCAATTGTGTTATACTCCACCACTATGATCAATAATATATTTCCTTTGATACTCCTCAATTTTAAGAAAATCAATGGTGGAGGTGATCTATGGTGCTTCTCAATTGGAGATTCTCCAAGCTAGTTATTTTTCTTGCTCAATTTTTTCTATAATCCACCACAATGATCAATGAGATATCACCTTTGATGCTCCTCAATTGTACAAAAATAAATGGTGGGGATTGTTTATGGTGCTCCTCAATTTGATATTCTCTAAGGTTGGTGTTTTTCTTGCTCAATTATATCTATACTCTACCACAAATAGCAATGAAATATTGCCTTTAATGCTCCTAAATTGTAAGAAAATTAATGGTTCAGAATTGGAGATGGTTTATGGTGGGTTTCTATTGGATTCTTGAACTTTGTGATGGATATGGTGAATGCAATCATCAATTTGTTTGTTTTTATTGTAATGGAGAGAGTGAATGCACTGTCTTAAACCAGAAATTGTGCACACGCTATATTTTACTTCAAACATGTTAACGTGTCTCTCGGATAGGGACTCACGGTATATATATAAACACAACACATGTACGCATTTTGTTCAACTAAAACGTGTACATGTTTTGTTCTAGTAACATATGCTATCATTTAAGAAGGTGGTTCCATGGCTAATGGACCATTAAATATATAATACACATAAACCTTCACCCCCTAAGTCTTAACCCCCTAACACACACCGCCTCTTCCCCTTAACTCTTACTAACCCCCTTTCTCACTCCCCTATTCCACCTACACCTAACCCCCACCCGTCTCTACACACACAAATAGACATGCCTATGCATCCCCTACCACTAACCCCCCTCCTCTCTCTCTATATATCTATGTCCCCTCCTATCCCTAACCCTTACTAACCGCTCCTCTCACTCTATTTCTCCCTTGCTCCACTTTCCCCCAATCTCCTAACACCTCCCTATGTCTCTACCTCTAACCTCTTAACACTCCCCTTCCATCTATACCTCTAACCCCTTACCACCCCCTAAAGTATCTCCCTTTATCTATATCTCTCTCTAACCCAAACACTCTTGATCCTCATTTATACCCCCATTTCTCTCTAATCACCTTTCTCCTCCACAAACCTCTCTCTCTCTCTCTCTAATATCCTCCTCACCCTACCCCACAATCACACCCCTGAATCTCTCTCAATCTCTCTCTTTCTCTCACCCTCCTACTCACCTCCTTCCACTAACCCCTACCACCTCTCCCTCTATCCCCCCCCTCCTCCTAAGCATTTATAAACCACCCCCTCTCTCTCTCATACTCCACCTAACCCTAACCCCCTCTTTCCATCTAATCAACCTACTCTTGCCCAAAACCCTAACCCCATCGATCTCTCTCTCTCTCTCCCTCCTACTCATATATTTTTCTATATCCCCCCTTCATGAAAGATGATCATTCTATATACCTATCCATACAAAGGGTTTAGTAAGGGTTAGGAATAGGGGGGGGGGGGAGAGAGAGAGAGAGAGAGGAGGGGGGTTAGTAGTAGGGGGCCATAGGGATGTCTGTGTGTACATGTGTGTGTGTGTGTGTGTGTGTGTGTGTGTGATAGAGAGAGAGAGAGAGAGAGAGAGAGAGAGAGAGAGAGAGAACCAATGGGGAATTGGTCTGTTAAGGGGTTGAGGGAGAGAGGAGTGGAGGTTAGGTGTAGGTGGAGGAGTAGGGGAGTGAGAGAGAGTGAGATATGGGGTTAGTGTGAGTTAGGGGGAAGAGTGGGGGGGAGAGAGAGAGGGAGAGGGGGGTTAGGGGTTTGGGGAGGAACTTAGGGTGATTAGAGATAAAGGGAAGTATAGGTGAGGAGCGTGAGTGTTTGGGTTAGAGAGAGAGAGAGGTAATGGGAGAGACATTTAGGGGTGGTAAGGGGTCAGAGGTAGAGAGAGTAGGGAAGTGTTAAGGGATTATAGGTAGATACAGAGTAGGGTGTTAGTAAATTGGGGGTAAGTAGAGAAAGGTAAAAATATGAGAGAAGGGTTAGTAAGCATTAGAGAGAGAGAGGAGGGGAGTTAGTGGTAGGGGGAGACATAGGGATGTGTGTGTGTGTGAGAGAGAGAGAGAGAGAGAACCAATGGGAAAATAGTGTGTTAAGGGATTGAGGGAGAGAGAGAGGGGTGGGGGTTAGGTGTAGGTGGAGGGGTAGGGGAGTGAGAGAGTGAGAGAGTGAGAGAGGGGGTTAGTAAGAGTTAGGGGGAAGAGGTGAGGGGTAGAGAAAGAGAGGGGGTCATGGGTTTGTGGAGGAAGTTAGGATAATTAGAGAGAAAGGGGGGGATAGGTGATGAGTGTGGGTGTTTGGGTTAGAGAGAGATAGAGAGGTAAGGGGAAGACATTGGGGGTGGTAAGGGGCTAGAGGTAGAGAGAGGGGGGGTGTTAAGGGGTTAGAGGTAGAGACAAAGTGGGGTGTTAGGATATTGAGGGTAAGTGGATTAGGGGAGAAAGAGAGTGATATAAGGAGGAGGAGGATAGGGGGTTAGTAATAGTTAGGGGGAAGAGGAGAGAGAGAGAGAGAGAGAGAGAGAGAGAGAGAGAGAGCAAGGGGTTGTTAGCGGATTGGGGGTATATTTAGAGAGGACTAAGAGTTGTGGGTAAGTAGAGGAGAGACATGGGTAGGTGTAAGAAGGGAGAGGAGGAAGGGGTTAGAGGTGGAGTAGGAAAGGGTTTATTAAGGGAAGTAGGAGTAGGGGTGTTGGTGAGTTGGGGTGGTGTTAGGGGTTGGTGGGGGTGGTTTATATTAATGTGAGGGTATTTGGGAGTTGTAGAGGGGGTATATTAGGAGGTTTGGGGGGTTAGGAGTATATGGAGATATAACGTGTACGCATTTTTTTCAACAAAATGCGTACGCAATATTTAACATTATAACTATATTGTTTGGTTTGGTGATGATAACATTAAAATGAATTGGGGGGGTGCTAAGGCATTAGAGGTAGAACTATAGGGGGTGTATTAAAGGGTTAGAGGTAGAGAAATAGGGGGTATTAGTAAAATGGGTGTAAGTGGAGCAAGGGAGAAAGAGAGTTAGAGATGGGGTTAGTAAGGGTTAGGGAGAGGAGGGGAGAGAGAGAGGGGGGGGTCAGGGTTAGGTGGAGGTGGAGTAGGCAAGTGAGAGAGAGTGATAGAGGGGGTTAGTATGAGTTAGGGGGGAGAGGGAGGGGAGAGAGAGAGAGAGAGGAGGGGGTTTAGTGGTAGGGGGAGGCATAGGGATGTGTGTGTGTGTGTGTGTGTGTGTGTGTGTGTGTGTGTGTGTGAGAGAGAGAGAGAGAGAGAGAGAGAGAGAGAGAGAGAATGGGGCAGTGGTGTGTTAAGTGGTTGAGGGAGTGAAAGAGGGGTGTGGATTAGGTGTAGGTGGAGG
The DNA here is from genome assembly GCA_027924585.1 of Larix kaempferi. NCBI lineage: Eukaryota > Viridiplantae > Streptophyta > Pinopsida > Pinales > Pinaceae > Larix > Larix kaempferi. The sequence goes on along the minus strand of BSBM01000173.1, from coordinate 13,107,156 downwards.
ATTAGGGGAGTGAAAGAAGGGATTAGTAAGAGATAGGGGAAGAGGCAGGGTGGTGAGAGAGAGAGGGGGGGTTAGGGGTTTGGGGAGGAACTTAAGGTGATTAGAGAGAAAGGGGGGTATAGGTGAGGAGTGTGGGTGTTTAGGTTAGAGAGAGAGAGAGGTTAGGGAGAGACATTAGGGAGTGGTAAGGGGATAGAGTTAGAGAGAGAGGGGGGTGTTAAGGGGTTAGAGGTAGAGACAAAGGGAGGTGTTAGGAGTTTTGGGGTAGGTGGAGAAGGGGAGAAAGAGAGTGAGAGAAGGAAGAGGAGGATAGGGGGTTTGTAAGAGTTAGAGAGAGAGAGCGAGAGAGATGAGGAGGAGGAGGGGGGTTAGAGGTATCGAGAGGAGCAGGGGGGTTGAGAGAGAGAGAGAGAGAGAGAGAGAGAGAGAGAATGGGGTTGTTATGGTATTGGGGGGATATTTAGAGAGGTATGGGATTTTTGGGTAGATGGAGGAGAGGTGTGGGTAGGTGTAGGAAGGGAGAGGAGGGAGGGGTTAGAGGTGGAGTAGGACGAGGTTTTTTAGGGGAAGTAGGAGTAGAGGGTGTTAGTGGGCTGGGGGGCAGTCTGTTACATTAATGTGGGATCTTTGGGAGTCGTAGAGGGGGTGTATTAGGTGGTTTGAGGGGTTAGGAGCGTAGGTAACAATACCACGTATGCGTTTTTGTTCACCAAAACATGTACACAATATTTAACATTACAACTATAATGTTTGGTTTGGTGATGATAATATTAAAAGGAATTGGGCGAGTGCTAATGGATTAGAGGTAGAATGAGAGGGGGTATTAAAGGGTTAGAGGTAGAGACATATGGGGTATTAGGAGATCAGGGGTAAGTGGGCTAGGAGAGAAAGAGAGTTAGAGATGGGGTTAGTAAGGTTTAGGGAGACGAGGGGTGTTAGTGGTAGGGGGAGACATAGGGATGTGTGTGTGAGAGAGAGAGAGGGAGAGAGAGAGCGTACAATTGGGGTGGTGGTGTGTTAGGGGGTTGGGGAAGAGGTAAGGGGTGGGGGTTAGGTGTAGGTGGATGAGTAGGGGAGTGAGAGAGAGTGATAGAGGGGGTTAGTAAGAGTTAGGAGGAAGAGTATGGGAGAGAGAGAGAGAGAGAGAGAGAGAGAAATTGGGGGATGGTAAGGGGTTAGATGTACAGATGGAGGGGGGTGTTAGGATATCGGGAGTAAGTGGAGAAGGGAAGAAAGAGAGTGACAAAAGGGGTTAGTAAGAGCTAAGGAGATGTGGGGAGAGAGAGGGGGAGTTGGGGTTAGGTGTAGGTAGAGGATTAGGGGAGTGCGAGAGAGTGGGAGAGGGGGTTAATATGATTTAGGTGGAATAGGGGGGGGTTTAGGGGTTTGGGGAGGAACTTACGGTGATTAGAGAGAAAGGGGTGTATAGGTGAGGAGAGTGAGTGTTTGGGTTAGAGAGAGAGAGATTTGGGGGTGGTAAGCAGTTAGAGGTAGAGAGAGGGGGAGTGTTAAGAGATACAATCTTAGGGGTTAGTAAGAGTTATGGGAGTTATGGGAGAGAGAGAGAGAGGGACGTGGGGGGGTTTGGGGAGGAACTTATGGTGATTAGAGAGAAAGGGGGGTATAGGTGAGGAGCATGAGTATTTGGGTTAGAGAGAGATAATTACATTAGGGGGTGGTAAGCAGTTATATGTAGAGAGAGGGGGAGTGTTAATGGGTTAGAGGTTAGGGTTTAGCAAGAGTTAGGAGAGAGAGAGAGAGAGAGTGGGAAGAGGGGGGGTTAGGGGTTTGGGGAAGAAATTAGGGTGATCAAAGAGAAAGGGTGGTATAGGTGATGAATTTGGGTGTTTGGATTAGAGAGAGAGAGAGAGATTGGGTGGTGGTAAGTGGTTAGAGGTAGACAGAGAATGGGAGTGTTAAGGGGTTAGAGGTTAATGGTTAGTAAGGCTTAGAGAGAGGAGAGGGAGAGAGAGGGGGGGATTGGGGTTAGGTGTAGGTGAAGGATTATGGAAGTGAGAGAGAGTGTAGATGAGGTTAGTAAGAGTTAGGGGAAGAGGGGTCGGACAGAGAAAGAGAGAGGGGGGGTTTGTGGCCCTTGGGGAGGATTAGGGTGATTAGAGAGAAATGGGGGTATAGGTGAGGAGGGTGAGTGTTTGGGTTAGAGAGAGAGAGAGGGAGAGACATTGGGGGGTGGTAAGGGGTTAGATATAGAGAGAGGGGGGTGTTAAGGGGTTAGAGGTATAGACAAAGGGGGAGTGCTAAAGGGATAGAGGTAGAGACATAGGGGGTGAACTAGGAGATTGGGGGTAAGTCGAGAAGGGGAGAAACAGAGTGAGAGAAGGGGTTATTAAGCATTAGGGAGAGCGAGAGAGAGAGAGAGAGAGTGAGAGAGAGAGAAGGGGGGTTAATGGTAGGGGGAGGCATAGGGATGTCTATGTCTGTGTGTGTGTGTGTGTGTGAGAGAGAGAGAGAAAGAGAGAGAGAGAGAGAGAGAGAGAGAGAGAGAACCAATGGGGAAGTGGCGTGTTAAGGGGTCAGGGGGAGAGAGAGAGAGTGGTGGGGGTTAGGTGTAGGGGGAGGAGTAGGGTCAAGGGAAGAGAGAGAGTGGGTTTATTTTTTACAGTATTGGCAGAAAGAGAGAGTAGAGGGGGTATGAATAGGGGTGGGAGGATATGGGTTTAGGGAGAATTAAGGCTATTAGAGAGAGGAGGAAAGGGGTGAGAGAGGGATATTATGGAGGGAGGATAATAAGGTTTTGGGGGAAATATATTACTAGGTGGAGGAGTATGAGAGAGTGTGATAGGGGGTTATCAAGAGTTAGGGGGAGGAGGGGAGTGAGAGGGAGAGGAGAGCAGTGTTAGGGGAGGAGTAGGAGGGGGGTGTTAAGGGTTGAGGGGGGGGTTGTGTTACATGGTTTTGGGGGTCTTTGGGAGTTGGAGAGGGGGTGTATTAGGGGTTTGGGGGGGTAGTAGCATTTTTTTTTCCCAAAAACACGTACGCATTTTGTAACACCAAATCACATACGCATTTCAGTTTGGCCGGAAAAAAATTAATTTAAACAATATGTGTATGCATTTTGTAGCACTAAACCTGAACCTCCATATGTGTTGGTGTGGCCTCTTTGTGCCTATATGTCTTCTTTGGATTTTTCTTCGGATTTACCAAGTCTATGCCATCGAATGTGGTAAACCATGACTAATTGAACATTACATTCAATTTTTCAGTATGCTCGAGTTTAGCCAGTGGTTATAGTATACTACACACTATCAGTTTTTATGAAATTTTGGATATAGATAACATTTTTTTCTGCAGATTCCAAATATGTAATTTTTGAAAAGAATATATTTGTTTTCTACGTTTTTCTTATTTTTCTTGTTTCATGACTCCTTCACTCAAAAAACACATTGTTAGTGTTTCATCCATAACTCTTTCTTTTCTCAACCATTTTGAAAATAAATGTAAGGTGCACTAAAGGACACCGACCTCTACATGCTATAGAAAAACATTTCATGATCATTGCATTAAGACCTTCAAAGGATGCACCCACACTTGGTTTATTGTTTGGGAGGTTTGATCACTTACATAATTATTTTTATCTTTTATATTTTGGAAAACTAGTGGTGCACTAGTACTAGTTCTTCTCTATATGTCTACCATTTTTCATAGGTTGATTCCATCATTTAAGCACTTGAAAGCTGCACCCACAAAAACATATACCTTATAATTTGTCCAAAAAAATGTATGTTTAAAAAGATCAAATTTTAGATAGTTAAGAACATTTTCAATAGAAAAAATTTATATGTTCAGAAACGTCATTCAATTTCCTACATTTCATCTTTTTCACCCATCACAAGATTAATTGTGTACGTGTCTCAAATATCCATTTAAGTTGAGGGATGCTTGTTTTTTCAGTTTTCTATTGCATCTAACATGTTAAAAGAGACCCTCATTAACTTGCACACACCCATGCTATATTTCCAATTTGATGAACTATCTCATGAGAGAAACGCATCAATAATAACCAAACTGCTCCTCCATTCCCATCATTACCTTTGTACCTAAGACAATCTTTCATATTTTCTTAATTTAAAAAGAAATAATTTAATTTAATTTGTTAACATGGTGATTTAATATATATAAACGAGACTTACCTCTTTATTGCACCGAGTGAAACGAGGTGCTCTAGAGCCCAGTATGGGAGAGATCCTCTAACGTGATATAACGTTAGTAACAAAATAATTAAAAAAAATCATGTCGGCTCATAAAATAAAAAATTATGGGAAATATTTATAAAATAATCCATGTTGGTTCATAAAATAAAATATTATGAAAAGTAATTAAAAAATAGATGTTCGTTTATAAAATAAAAACTTAAAACTTAAACCTAGATCTATCAATCAAGAAAGATCAAATTTCTTGAGTTTAAATTTAAAAAAAGAAATACACTTCAAGAAATTGGATCCCTCTCGGTGCTTGATAGATACGAGTTTAAGATGGATCTATGCTGGTTTAAGAAAATCTGTAGTATTTTCTTAATTTTAAAAAGAGTTAATTAAATTTAATTTGTTAATATGTGATTATTTTCTTAAATTAAAATAAAATATATCTCTATTTAATTATGTTTATTTATCTATTTTAATCTATTTTAAATAGGAATTTACCAAACACACTAAGAAGCATCTAATTTTTTAGAATATATATATATATATTTCCGACAGCTAATTACCGTATAATACAATTCTAAAACATATTTAAAAACAATGTAGAAAAACTTGGCAAATGCAACCATACAAATATGATCCTCCTCTTCTCATTTGAGTAAGGGCCGACACATTCTTCTCCTCCTAAAAGTATTGTGATACTATAACAACTTGAAAAGATAGAGTGATTACTAATCTTATTAAACATATATGGCTATTGAAATGATTTTTTAAATTAAATTATTTATTTAAAGAATAAAGTTGTTTATTTACAAGGAAGTCCATAAATAAACGTCATTATACCATATTGAAACTAACCTAACACCCTTTAATTAAAACTGTAATACCCGACTCGGTAGTCTTTGTTGATACTCCTTTCATAATTTTCCTATTTATCAGGTAGTTAGATTCCTTTATGTTAAACACGATATAATTTTATGTTTATTATTATTATTATTATTATAAATATTATTGATGATGATGATAGTTAATGTGTGAGAGTAGGAACAACGAATAGCGGGCCAAAAATACCTAGAACTACTCTTTGCTTCTTCCATTAACTGAAATATATATTTATACACATTGCGAACTCTCTCAATCATTAGAGAGGTCTAGAAACATCTATAGGTTTGGCTTCTCGGTGAAGCTAGAAGTTACATCAATATTTACACAACCAACTACCAACAAGCATGGCGATCCATCTATGCATAAATGCATATCACCTAGACACTTACAGAATGATTTGGGTGGATTCCAAAGTGATGATGTGGCTATTGGAAGTTAATTTCCAACACTCCCCCTTAATTTCAATAGCCACATTACAACTACATAGCTTACAAAAATCATGGCTTGCTAGTCTAAAGTCTCAACTAGGCACCTTACATGTAGTCACAAAAGACTTCAATTTTTTTCAATGTTGTTGCTGGTTCATGAGTCTTCATCACACATTGCTCTCATGTCTTAGATAGTCTTATGGCACCTCTGCTACTGCAAAGGCCTTTCTCAACTACATATTGAAGGCAGAGGCTCACTCTACACTCTTCCTTCCCCGCAGGTGGCAGACTTTAGCAAACCACACATCAATGGCAGAGGATCACACAATGATTACAAGGCTACAACATTTCAACAAACAACATTCATTCTTCAACAAAAAACAACATGAAAATCATCCATCATCCAATAGTGGCTTCGGCCAGCATCTTCATTTCTAAAAACAAGACATCAAGTTACTAGGCCATACAATATTGCTATAGCATATGTAAAACAACAAAAAACCATTCAAAAATTCTTCAAAACATTTTTTTCATTGAAAGCACCAAGTCATTATTTTTTATTTTCCAACGGTGCAAAACTTTGAACCAGTTATGTGCTGGATTCTTCATTTTAACTTTCTTCTTCTTGTAAATGTTGCATGGCAGCTTCAATACTTTAGCTCTTGAAACTCTAGGACTGCAATCGAAACCTGCACAAATAGAAAAAGCTATAACATTAAATAAAGCAGGATTTTCTTCATTCATCTGCTCTATGGAAGCTTGCACTATTGCACTTGCAACCTCCATGGTTGCATTCTTCTCATCTTCAATTGCTACAGCAGGGGTTTCAATAGACATAGGATTTTCCATCCATTCCTCAATAAATCTCAGCTCATCTTCATAAACGTCAAGCTCAACGTATTTTCCTTCCATGATCCCTTAAATATACGCAGCTACAGTTGCCAGCTACTCTGAGCTTCTGCTCAACTCAAGGATTCGGCCTTCACAAATTCCATCCGCAGCTTCTCAACCATTAAACCATAGGAGCAGACAATCACTAAAGTAGGGAAGGATGTTAACAAACAATCTTCTTGCAAGGGATAAAACATGCAACGGAGTGGAGCTACAACTCTTCGCGCATCTCAACAACCCAGCTTTTTGAGGCATATCCTTCCATATGCCATGGTCGTAGAAGATCTTGGTCTTCCTCAGGAATCCATAGGCCCTTCCTTGCACAACACACCTTTCTCTTCCACTTTCACCACACCAGTAGTTGCAATAAAAAAGGGTTTTAATAGAGTAAAAGAAGCCAAAAATAACAAGCTGTAATAATGGAGGAAGTGAGCTTCTCTAATAGCGGGCAGAGGGAGCGAGCTGGTAACTAGCTCTCATATTGGCTCTCACTGTCAATAGAGGATGTTTCTGCCAAGGGTGGATCGAGCAACTGCACTTTTTCCTTCAAAAAATTAGATTAGCATGGTCGCTTCCCTCACAACCCTCAGCCTCACATAGCACTACATGCTACCAAACTATCTTATAGACGAGGAGGCTTTGGCTCTTCTACATTATTCAGTCCACTCAAGAAGTGCAAGAGCAAGCACGCATATATGCACTCTCTTTCAGCGCAAAAATCAAACAAAAGCTCAAACAATGAACCAGGACTATTGTCGCGCTTGTAAAACACTCATACTATGCTACATTGATGCCATGTGCAAATAAATACATCGAAATCAAACTGCTTCACTCAAAACCTCTTACGACAAGGCATCACTCTACACTGCACTGGACTTCAAACTGAGAACCCAAGACATCTGACTTGAACTGAAACTTGGTTTTTTGAAAACTGAAAAAAAAAAAAAAATTAGCTCTCACTGAGAGCACAAGCTCAGATCACAACTCGCTCAAACTGAAGGAAGTTGGCTTCTCTTTCTTTCACAGGTGGGAGACACTCAACTCAATTGCAAATGCGCTCTGAGAAAGAACCACTGCTATGAGATTCTGAAACAAAGAACATGGTTCAAATACCTCACCTATTAGGATATCTCATCATTCAGTATGTACTTTGCATGCACTTTGCATGAATGCATGCATCCGCATGCTTCCCAGTCACTAGTTTGATGCCTCCAGCACCTAGTCCCTAGTATGCCAGCACCCAGGAGCTTCCTTCCACCCAGTTTTAGCCCTCCTAGTGCTTAGTGCACCTAGCATGCACCTACCACTTGAGAGGGGCGCCTTTTCTCACCTACCACTCTAGTTGACTTCACTTAGCTAGTTGTCTTTCCTTGATATGAGGCAAGACTAAATCCTAACTGCTCTTATCACTCCGATGGACCTCTGATGAGACTTGACTACCTATTCTGACTCCAGTTAGCTCCTCATGCGCCCTCCACTGAGCCTCCTTCACTACATTAGCACCATTACCATCAGTTAGACTCAGTTTGACACCTGGATGACAGTTACTTGTGCATTGATGACCACCACTGATTGATGATGAGGACTCGTAGTTGGAGCCAAGCTATTCCATGCAATATATTTGAATGACCTCCTTGGCTAATTTGAATTGCTCACTCATTGTGACAGTATTGTATTGTAATTCGACTATTCTGGATTATAGAGCACTGATGCATCTCTCTTGCACAGTTTTTACTCCAATTTGTTTTACATCATTGTGATTGATTGACTTGTTCAATAGATCTATTGTGACTAATTTTACATTACCCACGATTTGATATTTGTTCAAAGCACAAAATGGACTATGCTTTGACAACTGGTTGATTGCTACGACAATATTAATTCAAAGAACCTCTAATGCGCTGTCCAAATGATGGCTCAACGCACACTTCAAATTAACCATAGACAGGTTCCTCTTACTGGATCAACCTAAGCTCTGATACCAATTGAGAGAGTAGGAACAACGGACAGCGGGCCAAAATACCTAGAACTATTCTCTGCCTCTTCCATTAACTGAAATATAGATTTATACAAACTGTGAACTCTCTCGATCATTAGAGAGGTCTAGAAACATCTATAGGTTTGGCTTCTCGATGAAGCTAGAAGTTACATCAATATTTACACAACCAACTACCAACAGGCATGGTGATCCATCTATGCATAAATGCATATCACCCAGACACTTACAGAATGATTTGGGTGGATTCCAAAGTGATGATGTGGCTATTAGAAATTAATTTCTAACATAATGTCCACTCATTAATTTTGGTCTATGAAACCTTAAGAAAGAAGAGTAAGTAACTACTTAGTTTGCTTTAGAATTTTATTTCTATGCTCAAAAAGCTTGGATATGAGCTTCCTAAATTACCATAATTTTGATAAGTTTGAAGGTTAGGTAGGTCTGTATTGTAACAAAAAATTTGGAATTAAAATCTTATGTAGGTGCATGTAGGGAAATCTAGGAGAAAGTGGTTTTCATCAACAACAATCATAGTCTACAAAGATGATAAGTCCTTTCATCCCATGGAGTTTTAGGAAATGTCCAATGCCCTCTTTCACTATGCAACTTATGAGAGTTTGTTCTTATGTGGATCTTCTTCTTTACACTAGTTAAAATAGAGAGATACTTTTGATCCTCTCGATTATGATTAATGACATCTTTATAAAATGTTAATTTTATTTTATCCTCTAAATTTTCATTGTACCATAGCTTCTCTTTAAACTTCAAAGTAATATATATATATTTTTTATATTATCTATATTTTGCAAAGTGACATTTTCATCAATCCCCCAATGTTTTAGCCAAGCTATGGCATATTTATGCCAACCTCACTTGAGCCTCGGGTGGTTTTGACTAGACTTTAAAGCAATTTTAGGAAGTCTCTAGTCTCCCTTGAGTTTTTTTTTTTCTTGGACATTAGGGACCTAGTCATAGCTATGCTCTCAATGGTGGAAATCACTTCAATGAGGAGAATAGAATAGGGAATATTGCTTTTAATATTAAGATTGTAAGTTATAAAACACTTTTGGATTTGCTCAATTCTTCTCCAAGATTCTTTGGAGATGCTGCAACCCCAAACTTCACACCCATACATCAGAATGGGAGTGACAAAAGTCTCAAAGAGTAATTTCTTTTTATCCACATCACAAGGTTTGCGGACTTAAAACTGTTTTCAAGACCAAAATAAGCTTCCCACCCTCCATTAATCTTTTTTTTTAATGTTTTTGTTCCAGTTAATCTTGTGATTGATAGCGATTCCAAGACATTTGTAGGAAATCACCTCCTCCAAGTTTCTATTGTCATACAAAAAAATAGCATAAATGACATTATTGGATTTTTTTATCATAACTTTGGTTTTGTCAGTATTAACACCTGTGCCTATATTTGAGTAGAAATCCTCGAGAATTCTTAATGGCTTATAAACATGAGAGGGATACATTTCCAAAAGAACAAATACATTTCCAAAAGAACAATATCACCAACTTAAAGAAGGAGGAGGACGACAATTCCCACTAATGTCGTGTTCGTGTAGCCCACCTCTACTAAACAATCTTCTAACTTATCAATGTATATACCAAAAATGGTAGGGGATGGTGGGAAAACTTTCTTAACTCCTATATTATAGTTAATATATTCTGACCAACCCTCAGTCTTCTTAAACATGGAAATGACATTCTCCTACATTCTTATTGAAATGACTCTCAACTCGAAAGGAACATTTAGCTATTCTAATATTTTCCACAAGTTATTTCTAGGAATTGTATCAAAATCTTTCCTAAAGTCCACAAAGCAACAAAGAAGATTAAATTTATTATTATGACATTCCTCCACAATGATCCTTACACTGTTGAGGTGGTCTATGGTGGAATGATACCTTCTAAAATTGTCTTGGCCTTGATCATTTTTACCTTGAATTTCTAGCCATATGCTAACCTTATTTTCCAAAATAATACCTTATAACTTGTCTAAGAGATGGCTAATCATAATCATCATATAATTAGAGGGATTATTTGTATTGTTGCTTTTAAAAATGGGTACAATAAGAATCTAATTCCAAGGTTTAGGGAATTCTTGTTTGATTAATAGATTGAAGAGATTATGGATGTGAGGGATGAGGAAAAGTGCTCCAATTTTAAGGATTTCTACTTGGTAACCTTCGATGTCCTTATCTTTCCCATTCATGAGGCACTTAATCCCAAAATCAATATCTTCTAAAGAAAATACTTCACCTTCCATAAAGAGGGATTGAACGTTTTCCACAACATCTGGGGATTTGTATAGCTTCTTAAGATAGGAATTCCAATCCTTCAAAGCAATCATATTATTCTTTTTAGTTTTGCGAGTGAGAATTTTCCTTCAGAATTCCTTAGGATCAATCTTAAATAGGTGTATAAAATCTTCTCCTGCTTATTATTTATATAGTGCCTTCTTTTTAATGAGGGCATTGTACCTATTTATGTTGTCAACTTTTAGGGACTCATCATTAGCTTCTTTAATTTCTCATCTTTGCCTCAGTACCTGTACAGCTCTTAATGTGCGCGAGCTGCAGAAACCCTTGGAATAACCTGCGAAAACCCTTACAAGTTCATATACGAACACAATGCCCACAGAAGCTTTCAATACCTCTACTAGTCTTCAAAATCCCTGTGGAGCTTTCAATACTCACGCTAGCTACAGAACCCCGGAATAACAATTGGAGAAAAAAATCTTCAACTTCAAATTACTCCATAAAAAATATAACATACTTAACTATTTTCATGAAAAATATAACATACTTAACTATTTTCATGAAAAATTTAACATATTTAACTATTTTCATTTGATGACTTTATAAAATTTAAAAATATAAATATATATAATTTCAAAAAAAATTTAAAAAAAAATTTTAATAATAAAAAAAAGACATTTTCATAAAAGGTATCCTCTCACGTCATATCATATCCCAATTTGTTATAGGGTTTAATTTTCTTCCAAAATTGTTTCCTTTTTATTCTCATTTTGAGACGTTTTCATAAAAGTGATCCTCTCATGTCATATATATCCCTCATTGTTTTAGGGTTTAATTTTCTCCCAAAATTATTTCCTTTTTATCTTCATTAAGGTGATTGTGTCTTAATTATAATAAAATTAAACTTTGATAAGTTCCACATTTCTAAGGAAAATTATGTTAAACAAATGAGAGAGTAGACATTGTCTTTACACCTGTGCCAGTAAAGTTTGTTTCCACACAAGGAAACCACATTATCTTAGCACACTAACAACATGTTAAGAGAATATCTCAACCACACACCAAAATAGGAAATATCTAGCTCGAGAGAATCTTTCATACCTAACTAGATCTAACAACCTCCTAAAAGTTAGATCATATAATTATTCATGTAGAGGCAAAACCTACCTCACCATGACCAATACAATAACAAACATAACGTTCTCGGCACATTAATCTATAAGGCATGTATGAATGAATAATTATAGAATTCCCCCTTATTGAGTACTTGTCTCAATCTATGTTAGTTTAGGTCTTCATCAACATCTTTCACTAGTTCGATGCATCTTTGTATGTGCTCCAACCTAGCAATTGCATCTCATATGTCGATCATGTAGACATCACTAAACAATCAATTCCATATAAATGAACAACTATCCACTAGAATACATGGGTGCCTAACCATTGCAAGGTTCTATATAGTAGGACGTCCTTCAAATAGATGGTTCATTCAACCTTTTTTTTACGAACTCCCCCTAAACGTATAGAAAAAATTAAGTTTCTAGGAACCTCCTAAATTCTACAACCAATATGGTCCACTTATTGAGGATTTAGATGACACATAACCCACTCCTCCAAGTCTTTAACAATTACATAACATAGGTTCTACATTATATTGAAAATGTTATTCAAATCATCACGGAAACATGGAAAATGGGTATGAATGCCTATCCAGGGCTTACATTGATGTTCCATTTATATGTTACACGCATATAGATATAGGTACATACCATTAACATACTCCATCTAATGGAGCTACCTACAAGATTTTATGGTATTGCCGAGATACCATACAATACTTCTCCCAAGTTGTGAAGAACCTGCAACAATTAATTAATAAGAATATGCGAAATAGCAGAAATGACAGAACTCAGAATCACTTTTATATTGATCACAGGCCACTTCGAGGGGGCAACCTCCTTTGAGCAAGCTCAATACAAATAACTTCACGGTGCCTTCATAGGCCTCAACACATACTTATATACTAAGTCTAGGCGCCAATACCATGGGTCAATACTATGTGTCAATACAAACCATGGGCTAAGTCTAGGTGCCAATACTATGAGTCAAAACCATGGGCCAATAAAAACTATGGATCAACAAAACTATGGGTGACTTACAAAGCATATGCACCAACAACAATAACACAAACTATGGATCAACAAATACTACGGGACGACTTACAAAGCATATGCGTCCAACAACAATATACTAACAAAGTAAAGACATGGGTTCCTAACATCCCCTCTCCCTTAGAAAAAGCTTTGTCCTCAAAGCTTTAGATGTGGAAATTGATGCAGAATTTGAAGGAGTGGGTCCCCTGTAGCATCCTCGGGTTGCATTCCGAGCCACTGGCGCCTTTGGAGTTTCAGGGAGGATTGCGTGGAAGGATGTAGACGAAGAAGAACCATATCAGCGATGTGAAAAGTGCGCTCAGAACGGTGCTGATCGGCTTGTTGTTTCAATCGAATTCTTGCCATGTGAAGATTTTCCTACAGAATGAGAAGAAGCTGATCACGGTTTCAAAGAATTGAGTCAATTTCCTGAACTGGGGAGCTGCTGAAGGTGTATGGAAGAAGAACTTGTGGTGCCTGTCCAGAGACTGCTTCATATGGTGTCCTTTAAGAGGTGGTACTATACCAATGGAGCGCTTCTAGGAAATCCATAGAAATAGTTGTCCAAATCTATGGAGGGATGGGCAAGGGTTCAAGCAGTCACGAAAGGAGGGTCGTTTCACCCTTGTTGACCTGGAAAGTATCACAGTCAACCACCATCCGTTGAATTGTCATTTTGAGTCCCTGCCAAAAGAAGTTACATTGTTTCTGGTCATACGTTTTGAGGAACCCAGAGTGCCCTACTGATGAAGAAGCATGGAGTTCATAGAAGAGATAGCCTCGTTGTACAGATTGCAACCAATTTGGAATAAGCAGAGAAATAGCTGTAAGAGAAACTGGGTCATCAAATGTGCGAGGAGGAGCATCTTCCACCATATTGTCCTTACCCTTCTGGTAAGTGGTCGCATAGTCATAACCCATGAGTTGGATAACCCATTGCAGGTGTGCTGGGGAGGAGACCCGTTGTTCCAGGAAAGTTTCCAGACTCTGGAGATCAGTCTTGATGTAGAAATAATTCCCCAATAGGGATGGCTGCCACTTCTATACTATATGCAAAATAGCCATCATGTCCTGTTGAGATGTAGATGTGGCGAAATGCTTACTAGAAAGGTCTCATGAAGGAGGCAAGCCCACTGGTGAAACAAAGACACATGCATATCTATCCAACGAAGTAGTGGAGACAATTGGTGGGTGCATCTGAAGGGAATGGAGATGCACAATGACACCATGTGAATTCTTCTTAAAGATCTTTTCCAGGCGATGTGAACTGATGATGCAGAGAGACCCTGGTTGTAAGCCCATAAATTTGTGTTGTGTCCCATTGACTGAAAACTGCATCCAAAGTTCAGCAAAATCCCATAAGATGGGGCCAAGTGTGCGTAACCATTGAACGCCCAAAACCACATCACATCTGCCTAAGGACAAGGAAAACATGTCAGAGTATAGGTTATAATCTTCCATAGAGATACGCACATTGTGACACTTCCCCTTTCAAGGTAAGGTGCCCCCATTGGCAACCATGACTTCAAAGTTGGAGAAAGGATGGACAAAACAATCAACTTGTTTGGCAATCCGAGGGTCAATGAAGTTATGAGTGCTACCAGAATCAATGAGTATGGTAAGAGGGAGCTTCTTGAAGTATCCCTTGACCCACATTGTTTGTGGTGTGGTGACGCCGGTTACAGTATGGAGAGAGATATCGGGTGGGTCGTCCTGAGATGCGGTGTCAACAGGCGGGTGTTGAATGTCCACCTGATCATCTACTGTATCTGTAGCTTCTTCACCAAGTTCTGAGGCAAGCGGAGAATCCACATCCAAGAGATAGAGCTTTTGTTGAACACATCTATGTCCCCGAGTGAATTTCTCATCACAATTATAACAAAGCCCTTTTTGTCGGCGTGCATGCATCTCTGTTTCAGGCAAATCCTTGATAGGAGTTGGTTGAGGAGCAAGCCTGATGGGAGGTCGCTGGGAACCCATATTTCTGAAGGGAACAAAGGTGGGTTTGGAGAGTTGTTGAGCTGCAATCTTGTCCTATGCCAACTTAGCCAACCTTAGGACTTCCATCATTGTGTTGGGACAGAACATTTTGACCTCTGAGCGGATTTCATCCTTGAGACCACTGATAAAACAAATCCTGTAGAATTCATCAGACAATCCTTCTGTGTGATTGGCCAGTTTCTCAAATTCTGTCTGATACTCTCTCACTGTGCCCATTTGGTGAAGTTTAGTGAGTGCTCCAATGAATTCATCAAAAGAACTAGGACCAAATCGTGGCAAAAGGAGTTGGCAAAAATCTGTCTAGTTTGGCTCGGATGAGCTTTGATGTACCAACGGTACCATTGAAGGGCTTCCTATTCCAAATGAAAGGATGTAAGTGAAACTTTCTAGACATCAAAAGTATTATGTAGACTGAAATATTGTTCTGCTTGGTATATCCATCCAGTCGGATCAGTACCATTGAAGCGAGAAAAATCAAGCTTCGGCCCACGAAAATTGCTAGAAGAAGAGAACCCGGTGGCTGGAAAAGATTATGGCTGTCGGTTATTGTTCATGGCTGAATGCTGAAGATGGAGGCTGAGAAATTTTTCATCCAGATCTTGGAGTTTGGTTTGGATGGCTACAAGTGCTTCCTCCATGGTGTGTGCTCCTGCATGGGTGACAACCATAACCAGGGTTTTTTTTGGAATGGGTAGAAAAACACAAACAGAAGTTGATTTAGTAAAGGGAAATTTGGATTAGGGAAAAAATCTAATGGGTAATTGGGGTTTGACTATATTTTGGACACTGTCGAAAGGATAGGAAAGTAGAAAAGGGGGATTTCAGAAGCAGGGTGAAAGAATGAGAAAATTTGGCAGAGAGGGACAAAGAAGCAAAATTAGAAAAGGAACTCTGTGGTAAAATTTGAAGGCGATCGGGTGAAAATCAAAGAAGTTATGGAAAACCCTAAAAATAGAAAAATGTGAGATTTTGGGTGTTGGAAAATGGAATGTGGGATAGGGTCCTCAGGAATGAAATATGCAGAATGGGATTGCAGGGGTGTTAGAGAAGTTTCAAGGGAAACGGAGTTAAAACAAGGGAGATATGGAGAAAAAATGGTTTTTTTTAATTTATTTTCAGAATGGAATGGCTACAGCTCGGAAGGGATCTGAAACAGATAGATCTGCAATGGCCTGGAAGTGAGTAGAAATAAAGGGATCTGAAATGGTGCCGAATGGATCGAAAACGGATGGATCTGAAATTGATCTGAAACGGCTGGATCTCGAATGGCTTTCAGAATGGATTTGAATGGCTGGATCTGAAATGGCGTAGCAGTGATCGACAACAGTTCAACTAAAAATGGATATGGACCCCAGGTATGTGCGACTTCCTAACATTTCAGGGGTTTCACTCGGCCACCAATGATGTCTGACGGCTTGCGTATTGGGGCAGTACCCCTCACTCCACGGCTCAGATAAAACTGATAACTTCTTTGCCACAAATGATAGCTCTTGGTTTACCTCACGGGTGGGAACTAGTCAATTAGGTAGGGGTCGTTTCCCTTTTAGCTGGCAAGTCCTCTCAATGGGCCAGCTACTTCAGGGTTCCTGTGGTACTCCTCAAATGATTTTTAGGGCTTATGCCCAAGTACTTTCCATAGTTAAGTGGATAGGGATTATTCCCAAATCCGAACCTGCGACAGATGCGAAAAAAAATTTGGCAGAAATTTCACCCAGCGAGCCCAAGAAAGTGCTCTGATACCATATGTGAAGAACCTAGAACAATTAATTAATAAGAATATGCAAAATAGCAGAAATGACAGAATTTAGAATCACTTTTGTATTGATTGCAAGCCACTTCGAGGGGGCAACCTCCTTTGAGCAAGCTCAATACAAATAACTTCACAGTGCCTTCATAGGCCTCAACACACACTTATATACTAAGTCTAAGTGCCAATACCATGGGTCAATACTATGTGTCAATACAAACCATGGGCTAAGTCTAGGCACCAATACTATGAGTCAAAACCATGGGCCAATACAAACTATGGATCAACAAAACTATGGACGACTTACAAAGCATATGTGCCAACAACAATAACACAAACTATGGATCAACAAATACTACGGGACGACTTACAAAGCATATGCGTCCAACAACAATATACTAACAAAGTAAAGACATGGGTTCCTAACACAAGTACTAACACTAGGAAAGATACAAGATTAAAAGTTTCAAGGATCAATACATAGGATTTATACATTACATTCTAGACTTTCTATAGATACAAGGTGTGATGGACATTTTCATATGGTCACCATGTTTATTAAACATAATACACAAACTTTCCCTTCTTTTCTCATCACCATCTGATTTCTAGTGTTGCTACAATAACTACCACCAGTGTCATTTGGACCAAAATCTAAAATATATCTACTGCATCAAAAACATATTTTCCCTTCCCGCTACATCTTAATTCCAACTCATAATTATCTCTACAATTGACACTTGGATTCCCGAATGAGAATGATGATCCTTCAATGCTACTTTAACTACCAAGATAACCAACCAATGGTTATTCACTATAGAAACTCACTTCCATATCTAATCCAAAATTTCCATGCTCCTGCATTCACTTGTAGAACTATTATTTTAAACAAAATACATATAGGTAACCAACCATACCTTTGGGGTACACACTTGTACCATACAATTTGACTAGAAACTTGTTGTACTCCATGGCCTAACATCAACTTGACAGTGAAGACTAAACAATTGGCCATCCTATGGACATACTTTGTTAGGGTCCTATCCTAACACCCTTAAATAGATAGATATGTTGTCATGTATTGAGTCCATCTATATTAAATAAGGCCCATGAAGTAGATATAGTTTGAAATGAACAGTTGTAGGAAAAGTTACTAAAAGATTCCACTTACTAGAAAATTCTTTCACTAAGAAGATTTACTAGAAGGTTCTTCCTACTAGAAACCATATAAAGGAGTAGAAGTTATTGAAAACCCAATAAGTTAGGGGTATGGTAAATTGTATTTACTATTCACAATTTTCATTAATAAATAGGAAAGTCATCTAACCGGGCATCATATTTAATGTATTAATATTCTATCATCTTAATGGAAAATGTGGACATTCAAACTTATCATTATTTTGGGTGTTCCAATAGTGGTATCATTTGTTTCTTTTTATCTGTAGCCTACTATCTCCTCTACATACCACTCAGTTTGCATCATATTCCCTTCTCCCCCCTATCTCCCTCCATTTTGCTCCAATCTGCTTAGTTTTCCATCATATTGCATCTTTCTCTCATTTTGTTGAGCGTTTAGACTTAGAAACAAACCCTAATCTGCTAGGTGTTTAACCCAACATGGAAATTTAACCTAATGTGTAAGTGCCATATGAAGTGACTAATATGTAAGTGCCATATGACGTGACCTCTTCGAGTTCTCCCTACACATCTACAAAGGTAGAATGAGAAGATGATTAGAAAAATGCACAAAGTCTTCTTTGTACCCAATGTATTTGGACTACGTAACATTCCAAAGTTGTTCGGCGAAATCTCTCCGCACCAAAGAGAAGATGTAGTGAATGCTTTGTTCTATGAAGCAGAAAAGAGATTCAGAAGCCCCGTTTATGGTTTTGTGGGTATAGTCTTTGTTCTGCAAAGACAATTAGACAAAGCCAAGTAAGGTCTTCAGCAAGCGGTTGCGGTCACACAACTTAAGAACGAGATCACCATTCTATTAAGAGTTGTAATCTCATGTGTCGTTGTTGGTTAAGTTATTTGAGTTAGTTGTTGACTTGGTCATTAGTCATCCCATGGTATTCTCTGGCCCATTGTATTAGCTGGTGGTTTTGAGTCTATGTGAAACTATATATATGTGAGTTTAATAATGAGAAGTCAATCTGAAGGAAAACTAAGCCGGTGGCACACCTTTCCTGAAGGAAAACTGAGCCGGTGGCACACCTTGGCTGAAGGAAAACTAAGCCGGTGGTGCACCTTGTATGAAGACAAACTGCGCTGGTGGCTCACCCTGATAGAAGGAAAATTGCACCAGTCTTCCTTTACTCTATAAAATTTTGTCCGACGTACTCCGAAGTCGCACTGTGTCAGTTAGAATCTTGTGCCAGTCAGTTTAAAAATTGTCATACTCCATGGAAAGTTTGAACATGAAGCTGATCTCAGGTCCAATGCTGAATGACAAGAATTATGAATTATGGTCTATCAAGATGCAGACCTTTCTACAACTCAACAAGTGTTGGGATATGGTTGAACGAGAGTTCATGGAACTGGTGAAAGCTACTGTCACTGCTATGTCAAACGCAAATAAGAAGGCCCTCAACCAACACAGAGATCAGAATCTCAATGTGAAGTGGTTGATCCAAAGTTGCATTGAGGAGTCCATTTTCCCACGGATCGTTGGAGATACGACCACACATCAGGCATGGAATCTCCTCCAATATGCATACAAAGGTACCGATAGAGTTAAAATGGTAAGACTCCAAACCCTTCGACTCCAATTTAAAAGTATTAAGATGAAGGACACTGAGACTGTCGATCAGTTTATGACTAGGGTTTCTAGGATTGTCACTCAATTCCAAACCTATGGCAAAGCCCTAGAGTAGAAGGCTATTGTTGAAAAGGTACTTAGATGCCTCACTAAGAAATTCTCTATGGTGGTTACTTCCATAGAAGAATCTAAGGATATGTCGACGTTTACCTTAGAAGAGTTAACGGGCGCTTTTGTCTCATGAAGCTAGACTTAGTCAGGAAGATGAGTCTCTATCTCATGCATTTAGCACTCAGACTTCTTTCAAAAGAGGTCGAGTTCGAGGAGGTAGAGGACGAGGCAAAATAGGAAGGAGTTCTAATTCCACAGATGATAGAACTTCCCATGAACACATAGATCACTGTGAGTGTAGCTAGGGTTTTCACCCTAGCTTGTGCAAATGAGCACCTACTAAGGAGAAGGGCCTCCTTAGTAGCAGTTTAGAAAATAGTAAATAAAAGACAGTAAATAAAACAGTAAACTACTCTAAGCATGTGCATAAAAAGAAATGACAAGATTATAAAAATTGATTTTTGTATTGAATATACCTCATGTGTAGAGGTTGGTGGAGCCTTTGCAGCAGTCCAAGAGGGTTGCTTCCAAGCTCCAGTGTTGTTCTTTTCTCCTTCTCCAAAGGGTTTTGGAAATGGGCCAAAGGGGCACTCAAATGTGAAAGTAGCTCAAGGGTGAGCTAGGGTTTCAGGAGTGATTTTGGCAGAGTAAGGATATGGATGATTGTGGATCTGAAATGGGGAGCCTCCATCATCTATTTATAGGTTTTTAGTGGTGGAGTGCTGACCCATGGTTTTGGGCACCATATGGTTTAGGTCAGCTGTATAGGGTTTTTGCTTCATTTTTTCCCTCTTTTTCCTCTTTTTTGTATTTTTTATTCCCTTTTTAGAGGGTTTTTGCTATTTTTGGAGGAATTTAACTTATTTTGGGGAAAAAAAGGGGGGTTTTGGCCTTTTGGAGGCTTGTTAATGGGTTTTTAAGGTTTTGGAGGCAAATATGGTAGGAAATATGAACAAATGAGTCATGTAATGGGGTAGATGAGGTAGTGAGCACTTTTTGGGTGTTAACAGATTGCCCCCTGATGTGTGAGGGCAAGAGCTCATCGTATGGCTGATAGACATCATAAGTCTTTGATTGTTTTCCTGGGGTGTGGAGAGGAGAAGAAACGAACTAGAGCCTGGAACAACGGTCCCGAACAAACTGCAAAAACTGAATGTACATGACCTCAATAATGAATGAGGAATAATCTGAGCATATGGACGAGGCAGGCATTCCCATGCTCGTATCAAGATATAGAACAATAACAAGGGGGTCCAATAAATGGGGACTTGAACTATACATGGCCTCGAAGGAGGAAGAATCTCAACATATGGACGAGGTAGGCATACCCATGCTCGTATCTAGATATATATATAAAATAATAATGAGGCCCAAAAATGGGGGCCTGAAGGATACATGGAGAACCACTATGTACATCATAAGGGTCCAGAGGGGACACAAATCTGGGACATACTGCTGGGCTGACCATGTCTGAGCTGAAGAACTGATACACTAGAATAACAACAGTGCTGCTAAGTGTGGTACCAGAGGAGCTGATGAGCTGCTGGATCATAGTGACGGGGAGTCATACCCTCAATGGTACAATGAACTGGAACTGAACTAGGTACTCAAGGAAGCATATAACTGGATGGATTCTGAATACAATCGCCAATGCAACCCGGACATCCACAGGAACATAGAACTTAGGCGTTCCAAAGTGACTGACCAATGTGCTAGAGTCAGGGGAAATCCGGGGTCTTTGACCAATAACTAAAGGGATATAAACCCTACACAATTCTCAACGATGCGATGAAGGTGTTGAAGTCGAGCATGTGAGAAACAACCACTCAGAGAGGCAATGATGACTCCTCTCAAAATGGTCTGTAGGCACGCACCACAGATGGTGATGAGTCCAAGGCGCAGGGACCTCTGGGTCTATCCTTTGGAATAGAGGGGCTGTCGTCGACAGAGGGAGACCTGCAACTAGCAAGGCAATGATGTTTCCTTGATAGGAGCACCAAGTGGAGAACCGAAGTGTGAGAGTACTGATGGGAGGACTAACATACTGTGGGGGTAGGGAATAACTAGGCAAGTAGAGTGGGTGGACTCAAACTTCCTTTGTTCAGAGTATGATGGCGGGGATGATCAGGCAGCATATGAAACTGACTGGTGGGAAAGGGATCATAGCTGTAATGGATCAAGGATAGTGACTGGGATGAGTGATACTAAAGGTGGTCTAAGATGGCAGGAGACTGCAGAATACTCTGAACAAAGGCGACCTGATTGGGGGTGCTGCCGAGATGTTCGATCATAGTGCCAAGAGGCACAGGGGGGACTTCTTCATGGGTTAAGGAACTAGAAGAAGTGTGTTCAAAATGGTACTGTCGTGTGGATTTATACAAGCCCGGGATAGTTCATGCTCATGATTGCTTTCAATTTTAAGGAGTCTGAAAGCGATAAGAAGACTCTGAAATAATGGAATGGTACTATCGTGTGGATTTGTACGAGCCCAGGACAGTTCATGCTTGTGATTGCTTTCAATTTTAAGGAGTCTGAAAGCGATAAGAAGACTCTGCAACAATGGAATGGTACTGTTGTGTGGATTTTTATGAGCCCAGGACAGTTCAGGCTCGTGGTTGCTTTCACTTTTAGAGAGTCTGAAAGCGATAAGAAGACTCTAGGGGGTTACTTTTTCATGTGTTAGTCTCCAAGGCCCGAAGAAGCATAAAAGGATGCAATGAAGAACTCTTCTAGCCGGTGTGACTACAGTATTCCTTTTTTGTAATTAGTTTACTAGGTCCGGAAAAGGGTTAAACTTATACCAGATAGATGCCCTTTCAGGTACTTTAATGAGCATGAAAGGAAGCAAGATTGCTCGGTGATCTTTTCATTGTTTTAGGAGTCAGAAAAGATCTTAACAGAAACTCCCTAAGTGCCTTTTTCGTAAAGGACTTGTCTGGCCCGAAAAAGGGATAAAATTATACTGAACAAAAGGAATGGTTAGGCAAGGAGGAAGTGCTCAATCAAGGAACATTGATGATGACCAAGAACGAGGGCAGGGGGGAACACTAGTGGGAAAAAATGGTTGAGATCACACATGTGAAAAAGTGAGCAGGGTTAATGACCTGCCCCCATGCTATGTGCATAGGGTTTATGATTGTGGATCACATATGTGTTTGTTTGAACGATGGGTTCTTTGATGTGCTGAAATAGATGTGATGGGGAAGATTCAAAATGATTGATCATGCCCCCTATCCCAGGGTCGAGGTAATCTATTATGCCCCCTAACTCAGAGGTGTTAATGCGGTGGAGATACTGTCTTAGAGAGGGATCAACAAGGCATTGACCAACTACTAGAGGGGTGGTGTACCATGAGGCTATGAGCCGTGGTGGAATACATAAGTGATGATATGATGATGGGGGATTCCCCTTGCGGGGTGGATGCCCCCGGTATCGCCGACGAGAATGACGATGATGATGAGTAGGCAAGGTTTTGGGCCTTCCCCCATGCTGTGGACATGTGGTTTCCTCTTTGATGGTGGGGTCAAGACTAGGCATTTTGGTATAGGACTAGGAAAAGACATCACAAAATTCTTGGAAAAGTTTCTTGTACTCTCCGATCTCATACTTGGTGCAGGAAGCTTCTAACGTAATGAGTTCAGGAGCACCAGCTGGGACGGAGATATCAATGTGGATTGTGGGTGAGATATTAGCCATGTTACCTTCCTCAAAGGCATTGGGGGCAGGAATGGGATGTTTAAACCAGTCGACTTTGGTGGGGAGGAAATCTTTGGACTCAACCAAAAATTGGGTGGCCGTGATGGAGGAGGATGCCTCCGGGAGGAAATAGAAACGATGGTGCATATCCTCCTAGGGGTAATTAGGGGCAGTAAGAGCCTCTAGAATCTCCTCATCATTGTGGAAACTTTGAGTGGTCAAATCGGTTGACGAGGGAATGGTAGTAGACGAGATCATATAAATGGTATTAATCTCTCTGGATGAGGGGGATACTGGGGGGTGGATCTCCTCAATTGTGGGGGGTGCCGTCTCAAGGTCCAAATTATTCATCTCGTAGAGAGCTGCTCTGTAATCTGGGAGATTAGGATAGTGCTGTGAGTAGTGGTCGTAAATACCGCATATTGCACAAGGGTGGTTGGTACACAGTGATTTATCATGAGGCTTAGGGGCTGGATCGAGTTGGAAAACTGAGATGTTGGGGTCATCATCAAGCATTTGCATGTGCTCTTGTAATGCAGGTAATTATGGGCATTGATGGGTAGGATGGCCTAACTCATCACACAGCGAGCATTTAGGAGGAGCACGAAACACGGGGGGGGGGGGGGGGGGGGGGGGGGTTAACTATTTTGGGCAGGGGTACAGCAGTGTATGGTTGTGGGCCTTTGCCCCTAGTATTCTTGACAATGGGGGGTGGATTCGTAGATGACGAAGGGGTAGTGACACCGGGGGGTGGTTGACTAGTAGTGGCGATGGGTTGCACCGGTTGTAGGACGACATTTGGTGTCGGTGGGGGAACGGGAGGCGAAATATACCACACGGATAATCCTAAGGTTAACCCGAGGAGGCTGAGAGTAGCCATAACCAGGGCGCTTGTTACTCCTGAGGGAGAGAATAGGAAGGGGATTGTGTGGATGGGTGTAACACCAATATGACTAGGTACCAATGGTGGTTTCGGTAACAAGGGCAGTTGATTGTCGGGTGCTTGTGTATTGTGGAAAAGGGTACATAGGTCAGATATTTCGGTCATGGGTGACGGCGGTGGAATGGCTTGGAATGTTGAGGTCATCAGCATATCTGAGTAAATTTCGGGTCCCACGGAGGAAACCAACGAGGTAGTTGCACCACAAACAAGTTGTTCAACCATGGGGAGAACATTTTTGGGTGCAGCGGGGGCATTGGGATCGTAATAGGTGAGTTGATCGACCTTGACCACACGTCCGTTATGGGGGAACATCATGGTGCGAAAATGGATGAGGCAACCGACCACATGGCATACATGTAACTGCGGCCAAGTAAGAGATTATAATCAAGTTGGGCGTTGATGACCTCTATGTCAATGAGCACTATTTTACCAGCCAACTGGACGGGGACATTAGCTAAGAGACCTTGGGGTTGAGCCGAACGACCGTCGTAGGCTTGCAATGCAATGGTGGACTACTGGAGAGTAGGGGATCCCAACTTCTTCCAAATGAATGTGGACATAATGTATGTATAGGCACCTTCATCGATAATGCACCGATGGATGACAAGATTCCTAACGGAAACAGAAACATGGAATGCTAAAGTGGAAGGCAGGCGTGGTTCGGATTGGTCCAAATCAAAGGCCATCAGTCGTGAATCATTTGGGTCAATAGCACCAATGGCGGAGAGCAAAGTCTTGCACTGTGAAGGACAATTTTTTAAGACCTCTAACGCAGACATGGCTGCGGAGGACTGGGCTAAGTCATTTACAATTTTGTAGTTAGACGCAGCGCGAGCATTGGGGTTATTGTTGATGCGGTGAAGTGGGAAGCGAGGTGCTTTGGAGGTGCCATCTAGTGGAGCCAGAGGGATACATAACGACTGATCAGTGGGATGAGCGTTAGTGTTTTTGTTGGTGGGAGGGGCTTCAGGGGTGGATCCATATTGGTTTCGACGGGTTTGAAGGTCGATATCGGTGGATGAAATCATTAACAAGTGGTGAGTACCTAAGTCTATCATGGGTTGATCAGGAGCGGCATAAGTGATTTGCTGTTGTGGTTGTGTGTTTCCTTGAGGGGGAGCCAACGGCTGAGTGTTCACTACGCCTTGGGTTAGTAAAGGGTTTTGTAGCACCAAGGGTTGATGCTAAGGTGGTGGGGGGTTGGTGTTGATGTATATATAACTTCAGAATGTATTTCACATATATGTATATTGCATTCCTATAGAGATGTTATTATTCCTCTATACAGAAGTGTCGTCATTTATATTGTAAGTGTCATAACTTATACTTGATGGGTTATTAAACCACCTTGTTGGGGTCGGCCCTGTATAAGTCATGTGGGTCAAAGGGTTATTAGACCACCCTATTGGGGGTTGTCCATGTGGGTCAAAGGGTTATTAGACCACCCTAGTGGGGGTCGGCCCAGTCAGCATTATGTTAAGTGGTTAAGTTAAGGCCGACCTAGTTGAGTAAAGGTCAAGTCAAGTCAGTGTATAAATAGAGAGTGTGTCTCTCTCATTTTACACATTCTATTCTCTCACTCACACTTGGGAGAGTGGCGCACTTGTGGAGGAGGAGGCTCTGCTGCTAGGAGAATACTATCTCTTGTATTCTAGTTGTATCATTGCTCTATCTATCTCTGAGGAAGTTATTGGGGTTTTTCACCTTTATGGTTTTCCCCAAGTAAACTCTGTGTCTCTTGTGTGCTTGCATTATTGTGTCCATGATTGATATATTGTATATTTGCTATACATGTTGTTCTCTCAGTTAAGATCTTAGATCAGATTGAAGTAAACTCTGAAAATTTAACATGGTATCAGAGCTAGCCTGAAAGAAGGCATGATATGGCATGTATGACACTTGTTGCACTTACGATGCTAGGGCTTGATATAGAAAAAACCAGTCATCATAGCACTTTCGCTATAAATCCATTTTGGTGAAGTTTTCAGATCTGAAACTTTTACAGGTCAAATATCAGATCCCTATGTACCTTGTGTCCAAAGGAAAACCTCTAATTTGTTGTACTTTGTGATTTATGATCTGTACAATATAGGGTTTCTGCCTCTTCCAAATCTGAGTCAAAATCAGGTGACCTTGGGAAAATGGTCATAGCTTGGGCCAGGAAGCTCCAAATGACATTTCGTAAATAGTGACAGGTAGTACACAGACTGTACTATCTCAGGAAAATGTTTCAGAGGATGAAGTTGAACCAGTGACACGTGGCACGCCGTACAAGTTCGCTCTCCTGTATTATCCCATAAACAAGTCACGTTGCGACACTTGGCATAAATATCTCTTAGAGAATCCAATTGAGGTCATACCTCTCGATATGGAAATCCAACAGGTCGAGCTATCGCAAGAAAACGTTTTAGAGGCCGAAGTTGAACCAGTGACATGTGGCACGCCGTACAAGTTCGCTCTCCTGTATTATCCCATAAACAGGTCACGTTGCGACACTTGGAATAACTCTCTCTCAGAGAATCCAATTGAGGCCAGACCTATTGGGGTGGAAAGATAACAGGTTGGGCTATCTCAGAAAAACATTTCAGACCCTGTGGATTGAAAAGTTCGGAGTTACACCAGAAAGAATCAGGTACATATTTCTGTCAAAATAGAATTATTTTTGAGCACCTTCATTCATGGCTTTCATAATTTAGGGCTTCGGAGAAAGTTGGAATTTTTGTAATCGGAGACCATGGCTGGATGCTACTCATAAAAATCGAAATTTAGAGATCAAGATCATATTTTTTGGTTGGGCAGAAGGCCAGCTTTGATCAAACCCTAGTTTGATACCTTGATCGGAAAGATGGAAAATTAGGGCTTCTACAAAAATTGGAATTTTGGAAATCTGTGACCACGGCTGGAAGCTCCTCAGAAAAATAAAAGCTTAGAGATTTGAATCAAATCTTTTAGTTGGGTGAAGCTCCGAGAAATTGAAACCCTAATTCAGGGTCCTCCTGAGTGGATCCAGAAATCTAAAAGGCAATTTCGAGGGGTGAAACTTTGCAGTTTTCAAATTCTGAATATACCAACTTGATCAGCTTATCAAGGCACATATTTCTGTCCTTTCAGAAGTTTGAAATTAAAGGTTTGAATTTTTGGGGTTTCCTTGACAAACCCTAATCCAGCTCCAGGTCCAATTCTTGCAAATTAAGTGGATTGGGTTAAGCCTAGAAGAAGATGGATTGGTCACCTGCATAAGTGAAGAAGTTCTTATCTCAGAGGGAGATGAGGCTAAGGCCTTCCATAAGAAGATTACAATCAATCTTGACAGGTATGTCTTACAAGTATGTTTCATGGTTAATTTGATCATATGTTTGTCTTCATATCATTATAGTACAATCTTGATTAATTACTAGACTTGTCGTATCACCTTAATAGAAGATATTCATTGATTAAGGTTTTGACACTTATGAATGTACTAATGCATTGTGATGTTGTATGAGGTTTATTTTGTTCGCTAACATAAAAGGTACACCAAGAAAGACAAATCATGTTCTACTTCAAGAACATATAATCATGGTGACATGAAGACAAAGATTCATTAATTGTCATGCATCACATAGAAGATCTACTTTCGAGGTATGTATAACTTGGTCCTACAATGGTTAACCTATGAGACATGCAGGTTACTAGCACAAGTCACTGAAGAGAACCAGAAGACATTATGCGGGTATGTTATACATAACTAGCTAGCATGCTAATCCAAGTATGTTTTTCCTATATCAAGCTAGAATCCTACCTTGTGTTAGGATCTTATACTATTGTGTTGTTGATAATGTTTATTCAAGAAGTCATAGGTTTGAATAGTCATGGTGGTATGCATATTATGTTTCTTACCATAATTGATGATATGACTATCCAGAAGAATCATGAAGGTATAGGTTTGAGTAATCACGGGTTTATGCATTGATGATTTAACTAATCAGAAGAGTCCTATGATCAAATAAGAATATGCATGAGTAAAAGAAGACTTCCATGAAACCTTGAATACTAATGTTTATTATCTGTGAATGATCATGACTATACATGTTTAAGATTATTGTGTTTTGATAGTATTAAGATTATACTAATAAATGTGTGATTATGTATGAGACCTCAAGGATAACACAATGATGATACTAATAAGAATGCATAGTGATTAAGGATGGATGTAAGTTCAAAGATAGGTAATCCAGGAAGCAAAGATCAAGAGGGAGCACACTCCAGTTGTTCCTGCAAGAAAGCAAAGGAGCACACTTCAGTAGTTTCTGCAAGGATGTAGATATTCAGAGGGAGTTGACCATCTTTCTACATTTCACAACAGAAAGTTGTAGAGGAAGCTACTTCAGCAGCTCCTTCAAGGAAGCAAAGACTCAAAGGGAGTCCACCCAACAACCAAACAAAGATAAGTATTTTTAATTATCATTTCTTGCATATTTGTTTGTTTAAATAAAATTGTTCAATGATGTATATGCTCATGTTCCTAGACTTAGGATATGTATTATTATGAGTATTTTGATCACAGTAATATCTAGGAGCTATGGAGAACCTCACAAAATTGAATTATTTGCAAAACCAGTGAAAAAGCTTGAAAAAGGAGACAATTTTACACACAATGTGAACTTAATCTTTGCATTATCTGACTGTCTAACATGTGAAAATGTTAAGAAAAGGTTTTTATTACATCCATGAGAAATTCGAGATCATTAGATAGCTCAAGATGAGTGTACAAGTCTAAATTGCCAAATTGGCTTCAATCCCCCCTAGGTGGGTCCAACTCAGTCCTAATCATCCCAAACAGTCACGAATTCAGGTGTGAAGGTGGCTGAAGCATGCTGGGTCATAAATGAGGCCAAGGTAGGCATGGGTGAGCAAATAGAGGTGTTTGGGAGGACCAAGGGAGCAATAAATGCTCCAAATCTAGCCAAAATTGGGCAAAATCCACCCTAGCGCTCCTAGTCAACAGTAATTCCCCAAATCAAGGAGAGAGAGAGCTCCAGCATTTAATGAGGGTGAACTTGTGGACAAAATAGGAGGTTGGGTGAACTGGTTTGCTTTGAAGTGGGTGTGAACACTCTCAAATGTAGGTATTTGACCAACTAAAGTCACCTAGTCCAAACTATGGTGTGATGAAGCACATGAGCAATAAAATTTGACTATGGTTATGGACTATGGTACTAAGTATGGATTACTATTCTAACATCCCCCCTTAACCGAAACTTAGTACAACTCATGAAAATAAGTGGGAGGCCTTGGCAAGAAAGGCTCAAGTCACCTCATTACAAATAGAATTTTTATTTGTCCATATAAATCGAGGACAAGAAGAAAAACCACATGGGATAAAAACTTCCCTCTAAAATGGACATGGGGCTGAACCTACAATAAAATTGCAGCAATCACCATCCATCACTCACCCCAAGCAAAGATCTCAAGTGAATGAAGGTCTTCTCAGTAAAACACTTGGTGAAAATATCTATAGTTTGCTCAGTGGATGGGCAATACTGCAAGGAAATCACCCTGTCATGCACCAAGCCCCGAATGTAGTGCATATGGATTTCAATGTTCCTTTTTCTTTGCCTCTGTACTGGATCAGTAGATATCTTGATGGCACTTTGATTATCCACCCAAATGTTGGTTGGAGAATCAATAGCAACACCAAACTCCCGAAGAATGCCTTGCAACCAAACACACTGTGTGGCTGCGTTCATTGCTGCCCTGTACTCGGCCTTTGCTAATGAAAGTGAAATAGTATGTTGTTTCTTACTTGACCAGAAAATGGGACCTTCAGCAAACATGAAAACAAAACCTAAAGTGGACTTTCTATCAATGGGATCTCCAGCCCAATCGGAATCAGAAAATCCAGCTAGTTGTAGTGAAGAACCAGCTGCATAGTGTACTCCAAAGCTCTTTGTTCCTTGGACATATTGAAGGATCCTTTTGGCTACCTTCCAATGGATCTCATGTGGCTGTTGCATATATCTTTCTACAGCACTTACAGCATAAGACAAATCAGGTCTTTTATGTGTAAGGTACAACAAGCTTCCAACTAGCTGCCTGTAGAGTGTGTAATCCACCAATGGAGAGTCTTCAAATTCACCTAGTTTTATGCCTGAAAGGAATGGGCACTTGGCTACCTTACATTCAGCCATTTTAAACTTCAATAACAGGTCTGAAGCATACTTTGGTTGACTCATCAATATACCTCTCTCAGATTGCTCAATTTCCAAACCCAAAAATTGCCTTAGCAATCCTAGGTCGCTCATGGCAAATTCACTATGCAAAGAAGCTTTGATTGAGCCAATTTGTTTGTTGCAGCTCCCTATAATTAAATGATCATCAACATATAGTACAATGACCTGCAAATTATCATCACATTTCTGCAAATAAACATTTGGATCAGACTTGCATCGACAGAAACCAATTGAGAGCAAAAAAGCATCCATTTTGGCATACCAAGCCCTGGGGGCTTGCTTGAGTCCATAGAGTGAATTCTTCAACCTGCAAACAAGTGTGGGATCCTCTTGGAATCCTTCAGGTTGCTGCATATAGATCTCTTCCTGTAGCTCACCATGTAAGAATGCACTTTTAACATCCATATGGTGAACTTCCCAGCCCTTACTAGCTGCCATGGCTAGCGCTAGTCTAATTGAGTCCATCTTTGCAACCAGTGCAAAGGTCTCTGTATAATCCACACCATGGAATTGTGAGTAGCCCTTAGACACTAACCTATCCTTATACTTCAGATCAAAACCATCAGCAATAGGTTTGATTTGAAAAATCCACTTACATTGCACAAGTTTCCTCTTGGGATGAAGAGGCACCAAATCCCATGTTTTGTTCTCTTGGAGAGATTGGAATTCTTCCTGCATTGTTGTTCTCCACCTTGGATCATGATGAGCTTCCTGATATGATGTTGGATCAGATCCAATCATCATATAACAGTGATCAGTAAGTTCACTTTCATTTGCAAAGGAGGCATTGATTGTTTGAGATCTAGTCTTCCTAGGCTCTTGGGGATTGCCTACCAATTCACCTGCAGCTTGTATGATTTTTTCAGCCCACTTGGGCCTTGATGGTGACTCATATACAACAATGTCATCTTCAGCAATATCAGAAAAATTAGAATTGGAATCATCACTAATTTCATTAAGGTGTGGAGGAGAAGAGCTTTCCCCCGGTGCAAGCTCAAAATCAGGAATTGGTTCTTCTTCAAATTGCACACTTCTCTCAATGAAATTTTTGAGTGTGGATGTGTCAAAGAGCTTGTAGCCCTTTGTGTCTTCACCATATCCAACCATGATACATTCTCTACTTTGTGGCTCCAAAGCCTTCCTCTTTTCTGATGGAATTCTAGCCCATGCTCTAGACCCAAAAATTCTGAAATTTGACACATTTGGTTTTTGGCCAAACCATGCCTCATAGGGGGTTTTTCCTTTGACTGATTTGTGAAAGGATCTGTTCTGAATATGAGCAGCACAATTGATGGCTTCAACGCATAGCTTAGGGCTTAGATCCCTAGCTTCAATCATGCAAGTGGGTATCTCTTTGAGAGATCTATTTTTCCTCTCTGCCACACCATTTTGCTAAGGTGTGTAGGGGATTGAATGTTGCATTTGGATGCCACATTCCTCACAAAGATGCTGAATGTTATTGTTCACATACTCCTTTCCATTATCAGTCCTAAGGATCTTTATATTATGACCACTATGATTCTCCACTAAGGCCTTCCAAATCTTCAATTTCTCAAACACTTTTGATTTCAATTTAAGGAAGTAAACCCAACAGAATCGAGAGTAGTCATCTATGAATGTGAGTACATACCTTGATCCACCATATGATGGAGTGGGAAGAGGACCAATGAGATCTGAATGTACCAATCCAAGTGGTTGAGTGGATCTCCTTTCCATTCCCTTCTCATAGCTGCGCTTAGGATGCTTTCCAACTACACAACCAATGCATGCACCATTTGAAGATTTGATTTCTGGAAGCCCTTCCACCATCTCGTCCTTGTGCAATGTCTGGAGATATTTGTAGTTCATGTGGCAAAATATTTCATGCCACAACTTGGAGGTATCATTGGCATGAGAGACAAAAGCATGGTCACTAGAATTTGGAATGAAATTGGAGAATTTGTACATTCTCTCTTCATGATCAGCATACCCCACTGCCACAACTTGATTTGAAGAAATTTCTGAGATTTCTACCAAATATGGAGTAAATGTTACTCTCTTAGCTTCTCCTGTATGGGTCATTTGATAAACTGATAGCAAATTTGCAGCCAATGAAGGTACATAGAGCACATCACTGAAATAGCCATGCTCCATGTCAATCCTACCAATCACCTTGGTCTGGATTTCTGAATCATCTCCCATTCGAACTGTTGGGCCACCATTCGAATGCATAGAAGAGAAGAGCTCTCTGGATGAAACCATATGTCCGGAAGCTCCTGAATCAATGATAAAGGATGAGGGATTGGAAATACCTACTACCAAAGCATGATACTTCTCCTTATTGTCAGGATTTGAGGTGCTCTCTTTCTTCCTTGCGCCCTCAGGGACTAGGATGTTGTTCTTCTCTAGCAGTTGCGCCATTGAGTCAATGGTTTTCTTCATGCATGAGCTCTCTGGATGCCATCCCTTATGAAAATAGGTGCATTTGGTCTTTTCCTTTCCCTTCTTGTCCTTATCCTTTGACAGATTCGAACCTCCATCTGCAGACTTGGTCTTGTCAAACTTCCTCTTCTCTGGCTGCCTCAAATTCTTGGCTTTCTGCTTGCCTTTGTTGGCATTTGAAACACCCATTTCTAGTGCTTGGTCCTTTGATTTTATGGTGCCCATATAGACTAGTTTGTCCTACTCCTGAGTGAGACACTCCATGAAGGTATCTAGTGATGTCATTTGCCAATTTCGAAGGGTCATCTTGGTTGAGTGAAATGTGCTAACAAATACAGAAAACTTTGGGCCTAGCTTCAAAAGGATGGACAGAATCAGGTGTTCTTCCTTCTTAACAATTCCACATTGTTGCAGTTGAAGCACTAGTGACTTGAACTTAGTGAAGAACTCCTGGATGGTTTCAAAATGCACTGGGCTCAAGCTAATGAGCTTGTTTTCAAGTTGGTGGCCTCTCAGTTCATTAGTTTTCCCAAAGAGTGATTCTAGCTTCACCCATACTTCATTTGGGGTTGTCAAACTGTTTGTATGAAACAAGAGTTCCCTCGAAATGCTCAGGCATAGCAATCCATAAGCTTCATCAAGTCGATTGTAGTACTTTGCTTTCTCCACAGCAGAGTTTGGCTCCACTTTTGTGCCCATGGTTACTCTATAGAGACCCTTAGATCTCAGTTTGATAACCATTTCAGCCTTCCAATCGAAGAAATTGAAGGGTGTGAGAAACATTTGGTTTGCTTCCATTACTGCTGCATTAATGGTGAGAAAACTACTGAAACACCCACAAAAAACACTCAATTTTTATCTGGAAATCCTCTCTAGAATGCAGTTCAATGCTCAATATTGATCTGCAACTCACTAACTCCACAATGGATTTGATACCATGTGATTATTTTGATCACAATAAGATCTAGGAGCTATGGAGAACCTCACAAAATTGAATTATTTGCAAAACCAGTGAAAAAGCTTGAAAAAGGAGACAATTTTACACACGATGTGAACTTAATCTTTGCATTATCTGACTGTCTAACATGTGAAAATGTTAAGAACAGTTTTTTATTACATCCATGAGAAATTCGAGAGCATTAGATAGCTCAAGATGAGTATACAAGTCAAAATTGCCAAATTGGCCTCAATCCCCCCTAGGTGGGTCCAACTCAGTCCTAATCATCCCAAACAGTCACAAATTTAGGTGTGAAGGTGGCTGAAGCATGCTGGGTCATAAATGAGGCCAAGGCAGGCATGGGTGAGCAAATAGAGGTGTTTGGGAGGACCAAGGGAGCAATAAATACTCTAAATATAGCCAAAATTGGGCAAAATCCACCCTAGCACTCCTAGTCAACAGTAATTCCTCAAATCAAGAAGAGAGAGCACTCCAGCATTTAATGAGGGTGCACTAGTGGACAAAATAGGAGGTTGGGTGAACTGGTTTGCTTGGAAGTGGGTGTGAACACTCTCAAATGTGGGTATTTGACCAACTAAAGTCACCTAGTCCAAACTATGGTGTGATGAAGCACATGAGCAATAAAATTTGACTATGGTTATGGACTATGGTACTAAGTATGGATTACTATTCTAACAATTGTGCATATTAGAATGATTGTATTAATGAATAGTATACTACTAATATGCATGTGATGGGTAAGTGGCCTATGGCACTGTACAACATTCCAGTGCTACTTATCTAGAATGAAACCTCTTTGCTGACATGTTGGGAGTAGTGCAAACTCTTAACAATGTTTTGGTAGAGACTGGAAGGCATCTAGAAAGTTGTGGAACATGGATAAATGTTGTATTGAAGCATTGGCTAAGATAATTGCATGACTGTATGACATATTTCTTTATGTGTAAGAATTTGTCTGAAAATTATGAGATGTTTCTAATCATGCAATTTAACTTGTTTTGTAGAAAAGACCATATACCTTCAACTACAAAAGAAGGACTACAACATTTGTTCAAGCAACAAAATTATCTTTTGAAGATATTGAAGTTCCCATGATATGGGAAGAATGCCATGATCCGTCGATCATGAAGAAGGATGTTTGGGGTGTGGTCCCAAGAGCTGAAGGGAAGTCTGTTGTGACTTCCAAATGGAACTATCAGATCAAGCATGCTGCAGATGGCAGCATAGAGAAATATAAAAGTGATGAAATAGAAGATACACCAGATGGATTTCAAGATAGCCTTCTTGAATGGTGTAGTCATATATGTGTGCAGAACTTGCTAGGATAGACAGCTTTCTATCCAGTTTGGGCTTTACCAAGAGTAAAGCGGATTCCAACCTTTACTACAAGGTTGAGGAAGGCAATCCAGTGATACTACTTTTGTATGCAGATAACCTATTTGTTACAGGTGAAGATAGATTGATTGCCGACACGCAGCGGAAACTTGCTGCCAAGTTCGAGATGAAGAACTTGTGGATGATGCACTATTTGTTTTTGGCATGGAGGTGTGGCAGAGTGCAGATGGAATCTTCCTTGGACAAGGGAAGTATGCAGTAGAGATCCTGAAGAGGTTCGGGATGATGGATTGCAAGGCCATGGCCACACCTATGGCATCGAATCTGAAGCTTCTTTGTGATGCTTCATCTAAGTCGGTTGATGTCTCTATGTATCATCAGATGATTGGGTCCTTGATGTACCTGATGAATACGAAACCAGATATTTGCTTTGCGATGACACATTGAGCCAGTTCCTGACGGATCCAAGGAGTGTTCACCTGGTTGTTGTAAAGCATGTTCTGAGGTACCTGAAGGGTACAGTGGATTATGGGCTCAAGCATGAAGTGAATCAAAATTTTAACCTCTAGGGTTATGTTGATTCAGATTGGGCTGGCAGTGCTGCAAATAAGAAGAGCACATCTGGATGCTACTTCAGTATGGGATCAGGTGTGATCTCTTGGTTTATCAGGAAGCAGTCCTGCGTAGCATTGAGTACAGCTGAGGCAGAGTATGTTGCAGCCTGTTCAGCTAGTTGTGAGGCAGTATGGCTAGGAAGCTACTGTCTTAGTTATTTGATCTCCCATTGGATGCTACTAGTATCTTTTGTGATAACCAAAGTTGTGTGAAGCTGTCCGAGAACCCAGTGTTTCATGACAGGTCAAAACACATAGATATCAAATATCACTATATTAGGGATATGGTGCAGAGAGGAGCTATGAAGCTCCTGTACATTGCGACGAACGAGCAGATTGCAGATGTGCTGATAAAACCACTAGCCAGATTGAAGTTCGAGTACTTCAGAGAGAGGCTTGGTGTTCTTCGGATTGATGACACATCGAGGAAGAAGTGATGGACACATTTGCAGAGGCCATTCCAAGCATGGGGAAGGAGGATCCTTCACATGGCTATGGATGTAAGCGTTGGATGATGAGCATCAGGACGATGCTCCAGTTACTGCTTTGTATATGCATCAGGAGGATGCTGGATATGATCGGTTGGGTCATGTATATGTATGTACGCATCATGTTGGATGCTGGATATGATCGGTTGGATCATTTGTATGTATTTTGTATATGCATCATGTTGGATGCTTGGACCATGTATCTGTATATGTATCAGGTGGATACATTCTATGATTAGGTAGATCATGTATGATCAGGTGGAGCATGTATCTGTATATGTATCAGGTGGATACATTGTATGATCAGGTAGATCATGTATGATGCTATGCATCAGGTAGATGCCTGATATGATCAGGATGATCGTGGATGACGAGCTTCAGGATGTTGCTCCAGATGACTTGTAGCAGGACGTTGCAGTGATGATGATCAGGATGATCATGTATACATCAGGATGATGTATGGTGAGTATCAGGTTGATACTCTATGGCGATGGATCAGGTTGTGCAGATGAGCATATAATTTGGCCCTGGGAGATTTGCAGATAGTCTTTCGAGGTTTTTCCTATGGCATATAATTTGGCCCTGGGATATCTGGAAAATGCTCTTTCAAGGTTTTGCTCTGGGAGGACATATAATTTGGCCCTGGGAGATCTGTAGATAGTATTTCGAGGTTTTGCCTATGGCATATAATCTGGCCCTGGGATATCTGGCAGCTGCTCTTTCGAGGTTTTGTCCTATGGCATAGAATATGTCCCTAGGAGATCCGATAGGTTGGGCTGTATGCCCGTAATAAGTCCTGGGATGCTCTTGCGAGGTTTTTCCATGACCACATATAATATGTCCCTGGGAGATCCTATAGGTAGAGCTGTGTGCTCGTAACAGCCTGGGATGCTCTTGCGAGGTTTTGTGGTGACCACATATAATCTGTCCCTGGGAGATCCTATAGGTAGAGTTGTGTGCTTGTAATAGCCTGGGATTCTCTTGCGAGGTTTTGTTGTGAGATCACATATAATATGGCCCTAGGAGATCCTATAGGTAGAGCCGTGTGCTTGTAATAGCCTGGGATGATCTTTCGAGGTTTTGTGACGCACGTAATAAGTCCTAAGGATTCCATAGTATGGCCAATGGTGACGAAGACCTGCAGGTGGTGGGCCTACATCCAGTATGAAAAAGGACTGGCTCTGTAGAACTTCCTATGACGAGTAGATTCAGAGATTGATTTAGATAGCAGTAGTAGGGACGATGATGATGACTCAATGACGATTATCCCATGACGATGATCCAGAGAAGAAGACTTGTGCTAGAAGACCTGTGTTGAGAAATACCTTCCTAGTTAAGAGGGAGTGTTGATGTATATGTAACTTCAGAATGTATTTCACATATATGTATATTGCATTCCTATAGATATGTTATTATTCCTCTATACGGAAGTGTCGTCATTTATATTGTAAGTGTCGTAACTTATACTTGATGGGTTATTAGACCACCTTATTGGGGTCGGCCCTGTATAAGTCATGTGGGTCAAAGGGTTATTAGACCACCCTATTGGGGTTCAACCATGTGGGTCAAAGGGTTATTAGACCACCCTGGTGGGGGTCGACCCAGTCAGCATTATGTTAAGTGGTTAAGTTGAGGCCGACCTAGTTGAGTAAAGGTCAAGTCAAGTTAGTGTATAAATAGAGAGTGTGTCTCTCTCATTTTACATATTCTATTCTCTCACTCACACTTGGGAGAGTGGCGCACTTGTGGAGGAGGAGGCTCTGCTGCTAGGAGAAGACTATCTCTTGTATTCTTGTTGTATCATTGCTCTATCTATCTCTGAGGAAGTTATTGGGGTTTTTCACCTTTATGGTTTTCCCCAAGTAAACTCTGTGTCTCTTGTGTGCTTGCATTATTGTGTCCATGATTGATATGCTGTATATTTGTTGTACATGTTGTTCTCTCAGTTAAGATCCTAGATCATATTGAAGTAAATTCTAAAAATTTAACAGTTGGGTGGCGCCTGAGGAGCCGCATGCCCTTGTCGGTGGGCATCATCGGTCCAGAGTTGCCGAGCTCGCTCCAAATGTGGGAAAGCATGTGTGTAGTAGCCATAGACCCTGCAAATAGAACAAGGATGATTGGTTCGCAAATTAGGATTTTTGGCTTGTTTGGGCGGCCGATCAGGATTCTAGTTGGCAGGTGCCGCGTTATTATTGTTTGGGGGATTGGGAGGTTGACCGCCTTGGTCTGGAGGGGGATTGTTCCCATGGTTACGGCCTTTGCCACGGTTTTGCTAGCCCTTTTGGCGCTAGTTATTTTGGTTCTGCTATGGATTCTATTGGGCATACACTTGCCCTTGGGCAGCAGGTGGGTTTTGGGGTTGTGCAGGTGCGGGAGTAGGCTGCAGGGGATAATAAGTAGGTGGAGGCGGCACAGGTGTTGAACCTTGTGCAGGTTGCTGACATGTCTGCGAAACGGGTTGTGGGTTTGCCGTAGGGGTAGCCTGTGGTGAGTAATAAGCAGGTTGGGCTTGAGAGGACATAGGAGCTGGTGCGGCCTGTAGGTGGTAATATGGCTAAGGTGCGATTGGTGGGGCATAAGCGGGGGTGGCATGGCCGAAGCACTAAGGTGGACACGAGGGTCCGTGGGAATGATGTTCCATGGGAGCATATGAATTGGTTGCTCCGGACTGATATGTAGCCCGCGAAAGGTCGGGGCCAGGGCTTGGACGTGCTATGGAAAAGGGATGGTTATGTGAGGCTATAGGCTAATGATGCCATCTGCGGCATGGGATTCCCCCGGCGCATTGTGTCAGGAAGAATCATCGTGGGGAGCGTCAGGTATGATGGAATATGGATAACCAGACTGGGCGTAAATAAGGTCAAATTGCTAGGCTTTGAGGATGGCCTCTTCTTCGGACTGGGGTTGTTCGGATGCCACATCCTTGGCAATGACAGGAAGGAGGGATTTTAGAAACCAATCTAAGAAGATATGGTCGTCTAACTTGATTTTGCAGAGGCTACAACGTCGAGGCCACTCATGAATGTGGTCAGTGATGTGGGTAGCCGTGTTCTGTTTGCAAGATAGTAGGATCTCAACTCCTGCGTCATAGCGGACAGGTAACTGAAAGAACTACAGGAAAGTCGAGGCAAGGGAAGTAAAGGTGGCATGGGTCCCATGGGGCTGCTCAATGTACCACTTAGCTGCAGAGCCAGTGAGGGTGCACTGTAACAGACGGAGGTGGAAAGAGTCGTCCACTATGGAGTTGGAGGAACACCATAGATGGAAGGACATAATATGGTTCTGGGGGTCTTCACCTGCCTTTCCCTCAAACTTAGGGATGTCGGAGGGGAACTTGGTGGGCATGTGAGTCCATGCAGGATTGTGTCTGATGGGATCGTTAGTCATTCTGGCCAGGTCAGGAAGGTTGAGACTAGACATGAATGGAAAACTAGTAGAAGGATGTGACATACTAGTGGTTGTGACCATGTTGGGGCAAATGCCCCCGAGTGGAGGGGATAGGTTTGGGATGTTGCCCCTAGGTGGAGGAACGAAAGTGGTATGGGACGGTCCTGCACTGCCAAGGGTAGTGTGAATCACTGATGGAGTTGGGATGGGTATGCTAGCTACTAGAATGGGTACAGTGATCGGAATGGTAGATGTGGGCCCCATCGAGGGCATACCCAAAGCGGGTGTGGTAGCTGGTGTGGTGGTGGATGCTCCACCAATGGTCCCTACAAAGAAAGGGTTGGATGTCATGCCAGCCATGGGGCTAGTTGGTGCAATTTAAGTGGGGTTCTCGAACTCTGCCTCAGAATCAGAGGTAAAATAAGGGGCATTTAGATCGAGTGACGGAGTTCTATGCCATTGATGAGTGGAGTCAAGTGACAAAGCTCGAGATCTAGGATGAGTGGTATCAAGCGATGAAGATCTACGTCTATGACGGGTGATGTCAAGTGAACCGTGCTATGGGGGCTCTCCCTGGAGGCGCCGAGAATGTCTCCGGGACTCAATGATGACAGATGGTGTCAAGTATCTGTGGGTTGTGTTGAGTGAAAAACATCTCAAAAACCCTAATGCAACCGAGTGTGCAAAAGGAGAGCGCAAAAAATATGTCACTCAGGCCAACAACCAACTCAAAACACTTACTGTAACAGCTGTGCTACAATAAGTGGAGTATCAACAGAAATGGTCAGAATACCAACAAGCAACAGGTTTCCTAAAAAATAAAAATAGTGGACTCGCTAGACCAAAGGGAGGTAAGGGAGCATGCAAACACCTAGCTAAATAGTATTCTGACTCAACCAAACATATCCTCTACAAGGTGATGAAATCCAAGTCAGACAATATGGGTAGTAGAGCCAAGTGGCTAAAGATATCCCCCTACCGGGAGGGACACCAGGTAGTCAATCCTAGAAGAAAAGAAACTAAGATACCCCATTCATGACACGTTTGATGGGTGAATCTGAAGTTTGTTTCTATCGCCGTTGTACTCCCATACGGGTAGTACACTGAGAACTACGAAAGGTATCCTTCGATTACTGAATGGATTGCGGTATTCCACTCAGGCTTCCGGAACCAGTCTGGCTACTTCAACCCTCCTAGGGGAGAGGCCTTCCCGATAAATTGGTTTTAAACCGTGTCAAAAAATACTTAGGGATTTTGGTTCCCTAATGGACAACAACTATGTCTCAAGTGTAAGCAACCGACGGGTGTTATTTGGATGCTTATCCCTCGATCCTACCTAACTACAAGATTCTTATGTGTTCCTCAAGTGGGGTTAGAATGTTGGTTGTGTTAAACAGTATTTTAGGGCTCACTTGAATTAGGTGACAAAGTGTGTACGTGTGAGATAATGAACCCAAGTAAAAGTGCCATGGGGTGGTCAACTTTCTAACTAAAAATAACAATGCAGAAATTAAACTTTGAAATGCAAAATTTTCTCTTTTCAATTAAAATGCTGAAATTTTTTTTAAAAATACTGTAAATGGAATAGAAATAATAATGCAGAAAATAGGCTGTAGGGAAGTAAGGTTGCAGATAGGACAGATGGTTATGCAAGTGCAGAAAATATTGCAGCAAAGTGCTGGGTTCAAATAGGGAAAAATTGCAGAAAACAGACCGCGGGTCTGTGGAAAATCTGCACGGTCGGACCATGGGAAACAGGTCTACAGTCGCGGTCAGATTGCAGGAATGTGGCTGAAAGACGCAGACGGACCGTGGGAAATAGGTCGAAAGTCGCAGGCGGGTAGCAGGAAAATGGCTGAAAGCCGTAGGCAGACCATGGCAAAAAGGCCGAAAGTCGCAGGTGGATAACAGGAAAAGGGCTGAAAGCTGCAGGTGGGCCACGGGAAAAAGGTCGAAAGACGTAGGTGGATAGTAGGAAAATGGCTGTAAGCCGTAGGCGGGCCGCAGGAAAAAGGCCAAAAGACGTAGGCGAATAGCAGGAAAATGGCTACAAGCCGCAGGCGGCCCGCGGGAAAATGGGTAAACAACCACGGTCGGACCGCACGAAACAGGCTGAGAGCCGCGATCAGATCGCAGGTAACAAACTGAAAACCACCGGTATCTCACCAGAAAATAGTTTGAGAGCCGCGGTCAGATCGCAGGTAACCGTATGAAAGATGTGGTCGGATCGCAACTGTGAGGACGAAAGACGTGGTTTACGGTAGTCAAAAGGGACAACTGAAAGGAAAAAACAGAAAAATTATGCAGAAAATTAAAAACATTTAAAACTAGAACCAGAAATTCAAAGGAACACTAGTGGAGTCGCCAAAACTATAGTTAGGGTTTTCACCCTA
Organism: Larix kaempferi; assembly: GCA_027924585.1. NCBI lineage: Eukaryota > Viridiplantae > Streptophyta > Pinopsida > Pinales > Pinaceae > Larix > Larix kaempferi. The sequence continues at coordinate 13,065,301 of BSBM01000173.1, read as the reverse complement.
GCTTGTGCAAATGAGCACCTACTAAGGAGAAGGGCCTCCTTAGTAGCAGTTCAGAAAATAGTAAATAAAAGACAATAAATAAAACAATAAACTACTCTAAGCATGTGCATAAAAAGAAATGACAAGATTATAAAAATTGATTTTTGTATTGAATATACCTCAGGTGTAGAGGTTGGTGGAGCCTTTGCAGCAGTCCAAGAGGGTTGCTTCCAAGCTCCAGTGTTGTTCCTTTCTCCTTCTCCAAAGGGTTTTGGAAATGGGCCAAAGGGGCACTCAAATGCGAAAGTAGCTCAAGGGTGAGCTAGGGTTTCAGGAGTGATTTTGGCAGAGTAAGGATATGGATGATTGTGGATCTGAAATGGGGAGCCTCATCACCTATTTATAGGTTTTTAGTGGTGGAGTGTTGACCCATGGTTTTGGGCACCATATGGTTTAGGTCAGCTGTATAGGGTTTTTGCTTCCTTTTTTCTCTCTTTTTCCTCTTTTTTGTATTTTTTATTCCCTTTTTAGAGGGTTTTTGCTATTTTTGGAGGAATTTAACTTATTTTGGGGAAAAAAGGGGGGTTTTGGCCTTTTGGAGGCTTTTAATGGGTTTTTAAGGTTTTGGAGGCAAATATGGTAGGAAATATGGACAAATGAGTCATGTAATGGGGTAGATGAGGTAGTGAGCACTTTTTGGGTGTTAACAGTGATCACAGTCATAACCCTCAGAACCAGAGAGGAAGAGGAGGCAAGAGATGGACTAATAGGTCCAATGTCTAGTGTAACTAATGCAAGAAATATGGCCACTATGAATGTGACTGCAGAAAGAAGCAAGCATATCAGAACAATGGTAGAGAAAATGTCCCAATGTTGAATAACATTCATCAGAAGTTATGTTTCTGTCTTACCAGGCGACTGAAGAAGAACATCAATCAGATGTGTGGTTGCTAAACAGTGGATGCATCAATCATATGACAGGTAACAAATCATTATTCTTTGATCTAGATCCATCTGTTAATTTAAAGATCAAACTAGGTGATCACTATCTCGTTCCAGCTCAAGGAAAAGGTATTGTTCCTATACTTACCACACAGAATGAGAAGAAGTACATAAATGATGTATTCTATGTTCCAAATCTCAAGGTCAATCTGATCAATGTGGGTCAACCGATTCAGAATAAGTATGATGTTAGGTTCATTGATTCCTACTGTGTTGGCTATGATAGAGCCTCCAGTAGAAGACTCCTAGCCAAAGTAGAAATAACCAAGAATAGAATTTTCCCACTCATCCTGAGGAGTGATATCCTGTCACAGTCATATGCTCATACTGTCTCTAGTCAAGACGAAACCTAGTTGTGGAATTGTAGGTATGGTCATCTACCCTTTCAGAGTCTCTGTCATCTACAAAAACAATCCATGGTCAAAGGATTACCAGTTATGAATGAACAATCAAGTTCTTGTGAAGACTGTATTTTAGGGAAACACCAAAGGGAAAGCTTCCCCACTTCCACATCTAGAGCCAAAGAACACCTTGAACTAGTTCACACAGACCTATGTGGACTCATGCAAACCTAGTTTATAGGAGGTAGTCTGTATTTCCTAACATTTATTGATGATTATAGCATGAAATTTTGGATCTACTTTCTCAAAAATAAGTCAGATTCCTTCTCCAAATTCAAAGAGTTCAAAGCATTGACTAAAACGCAGTCAGGTAAACCAATCAGAATACTCAAATCAGATGATGGAGATGAGTATGTCTCTCATGACTTTGCAGAGTTCTGTAAGAAGCATGGCATCCAGCAGCAGTACACCACCAGATACACTCCACAACATAATGGAGTTGCAGAATGGAAGAATCGGACCATCATGAACATGGCCCGAAGTATGTTGTCATACAAGAAGTTATCCGATGATTATTGGGGAGAAGCTGTTGCATGTTCAGTGTATCTATTGAACAGGTCTCCCACAGTAAGTGTCAAAGACAAGATACCTGAAGAAGCATGGAGTGGCACTCAGATTAGTGTCTCACATCTCAGGGTATTTGGATGTGTTGCATTCGTACACATACCAGATGAGTTAAGGAAGAAGTTAGACAAGAAGAGTGAAAAGTTTATTTTCACAGGCTATAGTGAACAGCAGAAAGCCTATAAACTGTATAATCTTGTCACCAAGAAAGTATTGGTGAGCAGAGATGTCAAATTTATTGAAGATAAATGCTAGACTGATGCAACAAACATTAAGGAGACAGAGAGTCCAGTACCACTAGAACCACTAAGAATACCCAGACTTGAAGTACAGCAACAACAACAACAAGAAGGGACACCAGCAGACAGTCTACTACAGAACCATAGAACCATAATCTTAAGGGATTTATATGAATAGACTCCTATCATTGATGAGCAACTACAGTATGTTTTATTTTCATGTCTACCAACATGTTTTGAAGAAGTAGCAAAATATCCATAGTGAATCCAAGCAATGAATGAAGAGATTGATTCTATTGAGAGGAATCAAACTTGGGATCTAGTTGATCTCCCATTAGATAAAATTTGCATTGGTGTAAAATGGGTCTATAAGACCAAGTTGAATGAAAATTCAGAGATAGAAAAGTACAAAGAAAGGATTTTTGCAAGAGGTTTTGCTCAGCAATATGGTGTAGACTATGATGAGACCTTTTCTCCAGTATCAAGGATGGACACCATCAGGGCTGTACTTGCAATAGCAGCTCAAAACCAGTGGCCTATTTATCAAATGGATGTAAAATCTTCCTTTCTGAATGGCATACTTGAAGAAGAACTCTATTTAGATCCGCCACCTGGTTATGCTGTCAAAGGTCAAGAACAAAAGGTGTGTAAGCTGAAAAATGCCTTTTATGGTCTCAAACAAGCTCCACGAGCTTGGTACAATAGAATTGACTCTTATCTCATCAACAATGGGTTCAACAGAAGCAACAATGAACCTACTCTATATGTCAAAACAGATCAGCAAGGTAACATTTTACTTGTTTGTCTTTATGTTGATATATGATCTATACTGGAAATTTGATGCTAGAAGAGTTTAAGACAGTCATGAAAAAGGAGTTTGAGATGAACGATATTGGTCTTATGAAGTTTTTCCTTGGTTTGGAAGTTGATCAAAGTGAAAATGGCATCTTCATCTGTCGGCATAAGTATGCTACTGACATTCTGCAGAGATTCAAAATGGATAAATGTAAACCAGTAGAAACCCCCATTGCAACAGGAACCAAATTAAGCAAGAATGATGAAGGACCAGCAGTAAATTCTACACTTTACAAAAGATTAGTATGCAGTTTAATGTATTTGACTGCTACTAGACCTGATTTGATGTATGTTGTCAACCTTATTTCTAGATTTATGGAGTCTCCCAAAGATTCTCACTAGAAAGTTGGAAAAAGAATTATGAGATATGTTGAAGGTACAATTGATTATGGACTTTGATACACTCATTCACATGACTGTACTCTCATAGGGTACACAGATAGTGATTTTGCAGGTAGTATTGATGATAGGAAAAGCACATCTGGTTATGATTTTCATTTTGGTACCAGTCTTATTTCTTGGGGTTCTCAGAAACAACCCATTGTGAGCATGTCTTCAGCAGAAGTAGAATATATTGCAACAAATACAGCAGCATGCCATGCAGTTTGGATCAGAGGACTCTTGAAGGACATGGGACATACATAAAAAGAACCAAGAGCCATCTATTGCGACAATAGTTTTGCCATACAGTTGTCTAAACATAATGTATTTCATAGGAAGAGAAAACACATTGACACTCACTATCACTTTATATGTGATTTAGTCAATAATGGAGAGATTAGTTTGATGTTTTGTGGCTCTAAGGGGCAGTTAGCTAATATGTTTACCAAACCTTTGGGTACATCTGCATTTGAGTTTCAGAGGCAACACTTAGGCATTGATAGTGCTGACCAGACCATGCCACTTGAGATTAAGGGGGTGTGTTAAGAGTTGTAATCTCATGTGTCGTTGTTGGTTAAGTTAGTTGAGTTAGTTGTTTACTTGGTCATTAGTCGTCCCATGGTATTCACTGGACCATTGTATTAGCCGGTGGTTTTTAGTCTATGTGAAACTATATATATGTGAGTTTAATAATGAGAAGGCAATCGATATGCCCTTTGTGTTTTCGCTCTTGTTCTGTGTCTTTGAAAAATTTATCACATTCTTGGACGATAGAAGCATAAAATAAATCCATGAATAATCTAACCCTCCTCAGTAGAAATCTAACTCCATTTGTGAAAAATCTTGGTGAGTGAAGTTGGCATAGTGCTTTCTTGCTAAACTAGAATGAGCAAAATATTCATCACTTATAGTGATGTAAGATTGAGGAGTAGCGAAATTATGTATGTTTACATAGGAATGTATGTTATCCAAATCTCTAGATTTCTGATACGGACTATTCATAGAGCAATTCACATGACTATAATGAAAGCATTTTATTTTTTGAAGTGGTGTGTATTTACTCAAGAAAGTTTTCCATGTGAGCCAAATTTAATGGATCCATTGAACTGTAAGACGTTAATAATAAGAAATTATTGTTTTTGTAATCGTTCATTTTTTACATCGACATCCTCCAAAAGTTCTAGCATCTCTAGATAAGCTAGCTATCATGAAAGAGGAATTGACTATTGCATGTTTGAAGGCATCATACATATTTTTTAGCAGATGTGCAAGCTTTGGTTGTGCTATACTGTTTTCATTCACTTTCTATCCTATCACGTAAATAGGGCTATGTGCAACCAATATTCATGGATGAGAGTGACCCACCTCAATTGTATATACAAGATGGTCAACATCCTGTATTAGAGTCTCACTCAATAGAGCACCACCCATGGCAAAAAGTGAGCCTTTTTTGAAGTAAAACCATCAATAAATTAACATGCCCTCTCTGTTTTTTCCCATAACTATCCATATCTAGCTTCAACCTTCAACTCCTTGTCATCAATGCACCCCTAGCCTTCAAAAGCAGCTTGTGTATATGCATTCTAGTGCAATGTAGTTGGTGTATGTAACTGCCAAAAGATAATACTATGAGGGCTTCATATTATGCATAGATCTCATTCTCATGGCCAAGGAAGTAGAGACCAAGTAATGCACAACTCAGCTATTGAAATCCAACTACAACTTTCGGTGTTCAATACATCTCTAGATCTTATTGGGACTGGTTGACAAGAAAAGACTCCGCTGAAGTTTTTGATGCAACTTGATATCCCCTTACAGTTTTTTATGATGTAATATATCCTAACATCATTCCAGCATCATCATCAATCACCAATGGACTTAGAGGTAAAGTATTCCTACAACTTGTATCAATTCAACAACAATTTGTAACTTGCGTATAGCTTTTTTGCAAATTTACTTGTTTCGGGATACTTTTATGAGTGCCAAATAAAATTAAGTTAAATTGTATCAAGTGCATTCTCGGTAGAAATTGACACCCTCCATTTTCTGAGATCGATTCTTACTATTAAATGGTGGAGTTGCAAGAATATCTCATAGGTCTCATCACTGAAAGGCTTGATGTATTTCCCATAATTCATAGTTCATATTGTCGTATTATGTGTCTAGTTTTGACACTTAAAACCACTATGAGATGTTTGGATGGGTATTGTGTAGACTAGTTTTGACACTAAAACCTACCTTTTTTAATATATCTTGCCATTGGGGGTCCACATCAATGCACTTTTTCCATCAAACCGAAGAAAGTTTTCATGCTTATCATCTTGTATGTGATAGGGGGAACATGAGGGTTTGATACTCATGATTCAAGTTTCGAAGCCCTATCATATGCTGGAACAAGTGAGCCTGAGCTTGAACCACAGTTAAAACTAGAGCCAATAGCCAAATCCTAGAGCCAAAGTGAGAATTAGATATGTAGCTAGAAGACAAAGTTAGATCCATGCTCGAGAGCAAACATTGGTCTGTCGTCAGGGCGGGCGCACGAAGATGGTCCCCAAATTCGTTGCAATGGGGACGTGCTAGTGGCGAAATAAAATGACGCATATGCACCTAAGGCAGCGTGCATGCGCCACTAGGTTCGGTATCGAACCGAGGCGCATGCGTGCAACGGTGGCATGCACGCGCCTCTGTTAAAAAAAGAAAAAACAGAGCACAATTTCCCTATTCTGTTATTTGGCCGAGCGCGACCTCCACCCCCACGTGCACATCAATTCAACCACCAAAGGAGGCGAAATCCACTCCAAAACCACCCAAGAACACCCACAAACTCATCAAGACATCGATTGATAAGTAAATATCAAGTTTTTTTTTCATTTTATTCATTCTTTATGTCAATTTTTTAATTTTTTTATTTAATTGTTAATAATTCCCAATTTTGAAAACAATGAACAAATTTTCAATTGTAGATTGTAAACTGAGACAATCAGTGAACAAGATGTTAACCCCGAGTCCGGTGGAACACAAGAAAACCCAAACCTTGGACCCAATGCCGAAGAAAACCGTGAACAAAATCCAAATGTCGAGCAAAACCAAAACCCCCAAGATAATTTTGAACAAGATTACCTTAACCATTATGTAAATGAAATGCGAGTGCACACTCGCAAACTAAGAAACTCGGGGGAACCATCTCGATTGTCTCTTGCCACGTCAATTGAGAACTCAATTGACTCCCTCATCCATGCACACCAACAATTGACCAACATGACTGAATTTAGAGCTAGGATGCGGGAGTATTACTCCACAGGCATCTCCAAGGAAGCAATAACAGATTTGAACATTACAAAAGCCCAATTATACAGTATGCTCACCAATCCAAAAACAAACGAACTACCGAACACTAGAAAGCCACGTGTCTGCATGGATTGGTGTCATTACCAACCGTGGAGGGACAATTGGATGTAGAGGTGGTTCATGGTGTATGATAAACCTCCCTACAATAATAGGGAGGTTCCATAGTACTTCCTTTGGCAGCTGTGGGCTAAGTTTTGCCTCAGTTTACATGTCAACTATTTTGACATAACCAAGTTCCAGGGTGTTGGGCGTGGCTCTGCCCAAGATCAACCCGCTTCCAAAAGGAACCCATTGAGAGGGCCACCAGCTCCTAGGCATGACCCCAAACCCTCTCCCCAGCCACCTCAATTACTCCACAAGCTTGATCATATCGAGGAGGAAATGAGGAATGTTGCACGTGGACTCCTCAGACACAACTCCTTTGTAGAAGCGACTACATTGGAGAGGTTGGGTGACCTTAATAGAGATCCAGGTGCAGGGCCTTCACTACAGGGCCAAGATAGACCCGTGACCGATGGTAGGCATGCTGGGCATTCCAATTCGACGGGGACAGTGCCACGTCTTTGTCCCCATTGTGGGCACACTTTCCCAGGCTCGATCGAGGGCTGTTATATGGATCAGGTCAACAATTTTTTTAATGTGTTTTTAATCACCACTTGATAAATTGTAAAGTATTTTTGTTTGACTTAAACTATTATTTCAATGTACAGTTATTTAGAGCTGATATACCAACATGGGAGAACGTAGGATCTCCCAACCTGGATGCAACAATGGAAGCTGCAACTGAAATTGCGACACATCACACAGAGGTATTTTTAGTACCTTACACAATATTGTTATTACTTATGTCAGTTATATTACTTAAGTATTTATATTTATGGCATACACGTTGATAGTTCGTACAATGTTTTTGAATATGTTGATTTCCTGAATAATGACTTGTTTAACATGATCATAAAATGCATGCATTTTGGTGTCCACAGGTGTTCCATGACTACGGTGATGAACCATCCCCGCCAGGGATTAGTATATCACCATATACATACGTACAATGTATAGTTAAAAGCACACTTTTAATTTGAATTGTTATGACTTACTATGGTTTAATTTATTGTTTGTTTGCTAAATTATGATATTACAAATGTATATGTAGGTGCCACCAAGAGCTATAGGTGCCCATTTTAGTCTTGTGTTTCCACCCCCTCACATGAGTCCCCCCCTCGCTTCCATCTATACCCTGCCCTCCATCCATCCTCCCCCACTCATCCACGCCCCCCCGTATATACATCCTCCCCAATTTATCCATGCCCCCATGTCTATCCATCCTCCCCCATTCGTCGACGCCCCCCCTTCCTTCCACCTTCCCCTCTTCATCCACAACCTCCCATTCCTCCATCATCCTCCCTCCATGCAGGACTGCCCTCCCATGCAACATCCCTCTACATCCACCCTAGTCCTTTTTGTTTGATACCCTCTATCATACAACCTGTAGGGGTTCATCATCCACGACGTCCTCCTCCACCCCATACCACCATGTCTTCTCCCACCATATCATCCCCACTTCCTGCCACTATTGTGGCATCTACTCTCCCAGTACCCTCATCTGTACCTCCAGCGGTTGCACCTGTAGAGGCTTCCACTACATCTGCGCCCCCCCTCATGACTGCATCGGAGCTGGTTGTCCAGCCATCTCCTCCACCTACTAGCCCAGAAGCCCATCCATGTCCATCATTCGAGGTGTTCATGGTGAGAATCAAGCTAATTTATGAAAATATTTTTAGGCATTAACAAAAATTAATTTAAGCAATTATTACTTTTCAATGAAATGATTGTTGTAAATGTTGTAGGATGGAATTGTTGAGAGGCTCCGCAGATCCAGGACACCTGCCTCACGTTTCCCACTCACATCAGAGGTGATTTATTTAAGATTCAAATTTTACATTTGTTTTATAAATGTGGTAAATGTTGCAAATGCTTGAAAATGATGGTATCTTATATCATTTGTTCTAGATCCCGGAGAGACGGTCTACTCCTAGACGGAGCAAGACCCGAGGCACCGGTAGCTCAAAGAGTAGGAAGATCGACTTTGGAGATGTGCCTGGGAGTGACGGGGGTGGTCACAATGCTTGACACACCATGCTATGTACATTAGCCATGATGTGGCACTTTTGTGCACCAGTTTCAATGTACTTTGTATATACGGCATGAGTTGCCATGTATTTTGGATCTATGGCATGAGTTGTCGCATTTTCTATAGGGCACAAGTTGCCATTGTATGTACATAGGGAACCATGTTCCACTATTTTCCAGGAATTGTATATGTTTGGATGAGTTTTGTCACCTCGATGTACATGGATTTTCAGTTAAGTGATTTATATATCTCGTTGTCTCATGTTGTGTGTATCATGATGTGATGTTGTCTAAATTTGGGTTTTACCTAGATCTTAGAAGAGAAGTTGGATATCATAGTTCAGCTTGGTTTATCTTTCCACATGTAAAATATTCTAATGGTATCTATGTTAAGAAAACATTGTAAACATAGGCTAACTCAAACAAAATCATGTGTGAGAATTAATCTAAAAACAAACGGAATAAATGGATGGACAAATCACACCTCATGGCACATAAGATATATATTGGGAACTTGAGTACTAGGAAAAGAATACTTAAAAATAGAAAATGTCCATTCTCGTCAAAAGGTTAAAATGAGATCCAACATGATTTTTAATAGCTCTACATAATGAGATCCAAAATGTTCATACTCTACATAATGAAATGTCGTCACTAGTATTTATTTTGACCATTTTGTCCACTTAAGATCATGCAAAAAATTAATAACCAAGTTATGGAATCACTTCTTAATCAATTGTCACCATAAAAATAGGACAACCTTGAGCACGATGTATAGCTAGCTCATTAATTCTCACTCACGGATATCCACCTTTGATTTGATGACCATCACATCCACTACCATTTACAATTAGGACTTCCTTAATTTATCATTATGTGATAGCGATCTAATTTTATGTAGACACGTTGAATTAAACACATGTATAGTTGGCATTACAATAAATGAATACTATGAGGTGTATTTTTTAGGCTATATCCACCTCAATACACCAACTTGTTACCCCAATACCCCAAATGTTGTCGAATTTTGTCTGGAAGGGATTGAGGACTATTAGGACATCATAATTCATCTATTGGACACTCAGACACTTGTTAAAGACATTTAGGACAAGTGCATTACATCAATGGAGTCACAAATACACCCTCATCAAGTTGCATGCATCCATTAGTGCATCATCAACACTAGAACATGTAAGCATTACTACATGTTGAACCAAGCTTTACTAATGTTATGACAATATTAGGTTTTCCATCCATTGAGAAGGTTTCCATAGGTGTGCATATCCACCATATAAAAATCTTCATGGTACAACCAATTTCAAACCATTAGGTTTCTAAATTAGGTATCCGGTGCTAGGTACAACGGTTTTCTATTTGTATGCACCCTTGCTATATAGATGAGAAACTGTGCATATATGTGTATAGTGATTTGGATTCAAATGTATGCACATGAATATATATGTACAATGAAAATGATTTAATCTTTATATGTATTATAATTTAGGGCTAAATCTTAGGCTACATAATAGGGTTTCATTGTGATTAGAATACAAACTAGGGTTTATGCTACCAACTAGGGTTTTTAGGCTAAGATCTCATGTTTCTAGGCTAGGATCCAAGCTCTAGGGTCACCATCTTAATGTTTAATTCCACTATCATGACATCATTCTCACCAATACCATGCCCACTACTACAATCTATTGGAATATTCTCCCCATCATTTTTGTATTTCACATGCTTGCATGCAGATCTGCATGTTACACGAACTTGCATGCATCCAGTCATCATCATGGTGGTCTCCCCAGCACCTAGAGCTTGCTTCTAGCTGTTCTTTACCTGCATGCATTTGCATGCCACTGCATGCATCCATTCATCATCATGGTGGACCTCCCATCTCCTAGAGCTTGGTTCTAGCTCTCCACAGCCTGTCTACAGCCCCCAGGGGGGCTCCCAACTACCAAAGGTACCCTTCTCCAGTATTTTGCATGGCTAGTGCACCTTTCTCACCTACCACAGCCAGTTAGGCGCCTTTCTCACCTACCACTCAATTATCTCTCAGTTCTTCCTTGATTTGAGGCTAGATTGACTCTCCCACTGACTGTTTCACTCCAATGGACCTCCAGTGAGACTAGTCTGTCCATTCTGACTCCAGTTAGATCCCGATTCGCCCTCCAGTGACCCTCCTTCATTCAGTTCATTCCTACCTCACTCAGTTAGACTCCTCATGCGCCCTCCACTGAGCCTCCTTCATTCAGTTCATGCCTACCTCACTTAGTTAGACTCAGTTGACTGACTGTTACCTCTGATGACTGATTCATTGACTGGATGATGTCTCCACTATCATTCAAGCCACACTCTGAGTTAGGAATTCGAATGCCCTACTTGGCCTATTTGAATCCTATATTATGCCATCTTCATGGCTATTGTATTCATTCACTTACATTCTTATTCATTGTATAATACTGAGATTATGTTCTATTCTACTGTGCTTATGAGTGATCATTGAGTGTCTCCTTCTCTTCTTCTTTGCAAAATATTTGTGAGTTTGATTGTGAGTTGCTACAGCTGTCAGATCATTGCATATTACTTCATGGTATCAGAGCAGGAAGCAGCTATTCGAATTGCAGCATTTCTTTGAGCATCTATCTTTCCCTTGTGCGCCAGAAGCCTCTGAGTTTCCACAGCAAATCCTGATGCTATTACTTGATTTCATTGGAGAAATCCATTGAGTTCTAACCAAGTGTGAAGGACTTAGTCCATGTGCCAAGTGACCTTAAGGTAGTGTTCAGTCTAAGTGTAGCATTCTTCATCATCACATCTTTTATTGTTTTGCAGGTTTATTCACCCATTCAGAATCTTCTTCAACTATTGAATTTCTCTGTTCAGATGGATCTAAAGCTTACATCTTCCAACTATGTTGAGTGGAAATCCAATATGGCTCTCTTCATGAGATCCAAGAGCTTCACCCGAATACGCAACGGAACAATGGTAGAACCTCTTAGTGCAGTTGAAAAGTCCAAGTACTTGGATCGGCTTGATGAAGCAATTGGTCTCCTCTTTCTCTCGATTTCTGATGAACTGCTCTTTCATGTTATTAATATTACATCTCCAAAAGAGGTGTGGGACAAGCTTGAATCTCTCTTTGGGACAAAAGATGATATGGAAGCACACAAATTGGAAAATGAGCCCATATGTTTGAGTCCTAGCAACTTTGATTCTATCAATTCCTTTCTCACCAAGTTCAAAAGCTTGATATCACAGTTGAAAAGATATGAGATAGTGAAGGAAGATAAGCAGCTTATACTTACCATTCTCTCAAAGTTAGGGGCAAATTTCTTAGTCTTTGTCTCTACTTACCAGTCAGCTAGGTTGTCCATTCCAAGATGGAAGTTTCCCTCATTTGATGATTTCACACAATATCTTACCTAAGAGGAAGATAATATGATTTCAATGGGAATGATCATACCCAAATTGGATTCATCCCTTACAGCTGTAGAGAGAGCGAATGATATAGGAAAGCCAGAAATTCCTGGTGATACAAGGCCTACTCACCAGTCAGATAGAGCTTTGGACCCTAAGAAGGCCAAACATTCTCAAGATTTTGGTTTTGATCTCACCACTATTGGTTCAAAGAAGATCTTGAAAAACCATCCCCAAAATCTTGGATCTGATTTGAAGTTCAAGTCATCACCATTATATGGTTCATTTGGTTCTTATCTCACCCCTGCTGGTTCAAAGGAGATATCAAAGAACTACATACACTTTCATGGAGTTGATGCACCTGTTGATGTGCAAGATGGTGACTTACTGAGTACTTCGAAGGTAAAATCAGATTTGGAAGGTAATGCATTCTCTCCTCCTTATCATATGCTTTATTTGGATTCCTATTTGGTCATTGGCACATGTTTTCAAAGTTTCACTGGCGATGGAAGACTCTATCATTCGCTTGGGTTCATGACTCATGCACATTTTTTGGATTTTGGTTTTGATTTCACCCCTATTGGTTCAAAGGAGATCATCAGAAACCATCTTCCAAGTCTTGGATCTGATTTGCTTGCATCCATTATTGGATAACTCAAGCACTTGTTTTTGCAGCATGATATATTTCTTCCCAAGAGGAAGATAAGTCTTTTTGGGAGAATGATAGATCCAAATCCACAAGAACCTGAAGATCTAGCACCTATTGGTTCATGGGCCACCACCACTATTGCATCCACTAGTGATCTTGTTGAAGATTCACCATCATCATGTCATAGTTTCTTTGGTGACAATCACACCTATGTCAGTTCAAAGTAGATATCAAAGAACTATCTGCACATTCATGGTTCTGATTCTACCTCAGTTGGTTCGAATCACATGCTTCATGATGATCTTCATATTATGTTTTTGCAACATGATCCACTTACTCCCAAAAAGAAGATACCTCCTTCCTTGATTGATGATCAAGAGAGAGATGCATCATTACATAAGATTTTAGATTCAGAGTTTGGATATGATGATGAGCCAACTATAGATACATTTTCACATGATATTTCTGATTCCAAATTTGAAGATGAAGATGGAAGAATGCTAGACCCAGATCCACAAGAACCTGAAGGTCTAGCAACTGATGATGAAGATGAGCGAATGGGAGATCCAGATCCACAAGAACTTGAAGATCTCTCAACTGATATTCCTCCTCTTCCTCGATGGGCAGCCACTACACTCCGATCTGCTGGTGATTTGGTTAGTGATTCACATGATCATAGAAGAGCCAGATTAGATTTTTAGAATGGAAGGTTTCATCCTTCTCACATTGCTAATTCATTGCAGATTGATCGATCCTTCTTCAGAAAAGAAGGACACTTGCCTCCTTCAAGGGTAAGTCATGATATGCTACTTTAGCACCTTCAGTCTATTTTGAGGGACGGATTTCTTCCCATTGGGTTTTCCCTCTTTTCTCACTTAGTTTATTTAGATTGATTGTACGGGGTTACCTTTGGTCTCAGTAACCAGAGCCCTATCTTACTATTTTACAGGGTGACTTTTGGTCTTAGTAACCAGGGCCCTATTCTTCAGTTATTTCCTCATAGTATAGCTTGCGGGGGGGTGTTGGAATATTCTCCCCATCATTTTTTTATTTTTCATGCTTGCATGCAGATCTGCATGTTGCATGCAATTGCATGCATCCAGTCATCATCATGGTGGTCTCCCCAGCACCTAGAGCTTGCTTCTAGCTCTTCTTTACCTACATGCAAAACTGCTTGCTGCATGCATTTGCATGCCACTACATGTTGCATGCATTTGCATGCCACTGCATGCATCCAGTCATCATCATGGTGGACCTCCCATCTCCTAGGTCTTGGTTCTATCTCTCCACATCCTGTCTACATCCCCCTGGGGGCCTCCCACCTACCAAAGGCACCCTTCTCCATTCTTTTGCATGGCTAGTGCGCCTTTCTCACCTACCACAGCCAGTTAGGTGCCTTTCTCACCTACCAGTCAGTTATCTCTTAGTTCTTCCTTGATTTGAGACTAGATTGACTCCCCCACTAACTTTTTCACTCCAATGGACCTCCAGTGAGACTAGTCTGTCCATTCTAACTCCAGTTAGATCTTGATTTGCCCTCCACTAATCCTCCTTCATTCAGTTCATGCCTACCTCATTCAGTTAGATTCCTCATGCGCCCTCCACTGAGCCTCCTTCATTCAGTTCATGCCTACCTCACTCAGTTAGACTAAGTTGATTGACTATTACCTCTGATGACTGATACATTGAATGGATGATGACTCCACTATCATTCAAGCCACACTCTGAGTTAGGAATTTGAATGCCCTACTTGGCCTATTCGAATCCTATATTATTCCATCTTCATGGATATTGTATTCATTCACTTACATTCTTATTCATTGTATAATACTGAGATTATGTTCTATTCTACTGTGTTTATGAGGGATCATTGAGTGTCTCCTTCTCTTCTTCTTTGCAACATATTTGTGAGTTTGATTGTGAGTTACTACAACTGTTAGATCATTGCATATTATTACACAATCACCATCAAGCCTCTCAATCCCACTTTGAACATTTCCCATACTTCGAAGTTAAAATTGATAAGTCTTGTTGCTAAAAGATTTTCACTTATCTATTCACATAGACAAATCCACTCCTGTGAAAGATTTGTTGTATCTTGGTACGTGAAATTTCACATGCAATAATACTTGAGAGATCATTTTACCCCATGATCCATGGAAGATTCATTGGAGTCATATGAACCTCATTGGCATCACCTCAACCATGGTCAAGACGCCAAGATCCATCCTTAGTAGACAAAACCTCATGTTGGCACCCATACCACACTCAAAGATAAAAAATTCTTTGAAAGGGAATGTTTGGGGGTTGAGGAAATCTTGATTTGTTTATAATCTCACATGAGAGGTTCTTAGAGTCAAATACATTGGATATAAATAAATTCCCTGAGATAAATAATACATGACCATAGAAGAAGATTGAAATTTGAGGTCAAAACTCATTAATGAAGGTAGAATGAACTTGGATAGATAGACTGGGAAAATTTTAGATGAATGCCTTGAACTCTGCACACAAGTTAAAGAAAAAAAAAGAAAAACTCCTAACATTGGGAACAAACAGCCAAAACCAACAATGTAAGTAGAACACAATGACCAAGGGAACTTCAAAATGAAACACCACTCCATAAAATAAGTTGCTTTAGACCTACCTCACTCATGACTCATGTCAATGCTTTAGTTTTTGGAGGCCGGCCTCCCACCCCACGTGTCCTCTTCAACATTTTTTGTTCTCTTGGTTTTACGGCCACCCAAACTTTTTTCATGCTTTGGGTACCTTGAGGGATATCTCCAACCCAAAAAAATCTTATATTATGTCGATTATGTTGGTTATTGGCTTCACCCAACCAAATTATATTTAACAATACACATATTCATAGACTATGTTCCCCATGCTCAATGCTCACTATATTTAACAATACACTTACATATTAAATTTAATTCATGTCTTGTTAAAATTTTCATAATGAAATATCTATTTGAGAGAACCACCTTAGACCAAGCCACACCATTAATATGCAATGTACATCACCATATTCATCATCATCACCATCATCATCATCATCACCATCTTCATCATCATTGTCATATCTAGGTTCCTCATCAACATCTCCATCATCTTCATTATCTTCATCATCATCAACATCATCATCATCTTCATCATCATCAACCATCGTCATCATCATCATCATCATCTTCATCACCATCTCCATCAACATCATCATCATCTTCATCACCATCACCATCATCATCAACGCCTTCATCATCATTGTCATCTTCATCATCATTGTCATCTCTAGGTCCCTCATCATCATTGTCATCTGTAGGTCCCTCATCACCATCTCCATCATCATCACCATCTTCATCATCATCATCATCATCATCATCTTCATCACCATCGCCATCATCATCAACGCCTTCATCATTATCACCATTTTCATCATCATGGTCATCTCTAGGTCCCTCATCACCTTCTCCATCATCATCACCATCTTCATCATCATCATCATCTTCATCACCATCACCATCATCATCAACGCCTTCATCATCATCACCATCTTCATCATCATTTTCATCTGTAGGTCCCTCATCACCGTGTCCATCATCATCACCATCTTCATCACCATCGCCATCATCATCAACGTCTTCATCATCATCACCATCTTCATCATCATCACCATCACCATCACCATCACCATCAACTTCACCACCATCACCATAATCATCAACATCACCATCTTCATCATCATCACCATCTCCATCTTTTCGATGCGAGACGGAACCATCACCATCACCATCAACTTCACCGCCATCACCATCATCATCAACGTCACCATCTTCATCATCATCACCATCTTCATCATCATCACCATATCCATATTTTGGATGCGAGACAGAACCATCACCATCTTCATCATCACCATCACCATCACCATCAACTTCATCACCATCACCATCATCATCAACGTCATCATCACCATCACCATCACCATCAACTTCACCATCTTCATCATCATCACCATCTCTAGGATCCTCATCAACATATCCATCATCATCATCACCATCATCATCATCATCATCATCTTCATCACCATCACCATCACCATCATCATCACCATCACCATCATCATCACCACAAGTGCCTGGTGGACGATTTTGCAAATTTGACCCCATTGTGAAAAAATTGCACACTCCCTCACTGAGCAAAACCCTAGCTTCCAAGATGGACATACAAGGTGACACTGGGTCCATGGGACTTGAGGAGAGGGGCACCCCTAGCACTATCCCGACGTTTTGAATCCAACAGAGTCTACAGTTTGTCGATCGGAGCCACAGTCATCATTCTATGGCTTGTTCTGTCTCGCATCCAAAAGGCCTTCAGGGACACCTGCTGGATACCTGTCGGGGGCATAGAACTCCAACTGTGCAGCAAAACCTGGTTCTGGGGAGTCCTGCAAGTGTGTCTAGGAAGGTTCCAGGTGGGAACACTAGCCACAAGTGCCCGGTAGATGATTTTCCAAAGTTGACCCCAATGTGCAAAAATTGCACACTCCCTTAATGAGAAAAATCCTAGTTTCCAAGATGGACCTACAAGGTGACACCCGGTCCACGGGACCAGAGGAGAGGGGAACCCCTAGCACTATTCAGATGTCCTGAATCCAACAGAGTCAAGGGTTCGTCGATTGGAGCCACAGTCTTCATTCTATGGCTCGTTCTGTCTCGCATCCAAAAGGCCTTCACAGACACCTGCTGGATACCTGTCGAGGGCATGGAACTCCAACTGTGCAGCAAAACCTGGTTCCGGGGAGTCCTGCAAATGTGTCTAGGGTGGTTACGCCTGGGAATTCTAGCCACAAGTGCTCGATGGATGATTTTCCAAAGTTTACCCCAATGTGCAAAAATTGCACACTCCCTTATTGAGCAAAACCCTAGTTTCCAAGATGGACCTACAAGGTGACACCTGGGCCATGGTACTGAAGGTGAGGGGCACCCCTAGCACTATCCAGACGTCTTGAATCCAATATATTTGAAGGTTCATCAATCCGATCCATGGTCTTCATTCTATGGCTCGTTCCGTCTCGCATCCAAAAGGCCTTCAGGGACACCTGCTAGATAACTGCCAAGGGCATAGAACTCCAACCGTGCAACAAAACTGCATTTCGGGTAGTCATGCAAGTGTGTCTAGGTAGTTTTCGGCTGGGAATGCTAGCCATAAGTGCCCAGTGGAATATTTTCCAAAGTTGACCCCCATGTGCAAAAATTGCACACTCCCTTACTGAGCAAAACCCTAGTTTCCAAGATGGACGTAAAATATGACATCGGGGCCACCGGACCAGAGGAGAGGGGCACCCCTATCACCATCCCGGTGTCCTGAATCCAACAGAGATGACGGTTTTTCGATCCGAGGAACGGTCATCATTCTATGGCTTGTTCCGTCTCACATCCAAAAGGCCTTCAGGGACACCTGTTGGATACCTGCCGGGGGCATAGAACTCCAACCGTGCAACAAAACCGGGTTCTGGGGAGTCATGCAAGTGTGTATAGGTAGGTTCCAGCTGGAAACGCTAGCCATAAGTTCTCGGTGGATGATTTTCCAAAGTTGACCCTCATGTGCAAAAAATACACACTCCCTCACTGAGCAAAACCCTAGTTTCCAAGATGGACCTACAAGGTGACACCGGGGCCACCGGACTGGAGGCAAGGGGCACCCCTAGCACTATCCTGATGTCCTAAATCCAACGAAGTCGACGGTTTGTTAATACAAACCACGGTCTTCATTCTATGGCTCGTTCCGTCTCGCATCCAAAACGCCTTCAAGGACACCTGCTGGATACCTACGGGGTATAGAACTCCAACCGTGCAACAAAACCGGGTTTCAGAGAGTCCTGCAAGTGTGTCTAGGTAGGTTACCGCTGGGAAAACTATCCATACCTGCCCTGCTGACGATTTTGCAAATTTGACCCCAATGTGAAGGCCATCCAAAATCGCTAAAGGGGTGCATTTATCATCCGGGGTCCCCCGGTGTGCGTGGCCACCGTGGAGAGGTCCACAATGGCCATGTGGACCTGTGGGAGCCGATGAAATCCAATTCCACTCACCGGTTTGGGTTCTGTAGCCCCAGAGCAAATCCCCAAAGTGTCCTTGAATGGCCCTGGGTTGCCCAACTAGAATACCCATAGCACCCAAACCATGGCTCGGTTCACGAATTCGTCGATTCTGGTGGATCCGAGACACCATTTTTTAGCTAAGGGACCCCCCACAACGCCCCTTGAAGACCCGAAAGTGGTGCCAATGGGCCATCTCCGGATCTAGGGTTTTTCTTAGTGATGGCCATTCCAAATTCGCTAAATAGGTGCATTTCTCGTCCGACGGCCCCTGGCCGTGCGTGGCCACCGTGGTAAGGTCCACAATGGCCACGTGGACCTGTGGGAGTCGATGAAATCCAAGTCTGCTCGCTGGTTTGGGTTCTGTGGCCCTGGAGCAAATCCCCAAAGTGTCCCTAAATGGCCTTAGGGTGCTCGACTAGAATCCCCATAGCGCCTGAACCATGGCTCGGTTCGAAAATCCATCGATTCCGGTGGGTTAGGGACATCGGGTTTTAGCAAGGGGACCCCCCAGAGCATCCCTTGAAGACACGAAAGTGGTGCCAATGGGCCATCTCTGGAGCTAGGGTTTTGCTCAGTGACGACCATTCCAAATTCGCTAAATGGGTGCATTTCTCATCCAGAGGTCCCAGGGTGGGCGTGGCCACCGTGGACAGGTCGACAATGGCCACGTTGACCTATGGGAGCCGAGGGAATCCAATTTCACTCACCGATTTGGGTTTTGTGACCCCAGAGACAACCCCCAAAGTGTCCCTGAATGGCCATCACTGAGCAAAACCCTAGCTTCGGAGATGGCCCATTGGCACTGCTTCTAGGTCTTCAAGGCACGCTATGGGGGGCTCCCTAGCTGAAACCAGGTGCCCCAGACCCACTGGAATCGACGGATTCACGAACCGAGCCACGGTTCGGGCGCTACGGGAATTCTCGTCGGGCACCCCGGGACCATTCAGGGACACTTTGGGGATTTGCTCCGGGGCCACGAAACCCAAACCAGCGAGTGGACTTGGATTTTGTCAGCTCCCACAGGTCCACATGGCCATTATGTACTTGTCCACGGTGTACACGCACGCCCAGGGGCCTCTGAAAGAGAAATGGCCCCCTTGAGAAAATTTGGAATGGCCCTCACTGAGCAAAACCCTAGCTGCGGAGATGGCCCATTGGCACCGCTTCCGGGTCTTCAAGGCATACTGTAGGGGATTCCCTAGCTAAAACCCAACATCCCAGACTCACCGGGATCGACAGATTCACGAACCAAGTGATGGTTCGGGCGCTACGAGAATTCTAGTCGAGCACCCCAGGGCCATTCAGGGACACTTTGGGGATTTCCTTCGGGGCCACGAAACCCAAACCGGCAAGCGGACTTGGATTTCGTCGGCTCCCACAGGTCCATGTGGCCATTATGGACCTATCAACGGTGGCCACGCACGCCCAGCGGCTGCCAAAAGAGAAATGCACCCCTTTAGCGAATTTTGAATGGCCATCACTGATCAAAACCATAGCTCCGGAGATGGCCCATTGGCACCACTTTCGGGTCTTCAAGGGATGCTGTGGGGGATCACCTAGCTGAAACCCGACATCTCGGACCCACCGGAATCGAAGGATTCACGAACCGAGCTACGGTTCGGGCACTATAGGCATTCTAGTCGGGTGCCCCCAGGCCATTCAGGGACACTTTGGGGATTTGCTCTGGGGCCATGGAACCTAAACTGGCGAGCGGACTTGGATTTCGTCGGCTCCCACAAGTCCACGTGGCCATTATGAACCTATCCACGGTGGCCATGCACACCCAGGGGCCTCTGGACAAGAAATTCACCCCTTTAGCAAATTTGGAATGGCCATCACTGAGCAAAACCCTAGCTCTGGAGATGACCCATTGGCACCGCTTCTGGGTCTTCAAGGGACACTGTGGGGGGTCCCATAGATGAAACCCATGTTGAATATTGTAACTTCTAAGAATATTATATTTGTACATTATTATTCCAGAGATGTTTCATCCCTCCGAGGTAGCCCTATTATGTATCCGGAGATGATTATTCCTCCGATGGGTTGTGGTAACTAGGGTTATTAGACCCACCATGTGGGGGTCGACCCTGATCTTATATTTTAGGGGTTATTAGACTTCTCCAGGAGAGGTCGGCCCCATTAGGGATTTTGGTCAGTCAGGAATTAGTATAAATAGAGGAGGTGAGCTCCTCATTAGACACACTTACACAACTCAGAAAAGTAGCGCACTTGTGTCTGGGAGGTCTGCACAGGAAGTGGAGAAGGAGGTCAAGTCTTGGAGCACATCTTGTATTTTGGTTGATCATCTTATTGAGGAAAGCTTTGCTGGGTTTTCTACCCCATGAGGGTTTCCCAGGGTAAATTCTGTGTCTATCTTGTGATTATGTTTCTTTCAGTGATCTTGCTAGTCTATTTGGTTTAAACTTAACATGGTATCAGAGCTAGCCTAAACAGAACATCTTTCACAAGGTGAAATTATATTTCTCTCTCTCTCCCAAATTAGGGTTTCTGAAAAAGGTCAGTATTTTTGGATTCTAGTTGCATGGCTGATTAGCCCTTCTAAAGATCTATCTTTTGAACCTTAGATTGAAGTTTTTGGTTGGGTAGAACTCCAGGAAAGTCAAACCCTAGTTTTACCAAAAGTGTGATAAACCAGAAATTCTGTTGCAGTTCCGGAAAAATAAAAAAAGTTAAATTTTTTGGGTAAGTATACTCTATCTCTTATCTCTTGGACTCCCACAAGAGAAGATGGCTCCAAGCACTAAGCTCGAAGACAAGCTAGAAGGTATAGAAAATTTCTGGGCATGGAAATACAGAATTGGTCTCATTCTTGAAGAGAATGATCTTGCTCATTATGTCAAGGATGAAGTTGCAGAACCTGAAGGAGATGAAGCCAAAGAGAAGCATAGGAAGTATTTGATTAGGGAAAAGAGAATCATAGCTGATTCTATTAAAGACCACTTGATTCCCCAAGTGGCCTCTAAGAAGACTCCAAAGGAAATGTATGATGCCCTAGGAAGAATGTATGAAGGAAAGAACATCAATAGGAAGATGAACCTAAGGACTCAGTTGAAGAGTACCAAGATGCACAAGGGAGAATCCATTCAAGACTACTTCTCAAGGGTCTCCCAAATCAAGGAGCAACTAGATTCCATTGGTGATACTCTTGATGAAGATGAACTTGTGATGACTGCTCTAAATGGTCTCACTAGACCTTAGGAATCATTCATACAAACTATGTGTGCCAGAAAAGAAAGCATGAAGTTTGATGTAGTATGGGAGGATTGTGTTCAAGAAGAGGCTAGGGTAGCCAACAGAGAAGCTCTTCTCAAAGAGGATAACCAAGCCTTGGCCACCCACACCAAAAGAGGAAAGAGGGGTCACTTCAAGAAAGTGAACCACAAGAAGTCTCAACCCTCTCATAGATACAAAAGGAAAGGAGGAACAAACTCAGAAAGAGACCTCTCCACAGTCCAATGTTATAATTGTCTTAAACTAGGACACTATGCTAGAGACTGTACTTCACCAGAAAAGAAGAAGAAGAAGTTTTTTCACAAAAGACATCATGCACATATGGCAGAAGATGATAGTGAAGAAGAAGTAGGAGAAGAAGAAGAAGAAGAAGAAGAGGAAAGGCCTCAAAAGAAAAGATCTAAAGTAAAGAAAGAAGATCCAGAAGAATATGTCCTATTTTCTGCACTCTCTGGATCTGTGTCTCCTGGAGAAGATACATGTCTCATTGATAGTGGTGCTTCAAAGCACATGACAGGTCAAAAGAAAACTCTCTCAAGACTTGAAGAAAAGTCTTCACCTCAAAAGGTATCTCTAGGAGATGATTATCAATATCCCATCAAGGGAATTGGTGAAGCAAGCTACAAGCTTGATTCTGGAACACCCTTGAAAATGAAAGAAGTTTTATATGTACCAGGTTTAAAGAAGAACCTACTCTCTATCTCATCACTAGATAAGAAAGGTTTTAGAGTGGCTTTCATAGATGGACAAGTACTCATGTGGTCCAAAGGAAAATCAATTAAAGATGCAGTTATCATTGGTGAAGAAGAAGGAGGTCTCTATAAGCTCAAGGGACATCCAGAAGTTGCCCTTGCTCATGAAACCTCTAGCCCCATTGAGCTATGGCATAGAAGACTAGCTCACATTAACTACAAAGCCTTACCCTATGTAAGTAAGGTGGTCATAGGATTACCAGATCTGAAGGTTGATCATAATGGCTCATGTAAGGGTTGTAAGAAAGGGAAGAATGTCAAGAACCCCTTTCCAAAGAATGAAACAAAGACTAAGAACATTTTGGAGATAATACACTCAGATGTATGTGGACCAATGCCCACTACTTCCCTAAGTGGATTTGAGTATTATCTCTCATTCATTGATGACTATTCAAGGAAGACTTGGATATACTTTCTAAAAGGTAAGAATGAAGTCTTTGGAAAATTCAAAGAATTCAAGGCCCTAATAGAAAATCTCTCAGAAAAGAAAATCAAGATTCTCAGAACAGATAATGGCAGAGAATATACTTCAAAGGACTTTGAAGACTTTTGTAAAGAAGCCGGAATGAAGAGGGAACTAACCACTCCCTACAATCCCCAACAAAATGGGGTTGCTGAGAGGAAAAATAGAACCATCATGGAAGCTGTAAAGACTATGATACATGATCAAGATCTACCCATGTATCTATGGGCTGAAGCAGCTAGGACAACAGTCTATGTGCAAAATAGATTATCCCATAATGCTCTTGAATTCAAAACTCCAGAAGAAGTGTTTACAGGAAAGAAGCCTGAGGTAAGTCATCTCAAAATATTTGGGTGTCCTGTGTACATCCACATTCCAAAAGAAAAGAGAACCAAGTTGGATCCTTCTGGTAAGAAGGGAATATTTGTTGGATATTGTGAATCATCCAAAGCCTTCAGAATTTACATACCAGGTTTTCATCATATAGAAGTAAGTAGAGATGTAACATTTGATGAAGAAGCAGCTCTCAAGAAATCCAGGAAGTGCCAACTTGAAGAAATCTATGAAGAAGATACACCTCCTAGAATCACAGAGGCTATGCACATCCCTGAAGATGATTCACCAGAAGATCATGACATATTGGAACCACAAGAACCTTCTATTACAGATTTATCTAAGAAAAGAAGGCCAGCTTGGGCTAGAGATATTATTCAAGGAGCTGAAAGATATGGAGCTCCTGAAGGCTCCACTAGAGAAAGAAAGAAACCAAAGCTAGTGTCCAACTATATGGCCTTGATGTGTGATCTTGTGGATCAACAACATACTAGCTATGAAGAAGCAGCCCAGAAGAAAGAATGGGTAGAAGCAATGACAGAAGAATATCAGTCAATAATGAAAAATGATGTTTGGGATGTAGTTCCCAAACCAAAAGATAAAAGTGTGGTTTCTTCCAAATGGATTTTCAAGATAAAACATGCTACAGATGGTAGCATTGAAAAATACAAGGCAAGATTTGTAGCCAGAGGATTTTCTCAGAAGGAGGGAATTGACTATGAAGAAACATTTGCACCAGTTGCTAGGTATACTTCAATTAGAACTATCATGGCACTTGCATATATGATGAAGTGGAAATTACACCAAATGGATGTTAAGACAGCTTTTCTGAATGGTTTAATTGAAGAAGAAGTATACATAGAACAACCACAAGGGTTTGAGGTTAAAGACGGGAGGACTCATGTATACAAACTGAAAAAGGCATTATATGGTTTGAAGCAAGCTCCCAGGGCTTGGTAAGGAAGGATTGACAATTTCTTAACAAGCATGGGCTTTACCAAGAGTAAAGCTGACCCCAATCTTTATCTCAAAGTGATGGATGATGAACCAGTTATACTATTGTTATATGTAGATGATCTATTTCTAACCGGAAATGAGAAACAAATTATTGAAAGCAAGAAGAAGCTTTCTTCAGAATTCGAGATGAAAGATCTCGGATTAATGCACTACTTCTTAGGTCTAGAAGTGTGGCAAGAACCAAAAGGAATCTTTCTAAATCAAGGTAAGTTTGTTGTGGAGATTCTAAAAAGATTTGATATGTTGGAGTGTAAAGCCATGGCCACTCCCATGGACTCCAACTTGAAGTTATTAGTTAATGACTCATCGGAATTAGTGCACCTAACTCTATATAGACAAATCATTGGGTCATTGATGTATTTAATAAATACTAGGCCAGATATATGCTTTGCTGTAAATACCCTGAGTCAGTATCTAGTAGAACCTAGAAAGGTTCACTTAATAGCTGCAAAGCATGTAATGAGGTACCTAAAAGGTACATTAGATTTTGGTCTATATTATCTTGGAGGTCATGAACTCCGATTACATGGTTACTCAGATTCTGATTGGGCAGGAAGTGTCTCAGACAGAAAGAGTACTTCAAGTGGATGTTATGGTCTTGGATCTGCCATGATCTCATGGTTCAGCAAGAAACAATCTAGTGTGGCTCTCAGTACTGCTGAAGCAGAGTATATAGCTGCCTGCTCTGCCAGCTGTGAAGCAGTATGGCTTCGAAAGCTATTATTTGGAGTGTTTGACTTAGAAATGGATCCCACTGTGATTACGTGTGACAATCAAAGCTGCATTAAGATGACAAAAAATCCTGTATTCCACGACAAGTCAAAACACATTGAGATCCGATACTTTTATATACGAGATATGGTGCAGAGAGGAGCTATCAAGATTGAGTATGTGAGCACTGAGGATCAAATTGCTAATATCTTGACCAAACCTTTGTCTCAAGTAAAATTTGAATACTTCCGAGACAAGCTCGGTGTAGTTCAAAAAGACCCTCCTTGAAAGGGGGAGTAGTATAATCATTGATGATGAGTTTGTCTCATCAACATCAAGGTCGATGATGAGGATACCTGTCTACTACACCTGGATACTTAGAAATATTTAGATTTAGGACTCTTATACTTAGAATACATGCTTTTGATGATAGATGTATTAGTGAAAATACATGCTTTTGATGATAGATGTATTAGTGAGAATACATGCTTTTGATGATAGATGTATTGGTGAGAATACATGCTTTTGATGATAGATGTATTGGTGAGAATACATGCTTTTGATGACAGATGTATTGGTGAGAATACATGCTTTTGATGTATTAGTGAGAATACATACTAGAATACATGTGTTGATGAGAGATGTATTGGTGAGAATACATACTACATGTATTGATTAATGTACTTGTATAGTTGACGATACTCGTACCTGTATCAGTGAGGATACATGTAAGGATTGCATCATCCTTGAACACACGTTCTAAAGTGAGCCGTAGACAGATGTCTCTTAGAAAGAAGAAGTATTGCATCATCCTTGAACATATGTTCTAAAGAGAGCCGTAGGCATATGTCTTCGAGAATGAAGTCCTTGGTGGACATGTGAGGATTGGATCATCCCTGGACTTCAGTCCTAAAGAGAGTCATAGACATGATGTCTCCGAGAATGAAGTCCTGAATGAACAGGTAGGGGATTGCATCTTCCTCGGACCTCGGTCCCAGAATTGAGCCATAGACTGATGTCTCCAAAAATTGAAGATAGGACTGCATCGTCCCTGAACTAGGTTCAAAATGTACGTGATGGGATTGCATCATCCCTAGACATGAGACTTGTCTTAAAGGTACGTGTGAGGACTGCATCGTCCATGAACTGGGTTCAAAATGTACGTGATGGGATTGCATCATCCCTAGACATGAGACTTGTCTTAAAGGTACGTGTGAGGACTGCATCGTCCATGAAGTGGGTTCAAAATGTACGTGATGGGATTGCATCATCCCTAGACATGAGACTTGTCTTAAAGGTACGTGTGAGGACTGCATCATCCATGAACTAGGTTCAAAATGTACGTGATGGGATTGCATCATCCCTAGACATGAGACTTGTCTTAAAGGTACATGTGAGGACTGCATCATCCATGAAGTGGGTTCAAAATGTACGTGATGGGATTGCATCATCCCTAGACATGAGACTTGTCTTAAAGGTACGTGTGAGGACTGCATCGTCCATGAACTGGGTTCAAAATGTACGTGATGGTATTGCATCATCCCTAGACATGAGACTTGTCTTAAAGGTACACGTGAGGAATGCATCGTCCATGAACTGGGTTCAAAATGTACGTGATGGGATTGCATCGTCCCTAGACATGAGACTTGTCTTAAAGTGATAAGGACTGATCATCCTGGAACTTGATCTGGATTGTATCATCCATGGACCTATGTCCTAAAGAGAGTAGGATTGATCATCCTGTAATATGATCACGTGTATTGCAGACGATGCTGATGATCGTGTGATGACGATGCTGACGATCGTGTGATGACGATGCTGACGATCGTGTGATGACGATGCTAACGATCGTGTGATGACGATGCTGACGATTGTGTGATGATGATGCTGATGATTGTGACAATCGTGTGATGATGATGCTGATGATCGTATGATGACGATGCTGATGATCGTGTGATGACGATGCTGATGATCGTGTGATGACGATGCTGATGATCGTGTGATGATGATGCTGACGATCGTGTGATGACGATGCTGATGATCATGTGATGACGATGCTGACGATCATGTGATGATGATGCTGATGATCGTGTGATGACGATGTTGATGATCGTGTGATGACGATGGTGATGATCGTGTGATGACGATGCTGACGATCATGTGATGATTATGTTGATGATCGTGTGATGACGATGCTGATGACATTGATGTTCCAGTAATTGGTTGAGTTACTGATGATGATGAATTGAAGAAAGCTTCTGATGATTTATAGATGTATCATGTATGATGTAGTCGATGACTCCTTGCTCCTGCAGATGTTGTTATAATATCCTTCTCGTTAAGGGGGAGTGTTGAATATTGTAACTTCTAAGAATATTATATTTGTACATTATTATTCCGGAGATGTTTCATCCCTCTGAGGTAACCCTATTATGTATCCGGATATGATTATTCCTCCGATGGTTTGTGGTAACTAGGGTTATTAGACCCACCATGTGGGGGTCGGCCTTGATCTTATATTTTAGGGGTTATTAGACTTCTCCAGGAGAGGTCAGCCCCATTAGGGATTTTGGTCAGTCGGGAACTAGTATAAATAGAGGAGGTGAGCTCCTCATTAGACACACTTACACAACTCAGAAAAGTAGCGCACTTGTGTCTGGGAGGTCTGCACAGGAAGTGGAGAAGGAGGTCAATTCTTGGAGCACATCTTGTATTTTGGTTGATCATCTTATTGAGGAAAGCTTTGCTGGGTTTTCTACCCCATGAGGGTTTCCAAGGGTAAATTCTGTGTATATCTTGTGATTATGTTTCTTTCAGTGATCTTGCTAGTCTATTTGGTTTAAACTTAACAACCCAGCGTCCCGGACCCACCGGAATCGACGGATTTGTGAACCGAGCCACGGTTCGAGCGCTATGGGCATTCTAGTCGGGCACCCCGGGGCTATTCTAGTGGTGATAACAAGTTTATTGTCTGTTGAGTCTGATACTACATCCAAGATTGGCTCAACAAACTTTGAGATAGAAAGCTCTGTAATTTTAGGATACTGATTCAACCACTCATACAGTTTCTCACCTTCTCGAGGATTTATATTTATAATTGCCTTCTGGGTAGATTCAGGCATTCTCAAGGATATAACTTTATAATTGCCTTCTGGGTAGAATCAAGCATGGAATAATATTTGGCGGCACTTCCAAGCTCCTGAGACCATTTGGTTAGCCACAATATGTGCAACTCCTTTGACGAAAGATAAATTCCAGTGTGGACGGCAGCATTTGATACACTAGCCAAATCTATGTTGTTAAAAGAACTTACATATTTCAACAAAGGAGCGTTTTGCAGGTGACTTGAAAATCCCTTCCATTTTTCAACAATAAAACAAAGAAGTTCAATGTACAGATTTTTAGGCAAGCCTGTCAACCAATTAGACAACCGAATACAGGGAGATAACCACACCCAAAAAAATCAAGCTATTATAAAACTCTTGTTTATTAAGATAAGGATGGACTATGTGTACATTACGAGAATATCGATGAATGAAGTCGCTTTGATGAACTTGTCCTCTTGCTTTCTCCAAAATGCATTTAAAAGTAGGGAGTATTGTCCGAGCTTCTGTTGGTTTACATAAACATTTATTCCCAAAGCTGATGTCACATAAAACCACTTCGTTAGCTTTCAATTGGGTCTGAATGGTATCTCTAACTTGTGTTAGCTATGGATAACGAGGAATACGAAAGGGAAGGTACCTATAGACCCAAGTTTTTGATGATAGAGGTGAATTACCACTTATTAGAGCACAAAATGCTGAAAAAAAGGTTAATGGAACACAAGGAAGGATTCCCTGGTTCCACTTGTTATTGAAAATGATACATTCTCTTGACGAAACCAGTAAACAATCTGCCTGTATTATAAAAGGAAATCCTGTAACAATTTTTGTCGGAAGAAAAGCATAGATACCTACAGCCACCATATTTCCTTCTATAAACCGCTCGCCCATCGGAGAAGCTAATGTAATAGACCATTTCCCAACATCTTTCCTCTGCTCAACCCTACACTCGTTTTCCACGGGAAAGCACTGCCTCCACATGTAATAACTACATTGTTTTGTTGAAAATTGATCTTCTTCTGCTAACAAATGCAAAATGAAGGATTCATTGTCATTGCAACGAGAAGTTCTAAGGTCAGTTTCTCGTAAAACAGAGATTGTATAAATCCTATTAAGATCGATATGTTCCAGCCGGAACCTCCCTAGACACACTTGCAGGACTCCTTGGAACCAGGTTTTGCTGCACGGTTGGAGTTCTATACCCTCGAAAGGTATCCAACAGGTGTCCTTGAATGCATTTTGGATGCGAGATGGAATGAGCCATAGAATGACGGTTGTGGCTCCGATCGACAAACCATCAACTCCATTGGATTTAGGATGTCGGGATAGTCCTAGGGGTTCCCCTCTCCTCCGGTCCTGTGCCCCTGGTGTCACCTTTTAGGTCCATCTTGGAAACTAGGGTTTTGCTCAGTAAGGGAGTGTGCAATTTTTGCACATTAGGGTAAACTTTGGAAAATCATCCACCGGGCACTTGTGGCTAGCGTTCCCAGTTGGAACCTCCCTAGACACACTTGCAGGACTCCCCGGAAGCAGGTTTTGCTGCACGGTTGGAGTTCTATGTCCCCGGCACGTATCTAGCAGGTGTCCCTGGAGGCCTTTTTGATGCGAGACGGAACGAGCCATAGAATGGAGACTCTGGCTCTGATCGATGAACCGTCAACTCTATTGGATTCAACACATCCGGATAGTGCTAGGGGTGCCCTTCTCCTCCGATCCCATGGCCCGGGTGTCACCTTGTAGGTACATCTTGGAAACTAAGGTTTTGCTTAGTAAGGGATTGTGCAATTTTTGCACATTGGGGTCAACTTTGGAAAATCATCCACCGGGCACTTGTGGCTAGCGTTCCCAGATAGAACCTCCCTAGACACACTTGCAGGACTCCCCGAAACCAGGTTTTGTTGCACAATTGTATTTCTATGCCCCCGGCAGGTATCCAGTAGGTGTCCCTGAAGGCCTTTTGGATGCAAGACAGAATGAACCATAGAATGACGACCGTGGCTCTTATCGACCAACCGTCGACTCCGTTGGATTCACGATCTTGGGATAGTGCTAGGGGTGCCCCTCTCCTCTGGTCCCATGGCCCCGGTGTCACCTTGTAGATCCATCTTGCGAACTAGGGTTTTGCTCAGTGAGGGAGTGTGCAATTTTTGCACAATGGGGTAAAATTTGCAAAATCATCCACCGGGCACTTGTGGTGATGATGATGATGATGGTGATGATGATGGTGATGGTGATGAGGATGGTGATGATGATGGATATGGTGATGAGGGACCTAGAGATGACAATGATGATGAAGATGGTGATGATGATGAAAATGGTGATGATGATGAAGGCGTTGATGATGATGGTGATGGTGATGAATATGATGATGATGATGATGAAGATGGTGATGGTGATGGAGATGGTGATGAGGGACCTCTAAAAACTCAAGCATTAACATGGGTGAGGTAGGTCTAAAGCCTCCATCAAGGACATTTCCAACCATTAGGTGACAATGATGAACATGTTAGTGCTACTCAATTAGATGATGAAGTAGCTCAAGACAATATGGAATTTGTTGCATCACATGAACCACATACATATTCCCTAGAACCAATTCAAAATGACACTATTGAATTGAATATGATTGAAGGTTATCAAGTGGCAAGAAGCCTCAATGAACAAATGACATTGCAAATCCAAAAACCCTAGCATGAATGGTTATCATAAGCCATGATGAATATGAATATGAATTTTGTTACTAGCGCTAATGAAAAAAGCCTTAACATGCCCTCATTGCCAACATATTTGAACAACAATGAAACTACCCATTATTATGTGGATGAAGGCAATGAACAACCAACTCAAGAAGCCAATGAAGAAGAATCATAGCTCCCAAATGATCCTCATATTCATCCAAGTACTAGACCAATATTGAAACAATTCCTAATGCTCCAAATGGAGAGAGTGGTAGAGAAAATGGGGGCAATATCTAGATTTGGGTGCTGTGGGCATCTTGGTAATACCTAGGGTTTGAGGATCGAAATTCCAAGATAGACATGTAGACTTGGATTCTATAAGTTGAGTTCTCTAGTGGTGTACTTGTGTGACATGACAAGCCATTCTAATAGTGATCCTATCCCACTTGGAGTCCAAATACCCCCTATTGAGGGTACATGTGGTGGTTCACGGATTCTAGTGCTAGATTAGGTTAATAGATCTAGATAAAGTTTCTAGGATTCTAGATTAGTTTTTGAGGGTTAGATTAGTGTTTCTAGGGTTAGTTTAGCTTTCTAGGATTTCTAGGGCTAGATTATGTTTCTAGGATTCTAGATTAGTTTCTAAGGGTTAGATTAATGTTTCTAGGGTTAGTTTAGCTTTCTAGGATTTCTAGGGCTAGATTATGTTTATAGGGTTATATTAGTGCTTCTAGGGTTAATCATGCATGAATAAACAATCACATGGCTATAAATCATAACTCAGACATCAAATAAACGATATAAGATAACGATATCAAATAAACTATCTAACATGAATAACATTAATCGTGCATGAATACACAATCACATGGCTATACTATGTACCTCAGTCAATTAGGCCTTCTGGATCCTCTCGGTTTTTTATTGTCCCGAACAACCTCTCATGCTCTACATGAGGTAGTAAGTAGCGTACCTTGTTTGATGACTTCGTTAACATTGTTTGTAGTTGGATGTTTGTACCCACGATCAAGTGCATAAAGTGATACACCTGCGACCCTGGTCTATAATCTGTGTATGTGTAGCCATTGCTCTTTGGTCCCTTTCCATCCACTGTAAGATATTCCCCCTGAACAACCATCGAGCCAGTCGAAAAGGTAATTCCTTCACTATCCGTTAATGATGTGAGGAGGTTTTGCTTCCCCTGGATGCATCGTTCCAACCAATAATTCGTCCCAATTGCACTGTCTTTCGGGGCGACAACTGCATAGATGTGTCCTGCAAAAATGCATTTTAAGGTCATATTCCAACAAGTAGTGGTTTGATAACTTGGATAATTACAAAAACAAGGAGGGAACTGGGATATGCATGCAGAAATGTTTACCTGGATGTAAAAGATCATATTCATTCGAAATAGAGGACTGGCCTTCCTCTAACTGGATTGTTACAACAACTGCACGTGGGTCCATTGCAAGTGATACATGATCCCATTAATCAACCCAATCCATTGATTCCCACTCATCCCACTCACAACTGTTGCAAGACCCACAAAAGCAAGCAATTTTTCGTGTCCATATTTTAAATAAAGGGTTGTTTGAGCTTCGAACCGAATGAAATCCACGATTGCCTTTCATAGTACTACAACTATAAGAACGCGATCGATCTATATCGACTACATTCCATAAATTTCTAACAACATGTCCTCTACCTATTGATATGTGTTGCTATGTGGTTTGAT
Organism: Larix kaempferi; assembly: GCA_027924585.1. Taxonomy (NCBI): domain Eukaryota; kingdom Viridiplantae; phylum Streptophyta; class Pinopsida; order Pinales; family Pinaceae; genus Larix; species Larix kaempferi. The sequence goes on along the minus strand of BSBM01000173.1, from coordinate 13,032,185 downwards.
CTGACATTTTTTCTTTGCACCATCGAACTGTGGATTCGGCACTCTGAATATGAGGGCCTCCCATGCACCTCATCTCCTCCCTTCGTAGGGCATTTTTGAGACATGCTCCAGCCCTGTCGTGCTCTCCCTTTCCATTCCCGGTCTCAAAATAGTTCCATACATGCAGCACATCATAAGTCTTGTGCAAAATACTCAACCACTGGAAAACATGTGCATTTTTGAACTGGCCTGCACAACCATCTGACCATATCTAATGTTGATCCATCTGTATACCTCTCTCCTTCAACTGATCATAGAAAATTTTGAAACAATGCTACACATAATGTAGGTCGTGGCACCTGTCGTCACTGATGTAGAAGTTGGTCTCTTTCAATATTATCCTCATGTCATTGCTACTCTCTGGCGCATGCCTGTACGTGATATGGACCATTATGCTAACTTGGTCTGAATGGTAGTATTGACTTTGAATCTCATTATGTGGCTGCAGGGTGTAGTTTTCCGCAAAGTCCACAACTAACAATATTGTGCCCTTGGGAAAGGTGTCCCTGCACTGTCTATACTATTCATCCTGCCATCGTGCTACATGGACATGATGTACATAATGCTTGGTCTTTTGGTAGAATTCCTTCATGGATTTGCAAATTTGTACCTAGTGCCACAAAACCAAGGGCATTAATACAAAATGACATTTTCAATCTGAATATATATGTACAAATTCAACATGTACAGTATGAAAGTATGCAAACTTAGATTACCTGTGACTTCAACAATGCATTTTTTTTTCTTTCCTTCGAACTATCTACTTGATATGTTATGTACTAGAAGTTCTGCATTTCTACTGACATCCTCCCAAATTCATGCTCCACGGTTGCATGGATGCAGCAACTCAATAATGCAAATCCACTGCAACTGGAACATGTCCCATATAAACATGATCTTTTATAATATTTTTGTCCTTTAGGTCTTAGACACATTATGCTATGTATGAATTCTCTGGATGCATTCGGTGGTTGTAACGATGGGAAATCCTGCACAATGTTAGTATGCAAACCACAAAATATATGTCTATATGTATCATAATAGTACTCAAATTCTACATGGTATCTACAACAACATGTATTGCGATCAATGCAAATTCTAACATACCAGGGTTTGCATTTTCCAAAGGACCTTTGTCCCAAGTTCAATTGTGTGTGCTCATTCTTGAACCTCTCATAGAGTTCTGTTTGTGTCGTGTCAAGGAAGTGCTTGACATGGGGTTCACCCCCCCTAACACCTTTTCTCAACTTTAAAACATCTCTTTGATTCGATGACGGTCTAGTGTTATCATGCCAAAACTATTGCACTAGCTCTTTAACAACATCAATGAGCTTCATGTCTGAACGAGGTAACCTACAAACAAAGGCCCAACAATCTTTTTGTCCTGGAGTCTCAAGTTTTTCTCTAATGTCAGAATACTTTTGAAGAGTCTTTCTATCTACTTTAAAGATTTTACATGTTTGTGATAGTAGGAGATGTTACCGTGTGGATTTGTCTACAATCGATTCCGACAGTACACGATGGGCCGAATTAAAATCTTTTGTACGAGAAGTTTTTCCAATCAAATTAAATGGAAATTGTAGATTTATAACAACATGATTGTTGGCCTTCGAACTTCTAACTACCTTTATGCCCAAAATTCTCCTAGCATGAGCTAGAAAATGTGATTTTAAAAAAGCAAGAAACAATTGACATTTTCTTGCATCGGTTTTGGATTCAAAAAAATCTTTGATTATCTTGCTACAATGGAAATCAATAGTGCATTTGGGCATCTTACCTTCAAGTCCTAATAATGAACTTTCATCTGTTGATGTATATGTAACTTCGGAATGTATTTCATATATGTATGTTCTATGTACTCCTATAGAGATGGTATTATTCCTCTATACGGAAGTGTCGCCATTTATATTGTAAATGTTGTAACTTATACTTGATGGGTTATTAGACCACCTTGTTGGGGTCGGCCCTGTATAAGTCATGTGGGTCAAAGGGTTATTAGACCACCCTATTGGGGGTCGGCCATGTGGTTCGAAGGGTTATTATACCACCCTATTGGGGGTCGTCCCAGTCAACATTATGTTATGTGGTTAAGTTCGAGCCTACATGAGTTATGTAAAACGCAAGTCAAGTCAATTATAACTAGAGTGCGGGAGGCACTCTATTTGATCACTCACTTCTCACTCATGCACTCAAGGGAGAGTGGTGCAATTGTGGAGGAGGAGGCTCTTCTGCTAGAAGAAGACTATCTCTTGTATTTTGGTTATATCATTTCTCTATCTATCTCTGAGGAAGTTATTGGGGTTTTTCACCTTTATGGTTTTTCCCAAGTAAATCTTTGTGTCTCCTGTGTGCTTGCATTATTGTCTCCATGATTGATATTCTGTAGATATTCTGTACATGTTGTTCTCTCAGTTAAGATCCTAGATCAGATTGAAGTAAATTCTGAAAATTTAACATGGTATCAGAGCTAGCCTGAAAGAAGGCATGATATGGCATGTATGACACTTGTTGCACTTACGATGCTAGGGCTTGATATAGAAAAAACCAGTCATCGTAGCACTTTCTCTATAAATCTGTTTTGGCGAAGTTTTCGGATCTAGAATATTTACAGGTTGAAGATTAAATCCCCATGTACCTTGTGTCCAAAGGAAAACCTCTAATTCGTTGTACTTTGTGATTTATAATCTGTACAATATAGGGTTTCTGCCTCTTCCACATCTGAGTAAAACTCAGGTGACCTTGGGAAAAAGGTCATAACTTGGGCTAGGAAGATCCAAATGAAATTTCGTAAAAAGTGACAGGTAGTACACATACTGTACTATCTCAGAAAAAGTTTTCAGAGGCCGAAGTTGAACCAGTGACACGTGGCACGCCGTACAAGTTCGCTCTCCTGTATTATCCCATAAACAGGTCACGTTGCGACACTTGGCATAACTCTCTCTCAGAGAGTCCAATTGAGGTCAGACCTGTCAGGATGGAAAGAAAGCAGGGCAAGATATCTCAGGAAAATATTTCATAGGTTGAAGTTGAAACAGTGACATGTGGAACTCCGTACAAGTTCGCTCTCCTGTATTATCCCATAAACAGGTCACGTTGCGACACTTGGCATAACTCTCTCTCAGAGAATCCAATTGAGGTAAGACCTGTCGGGATGGAAAGATAACAGGCCAGGATATCTTAGAAAACTTTTCCATACCCTGTGGATTGAAAAGTTTGGAGTTACACCAGAAACAATCAGGTACATATTTCTGTCAAAACAGAATTATTTTTGAGTACCTTCATTCATGGCTTCCGGAATTTAGGGCCCTGGAGAAAGTTGGAATTTTTGTAATCGGAGACCACGGCTGAATGCTACTCACCAAAATAAAAATTTAGAGACCAAGATCAGAATTTTTGGTTGGGCAGAAGGCTGGGCTTGATTAGACCCTAGTTCGGGACTTTGATCAGAAAAGTGGAAAATTAGGGCTTCTATAAAAATGGGAATTTTTTAAATCTGTGACCACGGTTGGAAGCTCCTCAAAAAAATAGAAGCTTAGAGCTTTGGATCAAACCTTTTGATTGGGAAGAAGGGTGGGCTTCATCAAACCCCAGTTCAGGGTCACGTCCAGTGAATCCGGAAGTTTCAAAGGCAAAATTGAGGAGTGAAACTTTGCAGTTTTCAAATTTTGAATATACTAGTTTGATCAGCTCATCAAGGTGCATATTTCTATCCTTTCGGAAGTTTGAAATTCAAAGTTTGAATTTTTGGGGTTTCTCTGACAAACCCATATCCAACTCCAAGTCCAGTTCTTGCAAATCAAGTGGATTGGGTTAATCCTAGAAGAAGACGGATTGGTCACCTGCATAAGTGAAGAAGTTCCTGTTTCAGAGGGAGATGAGGCTAAGGCCTTACATAAGAAGATTACAAGCGATCTCGACAGGTATGACTCATCGAGGTATGTTTTGAGATTTGTTCATGATTAAGTTTATGGTATGTTTGTCTTCATGTTATTACGATTAGTACAATCTTGATTTTAGACTTGTCATATCACCTTAATAAAATTATGAATGCACGATAGAAAATATTCATTAATTAGGGTGTTGACACTTATGATTGTACTAATGCATTATGGTGTTGTATGAGGTTTATGTTGTCTACTAACATGAAAGGTACACCAAGAAAGACAAATCATGTTCTAGTTCAAGAACATATGATCATGATGACATGAGGACAAAGATTCATCCATTGTCATGGATCTCATAGAAGATCCATTTACGAGGTATGTATAACTTGGTTTTATAATGGTTAACCTATGAGATATACAGGTTACTAGCACAAGTCATTGAAGAAGAACAAGAAGACATCATGTGAGTATGTTAGACATAACTAGCTAGCATGCTAATCCAGGTATGCTTTTCCTATATCAAGATAGAATCCTACCTTGTGTTAGGATCTTATACTGTTGTGTTGTTGATAATGATTATTCATGAAGTCATAGGTTTGAATAGTCATGGTTGTATGCATATTATGTTTCTTACTATAATTGATGATATGACTAACCAGAAGAATCATGAAGGTATAGGTTTGAGTAATCACGGGTTTTATGCATATTGTATCTCTTATATTGATTGATGATTTAACTAACCAAAAGAGTCCTATGATCAAATAAGAATATGCATGAGTAAAAGAAGACTTCCCTAAAACCTTGAATACTAATGTTTATTATCTGTGTTTCAAATGATCCTGACTATACATGCTTGAGATTATTGTGTTTTGATAATATTAAGATTATACTAATGAATGTTTCATTACGTATGAGACCTAGAGGATAACACAATGATGATACTAACAAGCATGCATAGGGATCGAGAATGAATATAAAGGACAAGTAATCCAGGAAGTAAAGATCAAGAGGGAGTACACTCCAATGGTTTATGCAAGGATGCAGATATTCAGAGGGAGTTGACCATCTCTCTACATTCCACAACAGAAAGGTGTAGAAGAAGCTACTTCAGATTAGGACTCCAGTAGCTCCTACAGGGAAGCGAAGACTTAGAGGGAGTCAACCCAACAAACAAATAATGATAAGTATTTGAATTGTCATTACTTGCATATTTTATTGTTTAAATAATACTGTTCAATAATATATATACTGATGTTCCTAGAATTAGGTTGTGTATTATGCATATTAGAATAATTGCATTGATGAACAGTATACTACTAATATGCATGGGTAAGTGACCTATGGCACTATACAACATTCCATCGCTACTTATCTAGAATGAAACCTCTTTGCTGACATGTTGGGAGTTGTGCACACTCTTAACAATGTTCTAGTAGAGATTGGAAGGCATCTAGAAAGTTACGGGATATGGATAAATGTTGTATTGGTGCATTGGCTAAGATAATTGCATGACTGTATGACATATTTCTTTATGTGTAAGAATTTGTTCTGAAAACTATGAGATGTTTTCTAATCATGCAATTTAACTTGTTGTGTAGGAAAGATCATATGCCATCTCCTACAAAAGAAGTACTACAACATTTGTTCCAGCAACAAAGATATCTATTGAAGATATTGAAGTTCCCAGGATCTGGGATGAAGAAATGGAATGCCATGATCCGTCGATCATGAATAATGATGTTTGGGATGTAGTCCCAAGACGTGAAGGGAAGTTTGTTATGACTTCCAAATGGAACTATCAGATCAAGCATGTTGCAGATGGCAGCATTGAGAAATATAAAAGTGATGAAATAGAAGATGCACCAGATGGATTTCAAGACAGCATGGTGTAGTCATATATGTGTGCAGAACTTGGTATGGTAGGATAGACAGCTTTCTATCCAGTTTGGGATTTACCAAGAATAAAGTGGATTCCAACCTTTTCTACAAGGTTGAGGAAGGCAATCCAGTGATACTACTTTTGTATGCGGATAACCTGTTTGTTACAGGTGAAGATATATTGATTGCCGACACGCAGCGGAAGCTTGCTGCCGAGTTCGAGATGAAGAACTTGGGGATGATGCACTATTTTTTTTGGCATGGAGGTGTGGCAGAGTGTAGATGGAATCTTCCTTGGACAAGGGAAGTATGCAGTAAGAGATCCTGAAGAGGCCATGGCCACACCTATGACATCGAATCTGAAGCTTCTATGTGATGCTTCATCTGAACCGGTTGATGTCTCCATGTATCGTTAGATGATAGGGTCCTTGATGTACTTGAAGAACACAAGACCAGACATTTGCTTTGATGTGAACACATTGAGCCAGTTCCTGATGGATCCGAGGAGTGTTCACCTGATTGCTGTAAAGCATGTTCTGAGGTACCTGAAGGGTACAGTAGATTATGGGCTCAAGTATGAAGCGAATCAAAAGTTTAACCTGCAGGGTTATGTTGATTCAGATTGGGCTGGCAGTGCTGCAGATAGGAAGAGCACATCTGGGTGCTGCTTCAGTATGGGATCAGGTGTGATCTCTTGGTTTAGCAGGAAGCAGTCCTGCGTGGCACTGAGTACAGCTAAGGAAGAGTATGTTGCATCATGTTCAGCTAGCTGTGAGGTAGTATGGCTATGCAAGCTACTGTCTGATTTATTTGATCTCCCGTTGGATGCTACTGGTATCTTCTGTGATAACCAGAGTTGTGTGAAACTGTCCGAGAACCCAGTGTTTCATGACAGGTCAAAACACATTGAGATCAAATATCACTATATCAGGGATATGGTGCAGAGAGGAGTCGTGAAGCTCCTGTATGTTGCGACGGACGAGTAGATTGCAGATGTGCTAACGAAGCCACTAGTCAGGGTGAAGTTCAAGTACTTCAGAGAGAGGCTTGGCGTTCTTCAGATCGAGGACACTTCGAGGAAGAAGTGATGGACACATTTGCTGAAGCCATTCCAAGCATGTTGGAAGGGGGATCCTTCACATGGCGGTGGATGTAAGCACTGGATGATGAGCATCAAGATGATGTTCTAGTTTCTGCTGGATATGATCAATTGGATCATTATATGTATATATGTATGCATCATGTTAGGATGTTGGATATGATCAGTTGGATCACTTATGTATGTACGCATCATGTTGGATGTTGATGGATACATTGTGTGGATCATGTATCTTTGTATGATCAGGTAGATCATGTATGTTGATGGATACATTGTGTGGATCATGTATCTTTGTATGATCAGGTAGATCATGTATGCTGATGGATACATTGTGTGGATCATGTATCTATGTATGTATCAGGTAGATACATTGTATATGTTGATAGGTATCAGGTAGATACTTGGTGTGCATCAGATGGATGCATTGTATGATCAGGATGATCGTGGATGACAAGCTTCTCCAGATGACATACAGCAGGATGTTGCAGTGAGGATGATCAGGATGATCATGTGTACATCAGGATGATGTATGATGAGTATTAGATGATACTTTGTGGCCGTGGATCAGGTTGTGCAGGTAAGCATGTAATTTATGCCTTGGGAGATTTGCAGATGGTCTTTCGAGGTTTTTCCTATGGCATGTAATTCGGTGCCCTGGGACATCTGGAAAATGCTCTTTCGAGGTTTTGCTTGGGAGGACATATAATTTGTGCCCTGGGAGATCTGCAGATAGTCTTTCAAGGTTTTGCCTATGGCATGTAATTCGGTGCCCTGAGATATCTGGCAGATGCTCTTGCAAGGTTTTGTCCTATGGCATGTAATTTGCTCCTGGGAGATCTGGACAGGATGAAAAAGGCCTCAGATGCTTCAGCCAGGTTTTGCCATGACCACATGTAATTTGCTCCTGGGAGATCTGGACAGGATGAAAAAGGCCTCAGATGCTTCAGCCAGGTTTTGTGGTGATATCACATGTAATGTGCTCCTAGGAGATCCGACAGGTAGAGCCATGTGCTCGTAACAGCCTGGGATGCTTCAGCCAGGTTTTGTGATGGGTCACATGTAATGTGCTCCTGGGAGATCCTACAGGTAGAGCTGTGTGCTCATAATAGCCTGGGATGCTGCAGCCAGGTTTTGTGACGCACGTAATAAGTCCTGAGGATTCCACAGTATGGCCAGTGATGACGAAGACCTGCAAGTGGTGGGCCTACATCTAGTATGAAAAAGGACTGGCTTTGTAGAACTTCCTATGACAAGTAGATTCAGAGATTGATTGACATAGCAATAGCAATGATGATGATGATGATGATGATTCAGAGAAGATGACTTGTGCTAGAAGACCTGTGCTGAGAAACACCTTCCTAGTTAAGAGGGAGTGTTGATGTATATGTAACTTCGGAATGTATTTCATATATGTATGTTGTATGTACTGTAAGTTTTAAACCTTAACAGTGAAGTACAAACATATATCGATTCTTAAGCATTTACAGACAATACACAATGGCACACACATTACACAGAGATTTTCACCTGGAAACCCTTAACCGGGAAAAACCAGCAAAACTTAGAGCCGCATAGCTCCTTTTTCATTATATGTTTATTTTACATGTACAATACAATAAATGGTATTCTGCAGCATCTAAAAACCCTAATTCGTTTACCCGAATTAGGTTACAACCCTAATTCCTTTTACCGGAATTAGATAGAGTACAATGGGTCGAAAATCGCGAAAAAGCAAAAAAGCAACCCAAAAAAAAATTGCGCTCCGCGCGGACTCCGGGGGCCTAACGGCCCCCTCCGTGTCGTTTCGGAACCTAACGGTCCGAAACGAAGGGGGTGGGCCCTGTCGGGCTACCCCCCCCTCTAAACCCCCCCCTCCGGACGCGCCCGGCGCAGGCGAATCGAAGGTGCCGTAGGGATCGTGTTGTACACGCAGCGACCATGTGAAGAGATATAACATACCCAACATTCTCCCACTTGTTGTTCTCTTCACATACAGGAGAAATTTATGACTTCAACAATTCAGGGCAACAATGCCCATGTTCTCTTTGCACCAAGAGAACTTCTGAGTACTCACAGACTTTGTCAAAGAGTCTGCAACATTTACCAAAGTGTCAACCTTTTCCAGCAACACTTTGTTCTGTTCAACCATGTCTCTGACGAAATGGTACTGCACATCAATGTGCTTTGTCCTCGAGTGATAAGCAGGGTTCTTTGCCAGAAATATTGCACTTGAGCTATCACAACCAATTTTTACTGCATTCTGAACAAAACCAATACCTGAACACAATCTTTGCAACCATACAGCTTCCTTACTTGCATGGGTAGCTGCCATGTATTCAGCTTCTGTAGTTGAGAGTGCAACTACAGCTTGTCTTCTACTCATCCAACTGATTGCTCCTCCAAATAGATTAAAAACGTAGCCACTTGTAGATCTTCTGTGATCAAGATCTCCAGCCCAGTCAGCATCAGCAAATCCTTGTATATCTATCTCTCTGTTTAGACCGGGTCTTCCTTGGTAGCAGATTGCAGAATCTGTAGTGCCACGCAAATACCTGAAGACCCTTTTTACTGCAGTCCAATGTTCCTTTCCTGGTTTTGACATGTATCTACTCAAAAATCCCACTGCATGGGCTATATCTGGTCTAGTACAGACCATGGCATACATCAGACTGCCAACTGCACTAGCATATGGAACATGATACATGTCCTCTACCTCTTCTTGTGTAGTGGGACACTGTTCTGCAGATAACCTTACACCTACAGGAATGGGCACCTTCACTGGTTTGCTTTCCTGCATATTAAATCTCTTCAATATCGTTTCAACATATTTCCTCTGATTTAACCAGAGTTTCCTGTTTTCACGATCTCTTTTTATTTCCATGCCCAAAATGAAATTTGCAGCACCAAGATCTTTCATGTCAAATTCAGATGACAGCTGATTCTTGACATCCTTGATGATTTCTTTGTTGTTTCCAATTAGCAACATATCATCAACATACAATATTACATAAATAAAATGATCACCAATTAGCTTAAAATAAACACAGTGATCAGCTTTGCTTCTTGAGAAACCAAGTCCCAGTATATAAGTATCAAATTTTTGATACCACATTCTGGGAGATTGTTTCAAACCGTAGAGAGACTTTTTCAGCTTACAGACAAGCTCCTTTCTTCCTTTCACCACAAACCGTTCTGGTTGCTTCATATAGATCTCTTCATTAAGATTCCCATGTAGGAAAGCCGTCTTTACATCCATCTGTTCTACTTCAAGATCAAAAGCAGCAGAAATAGATAGAAGAAATCTAATAGAAGTCAATTTTGCAACAGGTGAAAAAATCTCACCAAAATCGATGCCCTCAATTTGGGAGTAACCTTTCGCTACTAGTCGAGCCTTGTACTTCTCCACTTTACCTGCTGCATTTAACTTCTTCTTGAATACCCATTTGCTTCCAATAGGCTTTCTTCCTTCTGGCAACTCAACCAGATCCCATGCCTCATTTTTGTCCAAGGCATCCATTTCTTCTATCATGGCCTTCTTCCATAGTTTACTATCTTCTGAATCCATTGCCTCTTTAGCAGTTCTAGGATCATCATCAGTAATAGATAACACAAAATTAGAACGAAAATCAGGGGGACTGTACCTTTCAACTTGCCTTCTTTCTCGGTCAGATCTCCTCAATACCGGAGTCTGTGGATCCGCCTCTTCATCTGATTCAGACGATTCTGCCTCCTCATCTGATTCAGACGAATCTGGTTCCTCAAAAGATTCACCTCTTTCATCCTTGATATCAAAGTGTAGCTTCTCTGAATCCTTTTCCTTTGGTACATCCTCAATCTTGGAAGTGCTTTCAGCTTCTCTGAAGATCACATCTCGACTGTAAACTGTTTGCCTTTTTACTGGGTTCCACAGCTTGTAACCTTTCACTCCATCCTTGTAACCAATGAAGATACATTTTTCCGCTTTATTATCCAACTTGCTCCTTTTCTCCTTTGGAACATGTACAAAAGCATCACACCCAAACACTCTGAGATGAGAGAGAGAGGGTTTCTTACCAGTCCAAACCTCATGAGGTGTCTTGTCAACCAACGCTGATGTGGGTGTCCTATTCACTAGGTAACACGCAGTGTCAACAGCTTCTGCCCAGAAATGTTGTGCTAGACCTGCACCACTGAGCATACTCCTTGCCTTTTCCATCAATGTCCTGTTCATCCTTTCCGCAACCCCATTCTGTTGAGGTGTGTATGGAGTAGTCTTTTGCCTTGCTATTCCACACGTTTTACAGAACTCCTCAAATTCACTTTCACAGAATTCGCCACCGTTATCTGTTCTGAGTACTTTTATTTTCTTCTCAGTTTGATTCTCTACAAGAGCCTTAAATTCTTTGAATCTATTAAAAACCTCAGATTTCTTATGCAGGAAATAAATCCAAGTTTTCCTTGAGAAATCATCTATAAATGAAACATAATACACAGATTTACCAAGTGATGGAACATGCACAGGTCCAAAAACATCACTGTGTATTAACTCTAAGATTCCTTTAGCTCTTACAACACCAGATGAGAATCTTACTCGATTCTGTTTACCATATAAGCAATGTTCACAGAAATCAAAATCTAATGTGAAATCAGACATGCCTTCAGCCATACTTTTACCTTGTAATAGTCGAAGACCCTTTTCTCCAATATGTCCCAGCCTTCGATGCCATAGCGATGTCTTCTCACTAGAGACAGTAAGGACTCTGTCTCCTTCATTTTTACCCTCAGAAACAATAGTGCTGTTACATCCATTTTTGAAGGTGCTTCCCAACAACTTGTATAGAGTTCCAATCCGAACTCCCCTCATCAGCACCAATGACTCTCGAACCATTTTGCATGTGTTCTTTTCAAATAGAGTTTTCACACCTGCATCATCCATTTTACTTACAGATATAAGGTTTCTAGCCAACTTTGGAATGTGCAGAACCCCGGGAAGAGTTTTAACCCTTCCATCTTTGAGCAGTAGCTTGACCTTTCCTCGACCTATGATTTTCGCTACCGAGTTGTCTCCCAGAAATACATCTCCTCCATCATACTTTTCGTATTCAGAAAACCACTCCCTGTGGGGAGTCATATGATAAGACGCACCTGAGTCAATCAACCACGAATCATGCTCTGCATGTGTACTTGAAGATGCCAGATACACATCTCCTCCTTCCTCTGTAGATTCTTTCCCATCTGCGGATGGAGCGTCATTAGGTCCTCTACTTTTATCAGTAATTTTCGATTTACAATCCTTCTTGTAATGCCCAGCTTTTCCGCACTTCCAGCATTTTCTTACAGAAGGTCCTGGAGATTTAGATCTCCCTCTAGATTTAGATCTACCACCTGAAGACTTATTTTTAGATCTGTCTCCAGGGCGACCTCTTACAAATAAGGCATCCTTGGCTGAACTATCTATGGATTTCCGCCTCATTTCCTCCGATAGTAGGGATGCAACCACATCATCGAAGTTTAGCGTGGTTGCATTACTCCCAATAGCTATGACCAGATTATCCCATGAATCTGGCAAAGAGCACAACAGACTAATACACTTTTCATCATCATCAAGTTTAATACCAACAGATGTCAACTGACTTACTAGAGTATTGAAGGCGTTTAGATGCTCTGAAACAGAGTCTCCATCAGTCATCCTCAGAAGGTACAATTTCTTTCGCAGAAATAACTTATTTACCAGGGACTTTGACTGATACAGACTTCCCAGTTTATCCCATAGCTTCTTTGCAGTGTCTTCTCCAGATACGTTCACCAATACCGAATCTGCAAGGCAAAGACGAATAGTGCTCCTTGCTTTCCTTTCCAGCTTTTCCCATTCTTCTTTTACCGCACCAGAGGGCATGGTACCTGGATCTACTGCGATCCATTGTTCTCTATCTACCAGAAGATCTTCCATCTTGAGCTTCCATAGCTCAAAGCTATGACCATTAAATTTCTCAATCTCGAATCTAGAACTGCTCGCCATTCTTTAAACAAAGAATAAATCACCGCTCCCACTGAAACCAGGTTTATCACAAATCCAAGATCGAGCCAAACCCCTGGAAACAAAGGCGTCCCTCTGAACCCAAAATTGCTCTGATACCAAATGTAAGTTTTAAACCTTAACAGTGAAGTACAAACATATATCGATTCTTAAGCATTTACAGACAATACACAATGGCACACACATTACACAGAGATTTTCACCTGGAAACCCTTAACCGGGAAAAACCAGCAAAACTTAGAGCCGCATAGCTCCTTTTTCATTATATGTTTATTTTACATGTACAATACAATAAATGGTATTCTGCAGCATCTAAAAACCCTAATTCGTTTACCCGAATTAGGTTACAACCCTAATTCCTTTTACCGGAATTAGATAGAGTACAATGGGTCGAAAATCGCGAAAAAGCAAAAAAGCAACCCAAAAAAAAATTGCGCTCCGCGCGGACTCCGGGGGCCTAACGGCCCCCTCCGTGTCGTTTCGGAACCTAACGGTCCGAAACGAAGGGGGTGGGCCCTGTCGGGCTACCCCCCCCTCTAAACCCCCCCCTCCGGACGCGCCCGGCGCAGGCGAATCGAAGGTGCCGTAGGGATCGTGTTGTACACGCAGCGACCATGTGAAGAGATATAACATACCCAACATGTACTCCTATAGAGATGGTATTATTCCTCTATACGGAAGTGTCGTCATTTATATTGTAAATGTCGTAACTTATACTTGATGGGTTATTAGACCACCTTGTTGGGGTCAGCCCTGTATAAGTCATGTGGGTCAAAGGGTTATTAGACCACCCTATTGGGGGTCGGCCATGTGGGTCGAAGGGTCATTAGACCACCCTATTGGGGGTCGGCCTAATCAGCATTATGTTATGTGGTTAAGTTCGATCCTACATGAGTTATGTAAAAGGCAAGTTAAGTCAAGTATAAATAGAGTGTGGGAGGCACTCTATTTGATCACTCACTTCTCACTCATGAACTCAAGGGAGAGTGGCGCACTTGTGGAGGAGGAGGCTCTGCTGCTAGAAGAAGACTATCTCTTGTATTCTGGTTGTATCATTTCTCTATCTATCTCTGAGGAAGTTATTGGGGTTTTTCACCTCTATGGTTTTCCCCAAGTAAATCTGTGTGTCTCTTGTGTGCTTGCATTATTGTCTCCATGATTGATATGTTGTACATGTTGTTCTCTCAGTTAAGATCCTAGATCAAATTGAATTAAATTCTGAAAATTTAACATCATCCACATGAATACGTCTGGGAGTTATTCGCCGTCCGGTTGATAGTCGAGGCAAGGGAGTCGGAAAGGAAGTACGAGTCTCGTCAATGGTTTGTTGTGGCCCTTCATTCACAAATTGGTCCTGTAAGGGAGTGTGTTCGTCATGTGTGTGATCTTCTTAGGGAGTTTTCCAGTTAAGAACTTGTTCAACATCCATTCCTTCACACTCGACATCAGGAAATATTTGATTGACTTCAACCAATTCATCATTGCTTGTTGATGGATCTAAGGCACTAACATTTTGATTTCTATGGTTTTGCATGTACAACCTGGCATTTTCTCTTATCTCATGGGCCTTTTCAGGGGGCAACCGCATCCTTCTAGACTTTCTTTTATTATTACATTTGTTTCCCATATTCAATACATTTTTTGGAAAAACAAAAATATCACCCATGCAAGAATGAACAACAAACAAGGTATTAAAACTCGATGTGCATGATTATTAAAGCTCGATGTAGAAATTGATTATGTATAACAACATCTAGTGAGAATGTTTTCATATAATCTTAAAAGCTCATACTCACTTCATTTTCATGGTATGGATGAGGGAAAATAGCCCCAAAAGACTAAGAATTTTCAATTGTTTAGGTGTTTGTGTGAGTTGTTGTAATGAAACCATGAGGAATTCAACAAATGTTTGTCTACTAGATGGAGGAATGTGATTATGAAATGTTATTGGTGGTGATGCAAGTAATTTTTTTTTATTATCTTCATGAAAGGTTGAAAGCATTGCTTGGTGCATGTTGTAGTTTTTTTTTCGTAAGATATTTTTATTGTCTATGTTGAAGATTAAGAAGACTAAAATAGATCTATCATACAATTCATGAGGAAAAACCAAAATAGATGCCATTCAAAGAAGTGAATGAAGACTAAAATACATTTAACAAGATAAAATTGTCACCATACCTCAAGGATTATGATTGCTCTTTGCTTCAAATGTAAAATGCTCCTTTGATGTGTCCACTATATGTAAGAAAGGTTCATGTGTGTCCAAGTAGCATGAGAATTCAATCCAAGGAGCCAAATAGAGTCCAACTGCTGTGTATTCACTCAAATGATCCAAATAGAGCCCAAGAGGTGTGTATTCAATCCAAATAGCCAAATAGAGCCCCAAATGTTGTGTATTCTATCCAAATGGTCAAGGAAGCACCAAATGGTGATCTTGTTGGACTGTATGTGTGTTACACCAAAATTTCATCACCCTTGTGCAAGTGTCGCAAATGGTTCAAGTGTCGTCATCACGATCATTACAAGTATCGTCATTATGACCAAGTGTTGTCATCATGACTGTTGTGATAATGTTTCCATCTTGACCATTATGTAAAGTCTTTGCTATTTTACCTAAACCCACTTTAGAGTAAAAACACATCCCTGAAGTTTCCCATGACTGGAGGGCTTAACTGACCTACTTTTCAAGGTCATCGCAGTTTGCATTTGTGCAACATGCGACGTCGCAGGTTGTCCTAATGAAACTTGCGACGATGTCAGTTATTTGGATAAAAGAGTATCTTCGAACCCATTCTCAAAGATGAGTGATGTGGAGGCCTATCCCTAGACTCTAGGTGATGTGGCATTTCGGTTCCTAACCTAATGGGAGGATCCCTTAACCATCTCCCCCTAATCCTCAACCTATCCTATCTCTTTAGCCCAATATAAACACCCACTTTCTCCATGGGAGGGGGGAATGTCTATGGTACCCTTATGCTGGTAGAACCCACATTGGTGATTGGGAAGCTTGTACCATCTTGGAGGCTTGGCTTGGACATGTTGGATGGAGGATGCGACGTTGAGGCTTTGGTTGTAGCTTCATCCTTTCTATGTATTCCCACTTTTATACAGTTAATATAATCTCTTTCCATAAACTGTTGTCTCATTGATGATGATGTTTAGAGTTTTCTTCCTTAACTGTTAACTTAGATCAATCATATGAAATGTATGCTTTTACTGTTTGCTAGTATCTAGATGTTCAACAGGGTCTTGCAGCTAGAGATCTGACGACGCTGGAGCATTGGATCAACAAAGAGAAAAGGGATCTGCAAATCTGAGGTAAGCTATCTATCCACTAGTTTGCACTTCTATTGATCTAGGAAAGTAGATCTATATTATGTTTGATTTGTTCTAGACTCGCATTGAGCTAGGGAGATCACGCCTTAGATCCGTCTTTGGTAGATTGTCCATTAACAGTGTGAAAAGAGCCAACAAAACGCGATGAAGCAGGGAGAAATTTCAGGAGAAGAGTGCGGGTGTTTTTCTAAATTTCATCTTCAGCAGGGACGTGCACGTGCCAAGGAGCACTTGCGCGCCAAAGGCGCGTGCACGCCTATGCTGAACATTGTATAGTTCGGTGGGTAACGTTCACTACATTCATTACCCAATAAATGTAAATGTGTCGGTTTATTCCTAGAGCCCCTCCCCCATAAAATCCTTTAGGCCCTATTCTAACCCATAATCCCTAAGTGCATTTAAGTGCTTCTAGGTGTTTAGGGGTGATGATGGAGATGTTGATGAGGAAGGGGGAGATGACAATGAAGATGAGGAGGATGATGCAGATGATGATGATGAATATGTCAAGATGATGATGACGATGGTGATGATGATGATGAAGATGATGTTGATGATGGAGATGTTGATGAGGAAGGGGGAGATGACAATGAAGATGAGGAGGATGATGCAGATGATGAGGATGATTGTGAAGATGATGATGATGATGAATATGTCAAGATGATGATGACGATGGTGATGATGATGATGAAGATGATGATGATGATGACGATGATGGAGATGTTGATGAGGAAGGGGGAGATGACAATGAAGATGAGCAAGATGATGTAGATGATGACGATGATGGTGAAGATGATGATGAATATGTCAAGATGATGATGACGATGGTGATGAGGACATGGTGATGATGATGATGAAGATGATGATGATGAGGAAGGGGGAGATGACAATGAAGATGAGGAGGATGATGCAAATGATGATGATGATGATGATGTCAAGATGATGATGACGATGTTGATGAGGACATGGTGATGATGATGATGATGATGATGGAGATGTTGATGAGTAAGGGGGATATGACAATGATGATGAAGAGGAGAACGATGATGATGAGGAGGAGGAGGAGGATGATGATGGTGAGGATGATGATGATGATGGTGATGATAAAGAGGAGGACGTTGATGATGGTGATGAGGATGATGATGGTGATGGTGATGATGGTGATGAGGATGAGGATGATGATGGTGATGGTGATGATGGTGATGAGGATGATGATGATGATGGTGATGAAGATGATGATGATGATGATGATGATCACGATCATCATCATCAACATCATCATCATCATCATCATCATTATCACCATATTCATCATCATCATCATCATCATCATCAGCGTCATCAGCATCGTGATCATCATCATCACCATATTCATCTTCATCATCATCATCATCATCACCATATTCATCATCATCATCATCAGCATCATGAGGATGATTATGATGATGGAGATGAGGATGATGGTGATGAGGATGATGATATTGCTGGTGATGAAGATGGTGATGATGATGATCACGATCATGATGGTGATGATGATGAACAAGATGATGATGATGAGGATGATGGTGATGATGATGATGGTGATGAAGATGAAGATGATGATGAAGATATCCATCATCACATCTTCTTCATCATGATGAGTACAACAATGAAGATGATGATGATGATGATGAATATGATCATCATTAGCATCACCATCATCATATTCGTCGTCATCATCATCATCATTATCATCATCATTGTCGTCATCATCATCATCTGATTCATCATCATTTTCATCATCATCATCATCATCATCATCATCAAAATCATCTTCATCGTCATCATCATCTTCATTAAAGTCATTATCATCACCATCATCATCATCACCATCTTCATCATCATATGATCATGGTCACGATCATCATCATCATCATGAAGATCATGATGAAGATGGTGATGATGATGATGGTGATGATGATGATGATGAAGATGATCATGATGATGACGATGGTGATGAAGATGATCATGATGATGATGAATAATGGAGATGATGATGATGATGATGAATATGCAACACATCATCCTCATCATCATGATCACTTTCATCATCATCCACAACATGATCATCATCACCATCTTCATCGTCATCATCATCATCCTCATCATCATCCTCATCATCATGATCATATTCATCATCATCCACAACATGATCATCATCACCATCTTCATCGTCATCATCATCATCATCATCATCCTCATCATCATGATCATATTCATCATCATCTTCATCATCATCCACAACATGATCATCATCACCATCTTCATTGTCATCATCATCATCATCATTGTGAGGACGAGGATGATGATGATGATGATGACTAATGGAGATGATGATGATGATGATGATGAAGATGATGAAGAATATGCAGCACATCATCCTCATCATCATGATCATCTTCATCATCATCAACACCATGATCATCATCATCAACTTCATCATCATCATCATCATTGTGTGGACGAGGATGTGATGATGATGATGATGATGGTGATGATGATGATGATGATGACGATGGTGGATGATGATGACTATGAGTACGATGATGAAGATGATGATGATGATGATGATGATGATGATGATGATGAATATGATCATTATCAAAATCATCATATTCGTCATCATCATCTTCATTAGTCATCATCAGCACCATCTTCAACATCATCATCATATGATCATGGCCACGATCATCACTGTCTTCCTCATCATAATAGTCATCTTCATCTTCATCATCATACTCATCATCGCCATCTTCCTCATAATCATCATCATCATTGACATCTTCATCACCATCTTTGTATCATCATCATCATCATCATCTTCATCATCATCATTGATGATGATGATGATGATGACGATGACGAAGATGTTGTTGATGATGATGATGGTGAGGAAGAGGGTGATGATGATGATGATGATGATGTTCATGTTGATGATAAAGATGATGACGAATATGCAACACATCATCATCATCATCATATTCATATTCGTCATCATCATCATCATCTTCTTCTTCATGATGATATGATGATGATGATGGTGGTGGTGGTGGATGATGATGAATATGAGTACGATGATGATGATGACTAATAGAGATGATGATGATGATGATGATGATGATGATGATGATGATGAAGATGATGAGGAATATGCAACACATCATCATCATCTTCATCATCATCAACAACATGATCATCATCATCAACTTCATCATCATCATTGTGAGGATGATGAAGATGATGATGATGATGATGATGATAATGATGGTAATGGTGGTGGATGATGATGAACATCAGTACGATGATGAAGATGATGATGTTTATGACGAATATGATCATCATCATCATCATCAAAATCATCATAGTTGTCATCATAGTCATCATCATCAGCATCGTCATCATCCTCATCCTCCTCATCATCATCATGTGAACATGGTCACGATCATCATTGTCTACATCATCATAATAGTCATATTCATCATCCTCATCTTACTCGTCATCACCATCATCCTCATCATCATTATCATCATCGTCATCATCATCTTCGTCATGATGATGATGATGATGATTATGATTATGATGACGATGAGGATGATGAAGATCATGATGATGATGAAGATGATGATGATGATGATGATGATGATGACGACGATGATGATGACGACGATGATGATGATGACTAATGGAGATGATGATGAAGATGATGAAGAATATGTAGTACATCATCATCATCCACAACATGATCCACAACATGATAATCATCATCATCTTCATCATCATCGTCATCATCATCATTGTGAGGATGAGCATGAAGATGATGATGATGATGATGATGATGATGATGATGACGATGACGATGATGATGAATATGATGATGATGATGACTAATGAAGATGATAACTAAGGGAGATGATGATGATGATGATGATGTTGATGATGAAGATGATGACGAATATGCATCACATCATCCTCATCCTCATCATCATCTTCATAATCATCAACAACATGATCATCATCATCATCTTCATCATTATCATCATCGTCATCATCATCGTCATCATTGTGAGGACGAGGACAATGATGATGATGATAATGATGATATGATGATGATGGTGGTGGTGGTGGTGGATGATGATGAATATGAGTACGATGATGAAGATGATGATGATGATGACAAATATGATCATCATCATCAAAATCATCATATTCGTCATCATCATCACCATCTTCATCATCCTCAACGTCGTCATCATCATCATCATATGATCATGGTACAATCATCATTGTCTTCATCATCATCTTCATCATCCTCATCATACTCGTCATTGCCATCTTCTTCATCATCATCTTCGTATCATGATGATGATGATGATGATGACGAAGATGTTGTTGATGATGATGATGAGGAAGAGGGTGATGACGAAGATGATGATGATGATGAATATGAGTATGATGATGAAGGTGATGATGATATTGATGATCATCGTACTCATCATCAACATCATCACCATCATCACCATCAATGGTGATGCTGAGGATGATAATGATGATGATGATGACGTTGACGATGAAGATGATGACCTAGATGTTGATGATGATGATGATGACGTTGACGATGAAGATGATGACCTAGATGTTGATGATGATGAGGAAGAAGAGGGTGGTGACGATGATGATGATGGTGTTGATGATGACAATGATGATGATGACAAAGATGATGATGACGATGACGATGATGATGAAGATGATGATGATGATGGTGATGAGGATGAAGAAGACGATGATGATGGAGATGAAGATGTTGATGATGAGGACGATGGTGATGAATATGATGATAATGATGATGAAGAAGATGGTGATGATGGAGATGTTGATGAGGAAGGGGGAGATGACAATGATGATGAAGATGTTGATGATGATGGTGATGGTGATGATGATGATGATTAGATGATTATGATGAAGATGATTATCATGATCATGAGCATCATCATCTTCATCATCATCATATTCATCACCATTATGATCATCATCCTCATCACCATCATCCTCATCATCATCATCACCATCATCCTCATCATCCTCATCATCATCTTCATCACCATTGTAATCATCATCAAAATCTTCATCATCATCACCATCATCTCATCATCATCATCATCATCATCATCAACATCTTCATCATCATTTTCATCTCCCCCTTCCTCATCAACATCTCCATCATTGTCTTCTTCTTCATCATCACATATTCATCAACTTTATGTATCCCCTTGACAAAGGAAATTAAATAAACCATATAAAGGGCTACAATAACGCGTATGCGCACCTACACGTGTGCGCCTTTAGTAGTGCGTACATGCACCTACACGTGATTAGGTACGTGTGCACGCATTTGCGTGTGCGCGTATGTTTGCGCATGTGTGTTGGAATTCAAATTGTTTTTGGAACCCTTGCAAGCTTGGAATTAGCTTCAGATTGCACCTTTAGGCTCGGTCCGATTTATTTGTGATTTATGGCAAAACACATCAAATGCTGTAACTTTCTATTTTTCACAACTAGTTCTGCATATGCTCCACGAGTGCACTGTAGATGAAATTGCATACACTTGTCGAGCTCTGTGTGCAGATTCTAAATATATAATTTTTTAATAGATCTGTTGTTGTTTTCTATTTTTAATTCATTTTTAACTGCACTCATGTCAAATTTGTAAAAAACAAAGGTCGTTTATTTGGTCTATAACTTTTGATTGGCTTACCTATTTCGAAAATGAAAAAGAACCCGCACAAGAGCACAAAAATACCTACAACTTTAAAAAAAAAATGTTTTGATTATTTTTAGACCATGAGATGGTGGCTCAACACTTGACCATGTCGTTTTAAGGCTTCACTGACTTCGGTAATTTATAAAAAATAAAAAATTGACTTTTAAAATTTTGGAAAAGTAGCCCCGCACAAGATTCGCCCGTTGCCTACACCTCTACATATTTTTTTCCATGAAAGTTGAAAATTTACATAGCAAACAAGTGGCTCAACAAAAACATGTGCATTATGTTTGAGAAAAAAAATAACATACCAATCTTCAAATAATGACCTTTTTGAGTGGTTATACCACTTTTCCATAAATAAAAGTTATATATTCTGAAAGGTCATCCATTTTTCTACGTTTTATCTTTATACACCTAATCTGAAAAAAATTTGTAGATACCTCTAATAATTCATTTTAATGATAATATTTATGTTTTTCCAGAATGTCATTGCAACTAACGTGTCATAATTGGGTATCATTACCTTGCACCAGTCCCTAAATTTAAGGAGAAGATGTGATGCGATAAATAGTTAGATAGTAAGAGAAAATTAAAATATTATAAGATAAATATTTGTTACAATATTCACATTCCTAAACTTTTAACTCATCACAACTATAATAATTTAGAAATGTTTTTTTTTAAGTTTTTTTAACATTAAAAATTATATTAAAAAAACAAATAACTCACTTTTTAAATTCATATCATCATGACCATTATCATTTGATGTAAGAATATCTTAATATTTAATTATATATTATCATTATGACCGTTATCATTTGATGTAAGAATATCTTAATATTTAATTATATATTATCATTATGACCATTATCATTTGATGTAAAAATATCTTAATATTTAATTATATTAAATTCAATTGTTTATATTATTTTGAATGTTTAAAATATAATAAATTATAGTTTAAAAATTTATATTATAAAAATGTAATATTTAATTTAAAATATCTTGCAATAATTTTAAAATTATATAATATTTTAATATTTAATCTAAAATATTTTATAAATTCTTTTAAATATTTAATATTTTAATAAATTATGATTTTAAAATTTTATGAATATGAAAATAAAAAATAAGATAAACCGCTCTTATTATTTACACATGCATAATCATCTACACTTGGTAACCATACACGCATTTTCCAAACACATATCTTTGCTCTACAAACATTGCCCAAAGACATATCTATATAAAAGGAAAACTCTTAACAAATTGCATGCATTGGTTATTAATCTCTCTACAATTATTGTTCGGCTACACAGGGTACTACCAAAGGACCGAACACCAAGAGAAACCACTTCACACAAACAGATCACAGATCAACACACCGATGTTTTGACGTGGTTTAAACCCTCTTGAGGGAAACACTCCATGACCCCGGCCAAATAGCTTCTACGGGACAATTTATTATGCAAAGAAAGAAAGTTACAAATGAGCTTCTCATAATCGATCAACTAAACAATGACCCTCCATGCTCTTTAAATAGAGATCATGGACCATTCGGGTGTTAAGCCACGGATCAAGGTCAGGTATGATCTAAGAGAAGTTGAGCTGTCAGATCACTCTATGTCGGGAACATATCGTGACCGTCGGATTAAGTATTTACAAATGCATACTAATGCATACTAAAGAAACACACTATCCCTAACGGATATATTACACAAGTTGATCTTAACTAACTCCTAAGTGTCTAAATATCCTAACATCCCCCCTTAAGAATAACTTGGGATAGGATTGAAGGATTTACAAAAGTAACACTATTAGGAGAAGGAAGGAGGCATTAGAACCTATCCCCCCTTAATGACAAGTTCCTGAACTCCTAACATAGATCGAAGTTTAGAAAACTTCATTTTTGTAAGAGACTTGGTGAAGATGTCTACAACTTGATCATCTGTAGGGCAAAAAGGCACTTCAAGAACACGATCATGAACAAGATTTCTGATGAAGTGCATATGTAGCTCAATGTGTTTGCTGCGTTGATGTAGAACTGGATCTTTGGCAAGCTTGATAGCACTTTGATTGTCGTACCAAAGTGGAGTAGGTTGCTGGTGCTCGAATCCAAACTCTGAAAGGATTTGTCAAAGCCATAAAGCTTCATGACTAGCATTAACTGTGGCTCGATATTCTGCTTCTGCTGAAGAAAGAGAAAGAGCTTGTTGTTTCTTACAAGCCCAAGTGATAGGTCCAGATCCTAGACTGAAAACATAACCTACAATAGACTTTCGATCATCAGGATCGCCAGCCCAATCTGAATCGGTGAAACCAACCAACAAAGGTTTCCCCCTGTACTGTAATGAATCACAAACTGAACTGTACCTCGAATATATTGAAGTATTCTTTTAGCTGCTTTCCAGTGACTTTCATGAGGTGTCTGGATATAACAGGCAACACAACCAACAACAAAGGAAAGGTCAGGACAGGAATGAGTCAACTATAAGAGACTACCAACAAGCTGACAATACAAGGTGGCATCGACTTCAGGTGAAGTACAAGTGGAAAAAAGTTTGACTCCAGACTGGAAGGGAGAAGAGGTTGGTGTACAATCTTCCATGTGAAAGCAACGAAGAAGGTCACAAGCATACTTAGACTGAGAAATAAAGATTCCTTCTTTGGTTTGCAGGACTTGGAGACCAAGAAAATAATGCAAATGTCCTAAGTCTGACATTTCAAAATTTTGTTTAAGACTCGATTTCACATGGGTTATAAGCTTAGGGTCACTACTAGTAAGAATAAGGTCATCAACATATAGAACAAGTATGATGAGATGGTTTCCTACTTTCTTGGTATAGACATTGGGGTCAGAATGACATCTAGAAAAACCAGTGTCAAGGAAAAAGTTATCCATTTTGGCATACCAAGATCTAGGAGCTTGCTTAAGTCCATATAAGGATTTCTTAAGGCGGCAGACAAGGCTAGAGTTATTCTGAACATATCCAGGAGGTTGTTCCATGTAAATTTCTTCCTGTAAATCACCATGTAAGAAGACAGACTTGACATCCATTTGATGGACTTCCCAGTTATGTAAGGCTGCAAGGAAAAGAACAAGGCGGATGGAGTTCATTTTTGTGATGGGAGCAAAGGTTTCATTGTAGTCAATCCCTTCAACTTGGGAAAAACCTTTGGCAACTAACCTTGCCTTAAGTCTTTCAACACTTCCATCTGATGCATACTTAGTTTTGTAGACCCATTTACATATGACACGTTTTCTTTCTTTTGGAAGAGGTACAAGATCCCAAGTATCGTTCGCCATTAAGGAACGATATTCTTCATCCATGGTTGCATCCCAATCTGGATTCCCTGAAGCTTCTGCAAAAGTTTTTGGATCATGATTCTTGGAAACTTGAGCCAAAAGAGAAGAGGCTCACTGAAACTGAGAACGTCTTTGATGTTGATCTTTAGGATCACCGGCAAGATCACCAACTGCTTCACATGTTGAACGGACCCATCGAGGAAGCACTTGTGCTGGTGCAACTAGACGAACATGAGCAGGCGGAGGTGGATTTTCATTCTCACTGTCATCATCAGAAACTGGAGTTGGAAACCTGTCAAGGAAGTTGGAAGAAGAAGAAGAAGGCACAAACGCCGAATCAAGCTCGCAGGCCAAAGATGGCACAATCGCCGAGTTAGGCTCGCAGGCCATGAGATTTTCATCAAATTTAGCATCTCTTCTAATGATTATATCATGAGAATGAGGTTGAAGAAGTCTATAACATTTTACATCTTCAGAATATCCAACAAATATGCACTTTTCACTTTTAGGCTGCAATGCTTTCCGTTTTTCATCCGAAATGTGAGCCCATGCTTCACTACCAAACACACGGAAGTGACTTACATCAGGTTTAGTTTTACTCCATGCTTCTTCCGGTGTTATACCTTGTAACGCTTTAGTGGGGGTGCGATTAACTATGTAATTTGCACAATTAATGGCTTCGGCCCAAAATTGAAGTCTTAGTCCCTTAAATTGGATCATACAATTAGCCATTTCTTTTAAAGTCCGATTCTTCCGCTCAGCTACACCATTTTGTTGTGGTGTATATGGAGCAGTGTGTTGTTGTTGGATTCCTTGTTCAGTGCAGAAAGTAGTGAACTTTTTGTTAACATATTCTCCTCCATTGTCAGATCTTAACTTAATAATTTGATGACCAGATTGTTTTTCAACAAGGGCCTAATAGGCCAAGAACATGTGAAATACTTCGCTCTTAAGTTTTAGGAAATAAACCCAAGTGCATCTGGTGTAATCATCAATGAAATTTAAGAAATATTTGAAACCAGAAAAGGAAGCAGATGGAAGAGGACCACACAGGTCACTATGCACAAGCTCCAAGGGAACCGGGATGTGCCAAGAGGCACGTTTGTCAAAACTGTCCCGATGATGTTTTTCGAGTACACAACCGAAACAAACACCATACCTACAAGATACCATCGGAAGACCTGTCACCATATTGTCTTTACATAGTTGTTGCAATGAGCGATAATTTAAGTGACCAAATCGCTCATGCCAAAGTTTGCTCAAGTTATCACTATGAGAAACAAAAACTGAAGGGAAAGGTGATGACCCAAAGTTGTTAAACTTATACAACCTGGTAATATCATCAACAATTCTGGTAGCTAGGACCTGTTGAGGATCTTTAAAATCCTTGATTACAACTTGGTGAGGTGTAAAGGTCACAGTTTTACCTTCACCAGAATGAGTGATATGATAGACTGATAACAAATTGCAGGAAATTCTTGGAACACATAGTATCACTAAAATGACCATTATCTACTGGAACTGTTCTAGCTCCTATAATACTTAGAGATCTATCATAACCAACAAATATTTGTTTGGTGTTACATTCATGCATATTAGAAAAGATGGCTTGATCCTTAGCCATATGATAAGATGCTCCAGAATCAATGAGCCATTCATTTGAAGTAGAAGAAGAAGATGCATTATAAGAATAACCAGAAGCACAAAGTGCATGTCCATGAGAGTCAGATCTTGAAGGCGAATCTAGGCTGATGTGGTTCTTCTTCATTGTTGCTTCCATGGCTGTCAGCTTCTTGAAACACTTAGATTCATCATGATTATCTTTCCCGCAATAGTTGTAATGACGCTTAGTCTTCTTGCCTTTTGGCTTGGATCCTTTGTCATTTTTTAAAGAAGGAGTTGAATGAGAGGGTTTTGGACCCTTGTTTGACTTATTATTGCGAAAATTTTGTTTCTTGGAAGGCTTGTACTTTTCTTTCTATTGGGACAATAAGGCTTTCCCAGATGTATCTGCATTGTTGATTATTCCAAGATGAATGAGTTTATCTTGCTCTCTAATCAAGGAATCACAAAAAGGATTCAATACTAGGCTCTTGATAGCTAGCTGCATTCAAAGATTCTTTCATGGACTAAAATATAGATACAAAAACAGAATGTGTAGGTCCAAGTTTGAAAAGAATATGATAAATACATTGTTTGTCTTCCCTCTTAATCTTACATTCTACACATAAGAGTTTTGTACTTAGATAAATAATCTTTAATGCATAAAAAGTCACTTGGATTTAAAGAAATCAACTCATTTTCAATTTGGTGACCTCGAATTTCATTGTGTTTATCAAACACAGATTCCAACTTGTTCCAAGCAGCATCAGGTTCATCAATTCCAGTTATGTGGAATCACAAATCAGTAGAGATTGACATCCCAATCAATCCATGAGCTTCGTTACATATATTTGCTTATTTTATTTTATTATCATCATCAGTGGGTTCTGTTTCTTTCCCTGAGGTAATTCTGAAAAGTCCCCTACTTCGTAGAACATCCTCCATATGAAATTTCCATGAGAAATAGTTGGAACTGTTAAGTAGAATATCACAAAGGGAGGCCATATTTGTAAATTAATGGTTATAAAAGCAGAAATCAATAGTATGGATGTGAAGAGCTCGAAAAAATAGGCGATTTAAAAAAAAATGGCACTGAAAACTGACTCTGTATGATGAAATTATGCTTGAACAAAGAAACTGTTGAAGATGTCCCCAATAGTGATGTGGCAGCTAGAGAATGTCCAGCAAAAAAAGAACCCCCCTCTTCCCAAGATGAACCTTTTGACAATCACTTTACAAGAAAGTTGCTTTCAGTGAACCACTTTTGTAAAATAAGTGATTTCACTTTTACAATGATATTACTTTTAAATAGTGCAACAATAAAAATGAACTTAAGTGACTCACTTGTATTTTTATTTTTTATTATTTAAGTGAGATGCACTTTTACAATAAAGTAACTTGAAAATAGAAATTGTATGCACTTTTTCTTTTAAAAGTAACTTCCTAAGACTTGAACTCAAGACCTAATAAGGAATAAAACAACTTTAAACCAAGTGAGCTAGATTAAAAGGTATGTAAAATATGGGAATGAGGAAGGAGGTTTTTTTGTTTTTTTTACTCTTCTTGCTCGGTTTGCAACAATCTGAACCCAAAAAAAAAGTCTAAAAGTAAAAAATGATAAAATATGAGATTTTTTTCTTTTAAAGCAAAAAATAAAATAAAAATACGTCACTGTAATATTATACCTTCAGATCTGGTGAAATACGTGTTTCTAAAGCAACCGGGAACTGTTTTCGATCAAACGGAAACTATTTCTCAATGGAAATGGCGCTCCGGACGCAATGAAACACCTCCCACAGCCCAAAAAATGCACAGAAATACCAGAACCAGAAACCCTTTCGAGTTTCGGCAACAACAGTTCAAGATCTAGATCATAACCGGAAGCAGCTCTTCATAAAAGCTCTGATACCATGTTCGGGTACATAGGGTACTACCAAAGGACCAAACACGAAGAGCAACCACTTCATACAAACAGATCACAGATCAACACACCGATGTTTTGACGTGGTTTAAACCCTCTTGAGGGAAACACTCCACGGCCCCGGCCAAATAGCTTCTACGAGACAATTTATTATGCAAAGAAATAAAGTTACGAATGAGCTTCTCATAATCGATCAACTAAACAATGACCCTCCATGCTCTTTAAATAGAGATCATGGACCAATCGGGTGTTAAGCCACGGATCAAGGTTAGGTATGATCTAAGAGAAGTTGAGTCGTCAGATCACTCTATGTCGGGAACATATCGTGACCGTCGGATTAAGTATTTACAAATGCATACTAATGCATACTAAAGAAACACACTATCCCTAACGGATATATTACACAAGTTGATCTTAACTAACTCCTAAGTGTCTAAATATCCTAACAATTATTATTAGAATTAAAAAGTATTATTTAGTTAAAAGAACTTTCTATTTTAATATTGTTTTAGGTGACTTGAATGTTAGAATTTTTTGACTTTTAGAAAAGATCAACTACGATCTTTTGAATGTGTTTACCAATGTGGAAAAAACGATCTTTTGAATGTGTTTACCAATGTGGAAGAAGCACATGCTTGTATTCTTTAATTCAATTAATATTAATTGGGAGCGTTTATCTCTTTTGATATTTGTTTTTATACCCACAAGTGGTGTAATGATTTCTTCATTAAGACTTCATTAAGACACCTTATGCTTATTTGATGCTTATTTTTTATGGCATTATTTACTTAGAATTTAACTTTATTTTGAGTGGTTTGCTTCCTTGAGAATTGGAATGTGATGCAAAGATTAATTGTAGTGAATGATGGATGAGTTAATTTCTGAAATATATTTTTGATTATTATAAGTGATATTAAATATGTGTATTCTTTTCAAAATTAAATTCATCTTTTAATGTTTTATTTTGAAAAAAACCATTATTTTCTAATGGATTACGTTTGGATTTAGATAAATTTTTAGGTTTTTTTAATAAATGAAGAAATTTGGATTTTTGACAATTTTTTATAGAAAGAAATTAATATTTTGGACATTTTTATAAATAAAAAAAGAATTTAAAATGTATTATCATTCACTATGCCCATTTTAATCAAAATGCATTCAATAAAAGCTATCATGACTATTACACTATTCTTGCAATTTTAATATGTTCACATGAATCTTTTCTGTGTATCCAACTTATAATTATAAGAGATATGTGTTGTTTTAATTCCTCTTGGTAAATTACATTGCTTTACTTTTTATGCATATGGTTATCTAGGTATTTATTGTTTTCAAGTTTTATAAGTTATAATTTTTAACAAAACATTATTATTGAAAGGTTACTAAAAAAATCACATCACATATATATATATATTGACATGAAAATTGAAATAAAAAATGTAAAGAATAATTAGTGTGAGAGCAAACCTTTAATCAAATTTTAAGAATGTTTCTAGGATTGAACATTAGTCAAGAGGTTCCATTTGGTAGTGAGTTGCTTACCGATCACTAGTTGGTTATTTCAAGTGGTTTGATTTTCCTTGAATAAAAATGATGAGTCAAGTGGAATTCCTTGATAGTAATCAATGATAACTCTCCTCAGTGCCAATTTAGCAATTATCTTTCTCTACTTTGTATGCATATAGTTATCTAAGTATGCATTGTTTCTAGTTTTAAAAGTTATAATTTATAACAAAACATCACCATTGAAATATTACTAAAAGAAAGGACATCATTAAGATATATATTTTGTGGCACAAAAATGGAAGTACAAAGTGTAAAATATAATTAGTATAAGAGTAAAGCTCTACAACCAAATTCCAACCCTGTTTTCTGGGATTGAACCCTAAGTCAAGAGGTTTTAGAGGCATTTGGGAGGAGTCCCTTGCTGATAACTAGTGGGTTATTTCAGCTAGATTGATTTTCCTTGAATAGAAATGATGAGCCCATTAGCATTTTTGGATAGTAATCAATGATAACTTTCCTCACTACTAATTTAATGATTGATTTATTGTAGGTGTTACCATGTTTAAATAAAATTATACACTTAATTTGTTTTCATTTACATTCCATAAATTATCTATGTGCCTATCAACCAATTTGTGAATAACCACATATTTGATGGGTCGTTATGTATTTGTTGTTTACTGAGAGATGGAAGCAAAGAGAACACATTGTTTCTACATATCAATAAACTCCATACATTTATTGCTTCATAAATAATAGTCATATATACATGTGAATATGTTTCTTGACATGTCTAGGTTGAATGAGCATAAACTACTATATGTAACTGACTTCCTTATAACTAATTTGTTAAGTGGGAGTATTTCCAACACTCCCCCTTAATTACGATTGCTTAGCATAGCAGCCAATAGATTTAAATTTTCAATGGACTCCTTGGCTTAGTCTTAGCTAGGCTTACGTGGGTTCAAAAATCACTCAAAACACTTTAATTTTACCTTCTTCACTAGTGCAAGCTACTACTACTGATTCTTCTTCTACGAGCAAGTTAGTTTTCTTCTTTTGACTCCAAAGATTGAATTCCACAACTCTTTTTATCTTCTTCTTCAACTTCAAATTCACTCTATTTAGCATCCTCTTCATTTTCTTAGATTCTTTAAACTTGCATCTATCTTCAAACTCTCTTCATCAATCCATCACTAATCAAAGGAAGAATTCCCTTTGTTTCATGGGTTGTAATCGCAATCTTCATTATTTCAAATTTTTGCAGTGTGAGCGTGCTCGAAACCCACTTGTTACGGTTCTCATCACCTTCCATGTTGTCAGTAATATGTTCAGTGTTCTCCTGAGATATCAACAACTAATATTAAAATTTTATCTCTTCCACACTCCATATCATAAGCATTGGTTGTATAAGATTCTCCATCATCATTCATACATTCTTTGATTATTTCTTGTATGTTATTGCTTCCACTCTTCATCTTTCCTGGATTTTTTTCAAGGCGCACATTCTCCTCCATGGGAAATAATGTTGTAAATACCTACAGATGCATAAACACTTGAAGAATCAAATAAAACAAGTTTTTCTTCCATTTCTATTGGTTCCAACTCAACAATCTTCTTTACTAGATTCTTAAGAACCTTCATGTGCTATGCTAAAGTGGCTTCTTTTGGATTCATGTCAACATCAATTTTATTACATGGTTCATCACATTTGGGCTCTAGAAGCCACTCTTCTAGAAATGAAAACTCAACATAAACACAATCAAACTTAGAGAAACTTTCATGCTCCTGATAACTATTATCTTCATCAACCATTTGAACTTTTTTTCTTAATAGCTTCATCTCTGCCTTCACTTTTAATCAGAACATTATTGACATTATTTCCTTCTTCATCTACATCATTTACGGTGTTGTGTTTGCTCTTCTTTAGACCTGTACATCCATAACAAGTGTCAAGAAAATAATTGTCCCTTATGAATTTTCTCTTCAAGAGTTTTTCATTTTCATTTTTGTTGTCTCTCTAATGAGAATATCATTGCATCCAATTACAATTCATCACCCTACACTGTATCATCTAACATTCATAAAATATTTCTGGACAATATATAACAATTTCCCCATCAAATGCTTCTGCAATATTTTCTACAACTTTAGGAAAACTATAGTTTTCTTATCTTCCTCATCTTCTTCTACTTCAGTAGGTTCTTTCACATCATCACCAACAATTTGACTGTCAACACTCTTTGAATGAGCTTGATGCTCATTATTGTTGCTCCTTTCACTGTTATTGTCTCCAAAATATCCCACACTTCTTTGGATGTTGTTGTTGTTGCAATTATAGGAAAAATGTTGCCATCTAAGCCTTTTTGAATGAGATACAATTCCATTTCATCCTTATTCATGTCGTCCACGAGCTTATTCTTCCATGCTTGTGTCAATGCTTCAAAAGATGCTTGATTTGGGGGCCTTACAAAACCATTCTCAACTCAATCCAATAATTCTTCTGAATGAAACAAGGTCTTCATCTTTATGACCCAAAAATCATAGTTATTTTCAATAAAGATTGGAAATAATGGAAAATGAAAGCTACATGAATCTGTATTGATAAATTCTTCAATTGACAAACCTTTTTTTCTGTAATGTCCCCATTCAAATAAGTGCATAGTAAGACAATCCAATAATTCTTCTGAATGAAACAAGGTCTTCATCTTTATGACCCAAAAATCATAGTTATTTTCAATAAAGATTGGAAATAATGGAAAATGAAAGCTACATGAATCTGTATTGATAAATTCTTCAATTGACAAACATGTTTTCTGTAATGTCCCCATTCAAATAAGTGCATAGTAAGACAATCCCATCAATCCTACTAGTTTCCTAGGTTAGATGGGCACATGTGGGATGGTAATAAGGAAGCTAATAAATGATATTTAGACATTATAATGGTTCAAGAATTTAATAAATATGGTGAATAAATAAATTCAAGAGAAATTCTAGGTGGCAAGTGGTTTTGGAGACATATGGAGGTGGTGGGACCCATACTAGCTTGATTTTTCAATGACACATGGTAGCTCTCTCTTGCCAATTCGAATTCATGGGAAGGTGAACACTCTTGGGTGAGTTGGTAAGTCATAACACATGGAATTGAGCATCTTAGGTCGAAATGGGATGGAATAGTAACCTCCATGGGAGAGGAAGAGTCAAATTGGAGACTAGTGGACACTTGGGCTAGATTCCCTAGTTTTATGACAACAATAATGAAGCATCTATGAAATTTATGACAAAATTCAGACCTAACCATTATGACAAGTCAGCCCCAAAAATAGGCTCAAGGAAGGCGCTCATGGAGTTGGGGGAAGCTAAAGAGACTCAAATTTGAATTTGGGAGAAGATGGAAGGTTGGAACTAGGAGACAAGTGGCAAATGAGGAATATTTTCTAAATGGAAATGTATTGAATCTATTGAGAGGATTTAGACCCCTTGAAGGCTAATGTTGATTATAAAATGTAGAAATCAAGTATGAGAATGGCTTTTGATGATTTGATAAAAATTGAATTTGTGAAAAGAGAACTAGTGGATGACTAGTTTCTTGCCTTAGCCAATTTCGAGGGTGAAAGATTCCCATCCAAGTTGGTGTTTGGAGAGGCCACTCAGGTCTTTCATGGTGCTTTAATGGAGTTTTATTTGCAGGTAGCATCTACAGTAAGTTTCATGGTTTGGTTTAGTGCAGCACTTTCTCTCCACCATTTCCAGTTTTGAAGGCATATTCGGGCTCCTTGAGGGATTGCGCTTTGGGTGAGATCTTGCACTCATTGGGAGAGCTTCATATGATATTTTTATGATTTTAATAGCTTCATATCCTATTTTATTCATATTCAGAGACTCTCAGGTCGAAAAACCCATTGATTTTATGCAAAATTATTGATTAATGAGCAAACAATGTCCATTTCCCCAATGCTTTGATGTATGACACTATAATGTTGATTATTTCGAATGGATGGATGATTCTCTAATACATTTGTAATTCATATACTGCCATGGATATATTATACAAGTTTCATGTACTGTACTTGAGCATTTGAAGCATTTTTACTCAGTTTGTTTGTATTGAGAGGTGAAATAGTGCCATTTCCCCAAGGGTCGAATTGGGGGTTTTTTGCTGTTGAATGTGAGAGAGTTAGAACAGTATTAAAAATCAATTAATGGTGCATATGAGACCTTAATCGCATACTTAACACATTACATCTGTTCATAAATTCGTGGGAGTTTGGAGGCATTTGGAAGGCCATTTGCAGTGTTACCCCGGGGGGATTTGATGCACAAATTACTAGTCAAAATTACATATATTGATCAGAATACAAATCAAGTTTGTAGTAGTATTTGGAGGGCCATAAAACATCCATGAACCTAATATTCAAATCTAAATATCATTCATACACTCCTACAGAATATTTGGGAGCATTTGGGTTGATTTGGAGGTCAAAACAGTAAAACTAGTCAAAAAGGTCGAAATTGGGGAAAAAGTTGAAAAATTGGCACTTTAATAAAAATTTGAAAAATGGTCATTACAAGTGGTATAAGAGCATGTTCTTGGTACCTGATGGTATTAAAAATAAGTCAAAAGAATAATCCATCACCCTTTGAACTATTAGTTGAAAAGATTTTTGTTGAAGAAGAGGTAGTAGAAGAAGAGAAGTCTTTTGCTGAAATCATGGGTAGAGAGGAGGAGGACAATGCAAGATATAAGGAGGAAATTATTGCAACCTTAGATCCATGTTTCTCTAAACTTTCAACAAACATGGATAGGATAGGTGACAAATTGTTGCAAGGATTCGAATTGTTGATTAGTCAGCTTCAAAGCAAAGGGATGATAGGAGATAATAACGGTTCACACTCAGGGGAAAAGATGAAAGGGAATGAGCATATTTTCTCAAGTACATGACCTCATAATAGACCTGATGAATTTCAAAGCACACAAAGGCATATTTCACCTAAATTTCTCACACCCAAAGAAGAGCCCAATCTTGAATTGGATTACAAGAAACTAGTAAATGATTGGAATGATTTGAATGAAGAGTGTAAAAGAGGTGTACCACTCAGTGACTACATTGATTCTATGCAAAAGATTAAAAGGAAGGGAGACAATAGGATTCCATTCCAAAACAAAGAATTAAATAGTGCTATTGGAAAAATGTCACTTCCTACTTTTGACGGTTCTTCCCAAAATTCTGCTAACACTTGTGTACAAAAATTGGATGTATATTTTCAGCTGAATCCTATGTTGGAAGAGGATACATTAAAAATGGCCATTTTGCATTTGGAAGGAGATGCCAATGAATGGTGGTTTCATGGAATGAAAAACTTGGGTCATAATCAGGTTAAAACATATGGAGAATTTGTTGACAGGGTACTATAAAGATTTGAACAAAAAGATCCATAATTGTCTTTCAAAGAACTAGCTCAATTGAAGCAAACTGGGTCCCCTACTGAATATATGTTGGACTTTCAAAAATTATCAGTCAAGGTGGCTGATGTATCTATGGGAAGATTAGTATTTCTGTTCACTGAAGGTTTGGCTGAACCCTTAAGAGGTTTGGTCAAAGCCCACAAGCCAAATACATTGAAAGATGCAATGAGCTTGACTAGGGATCTCCAAAATGTGCTTCCTAGAACAATATTTTCTCCTAAGCCTAGCTACAAATTTGAAAAGAAACCTTGGAAAAGGGATGGATATGATAAGAAACCTTGGAAAAGAGAGTCATTTGAGAGGAATAAAAAAGAGGGACCAAACAGAGATGAACTTAGAAAAAAGAAACTGTGCTTCACATGCTTCCAACCATGGACACCAGGGCACAAATGTACCAAAGGAAATGCTCAATACATAGAAGTATTTTCTGATAATGAGGGGTATGATGGGGCATGGATGAAGATGGACATATTTCAGATCAAGAAGAGGCATATGAGACAATAGTAGAAGAGGAAAGACGAGAAGAAAATCAGCCTTCACCGGACAAAGTAAGAATGGCAGTGCTTTCAGCAGTACCTCACTATCATACTATCTGATGCAAAGGTGTGGTACAAGGACAAAGAACTCCAGTTTTGGTAGATGGAGGATCCACTCATAACTTTATTGATGCAGAGATGGTAGAGAAAAGAAAGATACCTATTGAACCATTTGATGGATTCACAGTTGTCATTCCTGGTCACAACACAATGCAATGCAAAGCATGGGTTCCAACGCTGCAAGTCACCATAGGTAACTATACTTTTGTTGATAGTTTTTATGTGGTTGATGTTGCTGATACTGTTGGCCCGGTTTTGCAACCAGGCTTAGTGCTATGGGCACCTGCTAACTAGTAGCAGCAGTTTCAAATAGAATTAAACAAGAAACTAATCTAAACAAAACTAATCATGGATCTATGCAAGAATATAAGCAAATGATGAAAATATTTTAAAAACAAGAACAAGAAACTATGAAAGAATAAATTTGTATTTGAAAATGGGGCAAGCTAGTGCTTGCAATAGTATTACCTCCAATGGTGAAGGTTGATGTAGAGCAACTCCCAAGATGAGTGGCTCCAAGCTCCAAGAGGTCTCCTTCTCCAAGGTTGCTTCAATGGCTAAAATGCTCAAGGGAGATTTCAGCAGCATAAGGATGAGATAATGGATGGATGTGAAATGAGGAGCCCCTACCACCTTTTTATAGGTTTTGGTGGTGGGGAATACCATTTGTGGTTTTGTGGAAACCAAATGGTATTGACCAACATGGTTTAGGTACTTTTCCCTCCTTTTTCCTTTTTTGAATAAAATTAATATTTTAATTCCCTTTTTAATATTTTTGGGAATTTGGACCCTTTTTTAGGGTTTTTTATGTTTTTCTAGGAAAAATAATCTTTTTTAATGGAAAAAGGGGTGTACTCAGGTCTTTTGGTGACCTTTTGTTGGTTTCAGAGGCTCAGATGGTGAAAAAGTGGACAAATGGGTCATGTGAATAGGGAAATGAGCTAGTGAGCACTTTTTGGGTGTTAACAGATTGCCCCCTGATGTGTGAGGGCAGGAGCTCATCGTATGGCTGATAGACATCATAGTTCATTTGTCTTTTTCTGGGGTTTTACGGGAGAGAAGAGACCAGTTGGAGACTGGAGCCACGGCCCTTGGAAGCTGCAAAAATAAAACAAATTACATGGCCTCAATATGAATGAGGTATAATCTCTGATAATGGACGAGGCGGGCATTCCCATGCTCGTATCAAGACATATACATAACAATTAGTCCCAAGAAGGGGGATCTAATACATAAAGAATCTACTAGTACATCATAATGGTCCAGGGGGGACATTATTTTGGGATATACTCCTGATCATGACTGATTTCAATAACTGATACACTGGAATAACTGATGAACTGCTGCAACTGAAGGTGTCCAACATCTGTAGGGACTCAAAGACTATGAGGCATCTCTGAGAAATAATATAACTGTATACTCAAGGGAGTATGAAACTGGGGTACATCTGAATACTATCGCCTTGCGCAACCCGGATATCTATAGAAAAAGTGTAACTAGTTTTTATCCATAAGAAGACTCTCGAATGTGGAGGAGTCAGGAGGTATCCGGGGTCTTCGACTAATAAGTGAAACGGACGAATACCCTGTGCGAGTCTCAACGATGCGATCAAGGTGTTGAAGTCGAGCATGTGAGAAACAATCATTTGGAGAGGCACTGAAGATTCCTCTCGAAATGATTCGTAGGCACTCACCATAAATGGTGATGAGTCTAAGACACAGGGACCTCTAGGTCGATCCTCTGGAATCAATGTGGTTGTCATCGACAGAGGGAGACCAGCAACTAACAAGGCAATGATGTTTCCTTGATAGGATCACGAGGTGTAAAACTGCAGTGTTGTAGTACTGATGGTAGGACTGACATACTTGTGGGAATGGGAAATAACTGGGTCAACAACTGGGTAGACTCAAACTTCCTTTGTTCAGAGCATGATGACATGGTTGACCTGGCAGCGTAGGGAACTGACTTGTAGGTGTGGGGATCATTGCTTTGACTGAATGGTATATACTGACTCTGGGGGGGGGGGGGCGAGCTAATAGGTGCTGTCGAGGGATTATGAAGGTGACATACTGCAGAATACTCTGAACAAAGGCGACCAAAATGGGGAAGCTGCCATATGAGTATATGTGATCTGTCGTGGCGCCAAGAGGCACCATTGATTCCTTCTTCGTAGTTTTAATGAGCTCCAAGAAGGGATAAAAGTGCACTCTAAAATGGTACGGTCCTGTGGATTTTGTGAGCCCAGGACGGTTCATGCTCATGGTTGCTTTCATGTTTAGAGAGTCTGAAAACGGTAAGTGGACTCTATTGATGTTTCTTTTTCGTAAGTTTAGTCTCCAAGGCTCGAAAAAGCATAAAATGATGCGGATGGAGAACTCTTCTAGCCGATGTGACTAGAGTATACCTTTTTCGTAATTAGTCTACGAGGTCCGGAAAAGGGGTAAACTTATACCAGGTAGACGCCCTTTCAGATACGTTTAGCGAGCATGAAAGGAAGCAAGATTGCTCGGTGATCTTTTCATTGTTTTTAGGAGTCAGAAAAGAGCTTAACAGAAACTCCCTAAGTGCATTTTTCGTAAAAGGGGTTGCTCGGCCCGAAAAAGGGGTAAAATTATACCGAACAAACATGGATGGATGAGGGCGAGAAAAGGTCTCAAGCATCGTCATCAGTGCGAAAAACTGGTTCCGGTGACATAAGGACTGTCAAAAACGGAGAACGGCCGATGTGGCACGCAAACCAAGGTTATGTGAGGGGCATGGAAAAAATGCCAAAAAAATCTAATGGTGAGAGTGAGAAATGATCGCAAGCATCATCACAAGCGCGAAAAACTGAGTCCGGCGATATAAGGCATTTCGGAAACGGAGACCGGCCGATGTGGCATGCAAACCGAGGAGACGA
The DNA here is from genome assembly GCA_027924585.1 of Larix kaempferi. Classification (NCBI taxonomy): domain Eukaryota; kingdom Viridiplantae; phylum Streptophyta; class Pinopsida; order Pinales; family Pinaceae; genus Larix; species Larix kaempferi. The sequence goes on along the minus strand of BSBM01000173.1, from coordinate 12,992,838 downwards.
GGGGGCATGGAAGAAATGACCGAAAAATCTAAAGGTGAGAGCGAGAAATGATCTCAAGCATCATCACAAGCGTGGAAAACTGAATCCGACGGTATAAAGCATGTCGAAAACGGAGAACAACCGATGTGGCACGCAAATCGAGGTGACGAGGGGGCATGGAAAAAATGCCCTGACAATCGGGACATGTCAGCGAGAAATGATCTCAAGCATCATCACGAGCACGGAAAACTGAATCCGGTGATATATGACACGTCCAGAACGGAGAACGGTCGATGTGGCACGCAAACCGAGGTGAGGAGGGGGCATGGAAAAATTGCCCTGACAATTGGGACGTGACAGTGAGAAATGATCTCAAGCATCGTCCTTAGTGCGAAAAACTGGATCCGGTGACATATGGCACGTCCGAAACGGAGAACGGCCAATGTGGCACACAAACCGAGGCCACGAGAGAGGCCAAAAAATGGTCAAAAAATGGACCCCGTGAAAACGGGAAAAGGAAGGAACCTGTATGAAGTTCTCGCTGTGCTGATTCCAACGGTACCAACGGTTTGAGAAATGGACTTCGTATGATACCGCAATGGCTGTTGGAAAATTGGTGGAATTCCTATAAATAGGGCGTGGGGCCCAAATGATTTGTCATTGTTACGTGCGAGTTTGATAGAGCTGTCAGAGCTATTTCTCGATTTTCGGGAGATTTCACCGTTGGTTTTCGATTTAGCGAGTTGCAGGTAACTCTATTTGCCTTAGCCTTGTTAATTATGTCTTTTTTGTTTGGCGGCGGGACCCCGAAGGCCGCGAAATTCCATGTTGACTCTCCAACGTGGAATATCGCGGGTTTCGGGGCTGTTCCCCGCGATGAACCGCGCGGGTTTTAGGCCCGCAGTCGCGATGTTCATCGCGACTGTGAGGTCGGAACCCACGATGTTTATCGCGGGTTCATGGGGGACAGTCGCGATGTTCATCGCGACTGTTCGGCCAAAACCCGCGATGTTCATCGCTGGTTTTTGCATGGATCCCACGATGGTCACCGCGGCTTTTGGTGGAAAAGCCGCGATGGGCATCGCGGCTTTTTGTGTAAAATCCGCGATGGGATTTTTCTAAAATTTTTTATGCTGGGGCTAAAAATTTCTTCTGTTTTTCTGGCAGGATGTTGAGGAGACCACAGTCCTCGTGGCGGGAGCGAGAGATCGATGGTGATATTATGGAGAGGATTCTGACTGATGCAGGGGTGAGACAGACTCTTGCTATGAGCGGAATTTTCAAGTTCGCTCAGATCTCGCCTATTCGTTCAGTGAGACGGCTCCTGAACAAGCTTGTGCGTTGGTGGGTGCCAGCGGAGGGTGCATTTATCATTGGGGGTGAGAGGTTAGAGATCACTCTCACGGATGTCTATTTTTTGACTGGGTTGCCTCGCTTGGGTGAGGTGGGTGATATCTTGCCGAGGTTGCCTCCAGGTATAGATATGGAGGACCTGTTACAGACTTTCTATGTTGATGATGCTGTTTTGGTGAACAACTCTATTAGTCTGAGATCCCTACGTGAGTGGGATATGCGAGCTGTTGGTGCCTGCGTTCTGCGGATATTGGGTGCTGCGGCGCCACATCGTATGTCTGGGGGGCAGACGATGATGGTGGATTCTGTTCTTCAGGGTACTTATTATGCCTGGGGGCAGATGTTTCTGGCTGGTGTCCGGAGAGATCTGGACAAGGCCATTAGAGAGGGAGGCGAGTTTTGTTATGCCTCATTTTTATGCTGTTTTTTCTTCGAGCGGGTGCCGACCTTGCGGCCACGGGTACCCATTCGTGCTGGTCTTCCGAGTGAGCCTCGTATGATGAGATGGGGGCAGATGATGCCTCGTGGTGGCGGTGGTGTCCGCGGTTACTTCACGGAGGATTTCTATCAGTAGTGGGAGCAGATGCCTCTTGTTATTGAGGACTACCCTTATGCCAGCATGGACTATCGAGGTGACCCAGAGATGCCTCGTGCCCCAGGACAGGCCTGGAGTTTAGACGGTATGTTTTGTGTTTTATTTGATATTATATCATATGTTGTTTGATTTATCATTGATGATTATTGTTGTATAGTATGTGATGGCTTACTTGCTTTGTGCAGATGTGGGTCCAGTGCCACCACCTGACTACGTGGCTCGTCAGGGGCGGGCGATGGTGGTCGCCCATCCACCTGCAGCGGTGCCCCCTCCACGTGGTGGAGGATATGTAGCTCGTGGGCGAGGGGTTGGCCCTCACGATGACACCATAGATGGTGTCAGATGGACCTTTTCCCGGATCCTAGCTGGACTCCCCGAGGATGGTTGGAGAGACCTGGATCGAGATATTTTGCAGGGTTGTTTCGGTGCGTCGCCTGAGTGGCAGTCGCTCCTATCGAGGACAGCAGTGTTCGTGGTGAGGCACAGGGATGGTAGAAGAGATGCTCCGGCAGGGCCGGCTCAGGGGAGGATACGTCTGCGGGACGATCCAGCGGGGCCGGCAGAGTGGAGAGTTCGGGGTCGCCATGACCCGGTGGGGGTCAGCGGAGGAGGAGTCGGAGGAGGATCCGGAGGATCCTAGGGATCCACATGAGTAGATATATTGTATCTGCCCCCAAATGCTGATGAGCATATGGGGAAGCATTTTTGTATGACAAATGTATTTTTTGTATATCGGGTGCTGAGGGCACCTTTGACATGTTGACTATTTGGCTTATATATATATGTGGATATATATTGGGATATATTGTCGTGTATGCACGTGGATGCACCTTTGTCTTTTATATGCCTGTGGAGGCACATGTTATGTACTTGGATGCAGTATGTTGTTTATTTATGTATGCCCGTGGAGGCAGATGTTATGCACATGGATGCATTATTTGGTTATTTATTTTATGCCCGTGGAGGCACATGTTATGCACGTGGATGCAATATTGTTTTTGGTATATGCCCGTGGAGGCACATGTCATGCACGTGGATGCATTTTGTTTATAGATATGCCCGTGGAGGCACATGTTATGCACGTGGATGCATTTTGTTTATGGATATGACATGATGTGATTGGTGTGCCAGTCGAGGACATTGTTGGCCATATTATCTGCTACACTATTGAGGTGTCTTGGGACATGTGTGAATGAAATGGATTCAAACTGTCTAACCATTTGTTTAGTGCACAGGAATTTTCTGAAAAGACAGGGATCGCGTACCTGGTAATCATTGTTGAGCTGGGAAACTAGGAGCTGTGAGTCCAAGAAAACGTTGAGGTGACGGATGCTCATTTGGAGAGCAGCGGCCAGGAGACCGGTCACGGCATCGTATTCAGCTTGATTATTGGTAGCGGCACCTAAACATACTCCGTCAATGTGAATTAACTCATGGGAAGGGGAGTATATTACCCAAGCTGCGGAGGCGAGATTGGGAGACCAACGGCTTGCACCATCAGCGAAACCGACATGGCAGAGTGGAAGAGGCTCCATCTGTGGTCATGCAGAGAAAAACAAATATTTAGGTTTTTTGAATTTTTTGTGAACAAAGAAACTATGCCTATACTAAAATGGACGATGTTGTCCATCAGATTTTCTATGGGTAAAATCGTTTAAGGTACAACCCGTTGCGTGGGTTGCGTAGAGGATTGCCTTCTGAATCGGTCAGAATGTATGCCCCCTGCCCGAGGCAGGTGTGTATGATGTAGGGGCCTTGCCACATAGACACGAACTTTCCCTTTCCGGTTTTGTCATGAGCTTGATCGTAAGCAAGGACAAGGTCTCCCTCAGAAAAGGTTCTTGGGTGGACGTGTTTGTCGTAACTTAGTTTCGATCGTTGTTTAGCTGCTTCCATGTTTTGAATGGTTGTGCGCCAATCTTCATCGGCCTGCTCTAGGAGTAGTAAATGTTGCTCGATCAGGGAAGTGTCCGGTAGGAGTTCAACGGCGATATGTAAGGCTGGGATCTGGCACTCAATAGGGAGGACGGATTCGACACCGTGAACTAAATGGAAAGGGGTAAAACCGGTGGCGGTTTTGGTTGAGGTGCGGTAGGCCCATAGTGCCGGGAAGAGCATGTGGTGCCAATTGGATTTGTGCTTGTCTACAGTACGTTGGAGAATGGTCTTCAAAAATTTATTGATCGCTTCGACTTGGCCGTTTCCTTGGGGATAGTAAGCGGAAGAGAAATGGTGTTCAAATTTCAACATGGTTGATAATTCCTTCCAGACGGCATCTTTGAAGTGAGAGCCGTGGTCAGAGACTAGTTGCTGTGGTACTCCGAAACGAGCGATAACATGGTTGAAGAAAAACCGTGCTGCAGTGTCGGCTTTGCAATTATAGGTCGGCATGGCTTCTGCCCATTTGGTGAAATAATCTACAGCCACAACGATGTGTTTGTGACCGCCGGCTGACGTGGGGTTGCAGTCGAGGAAGTCGATGGCCCATTTGCAGAATGGTCCAATAGTGATGACTGGATGAAGGGGGGCGGGGGGGGTTCTTGCTTTGGGGGCAAATAGTTGGCAGTTCTGGCAATGCTTGACTGCGGTGATACAATCAGTAAACAATGATGGCCAAAAATAACCTGCCCGAATGATTTTCTGGGCGGTGGCCATGCCAGAGAAATGGCCTCCGCAGGCACCGCTATGACAATCATTGAGGACTTGTTCTGCCTCACTATGGGATAGGCAGCGGCGTAAGATGGTGTCAACGTCGCGTCGGTAAAGTACATCCCCTAACAAGAGGTATCGGGGGGCGTGGTGTCGTATGCGACGGCGTCCATCACGATCGATGTGTGGTCGAAATTTTTGCGTACGAAGGTAAGTCAAAATGTCTCCATACCAAGGGTCGTCAGACGAAATGATAAAGATCTGCTCGTCAATCAGGTCCGTTTGGATAACGGGTGATGTCGAAGAGGATGGGAGGTCAGTGATGAGGTGAGCAAGCGCGAGGTCTTTAGTGCTTTTGGGAGTTCTGAAAGTGAGGTCATATTCCTGAAGGATAATGACCCATTTAGCAACACGACCTTGTAGGAGCCACCGGGTGAGGAGATAGACCATAGGGTTGGAGTCGGCCACGACCGTGGTATGACTGAGTAGGATGTAGTGTCGCAATTTTTGTACGGAAAAGACTACAGCTAGGGCTAATATTTCCTCGTATGGGTAATGTTGAGGTGGGCCAGACAAGGTCTGGCTGACATAATAAATCACATGCTCTCGGTGGGAGGCATCGTCTTGGACCAAAAGTCCGGACACAGCATGTTCAGATGCCGAGACATAAAGGGTGAAGTCTTGAGAGAAATCCGGTGGGGATATCAAGGGGGCTTGTGTGAGAGCTTTCTTGAGGGCTTCGAATGCCATGTCTGCTTGCTCATCCCAAACAAAGGGTATGCGGGTACGAAGTAAATGTAAGAAACCGTGAACTTTGGTTGCATAATCAGGAATGAAGCGCCTAAGGAAATTGGACCGCCCCTGTAGACTTTGGAGCTGCCGAAGCGTGCGAGGAGGTGGAAGTTCTAAGATGGCTTTGACTTTCAGGGGATCGACAGTGATTCCGTCTTGGGAAACAATGAAACCCAATAAGCGGCCTGCCGGGACACAAAAGACACACTTGTGTGGGTTCAAGCGGATTTTATATTTGCAACAACGCAGGAAAACTTGCCGGAGGTCATTAAAGTGGTCTGATCATTTTCGGGACCGAGCTGTGAGGTCGTCAAGATAGACTCACAGGATATGGACCAAGTCGTGAAAGCTATAGGTCATGGCTCGCTGGAAAGTGGCACCAGCATTTTTAAGGCCAAATGGCATGACGCGATAGGCAAAGGTGCCCCATGGGGTGGTGAAGGCAGTCTTGTACTGATCCTCCTTGCGGATGTGAATCTGGTTATATCCGAAAAACCCGTCCATGAAGGATAGGACTTCATGGCTCGCACACTCATCAATGAGTTGGTCAATGAATGGCGTGGGGAAATTGTCTTTAGGACAAGCGTGGTTTAAATCGCGGAAGTCAGTGCATACTCTAAGGGTGCCTTGCTTTTTGTTGACGGGAACGGGGTTCGACACCCAGGTGGTGTACGAAATAGGGTAAATGAATCCTGCTTTGCGAAGTTTCTCGACCTCAGCTTTAACAGTGGGGAGCTTGGAAGGGTGAATGGGTCGCTGTTTCTGACGAACAGGGGGTACCTCAGGCCATGTATCAATGTGATGTTCAATAATGGCGGGGTCGAGATGAGGCATCTCAGTATAGGACCAAGCAAAGACATCACGAAACTCTTGAAAGAGCTTTTTGTACGCCTGCGTTTCTGCTTGAGTGCAAGATGCGCCCAGCGAGACGAGCTCAGGTTTCCCTGGTGTCGTGGAAATGTCTATCTATATAGTGGGGGAAATGTTCGACATGTTCCCTTCTTCAAAGGCATCCGGTGCTGGGATGGGGTCCTTTAACCAATCGACCTTAGTGGGTATGAAATATTTTGATTCGACCGATAGCTGGTTAGATGCGGTGGATGTAGATGCTTCCGGGAGGAAGTACGAGCGATGATGCATATCATCCCAAGGGTAGTTGGGTGCAGTGAGTGTCTCCAAAATTTGCTCATCAGTATTGAAGTAGTCAGACCATAAATCAAGGGGTTATGGTTTGAAAGTTGTTGAAATCATATATATTGTATTGACTTCTTCCGACGAGGATGATGGCGGGGGGTGGATCTCCTCGATTAGAGTAGGAGATATCTCCAAATCAACATTGTTTAACTCGTATAATGCTGCTCTATAGTCAGGGAGATCGGGACAATGGTGAGAGTAGTGGCCATAAACACTGCATATGGCACAAGGATGGTTGGTGCGCAGTGATCTGTCGCGAGGCTGAGGAGGTGGCTCAAGTCGAACGACGGGGATGCGGGCGTCATCGTCCAACATATTCATATGCTCTTGGAGAGCTGGTAACTGTGGGCATTGATGAGTTGGATGGCCTATCTCATCGCACAACGAGCATTTAGGGGGAGCTCAAAACACCGGTGGGGGTTTAACCTCCTTAGGAGGTGGTATAGCAGTGTATGGTTGTGGACCTCTGCCCCCAGTGGGCTTGATAAGAGGGGGAGGATTCGTTGATGACGAAGGGATATTGAGACCGGGAGGAGGTTTCGTTGACAACGAAGGGATTGCGACACCAGGAAGAGGTTGATTTGTGGTAACAATAGGTTGTACCGGTTGGAGGATGACGTTTGGTGTCGGCGGTGGAACGGGAGGCGAAATATACCACACGGGTAATCCCAATGTTAACCCGGGTAGACTAAGGGTAGCCATAGCCAGGGCGCTTACTACCCCCGAAGGAGGAAATAGAAAGGGGATGGTGTGGATGGGTGTAACACCGATGTGACTCGGTACCAATGGTGGTTGAGTACCGGGTGTTTGTGTATTCTGTGAAAGAGTACAGAGGTTTGCGACATGAGTCTCTGGTGACAGTGGTGGAACGGCTTGGAATGTAGAGGTCATTGGTGTATCAAAGTAAAGTCCGGGTCCCACAGAAGAAACAAAGGAGGTAATTGCACTAGAAGCTGGTTGTTCAATCATGGGAAGAACATTTTCGGGTGCTACAGGGGCATTGGGATCATAGTATGTGAGTTGGTTGATTTTGACCACGCGTCCCTCGTGAGGGAACATCATGGTGCGAAAAACGGATGAGGCGACCGCTTTCATGGCGTACATGTAACTGCGGCCAAGTAAAAGGTTATAATCGAGTTGGGCATTAATGACCTCAATGTCGATAAGCACAGTTTTCCCACCCAACTGGATGGGGACCTTGGGTAGTAGACCTTGAGGTTGAGCTGACCGACCGTCGTAGGCCCGCAACGCAGTAGTGGATTGTTGGAGAGTAGGGGATCCCAACTTCTGCCAAACAAATGTGGACATGACGCATGTGGACGCACCCTCGTCGATGATACATCGATGGATGACAAGATTCCGAATAGAAACAGAAACTTGGACTGCTATGGTGGAAGGCAGACGTGGTTCGGACTGGTCCAAATCAAAGGTCATCAATTTCGAATCATTTGGGTCAATCACCCCAATGGCGGAAAGTAAAGTCTTGCGCTGCGTAGGACAGTTTTTCAAGACTTCTAATGCAGACATGGCTGCGGGAGATTGAGCTAGGTCATCTACGATGTTGTAATTTGACGCAGCCCGTGCATTGGGGTTGTTGTTGATACGGCGGAGTGGGAAACGAGGTGCTTTAGACGCGCCATCGAGTGGAAGAGGTGGTATCCGTAACGTCTGATCGGTGGGATGAGCGTTAGTATCCTTATCGGCAGGGGGGGCTTCGGGGGTAGGTCCATAGTGGTTCCGATGGGTTTGGATATTGACGTCGGCAATGGACATCATCAATAAGTGGTGAGTGCCTAAATCAAACATGGGTTGATCAGGAGCGGCGTAAGTGATTTGTTGTGGTTGTACGTTGCCCTGTGGGGGGCTAACGGCTGAGCGTTCACCACTCCTTGTGTTGGAAAAGGGTTTTGTAGCACCAAAGGTTGTTGTTGAGGTGGTGGAGGGTTGGGTGGCGGTTGAGGAACCTCCTGGCCTTGATGATGGGTGTCATCTGTCCATAGTTTTTGAGCTCGCTCTAGATGTGGGCAAGCGTGGGTATAGTGGCTATAGACACCGCAAATAGAACAAGGATGGTTTGTTCGTAAATTAGCATTTTTGGCTTGCTTAGGTGGCCGATCAGGATTCTGATGAGCAGGCGCCGCGTTATTGTTTTGCGAAGGATGGGTAGGTTGTGGAGCTTGGTTATGGTTTGGGTTGTTTCCATGGTTACGTCCCCTTCCGCGGTTTGGTTGTCCACCCTGGTTGCGTTGGTTATTTTGGTATTGGGGATGATGTTGTTGTGCGTACACATGCCCTTGAGCATTGGGGGGATTCTGAGGAGCCGCAGGTGTGGGAGCAGGTTGCGGTGGATAATATGCTGGTGGAGCTGGAGGTGGTCCAGCTGCCTGTTGGGGTTGTTGGTACCCCTGAGCTGGTGGAGGTGTGAGGTTAGTTGGTGCAGCTGGTTGTGGGTAATGTATCTGCTGTTGTGGGAACTGCATGGGGGTCTGTGTGGTAGGTTGAGTATAGTATGTAGGAGGTACATATGCTGATGGCGCCTGCCCATAACAATGTTGTGGACAAGAGGGTCCATGAACGTGATGGGTCTGGTTTGTTGGAGCATAAGAAGTTGTTGCTCCGAAACTCGATGTAGCCCTAGAGAGGTCTGGGGCGGGCATGGTGCTTACCATGTTGAAAGGTTTAGGTTGCGGGGTGATTTGGCCAATGATGCCATCAGCGGCATGTGATGCCCCCAGTGCGTCACCATGTGCAGAGTCACCTCGTGGGGCGTCCGGTATGATTGTGTATAGATAACCCGACTGGGCGTAAATGAGATCAAACTGTTGGGCTTTGAGGATGGCCTCTTCTTCAGACTGGGGTCTTTCAGATGCCACATCCTTCGCAATAAGAGGGAGGAGGGATTTTAGAAACCAATCTAAAAAGATATGGTCGTCTAACTTAATTTTGCAGAGGCTTCAGCGTCGACGCCACTCATAAATGTGGTCAGTGATGTGGGTGGTCGTGGTTTGTCTGCAAGACAGTAGGATCTCGACTCCCGCATCATAGTGGACAGGTAACTGGAAGAATTGCAGGAAATTCGAAGCAAGGGAGGTAAAGGTGGCATGCGTCCCATTGGGCTGCTCGATATACCACTTAGCTGCAGAGCCAGTGAAGGTGCGCTGTAAAAGCCAGAGGCGGACAGAGTCGTCCACTATGGAGTTGGAGGAACACCATAGATGGAAGGACATGATATGGTTCTGGGGGTCTTCCCCTGCCTTACCCTCAAACTTAGGGATGTCAGAGGGAAGTTTGGTGGGCATATGAGGCCACGCAGGATCGTGTCTGATGGAGTCATTGGTGAGCCTAGCTAAGTCTGGTAGGTTTAGGCTCGCCATGTATGGTAAGCTAGCAGATGTGGTGACTGGAACTGGGACATGCCTAGTCATTGTGGTATGATGTAGGGGTCCAGTAGCGCCTAAAGGTATGCTAGGTATGGAGGGTATGTGCCCTCCAATAGGTGTAGTCTGGTATGGGCCAGCGCCTCCAAGTGCAACATGGGTTACACTTGGGTTAGGAATAGCAGTAGGGATTCCTGGGATAGGGTTTGTGGAAACCAGAGGGGGTGTGACCCCTATGTTGGGTATACCCATGACAGGTGGTGGCCCTGTGTTGGGAATTCCTAAATGTGGAGTGTTACCCATGTTGGGCATACCCAGGGGGGGTGGTTGTTTCCATGGAGGGCACCGCCGCAGAAGGGTCTGTGGATGTCTCACCTATGGTGCTGGTAAACAGTGGATCAAATGGTGTTCCAGCCATAATGGTGGTTGGTGGTAACTCTGTGGGGTTTTCGGATTCTACCTCCAAATCAAATGTGAAGTGAGGTGTGTCAGAATCAGATGACTGTCTAGTTGATTGACGATGTGTTGAATCAAGGGATAAGGCTCTGCGTCCGTGACGTGGAGAGCCAAGTGGACTAAACTCTGGGAGTTCGCCCTACAGACGACGAGAGCGTCTAGAATTCTCAATGGTGAGAATTAAGTTTTTGTGTAAAAAATTTGTTTAAGTATCAGGTGGTGATATATATATAAAAGACTTAAAAAACCCTAATGCAACCAAGGGTGCAAGAAGGGGAGTGAAAAAAGAAGGCTCTCAGGCCAAAAAAATCAACCTCAAAAAAGGCACTTATTCTAGCAGCTGTGCTACAATAAGTGGAGGATTGCAACAAATGGTCAGAGTACCAACATGCAAACGGCTTCTATAAAAATAGGTGTAACTAGACCAAGGGTGGGTGGAATCATGAAAACACCTAACTAAAAGTATTGTGACTCAAACAAACGATATCCTCTGCAAGGTTATGAAATCCAAGTCAGACAATATGAGTGTTGAGACAACGGCTAGATATCCCCCTACCGAGAGGGACACCGGGTAATCAATCCTAAAGAAAGGCTACTAGGATACTCCGTTCATGACGCGTCGAGAAAAGGTAAATCTGCCGTTTGGTCCTTTGATCGCAATATCCCAATACAGGGATATCCCGAGAACTGCAAATGGTAGCCCTTCGGTTACTGAATGGATTTCGGTATTCCACTCAGGCTTCCAGAACCATCCTCGCGACTTCAACCCTCCTAAGGGAGAGGCCTTCCCACAAACCGGTTGTGACCGCGCCAAAAAGTACTAAGAGATTTTAGCTCCCTAATTGGACAACTTCTATGTCTCAGATGTAATAACTGAGGGGTGTTATTGGAACACCTATCCCCCCAATACTACCTAGCTACAAAGTTCTTTTAGTGTTCCCCAAGTGGGGTTAAAAGTGTGTTGAAATTAGGGTACGTTTTAAGTCTTAGTTCAATTAAGTGATCGAGTGAGTGCACGTGAGGTATTGTAAACTGAACTTGAAAAAAGGTAAATGCTTTTGCAAATATCAACTCAAAAAACAATGGATTTCTTGAATTATGAAAGCAAATAATAGACTTCTTGTAAAGAAATAATGGACTTCTTCTTTTAAGGAAATTGCTAAGGGCAAGTTTTTCAAGAAGTAAACAGGAAAAAATTTTAATCTAGATAAAAATGCAAAAATAAGTCCTTCTTTCACTTTCTTGAAAATTTTTAAAAAGACTTCTAGATATGCATTTTAAAATAGTAAAAAAAATTTCAAGGCTGTAAAATATGCAGAATCTAATACTGTAAAAATGTGCTATGTGGGCAGAAAGTACAGTAAAAAATAATTTTTAAAATCAAAATGGCCGAATGAAAAATTCAGCCGCGCGGGTTTTAACAGCAAACCCGCGATGGACCGCGCGGGTTTCGGTTGCACAGTCGCGATGGACCGCGCGGAAAATGTCCGCGAAGCCGCGGTGTGCAGAGCGCAAATAGGCCGCGAAGTCGCGGTGAACCGCGCGGAAAAAGGGCGCGCAGTCTCGATGTGCAGCGCGGTAAATGACCGCGATGCCGCGATGTGCAGCGCGGAAACCGGCGACAAAGCCGCGGTGAACCGCGCGGAAAAAAGGCCAAAAGCCGCGATGGACCGCGCAACTGTCAGGCTAAAATACGCGATGGACCGCACGACTGTCAGGCTAAAAACCGCGAGGCGAAAGCTGTGCACGGAAGCCGAAAAATGAACCCGAAAATTGAGAATTTCGGGCTATTAATGGCAAAAAATGAGGCCAAAACTTAGAACAGCAATGGATCTGCTGTCTAAGATGGCAGATCTATGGATCTAAAGGTTAAAAACTAATAAAAAACTAAGATTAAAAGCAAAACTAGAGATCTATTGTTCAAAACCCAGCGGAGTCGCCAAAAACTGTTGGCCCGGTTTTGCAATCAGGCTTAGTGCTATGGGCACCTGCTAACTAGTAGCAGCAGTTTCAAATAGAATTAAACAAGAAACTAATCTAAACAAAACTAATCATGGATCTATGGAAGAATATAAACAAATGATGAAAATATTTTAAAAACAAGAACAAGAAACAATGAAAGAATAAATTTGTATTTGAAAATGGGGCAAGCTAGTGCTTGCAATAGTATTACCTCCAATGGTGAAGGTTGATGTAGAGCAACTCCCAAGATGAATGGCTCCAAGCTCCAAGAGGTCTCCTTCTCCAAGGTTGCTTCAATGGCTAAAATGCTCAAGGGAGATTTCAGCAGCATAAGGATGAGATAATGGATGGACGTGAAATGAGGAGCCCCTACCACCTTTTTATAGGTTTTGGTGGTGGGGAATACCATTTGTGGTTTTGTGGAAACCAAATGGTATTGACCAACATGGTTTAGGTACTTTTCCCTTCTTTTTCCTTTTTTGAATAAAATTAATATTTTAATTCCCTTTTTAATATTTTTGGGAATTTGGACCCTTTTTTAAGGGTTTTTTATGTTTTTTTAGGAAAAATAATCTTTTTTAATGGAAAAAGGGGTGTACTCAGGTCTTTTGGTGACCTTTTGTTGGTTTTAGAGGCTCAAATGGTGAAAAAGTGGACAAATGGGTCATGTGAATAGGGAAATGAGCTAGTGAGCACTTTTTGGGTGTTAACAGATACTAATGTGGTTTTGGGAGTGCAATGGTTGTATTCAATAGGAGAGCATACATTAAATTATCAAATTCCCGAAATGAAATTCCAAGATTCGAAAGGAGTACAAAGAATTGTGAGAGGGCAACACACTTATCCAAATCAAGTAGTGACTTGCAATAGTATGAGATCTATATTGAGGCATGGGGATATGGAATGGGTTGCTGAATTTCATATTACATCTCCCAAGCCAACTATAAATATTGTCAAACACCCAAAGGAGATAGAGAGACTTTTGCAAAAATATGAAAAGGTTTTTAGAGACCTTCTACATGGTAGGCCACTAGATAGGGGGGTTGAGCACAGTATTATTTTGGAGGAGGGTACTTCACCCATTCAGATACCACCTTATAGACATCCTAAAAAGTTCAGAGATGAGATTGAAAAATCTATCCAAGAGCTCCTAGAGTTGGGACTCATTAGACCAAGATCTAGCCCTTATGCTTCTTCAGTAGTGCTAGTGAAGAAAAAAGATGGAACATTGAGAATGTGCATAGATTTTAGAGCCTTGAACAAAAAGACTATCAAGAATAGGTATCCTATTCCTAGGATTGATGAGCTCATGGATAAGCCACATGGGGCCAAAAACTTCTCAAAAATTGACCTTAGATCAGGGTATCACCAAATTCGAATGAAAGATGAAGATGTGCAAAAGACCGCTTTTCGATGTCATTTTGGCCACTTTGAATTTGTTGTCATGCCTTTTGGGTTAACTAATGCTCCAACCACCTTTCAAGCATGTATGAATAGGATATTTTTCAAGCAAATAAGAAGGTTTGTTTTGGTTTTCTTTAATGATATTCTCATTTACAGTAAAACATGGGAAGAGCATTTGCAGCAGTTAGAGATTGTGTTGAAAATCTTGCAAGAAGAGTCCTTATTTGCTAAGTTATCAAAATGTGAATTTGGGATGAAAGAACTACTGTATCTTGGGCACATCATTGGGAAAGAAGGAGTGAAGGTACACATGGAAAAAATCAGGGCTATCTTGGAATGGCCATCACCAAAAAATATTACCGAATTGAGAGGCTTTATTGGCATATGCACCTACTACAGAAAATTTGTGAAAGGATTCGCCAAGTTGACTTCTCCACTCACTGATTTGACTAAGAAGGATGCTTTCAAGTGGGATGAAGAGGCTAAAAAGGCCTTCCAAAAAATGAAAGAGGTAATGAGTAGTTGTCCCATACTTGCACTACTTGATTTTACTAAACCTTTTGTTGTGGAATGTGATGCTTCAGGTGGAGGAATAGGGGCTGTCCTAAAGCAAGGCCAACACCCCATAATCCTTTGAAAGCAGAAAGTTGCAGCCTCATGAAAAAATTTACTCCATCTATGATAAAGAAATGCTGGCCATTATGCATGCATTGGCCAAATTCAGAAAATACTTGGTGGGCAGCAAGTTTGTGGTGAAAACTGACCACAATAGTCTAAGACACTTTCTCACCCAAAAGATCTAAATGAAAGGCAACAAAAGTGGGTAAGCAAGATTCAAGCTTATGATTTTGATATTGAATATGTCAAAGGAAAGAATAATATAGTAGCAGATGTTTTGTCAAGAAGGCCTTCTTTTTCTCGCATGGATATTGCCAAGGATTGAAAAAACATGCTACTAGTTGAATATGTCAAAGACAAATTTGCTTGTGATGTGTTGGATGGAATCAAAGGGGATGATAATTATAGGATTTTGAATGGGTTGATATATTCTAAGGGAAGAATTTATTTAGTTCATAACTCCAAGCTCAAGTACCGAATTTTGTAAGAAGCACATGATTCCCCACTAGCGGTCCATCCGGGGATCTTCAAAACTTATAGACAGTTGAGGCAAAGATTTTTTTGTAAGGGGATGAAGGAATATGTTCATAAATATGTGAATGAATGTAAAGCATGTCAACAAAACAAATCAGAACTTACATGTCCAGCCGGCCTATTACAACCATTGACCATTCCGGAGCAAAAATGGGGCAGTATTTCCATGGATTTCATCACCGGATTGCCTAAATCCTTGGGTAAGGATTACATCTATGTGGCAGTTTATAGGTTGAAAAAATTTGATCATTTCTTTGTTGTTACATCATCTTTTAGTTCTGCACAAGTGGCTGATATTTTTTTCAAAGAAATCTTCAGATTACATGGGCTCCCCAAGAGCATTGTCAGTGATAGAGATAGTAGATTCATGGGTGCTTTTTGGCAAGAGATTTTTAGATTGGTAGGCACTCAATTGACTCCAAGTACCATATATCATCCACAAACTGATGGAAAAACAGAGAGGGTAAACCAATGGTTGGAAGGATACCTAAGAAACTATGTGGCAGGGCAGCAAAAAGCATGGGCAAAATGGCTACACTTGGGTGAGTTTTGCTACAACACCACTTATCATATGTCAATAGGAATGTCTCCTTTCAAAGCATTATATGGTTATGATGCACTTACATTTGTTGACATTATATTTGGTGATAGTAGAGCCCTAAAGGCTAAAGATTGTGTGGAAGAGAGCCAAGAAATTTTAAAGCTCTTGAAAGACAATTTGTAGGTTTCTCAAAATCAGCAAAAACAATATGCTGATAGACATAGAGAAGAAAGAACCTTTCAAGTCAATGATTTAGTATATTTAAGGTTGCAGCCTTATAAACAAACATCTCTAAAAAAGAATGGAGCAGAAAAATTAAAACCAAGGTACTATGGGCCATACAAGGTAGTGCGGAAGGTTGGAGAAGTAGCATATGAACTAGAACTTCCGGAAGGGAGTAAATCCACAATGTATTTCATGTTTCTTTTCTCAAGAAATCTCTTGGTCAGCAAATCATCACTTCAGAAATACATTCGATGATGAAGGTTAGCTCACACTTGTTCCGGAAAAGATTTTCAAGACACGGGAAAGAAGGTTGAGGAGTAGAATCA
Organism: Larix kaempferi; assembly: GCA_027924585.1. Classification (NCBI taxonomy): domain Eukaryota; kingdom Viridiplantae; phylum Streptophyta; class Pinopsida; order Pinales; family Pinaceae; genus Larix; species Larix kaempferi. Next base: position 12,976,833 of record BSBM01000173.1, on the reverse strand, counting down.
TCAAAGAATATTTAGTGCAATGAAATGACTTACCAAATGAAGATGCCACATGGGAAGAGGAGAAGATTTTTCAGCATCCAAATTTTAAATTGCTTGAGGACAAGCAATCTTGGGTGGGGAGGACTGTAATGTCCCCATTCAAATAAGTGCATAGTAAGACAATCCCATCAATCCTACTAGTTTCCTAGGTTAGATGGGCACATGTGGGATGGTAATAAGGAAGCTAATAAATGATATTTAGACATTATAAGGGTTCAAGCATTTAATAAATATGGTGAATAAATAAATTCAAGAGAAATTCTAGGTGGCAAGTGGTTTTGGAGACATATGGAGGTGGTGGGACCCACACTAGCTTGATTTTTCAATGACACATGGCATCTCTCTCTTGCCAATTCGAATTCATGGGAAGGTGAACACTCTTGGGTGATTTGGTAAGTCATAACACATGGAATTGAGCATCTTAGGTTGAAATGGGATGGAATAGTAACCTCCATGGGAGAGGAAGAGTCAAATTGGAGACTAGTGGACACTTGGGCTAGATTCCCTAGTTTTATTACAACAATAATGAAGCATCCATGACATTTATGACAAAATTCAGACCTGACTTCTTACACCTGACAATTATGACATGTCAGCCCCAAAAATAGGCTCAAGGAAGGTGCTCATGGATTTGGGGGAAGCTAAAGAGACTCAAATTTGAATTTGGGAGAAGATGGAAGGTTGGAACTACGAGATAAGTGGCAAATGAGGAATATTTTCTAAATGGAAATGTATTGAATCTATTGAGAGGATTTAGACCCCTTGAAGGCTAATGTTGGTTATAAAATGTAGAAATCAAGTATGAGAATGGCTTTTGATGATTTGATAAAAATTGCATTTGTGAAGAGAGAACTAGTGGATAACTAGTTTCTTTCCTTAGCCAATTTCAAGGTTGAAAGATTCCCATCCAAGTTGGTGTTTGTGTTGAATATTGTAACTTCTAAGAATATTATATTTGTATATTATTTATTCCGGAGATGTTCCATACCTCCAATGTGATTATAATATGAATCCGGAGATGTTTATTCCTCCGAATTGGTTGTGGTAACTAGGGTTATTAGACCCACCATGTGGGGGTCGTCCCAGTCAGTTATAATAGGGTATTTAACCTAATGGTTAAATACGAGCCTACATGTACTTGTGTAAAATACATGTCAGTGTAGTGTATAAATAGATGAGGTATGTTCCTCATTTGACACACACACACACTTGAGAGAGGCACACTTATGGAGGAGAGGTCTGCTATGGTGGAGAAGGAGATCATGTCTTTGGTTTGCATCTTTGTATATTGCTGGTCATCTATATTGAGGAAGCTTTACTGGGTTTTCTACCCCATGAGGGTTTCCCAGGATAAATCTGTGTCTCTTGTGTTTATGCTATGCTGCTTGTTTCTTCAGTGATCCTGTATATGCTATTATTGTGAAATGGAATGTAATGCTGCTATTTTCTATCTTAGCATATTAAATTTTAACATGGTATCAGAGCTAACCTGAAGGAAGACAAGGTATGGCACTTACAACACTTGCTTTACTTACGACAATTTGAAGGTTAGGGTTTTACATAGCAAAAACCAGTCATCGTGGAACTTTCGCTATAAATCCATTTATGCGAAGGTTCAGGGTCTAAAACGTTTATAGGTCGAAGATAACATCCCCAGGTACCTTGTATCCAAAGGGCACCCTCATATTCGTTGTACTTTATGAGTTATGATCAGTACAAGTTAGGGTTTCTGCCTCTTCCAGATCTCAATCAAAATCCGGTCACCTTGGCAAAAAGGTCATAACTTGGGCTAGGAAGCTCCAAATGAAATTTCGTAAAAAGTGACAGGTAGTAGACAGACTGTACTATCTCAAGGAACGTTTTCAGAGGCCGAAGGTGAACCAGTGACACGTGGAACTTAGTACAAGTTTGCTCTCTTGTTTTATCCCATAAACAGGTCACGTTGTGACACTTGGCATAACTCTCTCTCAGAGAGTCCAATTGAGGTCAGACCTGTCAAGATGGAAAGATAACAGGGCGAGCTATCTCAAGAAACTTTTTCAGAGGCCGAAGTTCAAACAGTGACACGTGGCATGCCATACAAGTTCGCTCTCCTGTTTTATCCCATGAACAGGTCACGTTGCGACACTTGGCATAACTCTCTCTCAGAAAATCCAATTGAGGTCAGACCTGTCAGGATGGAAAGATGACAGGCCAGGCTACTGTAGAAAACGTTTTCAGACCCTGTGGAGAAGAAATTTCAGATTTATAGCAGAAACAATCAGGTGCATATTTATGTCAAAACAGAATTATTTTTGGAGCACCTTTATTCATGGCTTCCGGAATTTAGGGTTTCGGAGAAAGTTAGAATTTTTGGAATCGGAGTCCACGGCTGAATGCTACTCAAGAAAATTGAAATTTAGAGACCAAGATCAAATTTTTGGTTGGGTAGAAGACCGGGCTTCATCAAACCCTAGTTCGGGTTCCTGTCTAGAAGATCCAGAAGTTTCGAAGGCAATTTTGAGGGGTCAAATTTTGGAGATTTCAAAATTGAAGAATGCTAGGTTGATCAGCTCAGCAAGACACATTCTTCCATCCATTCAGAAGTGTGAAAGTCAAAGATTGAATTTTTAGGGTTTCTCTAGCACACCCTAATCAAGCTCCAGATCAAGTTTCAGGGGGAGTTGAGGCTAAGGATTTACATAAGAAGACTACAAAAGGTCTCAACAGGTATGACTTAAGGAGGTTCAGGTATGCCTTGAAATCTGATTCTTGATTAAGTTCATAATGTGTTTGTCTTCATGTTATTTATTAATACAATCTTGATTAATTGTCTTATCACCCTAGTAACAATATGAATGCATGTGAATGATCGAAGACATTCATTGATTAGGGCTATATGATTGTACTTATGCATTATGGTGTTGTGTAAGGTTGATGTTGTCTGCTAACAAGACACAGGTACATCACAAAAGACAAATCAAGTTCCATGACCATGACAACATGAAGACAAAGACTCACGAGGTATGTATGACTTTGTTATATTATGTTTAACCTACGAGACATGCAGGTTCTAGCTTAGGATCTCTAAATCATTGAAGAGATTGTTTAGGTATGTTGTACATAACTAAGCAGGTATACTAATCCAGGTATGTTTTCCTATGTCATGTTAGAATCTTACCTTGTGTAAGTATACTTGGTATGATTAGTTAGTAATCAAGGGTTTATGCATACTAGATCAAACAAGAATATGCATGAGTAAAAGAAGACTTCCTTGAAACCCTGAATACTAATGATCATGACTGTACATATTCAAGATTATTTAGAATTAGAATGTTTTGATAATATTGAGAATATACTAATGAATGTATGTTTGTGTATGAGATCATGAGGATGACACTAGTGTACACTTGAGCATGCACAGTGGTACAGAATGAATAGAAGTTCAGAAGACATACAGAAGATCAAGCGGGAGACAACCACACAAACATAAAAGATAAGTATTTGAGTTGTTATTAGAAATAGTAAATGATATTGCTTGTATGCATATTTGTATTCCTAGGATATATCATGCTGAGTGTAAACATTCATAAAGCATTGAACAGTATACTACTAATATGCATATGATTGGTAAATTGGACAAACATTCCATTGTTGCTTGTCTAGAATGAAACCTCTTTGCTGACATACTGAGAGCTGTGCACACTCTCGATAATATGTTCTGGTAGAGATGGAAGGCATCTAGATAGCCACTGTATGCATACAGGATATGGGAAAGTGTTGTGCCAAAGTATTGGTCAAAATAGTTGCATAACTATGTAAATGATATCTGTATGCATAATAGGTTATCATGTCAATATGATTTGATGATTATGAAGTATTACTAATCATGTACTTAATTTTGATTTGTAGGAAAGATCATGATGAATGATGAACTCTGAACAAGCGATGGATGTTCAAGAAAAGATTTGCAAATCAAACACACTATAGAAAGCTTGTGGTTAAGAGATTCTCTTAGAAAGAGGAAGAGAATCATGATGAGATGTTTTGCTCCAAGGGAATAGATAAGACCATTCTCTTAATAATGTAATCAGGTTCTGTATGGGTTCCCAGGATCAGTAGTCAATTGATGAGCTTAATGATCATCATGGGTGATGTGGATCTCAACCTTTTCTACAAGGTTGAATATGGGTTCTATACACATATGACATGGGTGCAAGAAGGAACTCACCACAGAGTTCGAATGATTTTGAGGCTCATATTAGTAGACCCATCTAACGAGAGATGGTACAGATAGATATGCAGAAGATCACTCAATGCTGAGTGTGAATAATGGACAATTGACAGCTTCATTACAAAGCTTGGGCTTTACCAGAAATAAAACTGTTCCTAACCTTTACCTTAAGGTTGTGGATGATGAACCTATCATACCATTATTGTATGACGATGATCTCTTTCTGACAAGGAATGAGAAACAGGTCATGAAAATGGCTGCAGAAATGAAAATGAAAGATCTCGGATTAATGCACTACTTCTTAGGTCTAGAAGTATGGCAAGATCCAAAAGGAATCTTTTAAATCAAGGTAAGTATGTTGTGAAGTTTCTAAAAAGATTTGATATGTTGGAGTATAAAGCCATGGCCACTCCCATGGACTCCAACTTGAAGTTGTTAGTTAATGACTCATCGTATTTAGTGGACCTAACCCTATATAGACAAATCATTGGGTCATTGATGTACTTAACAAATACTAGGCCAGATATATGCTTTGCTGTAAATACCCTAAGTCAGTATCTAGTAGAACCTAGAAAGGTTCACTTAATAGCTACAAAGCATGTAGTGAGGTACCTAAAAGGTACATTAGATTTTTTGTCTATGTTATCTTGGAGGTCATGAACTCCATTTACATGGTTACTCAGATTCTGATTGGGCAGGAAGTGTCTCAGACAGAAAGAGTACATCAGGTGGATGTTATAGTCTTGAATCTGCCATGATCTCATGGTTCAGCAAGAAACATTCTAGAGTGGCTCTCAGTACTGCTGAAGTAGAATATATGGCTGTCTGCTCTTCCAGCTGTGAAGCAGTATGGCTTCAGAAGCTTTTATATGGAGTGTTTGACTTAGAAATGGATCCCACTGTGATTATGTGTGATAATCAAAGCTGCATTAAGATGACTGAAAATCCTGTATTCCATGATAAGTCAAAACACATTGAGATTCGTTACTTCTATATACGAGACATGGTGTAGAGAGGAGCTATCAAGCTCGAGTATATAAGCACTGAGGATCAGATTTCCGATATCCTGACTAAATCTTTGTCTCGAGTAAAGTTTGAATACTTCCGAGACAAGCTTGGTATAGTCCAGAAGGACCCTCCTCGAAAGGGGGAGTAGTATAGTATTTGATAACAATCATGTCCCTTAAATTTTATTTTGTTGTACTTAGCTACTTACAATTATTTAGAATTAGAACTCTTATATATCTTTTATTTTAGATGTATACATGTTTTGATGTGATGTATACATGTTTTGATGTTAGATGTATTAGTGAGAATACATGCTAGATGTATACATGTTTTGAGGTGATGTATACATGCTTTGATGTTAGATGTATTAGTGAGAATACATGCTAGATGTATACATGTTTTGATGTGATGTATACATGTTTTGATGTTAGATGTATTAGTGAGAATACATGCTAGATGTATACATGTTTTGATTAGTAATGTATACATGTTTTGATGTGATACATGCTCTTGGACATTTGTACTTGTATAGATGTGAATACAGTTGAGGGGATTGGATCATCCCTGGACTTTCAGTCCTAAAGAGAGCCGTAGATGTGAGGTCTCCGAGAATGAAGTCCTTAGTGGACAGTTGAGGAGATTGGATCATCCCTGGACTTTCAGTCCTAAAGAGAGCCGTAGACGTGAGGTCTCCGAAAATGAAGTCCTTAGTGGATAGTTGAGGGGATTGGATCATCCCTGGACTTTCAGTCCTAAAGAGAGCCATAGACGTGAGGTCTCCGAAAATGAAGTCCTTGGTGAACTTGAGGGGATTGGATCATCCCTGACTTTCAGTCCTAAAGAGAGCCGTAGACGTGAGGTCTCCGAGAATGAAGCCCTTGGTGGACTTGAGGGGATTGGATCATCCCTGGACTTCTAGTCCTAAAGAGAGCCATAAACGTGAGGTCTCCGAGAATGAAGTCCTTGGTGGACTTGAGGGGATTGGATCATCCCTGGACTTTCAGTCCTAAAGAGAGCCGTAGACGTGGGGTCTCCAAGAATGAAGTCCTTGGTGGACTTGAGAGGATTGGATCATCCTTGAACTCAAGTTCTAAAGTGAGCCATAGACAGGTGTCTCCAAGAATAGAGGATAGGACTGCATCGTCCCTGGACCTTGGTTCAAAATGCACGTGATTGGATTAATCATCCTTAGACAGTAAATCCAGGAAGGATAGTCTTAAATGTGATTGTGATTGGATTAATCATCCTTAGACAGTAAATCCAGGAAGGATAGTCTTAAATGCGATTGTGGTTGGATTAATCATCCTTAGACAGTAAATCCAGGAAGGATAGTCTTAAATGCGATTGTGGTTGGATTAATCATCCTTAGACAGTAAATCCAGGAAGGATAGTCTTAAATGCGATTGTGGTTGGATTAATCATCCTTAGACAGTAAATCCAGGAAGGATAGTCTTAAATGCGAGTGTGGTTGGATTAATCATCCTTAGACAGTAAATCCAGGAAGGATAGTCTTAAATGCGATTGTGGTTGGATTAATCATCCTTAGATAGTAAATCCAGGAAGGATAGTCTTAAATGCGATTGTGGTTGGATTAATCATCCTTAGACAGTAAATCCAGGAAGGATAGTCTTAAATGCGATTGTGGTTGGATTGATCATCCTTAGACAGTAAATGCAGTAATTCCGAAAGGAAGGATAGTCTTAAATATGATTGTGGTTGGACTAATCATCCTTAGACAGTAAATCCAGTAATTTCGAAAGGAAGGATAGTCTTAAATATGATTGTGGTTGGACTAATCATCCTTAGACAGTAAATCCAGTAATTCCGAAAGGAAGTATAGTCTTAAATATGATTGTGATGAGATTGATCCAGTAATTCCAAAAGGAAGGATCATGTATATAGATGACGATGCTGATGATCGTGTGATGACTATGCTGCTGATCGTGTGATGATGATGCTGCTGATCGTGTGATGATGATGCTGATGATCGTGTGATGACGATGCTGCTGATCATGTGATGACGATGCTGCTGATAGTGTGATGACGATGCTGATGATCGTGTGATGACGATGCTGTTGATCGTGTGATGACGATGCTGCTAATCGTGATATGACGATGCTGATGATCGTGTGATGACGATGCTAATGATCGTGTGATGACGATGCTGATGATCGTGTGATGACGATGCTGATGATCGTGTGATGACGATGCTGCTGATCGTGTGATGACGATGCTGATGATCATGAGATGACGATGCTGATGATCGTGTGATGACGATGCTGATGATCATGTAATGACGATGCTGATGATCGTATGATGATGATGATGCTGATCGTGATGGTCTAGATGACGATGTTGATGATCATGAGGATCCAGACGTTGATGTTGCTATAGTTGTTCAAGTGCTGCAGAAGATAAAGACTCAGTACTAAAGATGTTGATGTTCCAGTAACTGGTTGAGTTACTGATGATGTTAAGAAAGATTCCAATGATTTATAGATGTATCATGTATGATGTATGACTCGTTGCTCCTGCAGATGTTGTTATAATATCCTTCTCGTTAAGAGGGAGTGTTGAATATTGTAACTTCTAAGAATATTATATTTGTATATTATTTATTCCAGAGATGTTCCATACCTCCGATGTGATTATACTATGAATCCGGAGATGTTTATTCCTCCGAATTGGTTGTGGTAACTAGGGTTATTAGACCCACCATGTGGGGGTCGGCCCAGTCAGTTATAATAGGGTATTTAACCTAATGGTTAAATACGAGCCTACATGTACTTGTGTAAAATACATGTCAGTGTAGTGTATAAATAGAGGAGGTATGTTCCTCATTTGACACACACACACACTTGAGAGAGGCGCACTTATGGAGGAGAGGTCTGCTATGGTGGAGAAGGAGATCATGTCTTTGGTTTGCATCTTTGTATATTGCTGGTCATCTATATTGAGGAAGCTTTACTGGGTTTTCTACCCCATGAGGGTTTCCCAAGATAAATCTGTGTCTCTTGTGTTTATGCTATGCTTGTTGTTTCTTCAGTGATCCTGTATATGCTATTATTGTGAAATGGAATGTAATGCTGCTATTTTATGTCTTAGCATATTAAATTTTAACAGTTTGGAGAGGCCACTCAGGTATTTCATGGTGCTTAATGGATTTTTATTTGTAGGTATCAGCTACATGAAGTTTCATGGTTTTTTTTAGTGCAACACTTTCTCTCCACCATTTCCCGTTTTGAAGGCATATTCGGGCTCCTTGAGGGATTGTGCTTTGGGGAGATCTTGCACTCATTGGGAGAGATTCATATGATATTTTTCTGATTGTAATAGCTTCATATCCTCTGTTCTTCATATTCATAGACTCTTAGGTCGAAATACCCATTGATTGTATGCAAAATTATTGATTAATGAGCAAACAATGTCCATTTCCCCAATGCTTTGATGTATGACACTATAATGTTGATTATTTCAAATGGATGGATGATTCTCTGATACATTTGTGATTCATATACTTCCATGGATATATTCTACAAGTTTCATGTACTGTATTTGAGCATTTGAATCATTTTTACTCAGTTGGTTTCTATTGAGAGGTGAAATAGTGCCATTTCCCCAAGGGTCGAATTGGAGGTTTTTGTTGTTGAATGTGAGAGAGTTAGAAAAGTAGTAAAAATCAATTAATGGTGCATATGAGACCTTGATCACATACTTAACACATTACATACCTCTTTTCATAAATTCGTGGGATTTTGGAGGCATTTGGAAGGCCATTTGCAGTGTTACCCCGGGGGGATTTGATGCACAAATTACTAGTCAAAATTACATATATTGATCAGAATACAAATCAAGTTTGCAGCAGTATTTGGAGGGCCATAAAACATCCCTGAACCTAATATTCAAGTCTAAATATCATTCATACACTCCTACAGAAGATTTGGGAGCATTTGAGTTGATTTGGAGGTCAAAACAGTAAAACTAGTCAAAGGTCGAAATTGGGAAAAAAGTGGAAAAATTGGCATTTTAATAAAATTTTGAAAAAGGGTCATTACATTTTCAAACTCCATACTTTAGAGTTTTCTTCACATACCAACCTCAAAACCAACTTCAACTTGAATATTTATCTATTTGTATTTGAGTGAGTGAGGCTACAACTCATCACAATGCTATATGCCAAACTGTGACAGTCTTTAGGTTCTGGTGGAATGCTTTATCCTCTTCTTCCTTTATTCCAATGAACTACTACTATGCTTCTCTTTCTAAAATACAAAACACTACTTTTAAGTGCTCATCCTCTCACAGTAGGATGCTACAACATCCTTCTCCAAATGAGGTTTTCTCCCCCTTTGTATGAACTCATCTTCCTTTTTTTCTGGATGTCAACAACTTCTCCAAAGATTCTTTCCTTTTTAGTTTTTAAATTTTTTTGGACCTTATTGGCCTTAAAGGAACAAGAAATTACCAAGAAATATAAATTACAAAAATATTTTATTACCAACAATTTCATGTTGTTGTGACTTGGCAAATAAGGATCCCTTTATTTCCAATGGAAACATACACTTCCTCAATCGATTTCCTCTTCTAAATGGCCTATGAATTTTTTCTTCACACAACAGATCCTCTTTCACATCCTTCTCATGACTCCACTTTATCTAACTGTGTCATATTTTCTTTGTCTCATGTCCTTCCTTCACAGACTGGTGAAGGATGCCTTCAACCAGTTGTTGAACATTTTGTCATTGATGCCAATATTAGAGATCGATGTCAAGAAGTACTTGTTTAGGGAAATAAATCCCCAACAAATGTTGGGTTCAGTTGTTGCAGAGCAAAGACATAAACAAACCCTAATCTTGCAAGTAATCAAAATACTTTATTTTCAACAAACAATTGGCATACAAAGCATTAAGGGTACACAGCTAGTTCCAAACATTTGTAGTAGAATCCTTTGGCCTTGAGCTTTGCTCCTTTGCCTCAACTTCTTGCTGCAATTCCTGAAAGGAAAACAAATGAAAGTGAAAGCATCATAATAAGCATAAATGACTATAAAAGAAACTTGCAGAATTATAGATTTTCAATTCAATAGCAATAATCATTCACATAAACTAACATGCATTTAAAGATCATGTATTGGTCAGGAAAAATAGGTCATTTATATGTTGAAAATGGTAACAAAGTACATAGAACAATTAAACCTGATCATATTGATGTCGTTATGAAACTGAGTGCTGGGTTCGTCCTACACTTTGGGCCGTTGGGGATCCAATTTCCATTTCTAGGTTAAACCATCCGTCCTTACATGCTAACTCTCTAAAACTAAAAACGATAAATTAGGTACAAAATGCCATATACTTAATGCTTATTGAAATGATATTCATGACACAAATTTACAATGCCTGCTGATCCGACAACCAGAGAGAATGTAATATCCATGACATCAAATAAAATAAACATTGGAAAGGGTTTAAGACTCGCTTTGGTGAGAACGTGGCAAACATGGTTTCAAAGTTTCAACATAGTAGTTCAATTGGTTGTTGTTGAGTTTTAGTTGATGAACACATTGGAAATCAATATCAATCAATCAATCAATATAAATCTATCAACTTAATTTTGTTTTCTAATTAACTTAATTTTTTTTTATTTCAACTATTTTTTATTATTTTGTTGTTAATTTTTTAAAGATCAATTATTCCTTAATTTCTATATGAATACATATTTTATGGAGTTGTTGATATACAAATTGAAATTCGATATTCTATTTACAAATTGCTTTGAATCTTTGGTGATAAATGGATATTTGATTCTTACAAAAGCGCAACTAAATCCAAGCTTGATAGGAAATATGGTTTGAGACATAGTCGCGAGTCATCGCTCCGACCGTCAGACTCGCTCCCATGACCTGGATGTTGGAAACAACTATGTCACCCACTGTAACGACTAATGGAAGACCAAAAGGCATGTTTTGGACTCATGCAGAAGGGTTTAGTTTTTAAAGCTTTTTTAATGTGTAAATAAAATCTGGTTTTCTAAAATTATTTTAATCGTGGACATTTAAGGGGTTAAATCTCCATTTTTATTAGATATGTTCAAGTTTTACATCGTTATCATGTTTTTATAAATTGAAGGAAATATGTTATATTAAAAAATAATCAATCGAAATAATATTTACAAATAAGCAAATATCTCATACTAATCATACTAATTATTGACTCCAATAAGAAATCATATATTTAAGGTAATATCTATAATCAATCATATACATAATATTAAATATTTTTATTTTTATTTTTAAACTATATAATTTATTAATTATTGATTTTATTTTATTATAAAGAAAATGAAATTTAAAAATTATTTTATTATACAAAAGATATTAATTGTAATATAGAATTTTTAAGCAAGATTGTTCCACCTTCCCTATCCTTTCTAGTATATATATATTAATAAACTAGAATCTATTGTTTAATAAAGGCCAATTGTTTAATACAGGCAGGTTGTTCCATCTTCCCTATCCTTTTTACTTTATTCAACCAACTTCCAGCTCATAGTCACGACACACACTAAATCCTGCAAATGATCGGAGCGATCTGGGTCTCGAGCTTCGATATTTCTTTTTTATTCATGATTCAGTTCTTAATCAATGAATAAATGGCTTTGGTGGCTACGTTCTACTCTTCTGCGGATTATCCTTCGATGACATGGATAAATCCGTGGGCAAGTGGCATGTCTTTATGGATCTAGAACCTTCAAATGAGTACGTAGAACTGAGACCTAAGTTTTATGGATATAGAACCTCAACACCCAAGGAGTTAACTCTTTGAATAAATTTGTTTCACGTGATAATATGAAATGTTGGAAACTCTTTTGACTCAGGAGATATTCTTCATTGAAATGGATCCTGACAATCTTGACTGGCACATGTTCCAATGAACTAACACTTGCTTGGAGTTAGGGATCAAAGAGCATTGTAAGTACAAGTTATCATCCACAAACTGATGGAAAAATAGAGAGGGTGAATCAATGGTTGGAAGGGTACCTAAGAAACTATCTGGGAGAGCAGCAAAAAGCATGGGAAAAATGGCTACACTTGGGTGAGTTTTGCTACAACACCACTTATCATATGTCAATAGGGATGTCTCATTTCAAAGCATTATATGGTTATGATGCACTTACCTTTGTTGAAATTATCTTTGGTGATAGTAGAGACCCAAAAGCTAAAGATTGAGTGGAAGAGAGCCAAGAAATTTTAAATCTTTTGAAAGACAATTTGCAGGTTGCCCAAAATCAACAAAAAAAAATGCAGATAGACATAGAGAAGAAAGGACCTTTCAGGTTAATGATTTAGTATATTTGAGGTTTCAACCATATAAACAAACATCTCCCAAAAAGAATGGAGCAAAAATGCTAAAACCAAGATACTATGGCCCATACAAGGTAGTTCGGAAGATTGGGGAGGTAGCATATGAATTAGAACTTTCGAAAGGAAGTAAAATCCACAATGTATTTCATGTTTCTTGTCTCAAGAAATCTCTTGGTCATCAAAATGTCACTTCAGAAATACTTCCTCCTTTGGATGATGAAGGTCATCTCATACTTGTTCCGAAAAAGATTTTGAAGACAAGGGAAAGGAGATTGAGGAGCAGAACTATCAAGAATACTTAGTACAATGGAAGGATCTACCAAGTGAAGATGCCACATGGGAAGAGGAGAATATTTTGCAGCATCCAAATATGAAATTGCTTGAGGACAAGCAATCTTGGGTGGGGAGGACTGTAATGTCCCCATTCAAATAATTGCATAGCAAGACAATCCCATCAATCCTACTAGTTCCCTAGGCTGGATGGATACATTTGGAATTGTAATAAGGGAGATAATAAATGATGTTTAGACATTAGAATAGTTCTATTATTTAATAAAGAGTTTGAATAAATAAATTTAAGAGAAATTCTAGGTGGCAATTGGTTTTGAAGACATATGGAGGATGTGGGACCCACAGTAGCTTGATTTTTCAATGCCACATGGCATCTCTCTCTTGCCATTTCGAATCCATGAGAAGGAAATGAGTTGGTAGGCTCATACACATGGAATTTAGCATCATAGGTTGAATTTGGATGGAATGGGAACCTCCATGGAAGAGGAAGAGTCAAACTAGAAGTTTGTGGACACTTGGGCTAGATTCCGTAGCTCCTATGACAACAATGATGAAGAATCTATGACATCTATGACAAATTTCAGACCTGCTTGCTGAAATCTGACCAATAGGATATGTCAGACCCAAAAATATTCTCTAAGGTGGTTCTCATGGGAGTTGGAGAAGCCAAAGAGACTCCTACTCGAATTGGGAGAAGGTGGAAGGTTGGAACTTGGGAGACAAGTGGCATAATGTGGAATCTTTCCTAAGTGGAAATATCTAGAAGCTAATGGGAGGAATTCGAACCATAGGAGGCTAAGGTTGGTTATAAAATACATGAATCAAGCATGATAAGGGATTTTTTATCATGTTGAGAATTTGAATTTGTGAAGAGAGAGAGCTAGTGGAAAACTAGTTTCTTGCCTTAACCAATTTCAAGGGTGAAAGATTCCTATCCAAGTTGGTGTTTGGAAAGGCCATTCAGACCTTTCATGGAGCTTTAATGGAGTCATAAGTTACAGGTTCAAGCTACAGGGAAGCTCGTGGACACTTCAAGGTCAGTTTTTTCTTTCATTTATTCCAAGTTTTCTCATCATATTCTTGCTCTATGGATTGAGGCGCACTTGGTGAGCTATTATTCTATTTGGGGGAGCTTCCATTGCCCCATTATTTTGTAATATGATATAAATTCTCTATATTTACTATCATGGAGAGTCTCAGGTTGAGATCACAAATGGGTTCATGTAAATCTGATTGTTAAAGAGAAAATGGTGCCATTTCCCCACTATCTTGATGTATGACAATGAAATGTTCATATATTTGAATGCATGAGTGAGTCATGGACATTAAACTGATGTATGGACTATTAATGATGCATTCTAAGAGTTTCATGTTTAGTATCTAAGCATTTGAAGTCATTTTGTGAAGTTTCATTGCATTTGGAGAAGATTTGATGCCATTTCCCCCAAGGTCGAACTAGTGATTTTGTAGCTATTTGGGAGAGGGTTAGAATAGACTTAACAAACTAAATAATGGTGCACATGAGACCTTAATAATGTCCCTTAGACATCCCCTACCTCTTTTCAGAAATTCGAGTGGATTTGGAAGCATTTGGAGAGCCATTTTCAACATTTACCCTAGGGGATTGTTGGGTGTGTGAGCTATCTCAAAGAAAACACCTAATATTTAATTATTGACTAGGGTTGGAAATATTAGAGTTGAGGCAAAGTATATTCTAAGGTAGAATGGAACCTAATATTTCATCTTGTCAGACCTTAAAAATATTTAATAAAGAAAATATCGAAATATCTTTCAAAATGAAAAACTGAGTCAAACTTCAGGAAAACAATAAAAGAACTAAATCAAACTTAGTTAAACAGATAAACTAGAATAGTATCAATTCATACTACTCTATATTATAATTGAATAATGAAAACTGATTGAAAAGCAAACTATGAACTATGAAAATGGAAACTATACAATTTCATATTCTATCTAAGAATTAGAAAACAACTGTAAATAAATAAATTAGAGACCTATCTATGAAATGGATTAATTTGATAATAAACTACAGAAGCAGAAATTTATGCTAATCAAAGAAAATTAAAAACTATTAAATAACTTCAACAACTAATTCAAGAAAAAACATCTATTCCCATGTAACAGGAACTGGAGTGAATGTATCATAATGGCTTTCAAATGTAATAGAAAAACAAAACAGGAGTAAATCTAATCTAACTTCAACAAAGAGATGTAAACTACAAAGAGACAAATTATAGTTAACTTTAAACATTTTGATCTATCTACTATCCATGAGCAGAATAACAATATAAAACTAATGAAAACTACAAGCAAGTAGAAAACTTGATAAAGATATTTACTTATGAACTTGATTTGGAAGCAAGTAGAAAACTTGATAAAGATATTTATATAGAAGCAAGTAGAAAACTTGATAAAGATATTAATTTCTGAATCAAAATCCTATTCCATGAACATCTTCATTATTTATCGAAATAAGGAACTAATCCTAATCTTAATGAAGGAAATTATCAAAAACTAGAATACTTGAGAAATGAAATTATTGACTCTATTCTAACTAAGTCTTCAGAGCATGTTATAAACTAGACTAGGAATAAGACTGATAAGTTTTGAAATAGAAACATATAAGTAAGCTAAATCTAAATATGAAAGACATAATTTAAAAGACAATTAAAGCAAACTAGGAATGTTAACAAGACTTGAATTAAAACTTTATGGAATGTAAAACAAGGACTGAATTATGGTTGAGAATACTAATTAAGAGCAGGAAAGATTACAATTAAGAAAACTAAGAAACTGAATTCGAAATAAGCATAAAACAGTGCAGAAAGAGTGAAAATACGAATGACAATCCTCCAATCCGAACGACAGTCCGAATGGAGGGAAAATGAATTAAACTAAGGAAAAGAGTAGTTTGGATGATCTTGATGTCAGCTGGCGAATGCAGATGAACCTACAATGCAAAGAAATCAATGAAAAGACTTGTTGAGAAGCTAAAATAATAGAAAGCAACCTATTATAATCATGGTTGGAGAGATAAACTATTCCTATTCTATACCAAAGCAAGATTAAGATGAGAGAAGAGAATTAAACTACAGCTATAGAGGAGAAGCTAACTAAACTAATTCTAACTATTAACAGAGCTTGAAACGGAGACCAAGTAAGTTCTATTTAATTGTAAAAGACTAGGAAACAAACTAGCTAATTATAAAAGATTGAAATTAAACTATCAAAACTATACTGTTGGTCGACCATTTGCTAATTCTGTAAACACAAACTATGTTAGAAACACAATATAAATTACAAAGAAGAAAGAAATATCATATACAGGAAAACAAAAACGAAATTAATTACATATACAAGAAAATAAACTAACTAATTGCAGAAAAGAAAATACAGAAAACAAAGACAAAACCTTCGTTGATGAGGGGCCCTTCCCAACAATCAGAGATGGAAAAATGAACTGATTAGCTACTCAGAATATCAACAAACTGGAACTTCCATTAACTTCAGAAAATTACAAAACGTCTGCTATATGCTTGCAAATTCTACGAACTATCTACTAATCTGATGATCTTCTCCAACTCAAGACTAGCTCTGTTTCTGTCTACAAGCATCTAGTTATACATTTTACAATGGGTGAGAGGGTCGACAGAGTCGACCTCTCTAATAATAGAGGCGTTTATGGCTGTAACTGGCTGCTTTGAATGGTGTGTGACAGTGTAGGGAGCATACATAGGCTTCACGGGGCCGATTCCTTCACGAGGCAGCTGCAGCGTCGATCTTCCTTTGACGTGGGAAGAGAGGTAGTGCGCTGGCGAACTGAACGAATGGAGGAGAGGGATACTGGATCATTGACATGGGATAAGAGTTGTGTTGGCAGGCTGAGCATGGGCGGATGAACTACTTCCAGAACACCAGCATGAATGGGAGTTGCATGATTCCAAGCTGAACGGACGAGAGAATCGACATGTGGAGTGTTGATGTGGAAGCATGGTGTGCTGTTGCGTTTAGCAAGAATAGGGTTGAATACTCCAGAACAACAACTCATTAACCATCACCACCGTGTGGCTAACAAAACCCACGTACCCATTTTTTACTTTAATAGCCTGAGTCATGCCAACCGTGGATTTCGTGGGCTGAATGCAAGACTGAACGACGAGCTGAACGCGACTGAGCTTAAGCAATGTAAACACGTAGTGTCAAGGGAAGGTCGTTTGGAAAATAGCAGCCTATAGATCAAAAATAAATGCCATGCATGGATGGAATTGTTAATTTAATCATTAATAAATCGTAATATAACAAGATTCGAACAAAATTCATATGATAAACGAATACATGCATACCTGTTCTGTTTGATGGGTTGAATGGAGAAAAGGATAACTTATTATATCAAAAATAATGAAATTAATGCCATTCAGAATAGATTTGATGATAAAAAATAGTGACAAAATGGACATCAACATTCCCCCAAACCGGAGATATGCCAGGTCCCACTGAACAAAATAGAGAGAAATTAGGAAGAAGGCTGAGCTACGACAGCAGCTGCCTTCGACTTGGATGATGAAGATATAGATTCGCCCTTGAGCTTCTTGAATTGGTCCTTTAAGTAATTACATCTCATCTTCAGGGCAGTATGGGATGCTGATTTGGCGTTAACCAAGCATTCAATGTATTTTACTTGTGTATGCAATGCCTTGTTTTCTTCTTGAAGCTCAAAAATTGTTTCCACATAACTTTGATTCTGGTCTGTCAACAGTGCTATCACTTGGATCAACTTATCCATCTCCTGTTGAACCAGAATGAGCTATTCTTTATAATGTTCAGGGTTCTTTGGGGGACTCAACTCTTTTGAAAATGTTTCACACTCAATAGTATGACCTTCAAGAATTGTATCTGGGTTGTGTGCAGGAGGACTTTTAGCAGCGGAGGCTTCACTCATTCGAGTAGACACGTTGGCTAATGTGAGGAGGGGTGTTTCAAGAGTATGGTCATTTGATTGGACATTTGAACGTTATGGTTGAATGACAGTTTGAATGTCAGACTGGTTGATGGACTGGTCACAATTCGTTCTCGTGGATTTAGTGGGCTCTGAAAAGAGTGGAGGTTCCGAAGTAGGGTCACCAACGATAAGTTCAGGAGAAGGTGATGAGTGGACATAATGCATATCATCTAAGGAACTCTCATCAAACCGTACATGTTTAGCATTTGGTTCTGCTTGGGTATGATGATGTTCTTGAGAAGAGGAAGGTTTGACAGTAGATAAATGAGGGTTCAATATCTCAAAAAAAAATGACCCCAAGTTTGTCCTCTCTTTTCTAAATGGTGAATGATCAGAAGCTTAATGAGACAGTGATGATACAAGCTACCAGAGGGATTAACAGTATTTTTCCTAACTTGGCTAGACATCTTCTCCAAACTTTTCAGGAAATAAAATGGGAAGTTGAGGGTCTAATTGTTGACAAAATGAGCTAACAACCTAAAATGGCAAGATTTAAAGACAATGAACTTACGCTCGCAAGTGATTAAGTGGATGATAACGGTCAAAAGATCTAAATACTCCATCTTGATCCATTCTCTGTGAAAACCTTTGGTACCAGCAACATGTTGAAAATTGGTCTTCAGGGCAAATTCATGGTCCTTCCGTCGAAGGAAAAGATGCTTATTCTATCGGGCACCTTCCCTCGGAAGCTTGGTAGCTAATGCTATTGACTCTTCTATCACGGAGAAAACAAGATGGCCAACCTTGGCCATCTTGCCATCAAAAATTTTAGCGAACAATAATGAAATCTCGTGCTCATGGCCTTGGAGAAGGAGGAGAAATGGTTCCCAACCTACTGGCAAAAACATTTCACAACAGGCTTTAAACTCATAAATACGAAGGAGGTCCTGGTAGGTACCAGGCTCATAACGCATTGGCATTGTTGACAGAGGATAGGGGATGCAAAATGGATGCGAGAGGTGCAAGAATTTGCAGAGAACGCGGCTCAGATGGAGAGCGAACAAACTGAGGAGAAATTCACACAATCACCAGTTTAAACTAAGGTCCGTTTGATTGTTTGAATGACAGTGGACGAGGGCTTGGCATGCTTGAAAGATTGCACCTATCATTCAAAGATCTTAAGTTAAGTGCCACGTAGAGGTGCATGAATCCAGTGAATACGCGTGGTTTAGAGAATATTCAACCATGTACAAAGCCGAGCTTTGGACAAGTTGAATGTAATTCACGTAATGAAAATAGATTACACGTGAGAGATCGTGATTCAACTTATATGGTGGCAGATTGTACAACAGGATAAGTAAGACCGAATGGCAGTCATGTAATGATTCAAAATGATGCATAATCTATTCGTTTAACGGAGGCGAGATGGATAAGAGAACGAAGCCATGTGTGAAATCCACATTTGATTAATCCACATTTGCCTCATTCGGATCGGCATTCAACCTGTCATTCAGTCCTTCATACAGACTTTTGTTTATACAAGATATTATTGTTGATGCTGACCAAAGTTGATTTTGCAAAGAATTTCTAAAGCTGTTAGTGCACAAAAGATGCTGTAAATTTTGTTTTTCTGGATCTTTTAGTTGCGTTCCTCTTTTTGTTCTTGATTAGATCAATTTTCTTCTGCTTTTTGCATTACCCTGAAAACACCTGTCATTGTATCAGAGATAAATAAAATTTTCATAAATATTCAAAGAGTAAGAATAGTTCTAATCTCCCCCCCCAAACCAAAAATATGGCGTGTCCTCAAGCCATAAAAGAGAAAATGATTAAAATTAAAAAATTTCAATTGAAAGTCTTACAGATAGCTTTTAAAATATTGTGATAATTTTCATAAGGAAATGAAATATTAACTAATAAATGTAGATGATTCAGATATGTACATTCATAAAAAAAATACAACAATGCTTAAAAGACCATATGAAGAATAATAGTGTAAGAGATGCGAAAAATTCCATAGGAAAACTAGTCGTCCATGACTCATTGTAAAGATCTCTTGTCATCCAAAGAATATAAATAAGGTTCACCACAAAATTTGTGAGATCTACTATAATTATGGGTCCCATTTCTAAGATAATCATATCCTAGTTATTGTTTGAATTAGATGACAGGGTCCAAGTCCAACTTACAGCCATTATCTAATGACAGTATACATAATCGGCCTAAACATGTGTTTGTATACTCAGGTTTTTCTATGAGTTATGTGAATAGCAATGCATTAACCAAACCTCTTTTACCCGATATTGACCCACTGCCAGCAGGCCTGTTCAGTACCCCAGCAGTTTTATCTTGGTACCATGCACGCATAGCCCCACTGCCAGTGAGCCTGTTCAGTACCCCGACGGGTTTACTTGCATTTACTGAGCTTCCTTGTTTAAGATTTTACTTAGCATAGACCCGCTACCAACAAGCTTGTTCAGTATCCCGACGGGTTTGCTTCGTATAATGATATATATATATATATATATATTGTAAAGAAGCCGGTTGGCACTAGAGTGTGCTAAGCCTATTAAACACATAATTCAAAATTTAGCACAAACCTTATGAGTAACTTTATTTATAATGGCCTAAATTACAGATCGTGCCAAAAGATAATAACCTAAAGCTATTCTTTGACTTCACAATCTATCTTCTTCATAAAAGGTCAGTAATGTTCCCCACAAAATAGAAAATATCA
Organism: Larix kaempferi; assembly: GCA_027924585.1. Classification (NCBI taxonomy): domain Eukaryota; kingdom Viridiplantae; phylum Streptophyta; class Pinopsida; order Pinales; family Pinaceae; genus Larix; species Larix kaempferi. The sequence continues at coordinate 12,956,225 of BSBM01000173.1, read as the reverse complement.
CCCATTTTTAGGCTACCTTTTAAAGGTGCTTTAGAGACAAGTTTTGATAATGAGTCCAGGATGAACTAGCAATCCATAGGTGTAAGATAGAGTTTTGTGGAGATCATAATAATTGAAGTAGGTCTTTTAAACAACTGTTCTAATGATAAATCAGAAGTGTGCATGTCTGAATCAAATACTATATACAGAATTATAAAATAAAGTGGTTATAAATGATATCAAGAATGCTTTATCCTTTCACTAAAAATTTTCAATTTTAGCAGTAACTGAAAGAGAGGGAGAACTATAAGTATTTTTTGTAGAGCACTTCCCTTTTCGCATAATATCACATGATTTGATTACAAAGATAGGGTTCTTATGATTAAGCTGCAAAACCACTTGTCAGACGATTCAATTTTTTATTCAAAACAAAGCATATGTACAAAACAAGTCATGTAAAATTTTTGAAAGGAAAAAGAGTCTTGCTGTTTTATTGACAATATTTTACAAACTGATCATAATAGATTTCCTGTAAAAAGAAGAATGTAATCAGTTGTTAGAAACGACTCATTATTATTGAAAATCAAAAACATATTTACATATATACAAAAGAAGATAACCCAAAATGATTCAAGGACTAGGAGGAGGAGGAATGACTTCCCCTTCTACCAGTTCCATTTCTTCCTATTCTAAGGCATTCTGCACAAAATCTTGCTTAGATATTGGTTGATGATAAAGTCTAACTCTGTGTCCATTTACAACAAAAGAAATTTGTGAATCATAAATTGTCTTAATTTTAACGGATCCATTATCAAAGGCAGTGACAATTTCATATGGACCCATCCAACGAGTAGTTAATTTACCTTTAAAATTTTTGTATCTTGAATCAAAAAGTAATGCCCCGTCTCCAGTTTTGAATTGTTTTTGTTTAATGTATCTATCATGCCACTTTTTTCGTTGGTTTTGTATTAAGATTGTACGTTGAATAGCATCTTGGCTAATCTCGTTTAATTCATTTATCTGCAGGATTCGCTGACTCTGTGCTTCTTCTAAGTTCATCCTTAATTGCGAAGCCATACGAAAGGTTTTGACTTGAAATTCAATGGGTAGAAGAACTTGCTTACCATAAACAAGTTCGTAAGGTGTGTGACCAGTGGTGTTCCTCCAAGTTATTCTATAAGTCCACAGAGCTTCAAGAAGCCTATCTGCCTAGTCTTTCTGGTGTAACTGGATAGTTTTAGTCAGGATGGCTTCTAATACTTTGTTGGTGGATTCCACCTGACCATTGGCTTGTGGGTGATATGGTGAATATTTACAATGTCTAATACCATATTTTTCAGTAAGCTCTTTCATTAATTTGGAGGTAAACTAAGATCCTTGATCGGTTACAATTTCCCTAGGTACACCGAATCGGGTAAATATTTCTTCATAAATGAATTCCACCACAGATTTCTCTGTGGCTCGAAATAAAGCTTTAGCTTCTACCCATTTGGTGACATAATCTGTATAGACTAGGGTGTACTTATTCTTGCAAGACATAGGGGAAATTGGTCCAACGAAATCTAGAGCCCATTTTTCAAATGGATCGATCATAACTTGGGGTTGCAAAGGCATCTCATCAGATGGTGTAGGTCTACCGATTCTTTGGCAACTGTCACACCCCTTGACATATTTGGCAGCATTTTTAAAGATGCTAGGCCAATAGTACCCAGACTGCAATACTTTGTATGTTGTCCTTTTATCAGAAAAATGCCCACTGCAGGGTCCACCATGAGATGCATGAAGGATCTCTACCATCTCATCCTCTCGTACGCATCGTTTAACAATAAGATCAGGACCAGTACGAAAGATATCATTGTCTACCCAAGAATAATTGGAACTTTGAACTATGATCCTATGTTTCTCGGTTGGGGAGAGATGGTTAGGTAGCTTTCCAGTTGCTAAATAATTGGTTATATTTGCAAACCATGGGGTTCGAACAAATACAGCGAACAAATGTTCATCTGGGAAGCTATCATCGACAGGGATGGCATTATCATCAATTTGAATTCGAGAGAGAAAATCATCTACTACATTCTCTCTACCGAGACAATCAACAATGGTGATGTTGAATTCTTGTAACAAAAGAAGCCACCGAGTCACTCTACCATTGGTGATCGGTTTATTCATCAAAACCCTGATGGTGGAGTGGTCAATGTGTATAAAAATCTCATATCATGTGATATAATGACGAATCTTGTTGATGGAGTAGACTACTGCTAAAAACTCTTTTTCAATAACAGTGTACTTTGATTCTGCAGGAGTCAAATTTTTACTAGAAAAGTCGATGGCATGTGATGCCTATCCCTCTTTTTGACCTAAAACTGCCCCTATGGCTATGTCGGAAGCATCAGTGGATATATGAAAAGGAAGGGACCAATTTGGGCCCCTAAGAATTGGTGCCACTGATAGCTTGGCCTTCAAAGTTTCCAAGGCTTATTGACATGGTTTAGTCCATTGAAATTCTGTGTCTTTCATGAGTAGTTTGAACATAGGTGTGACTATTTTAGTGAAATTTTCAATGAAACGTCTATAATAGCCGGCATGGCTAAGAAAACTTCTTAGTTCCTTCAGAATTTTTGGAGGAGGAAGATTAACAATTATTTCGATCTTGGTGGGATCCACCTTGATACCTTGAAGAGAGACATGATGTCTCAAAACTATGCCCTCGGTCAATAGGATTTTACATTTTTCATGACTAAGAGCTAAGTTTGTTTCTTGGCACCGAATAAGAACTGTTTTGAGGTTATCAAGGGCTTCCTGGAAGGTATTACCATAAACTGTAAAATCATCCATATAAACTTCTACATAGTCGTGTATGAGGTCAGCAAAGATTCCTAGAACTGCACACTGGAAAGTAGTAGGTGCATTACATAGGCCAAACAGTAACACTCAGTAGGCATACGTCCCCCAAGAGCAGGTGAAGTTTGTCTTGTCTTGATCCTCAGGTGCTATCAATATTTGATTGTATCCACTATACCCATCAAGGAATGAGAAATATTGTTTCCCTAATAAGGTGTCTAATACCTGATCGATGAAAGGCAAAGGGAAGTAGTCCTTAAGAGTGGCCTTGTTTAGTTCTCGAAATTCAACAGAGATACGCCATTTCCTTGTGACTTTCTTTGGAACTACCACCAGAGGAGAAACCCATTTACTGTTGGAAATTGGGTAAATGAATCCAGCGTTAAGGATTTTTTGTAATTCATCTTTTACTATATCCTTTAGGGCTGGGTTCATTCTTATCTGGGGTTGCCTAACTGGAGGTATGTTCGAGTCTGTGTAAATGTGATGGATATAGGTATCTGGGTGTATACCTTTCATATTGGTATATTCCCATGCAAATGCTCCAGTTTGACTCTTGAGAACTTTTAGTAATTGTTTTGTTGACTCTCATCTAAACCTGCATTTATATGTAGAAATTTGTCGGTACTAACTTCACACGGAATGGTATAAGATCCTAGGCGTTATTCGATTGCGAATACATGGGGTGTACTTGTAAATGTCGAGAGGCTCATGTTTTCTTGGAATTCATCTCCAAAGATCTGGTCAAATTGGGAAAAAGATTGAGGAAAATCTACACATGTTGTGGAAGAGATAAATTGGTTCAACACGTTCTCAGTATTTTTCTCTTGAAGTACCCGAGAGAGATCACTGACAAGGGAAAGTTCTTCCAAGTTCTCATCTCCAAAAGGACAATCTAACCAAAACAAGTTTTCAGCTATTGGTTGAGCTGGTGGGTACAGAGCTAGTTTTCTTGTGGATAACTCATCAAAGATAATCATCTCTCCATCCCTACATCCTATAAATGCATTGGCAGTAGCCAACCAAGGTCTTCCCAAAATAATAGGGTGACCTTTGGAAGGGTCTTTTGATTCAATGACCATGAAGTCCACGGGATATTCCCATGAGGCTACTAATACAATTATGTCATCTAAGATCCCAGTAGGTTGAGACATAGTACGATCTATTAATTCTAGCATCGTTGGGGTAGGGCGGAGGAATGGTCCTAAATTGAGAGTTTCTAAGACTATGGTAGTTATCAAATTGATAGCAGCTCCTAGATCAATAGGTGTGTTCCCTATGGCAGTGTTATTGATGATAACAGTCACCACAAGGTTTCCTGGGTTTGAATACTTTAGTATTCTAGGTTGGTTTGCTATGCAATCTGATATTTATCCAATTACATGGATCATCGGAGGGTCTTTTTGCTTCCTCCCTGGTCTCTTAATACATAGTTCTTTTATTACCTTACTATAGATTTGGATATCCTTGATGGCTTGTAACAAAGGGATCTTAATGCAAATATTTTTCAATTCGTTAATGATATCGTACTCTGGATAAGTTATAGGTTTTTCTATTACTAAACGCTCCGGATATGGAGGTGATTTTTCCCCTGGAATTACTTATTTGTGTGGATGGTTGTGTGTTGAAGATCTAGAAATAACCACATCTTCAAGAATGGCATCATTCAAAACTTCACTAGGTATGTCTTCTTCATTCTCTTCTTGAATAACAAGTGATGACTTGAGCTTATCTTGTAAAACTCTTCCAGACTGCAATTGTGTCTCATGTATTAGCGCGGTCGAAATGACATATGATGGAAGAGGTAACAACCCAATGCTGTTAAGAGCTTGGGTTGGTTTGTTGTTAGGATTCGGTATCGGTTGTGCAGGTAATATTGTGGGTCTTGGAGGATTCATGTTCTGGAAATGGTGAGGTTGATTCACGATAGGGGGTAGTGAAGGAGGTACAAATCCAGGCAGAAGTTGCTAAATATTAGGTGGGTAACGATAGTTAGGCATAGGAGGAGGTGTTTGAGCCTAATCTTTTCCTCTCCATCCATGTGTCCATTGCTAATGTTGAGCATTTTGAGGAGGGTACTGCAGTGGCCAATGTTTCCAACCTGAAGTATTCCATTGTTGAGGAGGTTGATAAGTGTGATGAACCTGCAATAATTAATTAATGCAAATACACGAGATATCAGAAATAATAGAACAGAATCACTTTTATATTGATCACGGGCCACTTCGAGGGGGCAACCTCCTTTGAGCAAGCTCAATACAATTAACTTCACCGTGCCTTCAATGACCCCAACACACACTTATATACTAAGTCTATGCCCAATACTATGAGTCAAAACCATGGGACATATAATACTACGGGATGACTTACAAAGCATATGCATCCAATACTATGGGTCAATACTATGGGCTAATATAAACTACAGATCAACAAGTACTACGGGACGACTTACAAATCATATGCGTCCAACAACAATATACTAACATAGTAAAAAGAAGGGTTGACATAGGTTCCCAACATCCCCTGTCCCTTAGAAAAAGCTTTGTCCTCAAGCTTTGGTTGGAGAAATTGCTGCAGAATCTGAAGGAGTGGTTCCCTGGTAACATCCTCGGTTTGCATTTCGGGTGACTGGCGCCTTTGGAGTGTCAAGGAGGATTGCTTGGAAGGCTGTAGATGAAGAAGAACCCTGTCAACCGCGTGGAAAATGCGCTCAGAACGGTACTGATCGGCTTGTTGTTTCAGGAAAATTCTAGCCATGTGAAGATTGTCCTGCAAAATGAGAAGAATCTAATCGCGGTTTTGAAGAACCGAGTCAATTTCTTAAACTGGGGAGCTGCTAAGGGTATATGGAAGAAGAACTGGCGGTGTTTTTCCATAGACTGCTTCATATGGTGTCCTTTGAGATGTGGTATTGTACCACCAGAGCGCTGCTAGGAAATCCATAGAAATAGTTGGCCAAAGTTGTGTAGGGATGGGCAAGGGTTTGAGCAATCCCAAAAGGAGTGTCATTTCCTCCTTGTTGACTTGGAAAGTATCATCGTCAGCCACCATCTGTTGAATTGTCATTTTTAGTCCCGGCCAAAAGAATTTACATTATTCCCAGTCATACATTTTGCAGAACCCAGAGTGCCTTGTTGATGAAGAAGCATGGAGTTCATAGAAGAGATAGCCCTGTTGAACATATTGCAACCAATTTGGAACAAGCAGAGAAAGAGCTGTAAGAGAAACTGGGTCATCAATTGTGCGAGAAGGAGCATCTTCCACCATATTGTCCTTACCCTTCTTGTAAATGATCACATCGGGATAACCCATGAGTTGGATAACCCATTGCAGGTGTGTTGGAGAGGAGACCCATTGTTCCAGAAAATTTTCCAGACTCGGGAGATCAGTCTTGATGCAGAAATAATTCCCTAATAGGTATGGCTGCCACTTCTATACTGCATGCAAAATAGCCATCATTTCCTGCTGAGAGGTATATGTGGCTACATTCTTACCAGAAAGGTCTCTTGAAGGTAGCAAGCGCATTGGTTCGGCAAAGATACCGGCATATCCATCCAAGGAAGTAGTGGAGACTGTTGATGGGTGCATCTGAATGGAATTGAGTTGAGCGATGACACCATGTGAATTCTTCTTAAGGATTTTTTCCAGGCAATGTGAACTGATGATGCAGAGAGACCCTGGTTGTAAGCCCATAAATTTGTGTTATGCCCCATTGACTTTAAACTGCATCCAGAGTTCAGCAAAATCCCATAAGATGAGGCCAAGTGTGTGTAACCATTGAACGCCCAAAACCACATCACTTCCGCCTAAGGACAAGGAAAACATGTCAGAGCATAGGTTATAATCTTCCATAGAGATACGCACATTGTGACACTTCCCCTTGCAAGGTAAGGTGCCCCCATTGGCAACCATGACTTCAAAGTTGGAGCAAGGATGGACAAAACAATTATCCTGTTTGGCAATTCGAGGGTCAATGAAGTTATGAGTGCTACCAGAATCAATGAGTATGGTAAGAGGGAGATTCTTGAAGTATCCCCTGACCCGCATTGTTTGTGGGGTGGTGACGCCGGTTATAGCATGGAGAGAGATCTCGGGTGGGTCGTCCTGAGATGGGGTGTCAACAGGTGGGTGTTGAATGTCGACCTGATCATCTACTGTATCTGAAGCTTCTTCACCAAGTTCTAAGGCAGGCGGAGAATCCACATCCAAGAGATAGAGCTTTTGTTGAACACATCTATGTCCCCGAATGAATTTATCATCATAATTATAGCAAATCCCTTTTTCTTGGCGTGCCTGCATTTCTATTTCAGACAAATGCTTGATAGGAGTTGGTTGAGGAGCAAGCGTGATGGGTGGCCATTGGGAACCCATATTTCTGAAGGGAACAAAGGTGGTTTTGGAGCGTTGATGAGCTGCGATCTTGTCCTCGGCCAGCTTAGCCAACCCTAGGACTTCCATCATTGTGTTGGGACAAAACATTTTGACCTCTGAGCAGATTTCATCCTTGAGACCACTGATAAAACAACTCTTGTAGAATTCATCAGACAATCCTTCTGTGTGATTGGCTAGTTTCTTAAATTCCATCTGATACTCTCTCACTGTGCCAGTTTGGTGAAGTTTAGTGAGTGCTCCTGTGAAGTCATCAAAAGCACTAGGACCAAATCATGGCAAAATGAGTTGGCAAAAATCTGTCCAGTTTGGCTCGGGATGAGCTTTGATGTACCAACGGTACCATTGAAGGGCTTCCTGTTCCAAATGAAAGGATGCAAGTGGAACTTTCTAAACATCAAAAGTATTATGTAGACTGAAATATTGTTCTTCTCGGTATATCCATCCAGTCATATCAGTACCATTGAAGCGTGGAAAATCAAGCTTCGGCCCACAAAAATTGCTAGAAGAAGAGAACCCAGTGGCTGCAAAAGATTCTAGCTATCTGGTATTGTTCATGGCTGAATGCTGAAGATGGAGGCTGAGAAATTTTTCATCCAGATCTTGGAGTTTGGTTTGGATGGTTGCAAGTGCTTCCTCCATGGTGTGTGCTCCTGCACAGGTGACAACCATAACCAAGTTTTTTTTTTTTTTTTTTTGTGGAATGGGTAGAAAAACACAAACAGAAGCTGATTTAGTAAAGGCAAATTTGGATTGGGGAAACAATCTGATGGGTAATTGGGGTTTGACTAGATTTTGGACACTGTCGAAAGGACAAGAAAGAAAAAAGGGGGATTTCAGAAGCAGGGTGATAGAATGAGAAAATTTGGTAGAGAGGGACAAAGAAGTAGAATTCAGAAAGGAACTCTGTGGTAAAATTTGAAGGTGATTGGGTGAAATCTGAGGAAGTTATGGCAAACCCTAAAAATAGACAAATGTGGGATTTCAGGCTTTGGGAAGGGGAATTGGGGATAGGGTCCTCAGGAATGAAACATGTAGAATGGGATGACAGGGGTTCCCTGAAAATTTCAAGGAAAACATAGTGAAAACAAGGGAGATATGGAGAAATGGATCGACAACAGCGGCGCAACAACGCGGAAGGGATAAAAAACAGCTGGATCTGAAATGACGACTAGATCTGGAATGACTTTCAGAATAGATATGGAACGGCTAGATCTGGAGCGGATGTGATCGGCAACAGTTCAACTGAAAATAGATATGGACACCAGGTATGTACGGCTTCCTAACAGTTCAGGTGTTTCACTCGGCCACCAATGCTGTCTGACGGCTTGCGTATTGGGGCAGTACCCCTCACTCCATGGCTCAGGTAAAACTGATAACTGCTTTTCCACAAACGACAGCTCTTGGTTTACCTCACAGGTGGGAACTAGTCAATCAGGTAGGGGTCGTTTCCCTTTTCACTGGCAGGTCCTCTCAATGGGCCAACTACTTTGGGGTTCCTGTGGTACTCCTCACAATGAGTTTTAGGGCTTATGCCCAAGTACTTCCCATAGTTAAGCGAATAGGGATTATTCCCAAATCCGAAGCTGCAGCAGATGCGAAAAAAAATTTGGCAGAAATTCCACCCAACGAGCCCAAGAAAGTGCTCTAATACCAGATGTGATGAACCTACAATAATTAATTAATGCAAATACACGAGATATCAGAAATAATAGAACAAAATCACTTTTATATTGATCACGGGCCACTTCGAGGGGGCAACCTCCTTTGAGCAAGCTCAATACAATTAACTTCACCGTGCCTTCAATGACCTCAACACACACTTATATACTAAGTCTATGCCCAATACTATGAGTCAAAACCATGGGACATATAATACTACGGGATGACTTAAAAGCATATGCATCCAATACTATGGGCTAATATAAACTACGGATCAACAAATACTATGGGACGACTTACAAAGCATATGCGTCCAACAACAATATACTAACACAGTAAAAAGAAGGGTTGACATAGGTTCCTAACAATAAGGATAGTAATAGGGTGGAATTTGTGATGAATCTTGATACAATGGTTGATATCTATTTTTCCAAAACCTCCTATGTATTTCACCAAAATTTCCACTCTTGTACACAGCTTGTAATCCAGGCAACGATGGACAATCATTGGTTGGATGTTCTTATGTACATAGGTGGTAGACTGAAACATTATTTAGTGGACATTCTCGTTGAGGATTTTTAGTTCTACACCTAGGGCAGAAAACACTCATTTCTACATGCTCTTCCTCTTGTCTCTTTTTATCTTGTAGTGCATCTAATTAAGAACCCATGGCTCCTAAAATATCTATTTTGAAATTTTCCAATAGTTTTCCCAACTCTACCCTTGTAACTCCAGCAGGACCGGATGTGTTTCCTTTCGGATTCCTAGCATAAGATTCTCGAAAGTGTCTTCCACATTTCCCTCTGCTCCTAGAGTAATTCCTACATAATTCACAAATCTATGTAAAAGACTTATGAGAAATGTCTCATGCCGCCATGAGATTAAGGTTATCTAAGAATTCTTCTGAGATTCCTTTGAGGAAGAGTGTTCTTACTGCATCTTCTCGGAGATCACTATACTTGGACTTGTGTAACACATAGTTAAATCTCTCGAGGTAGTCTTCTAAGCTCTCATCTTCATGTTGTTGAATTTTGAAAATATCATTGCGAGAGTCCTTAGGTCTACAGTAATCCTGATATTTTTGAAGAAATGCATTCTTCATGTCTTCCCAAGTTCTAATACTAGATTCTCATAATCCCATGAACCATCGAAGAGAAGAATATTTTAATGTGGCAGGAAAGAGTTTTAGTTTTTGGCCATCTTGTAGGTAATTATAACTTCTACACAAAATGTCAAACTCGAACAAGAATGTGTTTGGATCCTCACAACTCTTCCCATAAAAGGTTGGTAGTGAGGAGGGAGGGATGTTTTTCATAGTAACATTTTGTGCAGTGTCTAAGATAAGGAACACGAAGGTACCTTCAGTTCTAACTTCTCCATCTTCTTCATCTTGTCGGACACGATATTCATTTTCATCCCCCATGAAGATTCTATTGCCAAAGAGAGAAAATCTAGGTTGCTCCTTTCTTGGTGAATATGGGATGTCCCAACGTTCTGTTTCAAAAAGGGTATTTTGCTTTTTAGGAGGAGAATTATTAGCTACATGGGAATCCAGATTTGGAGGTCCTACTGTTGTTGTATAAATCTGTGAGACAACTATGTTCACATAACTCTCAAAAGGAGCGTCTACTTATGTAGGATCGACAAAATCTACCAAGTTTGGACCACCTACTATTGAAAAAGTAGTGTCTTTTGGTTTTTGGACTAACAGACAGTTGAGAGGTCCTAAAGTTTTATCCTTTTGAGTTTCCTCTTGTCTAAGTTCAGTCTCAATATGAGCTTGAGGTTCTTCTAGTGGAATTTCTTTATGAACAGACTGTTCTGATGTCCCTATGTTTTCCCCTAATTGATTTCCAAAAAGGATTTCCTTTGCTTTCCAAGTAGGACTATCCCCTTCAAGTGTCTTCCGATACCTTTATGTTGAGTTAGTAGTTGGGTTGGCACACCCCCCGTATAAGTTAGTAGGAATTTTAGTGGGAATTTTAGTAAGGGAACTAGTTCTAATAAATCTACCTTGTGAATCTCTAGACCTATTCATGACAACAAATTATAACTGAAATAAGTTCTAACTGCATAATTGATATTGTTGGGTTTTGGGGATGCCTGTTATAACAAATGCGCAGGTTCTTACCTCTCGTCTTACCTCTCACCCTCCACCAGCCTATTTTCAAAGGAAATAATAAAATTAAAAAGCATTTTTACTTATCTATGACTGAATTCTACCTATCTTCTACAACTGAATTCTACCTATCTTCTACAACTCGCTGGCAGCAGCGCCAAAATGTTGGGTGTGTGAGCTATCTCAAAGAAAACACCTAATATTTAATTATCGATTGAGATTGATAATCTTAGAGTTGAGGCAAATTATATGCTAAGGTAGAATGGAACCTAAGATTTTGGCTTGTCAGACCTTAAAAATATTTAATAAATAAAAGATCGAAAGATCTTTCAAAATGAAAAACCGAGTCAAAATTTAGGAAAACAATAAAATAATTAAATCAAACTTAGTTAAACAAATAAACTAGAATAGCATCAATTCATACTACTCTATCTTATAATTGAATAATGAAAACTGATTGAAAAACAAACTATGAACTATGAAAATGGAAACTATACAATTTCAGATTCTATCTAAGAGTTAGAAAACAACTGTAAATAAATAAATTAGAGAACTATCTATGAAATGGATTAATTTGATAATAAACTACATAAGCATAAAGTTATGCTAATCAAAGCAAATTAAAAACTATTAAATAACTTCAACAACTAATTCAAGAAAAAACATCTATTCCCATGTAAAAAGAACGGGAGTTAATGTATCGTAATGGCTTTCAAATGTAATAGAAAAACAAAATGGGAGTAAATCTAATATAAATTCAACAAAGAGATGTAAACTACAAAGAGACAAATTACAGTTAACTTTAAACATTCTGATCTATCTACTATCCATGAGCATAATAACAATATAAAACTAATGAAAATTACAAGCAAGTAGAAAACTTGATAAAGATATCTACTTCTGAACTTGATTTTGAAGCAAGTAGAAAACTTGATAAATATATTTATAAAGAAGCAAGTAGAAAACTTGATAAAGATATTAATTTCTGAATCCAAATCCTATTCCATGAACATCTTCATTATTTATAGAAATAAGAAACTGATCCTAATCTTAATGAAAGAAATTATCAAAAGCTAGAATACTTGAGAAATGAAATTATTGACTCTATTCTAACTAAGTCTTAAGATCATGTGATAAACTAGACTAGGAATAAGACTGATAATTTCTGAGACAGAAACATATTAGTAAGCTAAATACGAAAGACATAATTTAAAAGACAGTTAAAGCAAACTAGGAATGATAACAAAACTTGAATTAAAACTTTATGGAATGTAAAACAAGGACCTAATTATGGTTGAGAATACTAATTAAGAGTAGGAAAGATTACAATTAAAAAATCTAAGAAATTGAATTCGAAATAAACATAGAACAATGCAGAAAGAGTGAAATCTGAATGACGATCCGAATGCTAGTCCGAATGAAAGTACGAATGACATTCTGAATGGAGGAAATACAAATTAAACTAAGGAAAAGAGTAGTTTGGATGATCTTGACATCAGCTGGCGAATGTAGATGAACCTACAATGCAAAGAAATCAGTGAGAAGACTTGTTGAGAAGCTAAGATAATAGAAAGCAACCTATTCTAATCATGGTTGGAGAGATAAAATATTCCTATTCTATACTAAAGCAATATTAAGATGAGAGAAGAGAATTAACCTACAACTACATATGAGAAGCTAACTAAACTAATTCTAACTATTAACAGAGCTTGAAACATAGACTAACTAAGTTCTATTTAATTGTAAAAGACTAGGAAACAAACTAGCTAATTATAAAAGACTGAAATTAAACTAAAAAAACTATACTGTTGGTCGACCATTTGCTAATTTTGTAAACACAAACTATGTTAGCAGCACAATATAAATTACAGAGAAGAAAGAAATATCATATACAAGAAAATAAACTAACTAATTGCAAAAAAAAAAATGCAGAAACAAAGACAAAACCTCTGGTTGATGAGGAGCCCTTCCCAGCAATAAGAGATGGAAAAATGAACTGATTAGCTACTCGAAATATCAGCAAACTGGAACTTCCATTAACTTCAAAAAATTACAAAATGTTTGTTATCTGCTTGCAAATTCTACGAACTATCTACTAGTCTGATGATCTTCTCCAAATAAAGACTAATTATGTTTCTGTCTACAAGCGTCTATTTATTCATTTTACAATGGGTGAGAGGGTCGACAGAGTCAACCTCTCTAATAATAGAGGCGTTTATGGCTATAACTGGCTTCTTTGAATGGTGCATGACAGTGTAGGGAACATACACAAGCTTCACGGGGCCGATTCCTTCATGAGGTAGCTGTAGCATCGATCTTCCTTTGACGTGGGAAGATAGGTAGTGCGCTAGAGAACTGAACGAACGGAGGAGAGGGATGCTGGAGCATTGATGTGGGAGAAGCATTGTGTTGGCAGGCTGAGCGTGGGCGGACGAACTACTTCCAGAACACCGACGTGAATGGGAGTTGCATGATCCCAGGATGAACGGACGAGAGAATCGGCATGTGGAGTGTTGACATGGAAGCATGGTGTGTTGTTGAGTTTAGAAAGCATAGGGTTGAATCTTCCAAAACAATGGCTCATTAACCATCACCACTGTGTGGCTAACATAACCCACGTACCCATTTTTTACTTTAACAGCCCGGGTCATGCCAACTGTGGATTTCACAGACTAAATGCAAGAATGAATGACGAGCTGAACGCTGTTGAGCTTAAGCAATGTAAACACACAGTCTGAATGGAAGGTTGTTTGGAAAATCGCAACCTGTAGATTAAAACTAAATGCCATGCATGACTGGAATTGTTAATTTAATCATTAATAAATCGTAATATAACGAGATTCGACCAAAATTCATATGATAAACGAATACATGCATACCTGGTCTGTTTGATGGGATGAATGGCAAAAAGGATAACTTATTATATCAAAAATAATGAAATTAACACCATTCAGAATAGATTTGATGATAAAAAATAGTGACAAAATGGACAGCAACAGGGATTTGAACCTCAAATTGCTATTTAAATTCCATACTTTGTCCAGAATCTTAAAGGGGTTTGCAAAAGTCTTTTGGTCGTCCTATATCATCCCGGAACATCATAATAAAGTCCTGATATCAGTCATATACCTTCTCAAAAATATTTGGGAGCATTTGGAGCAAATTGGAGACCTGGACATCAAAACTAGTCAAAATTCGAACTAGGGAAAAAAGTGAAAATTTTTCCATTTTAATAAAATTCTTAAAAAGGGACATTACAGAATGTTCGATGGTAAAATTCAACACCTTGAGTAGTCATTGGAGAAATTTTATGGGGCCTTTTATATGATAACTAGGGAGATACTTGACCTTTTCCTATGACCTTATTATTTTGACAAGTTTTGCTAAAGAGTTGTCATTGTATATGAAATTGTTTTGTAAGCGATGAATCATAATGGCGATCTTCCAAAACACCAAAAGGTTCCTTATGTTTGTTGAAAAGATGATCTCAATCTCTTGATGAAGAGCATTTAAGTCTATACTTTATTGTTTGAAGCATTCCTTAGCCCCCATGAGATTTTGATTTATTGACTTCTCTCTAGATCAATGAAGGATCCCCCTTGTGTACCTACCACCCCTAGTCATCCCCCTTGTGTACCTATCACCCCTATTCATTTACACACAAACACACAAAAGTTATATGCACATAATTATATTTACACACATTAAAGATGTACAGATACATATATATTTACACTACAAAAACCTACACACATAAAAATATTTATACACAAACATACAAAAAATACATGCACATAGGAAAATATCTATGCACATATACAAACATTTACATGTTAGAAAAAACACATATAGACAAATATTTACACACACACTTGCACAAAGAAAACCATACAAATATTAGTATAAAATAACAAACAACATCATCTTTTCAAACACAATTACACACCTAAATATCTCTTTAAAATATTTTGAATTTTGAACTATGCATTAGGCTCTAAAGGCACCTTCTAGGGACCAAGGTTCATGAATGATGCCCTTAAGCATTACAAATGACCCATCAAATTGATCATTGGTCCTAAGCCATAAATATATATTTCTAGCCTTGAGATGTTGGTCTCCCTCCTTAAATCATGTTTATGGATTTGAGGTCCACCCATAAAGCTAAAAACCTACTAATGTTGTCCATATTGGCATTTAAATATTTAATTTATACTAGACCAATCTTATGTGGTTGTTTAAGGCTTCACATTTTCCCTATCCTTGGAAACTTCCTTTAGAGCCTAAGGTCAAGGTTTCACCATTTGATCATGTTTAGTGCAATAAAACTCATATTGAGTGCTAAAATACTCCTAGTTTCACCCATATCATTTATTAGGGGCTAAATATATCCTTGTCATTTGAGGCCTCTTTCATGGTTGTGAAGCTATGTAATTAATACACCTGTAAGGTTGAAGCCTCAAGTTTCCCCTCCCTTAGAAGCTTTATTTTTATTAAGGTTTATAGTCCTCCTCCCAACCATGTACAAGGCCCTAATATTGATAAATGGTTCTCAAAATATCCCAATGAAGTATGTATCAACACTTGGAAGCCAAAGAACCCTAACACATTTCCTATTTGGTGGTTTTAAAGCTCCTTTCTATCTCTTGATCACTAAGTTTATGCATTTAGGGAATAACTCCTAGGTTTCCTACATTTACCATGTATCGATTCATGACTTGTATACGGGGCTAAAAAATTCCCAGTGGTTATCATATTCCTCTTGTATTCCCACATAGAGAAAAAATGCACCTAGTAGATGCCAAGTGTTATGGTCGAAGACCTTGCCCATGGTCGTCAGTAGAAATGCAGAACTTCAAGTACATAACATATCAAGTAGATAGTTCGAAGGAAAGAAAAAAAATTGCATTGGTGAAGTCATAGGTAATCTAAGTTTGCATACTTTCATAATGTACATGTTGAATTTATACATTTATATTTAGAGTGCAAATGTCACATTGTATTAATTCCCTTGGTTTTGTGGCACCAAGTACAAATTTGTGATTTCGTCATGGAATTCAACCAAAAGACTGAGCAGTATGTACAACATGTCCATGTAGCACGATCGCAGGATGAACAGTACAGACAGTGCAGGGACACCTTTCCCAATGGCATAATATTGTTAGTTGTGGACTTTACTGAAAACTACAGCCTACAGAATGAGATTCAAAGTCAATACTACCATTCAGACCAAGTTAGCATAATGGTCCATATCACGTATAGGTACGCGCCAGAGAGAAACAACGACATGAGGATAATATTGAAAGAGACCAACTTGTACATGAGTGACAACAGATGCCACGACTTGCATTATGTGTAGCATTGCTTCAAAATTTTCTATGATCAGCTGAAGGAGAGAGGTATACAGTGGACTTTATTGAAAACTACAGCCTACAGAATGAGATTCAAAGTCAATACTACCATTCAGACCAAGTTAGCATAATGGTCCATATCACGTATAGGTACGCGCTAGAGAGAAACAATGACATGAGGATAATATTGAAAGAGACCAACTTGTACATGAGTGACAACAGATGCCACGACTTGCATTATGTGTAGCATTGCTTCAAAATTTTCTATGATCAGCTGAAGGAGAGAGGTATACAGATGGATCAGCATTGGATATGGTCAGATGGTTGTGCAGGCTAGTTCAAAAATGCATGTGTATGCCAGTGGTTGAGTATTTTTCACAAGACTTATGATTTGTTGTATGTATGGAACTATTTCGAGACCGATCATGGAAAGGGAGAGCATGACGTGGCTAAAGCATGTCTCAAAACTGACCTACAAAGGGAGGAGATGAGGTGCATGAGAAACCCTCATATTCAAAACGCAGAATCCATAGCTCAATGGTGCTCTGCAAAAATGTCAGATCGAACCACAGAGCAACACATACCAACAGGTAGAGGACATGTCAAAAATTTCTGGCATGTAGTTGATATAGATTGATCGTGTTCTTATAGTTATAATACTGTGCAAGGCACTCGTGGATTTCATTCAATTCAAAGCTCAAACAACCCCTTATTTGAAATATGGACATGAAAACTTGCTTGATTTTGTGGGTCTTGAGCAATTGTGAGTGGGATGAGTGTGAATCAATGGACTGGGTTGATGAATGGGATCATCTATCACTTGCAATGGACCCACATGTAGTTGTTGAAACAATCCAGTTAGAGGAAGGCCAGTCCTCTATTTCGAATGAATATGATCATATATCTGATCTTGTACATCCAGGTAAACATTTCTGCATAAATATCCCAGTTCCCTCCTTGTTTTTGTAATTATCCAAGTTATCCAACCACTACTTGTTGGAATATGACTGTAAAATGCATTTTTGCAGGACACATCTACGTTGTTTTCGCCCTGACATACAGTGCAATTGGGACGAATTATTGGTTGGCACGATGCATCCAGGGGAAGAAAACCCTCCTCGCATCATTAATCGATAGTGAAGGCATTACCTTTCCGACTGGCTCGATGGTTGTTCAGGGGGAATATCTTACAGTAAATAGAAAGGGACCAAAGAGAAATGGCTACACATACATGGATTATAGACCAGGTTCATGGGTGTATCACTTTACGCACCTGATCATTGGTACAAACATCCAACTACAAACAATGTCAACGAAGACATCAAACAAGGTACGCTACTTATTAC
Source organism: Larix kaempferi (assembly GCA_027924585.1). Taxonomy (NCBI): domain Eukaryota; kingdom Viridiplantae; phylum Streptophyta; class Pinopsida; order Pinales; family Pinaceae; genus Larix; species Larix kaempferi. The sequence continues at coordinate 12,938,541 of BSBM01000173.1, read as the reverse complement.
CTCATGCAAAGCATGAGAGGTTGTTCGATACAATAAAAAATCGAGAGGATCCAGAAGGCCTAATTGATTGACGTACATAGTATAGCCATGTGATTTTTAATTCATGCATGATTAATGTTATTCATGTTAGATAGTTTATTTTATATTGTTATCTTATATCGTTTATTTGATGTTTGAGTTATGATTAAGTTATGATTTATAGCCATGTGATTTTTTATTCATGCATGATTGGAATGTTATTCATGTTAGATAGGAATTTGATATCATTATCTTATATCGTTTATTTGATGTATGAGTTATGATTAAGTTATGATTTATAGCCATGTGATTTTTTATTCATCCATGATTAACCCTAGAAACACTAATATAACCCTACAAACATAATCTAGCCCTAGAAATCCTAGAAATCTAAACTAACCCCAGAAACACTAATTTAACACTAGAAAACTAAACTAGAATACTATAAACCTAATCTAGTCCTAGAAACCTAAACTAGCCCTAGAAACACTAATCTAACCCTAGGAAACTAATCTAACCCTAGGAAACCAATCTAGAATCCTATAAACCTAATCTAGCCCTATTAACCTAATCTAGCCCTAGAATCCGTGAACCACCACACGTACCCTCAATAGGGGGTATTTGGACTCCAAGTGGGATAGGATCACTATTAGAAGGGTTTGTCATGTCCCACAAGTACACCACTAAAGAAATCAACTTATAGAATCCAAGTCTACATGCCCATATTGGTATTTCGGTCCTCAAAACCTAGGTCTTATACTCTAGCATCAAACCCTAATATGCATTTGGTTGGTGATAAGAATGAGACGCTTTATGTTGGGATTGAACTATTTCAATATTTAGGCCTCTAATACCTCTGCAACTTCTTCCACTACCATGATCTCATATTTCAATGATGTTAATGGCTTGTGATTATATAAATATGAATATTTCTTTTCCTTGGAACGTTGGGGTACATGCAAGAGCACATGGACATGTTAATATGAGATATCTCATGCAAACCCTAGCCATGTCACATCACACAAGTACTCTAGCATTGCACAAGAGAAATCTCTACAAGAACATCCAACATGTCTATCTTTCCCTTATCTTCTCCATTGGTTATATCTTCGTGATCCATAAAATCTAAATCCTAGGGTTTACTCAATGACCCTATAATCTCCATGATAGATAAGAAGTCCTCGTTGGAATCAATAACAAGCTTATGTCAATCAAGTTCTCGCCACTAGCATGATTCTCTTTCTTAGGGTTTACAAACAGTATCCATGTCACATTACACAAGTACATGGAAAGACAACGCTATTGATAGCACCCAAAATCATGTTACGCATTAGCTCCACTCTACATGTCTTCTATTAGGGAAATGAACTTAGTGTTAGAACAAGATGCTCAACTTTTGACCTTATTTGTCACTTTCTAAAAATTACTTGGAGCCTCAAATCACTCAACAAAATTATCGTTTACTTGTGATAAATTAGCAATACATATATAACTATAAATTACAATTCAAGAACATGCATGAGAGAGCCTTATCACAAGGCTAGTACAATTCACTAGCTCTCCAAAACACTAGCTAGGGAAAATAATGAAAGCCCTAGCTGAACCAAGGAGATATAACATGCATGAATCACTAACCCTATAGCCCTATAATCTTAGAAGGATCAAGATCAAGCCAAGTTGTCCTCCCTATAACATGCATGAATCCAAGGGATGTAACCCTATAATCTCAGAATGATCAAGCTCAAGCCAAGTTGTCCTCCCTAGACTTCATATATTCTCCTAGGGGTGTTTTCCTCCTTATTCTAACTTATTCTAACAAAAGAGCGTGATATTGATGGTATGAGAAGGAATAACTCCTTATTCTATATATCATTGCAATTGGTGGTCTCCTTTAGTGTCAAGATCCAAAATCATGTTAAGCGTTAGCTCCGCTCTCCATGCATTCTACTAGGGAAGTGGCCTTAGTCTTAGAACAAGATATTAGTAACCTCAGTAATCACAAGTCTTCACAAATGTGAAAGAGAGGTGATCCAATTCTACTCAAGGGGGGCATTTCTCGTCTGAATTCTCTCAGGTGTGCATGGCCACCGTGGACACATCCTCAATGGCCATACACACCTCTGGGAGCAGATGGAACCCAAGTCCACTCGTCGGTTTGGGTTCTGTGCCCCGGGAGCAAATCCTCAAAGTGTCTCCGAATGTCCCCAAGGTGTCGAACCAAGATTCCCGAAACACCAAAACTATGGCTCCTGTTGCAAATCCGTCTATTTCGGTGGATCTGGGATGATGGGTTTTAGCTAGGGGACCCCCCATAGCATGCCACCAACCCCCAGAAACGGTACTATTGTGACATCTCCGGAGCTAGGGTTTTGCTCAATGAAGGCCATGCGAATTTGGCTCAAGAAGGCCATTTCTCGTCCGAAGGCTCCCGGCCGTGCCTGGCCACCGTGGACATGTCCAGAATGGCCATATGCACCTCTAGGAGCACACGGAACCCAAGTTCGCTCTCCGGTTTGGGTTCCGTGCCCTGGGAGAAAATCCTTAAAGTGTCCTCGAATGGCCGCAGGGTGTCAGACCAAGATGCTTGTAGCACCCAAACCGTGGCTCTGATTGTGAGTCCATCGATTCCGATGGATCCAGGACATCGGGTTTTAGCTAGGGCCCCCCCACAGTGTGCCTCAAAGTCCCGGAAATGGTTCCAATATGCCATATTTGGAGCTAGGGTTTTGCTTAGTGAAGGCCTTTCGAATATTGCTTAAGGGAGTCATTTCTCGTCCAAATGCTCCCAGGAGTGCATGGCCACCATGGGCACATCCATAATGGAAATATGCACATGTGGGAGCCTACATAATCCAATTCCGCTTGTCGATTTGGGTTCTGTGGCCCCAGAGCAATTCCTCAAAGTGTCCCTGAATGGCCCCGAGGTGCCCGACGAAAATGCCCGTAGAATCTGAACTATGGCTATGATCATGAATCCGTCGATTCCAGTGGATCTGGGATGATGAGTTTCAGCTAAGGTCCACCCCACAGCGTGCCTCCAACCCCTCGAAACGGTTCCAATGTGCCATCTCCGGAGCTAGGGTTTTGCTCAGTGAGGGCCATTCCAAATTCGCTCAATGGGGGCATTTCTCATCCGAAGGCTCCCGCGCATGCGTGGCCACCATGGACACATCCACAATGGAAACACGCACATGTGGGAGCCGGCATAATCCAATTCCACTCATTGGTTTGGGTTCCGTGGCCCTGATGCAATTCCTCTCAATGTCCCTGAATGGCCCTGGTGTGACAGACCAAGATGCCCGCAGCACCCAAACAGTGGTTCTGGTCACTAATCCATCGATTCCGGTGGATCCGGGACACCGTTTTTTATACAGTCCCCCACCCACAGCATGCGTACAACCCCTAGGAATGGTGCCAATGTGCCATATCCGAAGCTAGGGTTTTGCTCGGTGAGGGCCATTCCAAATTCACTCAAGGGGGCCATTTATTGTCCGAAGGCTCCCGGGCGTGCATGGCCACCGTGGACACTGTGAAGAACCTGCAATAATTAATTAATGAAAACTCACGAGATAGCAGAAATAACAGAACTCAGAATCACTTTTATATTGATCGCAAGCCACTTCGAGGGGGCAACCTCCTTTGAGCAAGCTCAATACAAATAACTTCACGGTACCTTCATTGGTCTCAACACAAACTTATATACTAAGTCTAGGCTCCAATACCATGGGTCAATACTATGTGTCAATACAAACCATGGGCCAATACAAAATATGGATCAACAATTACTACAAGACGACTTACAAAGCATATGCATCCAACAACAATAATACAAACTATGGATCAACAAATACTACAGGACATCTTACAAAGCATATGCGTCCAACAAAAATATACTAACAAAGTAAATAGAAGGGTTGACATGGGTTCCTAACATCCCCTCTCCCTTAGAAAAATCTTTGTCCTCAAAGCTTTAGATGTAGAGATTGATGCAGAATCTGAAGGAGTGGTTTCCCTGTAGCATCCTCGGGTTGCATTCTGGCCCACTAATGCCTTTTGAGTTTCAGGGAGGATTGCTTGGAAGGTTGTAGACGAAGAAGGACCATATCAGCTATGTGAAAAGTGCGCTCAGAACGGTGTTGATCGGCTTGTTGCTTCAATCAAATTCTTGTGCGGTGAAGATTGTCCTGCAGAATGAGAAGAATCTGATTGCAGTTTCAAAGAACCGAGTCAATTGCCTGAACTGGGGAGCTGTTGAGCGTGTATGGAAGAAGAGCTGGCGGTGCCTGTCCATAAACTGCTTCATATGGTGTCCTTTTAGATGTGGTATTGTACCACCAGAGCGCTTCTAGGAAATCCATAGAAATAGATGTCCACATCTATGTAGGGATGGGAAAGGGTTCGAGCAATCCCGAAAGGAGTGTCGTTTCACCCTTGTTGACCTAGCAAGTATCACAATCAGCCACCATTGGTTGAATTGTCATTTTCAGTCCCTGCCAAAAGAAGTTACATTATTCCCGGTCATACATTTTGAGGAACCCAAAGTGCCCTGCTGATGAAGAAGCATGGAGTGCATAGAAGAGATAGCCCTGTTGAACAGATTGCAACCAATTTGGAACAAGTAGAGAAATAACTGTAAGAGACCTTGGGTCATCAAATGTGCGAGAAGGAGCATCTGTCACCATATTGTCCTTACCCTTCTTGTAAGTGATCGCATGGGCATAACCCATGAGTTGGATAACCCATTTCAGGTGTGTTGGGGAGGAGACCCATTGTTCCAGGAAATTTTCCAGACTCTGGAGATCAATCTTGATGTAGAAATAATTCCCTAATAGGTATGGCTGCCACTTTTGTACTACATGCAAAATAGCCATCATTTCCTGCTGAGATGTAGATGTGGCTAAATTCGTACCGAAAAGGTCTCCTGAAGGCGACAAGCCCATTGGTTCAGCAAGGACACCTACATATCTATCCAAGGAAGTAGGGGAGACCATTGATGGGTGCATCTGAATGGAATGGAGTTGAGCGATAACACCATGTGAATTCTTCTTAAGGATCTTTTCCAGGCGATGTGAACTGATGATGCGGAGAGACCCTTCTTATAAGCCCTTAAATTGGTGTTGTTTCCCATTGACTGAAAATTGCATCCAAAGTTCAGCAAAATCCCATAAGATGGGACCAAGTGTGTGTGACCATTGAATGCCCAAAACCACTTCACATCCGCCTAGGGACAAGGCAAACATGTCAAAGCGTAGGTTATAATATTCCAGAGAGATACGCACATTGTGACATTTCCCCTTGCAAGGTAAGGTGCCCCCATTGGAAACCGTGACTTCAAAGTTGGAGCAAGGATGGACAAAACAATCAACATGTTTGGCGATATGAGGGTCAATGAAGTTATGAGTGCTACCAGAATTAATGAGTATTATAAGAGGAAGCTTCTTGAAGTAACCCCTGACCCGCATTGTTTGGGGGTTGGTGATGCCGAATAAAGCATGGAGAGATATCTCTAGTTGTTCATCTTGAGATGGGGGGTCAACAGGCGACTCCTGAATGTTGACATGATCATCCATTGTATCTGGAGTTGCTTGACCAATTGTAGAGGCAAGCGAAGAATCCATATCCAAGAGATAGAGCTTTTGTTGAACACATCTATGTCCCCGAGTGAATTTCTCATCACAATTATAACAAAGCCCTTTTTTTCTGCGTGCCTGCATCTCTGTTTCAGACAAATGCTTGATAGGAGTTGGTCGAGGATCTGGCGGGATGGGAGGTCGCTGAGAACCCATATTTTGGAAGGGAACAAAAGTGGGTTTGGAGCACTGTTGGGCTGCAATCTTGTCTTCTACCAGCTTAGCCAACCCTAGGACTTCCATCATTGTGTTGGGACAGAACATTTTAACCTCTGACTGAATTTCATCCTTCAAACCACTGATAAAACAACTCCTGTAGAACTCATCAGACAATCCTTTTGTGTGATTGGCTAGTTTCTCAAATTCTATCTGATACTCTCTCACAGTGCCACTTTGACGAAGTTTAGTGAGTGCTCCGGTGAAGTCATCAAAGGCACTAGGACCAAATCGTTGCAAAAGGAGATGGCAAAAATCTATCCATTTGGCTCGTCATGAGCCCTAATGTACCAATGGTACCATTCAAGGGCTTCCTGTTCCAAATGAAAGGATGCAAGTGGAATTTTTTGAACATCAAAGGTATTATGCAGATTGCAATATTGTTCTGCACAATAGATCCATCCTGTTGGATCAGTACCATTAAAGCAAGGAAATTTAAGCTTCGGACCATGAAAATTGCTGGAAGAAGAGAACCCATTGGCTGCCAAAGATTCGTGTTGTCGGTTATTGTTCATGGCTGAATGCTGAAGATGGAGGCTGAGAAATTTTTCATCCAGATCTTGGAGTATGGTTTGGATGGATGCAAGTGCTTCCTCCATGGTTGTTGCTCCTGCGTGGGTGACAACCATAACCAGGAGTTTTGTTTTGGGGGGGAGGGAAATGAATAGAAAAACAAAAACAAATGCTTATTTAGTGAAGGGAAATTTGGATTTGGGAAAAACCCAGAGGGGTAATTGGGGTTTGAGTATGTTTTGGACACTTTCTGACGGACATGGAAGCAAAAAATGGAGATTTTAGAAGCGGGGTGAAACAATTAAAAAATTTGGCAGAGAGGGACAAAGAAGCAGAATTAGGAAAGGAACTCGGTGGTAAAATTTGAAGATGATTGGGTGAAATCCGAAGAAGTTATGGCAAACCCTAAAAATAGAAAAATGTGAAATTTCGGGCTTTGGGAAGTGGAATTTGGGATAGGGTCCTCAGGAATGAAATATGCAAAATGGGATTACCGGGGTGTCAGAGAAGTTTCAAGGGAATGGATCTGCAACAGCGCGGAAGTGATCAGAAACAGAGGGATCTGAAGCGGCGCCGACTGGATCGAAAACGGCTGGATCTGAAATAGATCTGAAATGGTTGGATCTGGAATGGCTTTCAGAATGGATCTGAAACGGCATGGCAGTGATCAACAACAGTTCAGCTGAAAATAGATATGGACCCCAGGTATGTGCGTCTTCCTAACAGTTCAGGGGTTTCACTCGACCACCAATGTTGTCTGACGGCTTGCGTATTGAGGCAGTACCCCTCACTCCATGGCTCAGGTAAAACTGATAACCGCTTTGCCACAAACGACAGCTCTTGGTTTACCTCACAGGTGGGAACTAGTCAATCAAGTAGGGGTCATTGCCCTTTTCGTTGGCAGGTCCTATCAATGGGCCAGCTACTTTGGGGTTCCTGTGGTACTCCTCACAATGAGTTTTAGGGCTTATGCCCAAGTACTTCCCACAGTTAAGTGGATAGGGATTATTCCCAGATCCAAAGCTCCAACAGCTGCGAAAAAAAAAAATTTGGTAGAAATTTCACCCAGCGATCCCAAGAAAGTGCTCTGATACCAGATGTAAAGAACCTGCAATAATTAATTAATGAAAACACACGAGATAGAAAAAATAACAGAACTCAAAATCACTTTTATATTGATCGCAGGCCACTTCAAGGGGGCAACCTCATTTGAGCAAGCTCAATACAAATAACTTCACAGTACCTTCATTGATCTCAACACAAACTTATATACTAAGTCTAGGATCCAATACCATGGGTCAATACTATGTGTCAATACAAACCATGGGCCAATAAAAAATATGGATCAACAATTACTACGGGACGACTTACAAAGCATATGCGTCCAACAACAATAATACAAACTATGGATCAACAAATACTACGGGACAACTTACAAAGCATATGCGTCCAACAAAAATATACTAACAAAGTAAATAGAAGGGTTGACATGGGTTCCTAATAGACACATCCAAAAGGAAAATACGAGCCTGTGGGAGCCGATAGAATCGAAGTCCGCTAGCCGGTTTGGGTTCTGTGGCCCTGGAGCAATTCCTCAAAGTGTCCCTGAATAGCCCCGGGGTGCCAGACCAAGATGCCTGTAGCACCCAAACTATGGCTCCAGTCACGAATCTGTCGATTCTGGTGGATCTGGAACACCAGGTTTCATCTAGGGGACCGCCCACAGTGTGCCTCCAACCACTGGAAATGGTGTTATTGTGCCATCTCCGAAGCTAGGGTTTTTCTCATTGAACCCTAGCTTCTTCATTGAGAAAACCCTAGCTCCGGAGATGGCACATTGGCACCTTTTATTAGTCTTTGAGGCATGTTGTGGGGAGGGCCTTGCTAAAACCCGACGTCCTAGATCCATCAGAATTGACAGAATCGCAATCGGAGCCACGGTTTGAGTGTTGCGGGCATTTTCGTTGGGCACCCCGGGGCCATTCAAGGACACTTTGAGGAATTGCTCCGCGGCCACAGAACCCAAACTGGCAAGCGGACTTGGATTATGTCGGCTCCCACATGTGCTTATTTCCATTGTGGATGTGTCCATAGTGGCCACACACGCCCGGGAGCCTTCGGACAAGAAATGATCCCCTTGATCAATATTTGAAAGGCCTTCACTGAGCAAAACCCTAGCTCCGGAGATGGCACAATAGCACCGTTTTCGGGGATTGGTGGCACACTGTGGGGGGTCCCCTAGATGAAACCCAGGATCCCGGATCCACCGGAATCAATGGATTTGCGACTGGAGCCACGTTTTGGGTGCTGTGGGCATCTTGGCCGGCACCTTGGGGCCATTCGGGGACACTTTGAGGATTTGCTCTAGGGACACGGAACCCAAACCGGCGAGCAGACTTGGGTTTTGTCCACTCCCAGAGGTGCGTATGGCCATTGCAGACGTGTCCACAGTGTCCATGCATGCTCGGGAGCCTTCGGATGAGAAATGGCCCCCTTGAGGAATATTCGAAAGCCCTTCACAGAGCAAAACCCTAGCTCTAGAGATGGTACATTAGCATCATTTGCGGGACTTTGAGGTATGTTGTGGGGGGTCCCATAGCTGAAAACCGGCGTCCCGGGTCCATCGAAATCGATGGATTCACGATCGGAGCCACAGTTTGGGTTCTACGGGCATCTTGGTCCGTCACCTCGGGGCCATTCGAGGACACTTTAAGGATTTTCTCCAAGGGCATGGAACCCAAACCGACAAGCAAACTTGGGTTCCATCTACTCCAAGAGCTCTATATGGCCATTGTAGACGTTTCCACGATGGCCACGCATGCTCGGGAGCCTTTGGACAAAAAATGCCCCCCTTAAGGAATATTCGAAAGGCCTTCACTGAGCAAAACCCTAGCTCTAGAGATGGCACATTGGCACCATTTCCAGAACTTTGAGGCATGCTCTGAGGGGTCCCCTGTCTGAAACCCGGCATCTCAGAACCATCGAAATCAACAGATTCATGATCGGATCCACAGTTGGGGTGCAACAGGAATCTTGGTCTAGCACCTTGGGGCCATTTGGGGACACTTTGAGGATTTGCTTTGGGGGCACGGAACCCAAACTGGCAAGTGGACTTGGGTTTCGTCTACTCCCAGAGGTGCGTATGGCCATTGCGGAAATGTCCATGGTGGCCATGCATGCCTAGGAGACTTCAAATGAGAAATGCCCCCCTTGAGCGAAATTGGCATGGCATTCACATTGGGGTCAAATTTGCAAAATTGTCGACCAAGCACATATGGATAATGTTCCCAGCTGGAACCTTCCTAGACACACCTGTAGAACTTCCCAAAACCCGGTTTTGTTGCATGGTTGGAATTCTATGCCCCTAGTAGGTATCCAACAGGTGTCCATGAAGGCCTTTTGGATGCGAGATGGAACGAGCCATTGAATGACAACTGTGGCTTGAATCGACAAACTGTCGACTCCGTTGGATTCAGGACATCGGGATAGTGGTATGGGTGCCCCTCTCCTTCGGTCCCATGGCCCGGGTGTCATCTTGTAGGTCCATTTTGGAAACTAGGGTTTTGCTCAGTAAGGAAGTGTGCAGTTTTTGCACATTGGGGTCAAATTTTCAAAATCGTCAACCGGGCACTTATGGCTAGCATTCCCAGCTGGAACCTTCCTAGACACACTTGCAGGACTCCCTTGAATCTAGTTTTGTTGCACAGCTAGAATTCTATGCCCCCGGTAGGTATCCAGTAGGTGTCCCTGAAGGCCTTTTGGATGCGAGAAACCTAAGTTGTTTCTCTGTTGCCGAGGCGTTTGAAGCTGAAAAGGATCTGGTAAGCATTCATTTTTGAAAAGTGGTTCAGAGGCTCTTGCATCTTGGAAGTAATCAAGAGTATCTTGCAGTGTGATAAGTATGGCCTTATCCTTAGGCCTTTCATGAATTTGAGGCCAAACGTAACAACAGAGGAGAAACTTGATCTGTTTCTCCATTGCCAAGGCGTTTGAGGTCGAAAAGGATCTGGTAAGCATTCGTTTTTCAAAAGTAGTTCAGAGGCTCTTGCATCTTGGAAGTGACCAAGAGTATCTTGTAGTGTGATAAGTATGGCCTTATCCTTAGGCCTTTCACGAATTTGAGGCCAAACGTAACAATAGAAGAGAAACCTGAGCTATTTATCCATTGTCGAGGCGTTTGAGGTCGAAAAGGATTTGGTAAGCATTCGGTTTTCAAAAGTGGTTTAGAGGATCTTGCATCTTGGAAGTGACCAAGAGTATCTTGCAGTGTGATAAGTATGGCCTTATCCTTAGGCCTTTCACAAATTTGAGTCCAACTGTAACAACACAAGAGAAACCTGAGCTGTTTCTCTAGAAATCCAAGGAATCGTATTGGCATAGGATTGAAGAAAAATAATTCGTCATGATTCAAGTGACTCGGGCCATGTGACTCTATTCTTTATTTTCATGTCCGCTTATACTGAACTGTTTTTTATTTTTATTTTTTTAATAATAGGTTTTACCGATAGGATTCTACTATGAATTGTGTTTGGTGATAAAGGATTTTACTGTGGATTGTGTTTGGTGACATTTATGGCGACCCCCAAGGAACATATTGAAAAGATCAGGAAAGACAAGTTCTGTGTTGGGGAAAAAGAAAATCCACTTATAGAAGATTTACATCAAGCAGTTAAACAATTATCTGTTGAATTATACACCAGGGATGTGCATTTTCTGATGGAGCTGATTCAGGTAATTACTAAGTTACAATTTTAGTAGTCATTTTATAATCTTATATTTTTTCTCTGTTTTCATGGTAAGATAAGTGTTTTGTTTTGGGTGCAGAATGCGGAGAACAATGACTATGAACCACATGTGGAACCTTCGTTGGAGTTTGTCACTACAACTGAAGATGTCACTGGCGTAGGCGCTCCTGCCACCTTGATAGCTTTTAACAATGCAAAGGGATTTCAAAAACAGAATATTGATTCTATATGCAGCATGGGACGATCCACCAAAAAGAATACCAGGGAAGGTGGTTATATTGGAGAAAAATGTATAGAACGAGCCATAGAATGACAATCGTGGCTCGGATTGAGTAACCGTCAACTCCGTTGTATTCAAGACCTCGGGATAGTGATAGGGGTGCCCCTCTCCTCCGGTCCCATGTCCCAGGTGTCACCTTGTAGGTCCATTTTGAAAACTATGGTTTTGCTTAGTAAGGGAGTGTGCAATTTTTGCACATGGGGGTCAACTTTGCAAAATAATCCACTGGGAACTTATTGCTTCATTCCCAGCCGGAACCTTCCTAGACACACTTCCATGACTCCCCGGAACCCGGTTTTGTTGCACGGTTGGAGTTCTATGCCCCCGATAGGTATCCAGCAAGTGTCCCTGAAGGCCTTTTGGATGCGAGACAGAACGAGCCATAGAATGACGACCATGGATCGGATCAACAAACCGTCGAATCCATTGGATTCTGGACATTGGGATAGTTCTAGGGGTTCCCCTCTCCTCTAGTCCCATGGCCTAAGTGTCACCTTGTAGGTCCATTTTGGAAACTAGGGTTTTGCTCAGTAAGGGAGTGTGCAATTTTTGCACACGGGGGTCAACTTTGCAAAATCATCCACCAGGAACTTATGGCTAGCATTCCCAGCCAGAACCTTGCTAGACACACTTGCAGGACTCCCCGAAACCTGGTTTTGTTGCACGGTTGGAGTTATATGGCCCCGGTAGGTATCCAGCAGGTGTCCTTGAAGGTCTTTCGGATGCGAGACAGAACGAGCCATAGAATGATGACCGTGGCTCGGATCAACAAACCGTCAACTCCGTTGGATTCAAGACATCGGGATAGTGCTAGGGGTGCCCCTCTCCTCTGGTCCCATGGCCTGGGTGTCACCTTGTAGGTCCATTTTGGAAACTAGGGTTTTGCTCAGTAAGGGAGTGTGCAAGTTTTGTACACGGGGGTCAACTTTGCAAAATCATCCACCGGGAACTTATGGCTAGCATTCCCGTCCGGAATCTTCCTAGACACACTTGCAGGACTCCCTGAAACTCGGTTTTGTTGCATGGTTGGAATTCTATGCCCTCGATAGGTATCCAGCAGGTGTCCCTAAAGGCCTTTTGGATGAGAGAAAGAACGAGCCATAGAATGAAGACCGTGGATCGTATCGACAAACCATTGAATCTGTTGGATTCAGGACGTTGGGATAGTGTTAGGGGTGTCCCTCTCCTCCGGTCCAATGGCTCAAGTGTCATCTTGTAGGTCCATTTTGGAAACTAGGGTTTTGCTCAGTAAGGGAGTGTGCAATTTTTGCACATTGGGGTCAAATTTGCAAAATTGTCAACCGAGCACTTATGGCTAGATGTTGATGAGGAACCTAGAGATGACAATGATGATGAAGATGTTGATGATGATTATGATGATGGTGATGATGATGAAGACGTTGATGATGATGGTGATGGTGATGAAGATGATGATGATGATGATGATGGAGATGTTGATGAGGAACCTAGAGATGACAATGATGATGAAGATGTTGATGATGATGATGGTGATGATGATGAAGACGTTGATGGTGATGGTGATGGTGATGGTGATGAAGATGATAATGATGACGATGGAGTTGTTGATGAGAAACCTAGGGATGAAAATGATGATGAAGATGTTAATGATGATGATGGTGGTGATGATGATGAAGATGTTGATGATGATGGTGATGGTGATGAAGATGATGATGATGATGATGGAGAAGATGATGATGATGATGGAGATGTTGATGAGGAACCTAGAGATGACAATGATGATGAAGATGTTGATGATGATGATGGTGATGGTGATGAAGACATTGATGATGATGGTGATGGTGATGAAGATGATGATGATGATGATGGCGAAGATGATGATGATGGAGATGTTGATGAGGAACTTAGAGAGGACAATGATGATGAAGATGTTGATGATGATTATGATGATGGTGATGATGATGAAGACGTTGATGATGATGGTGATGGTGATGAAGATGATGATGATGATGATGGAGAAGATGATGATGGAGAAGATGATGATGCTGGAGATGTTGATGAGGAACCTAGAGATGACAATGATGATGAAGATGTAAAATTAACTTGAAGTTTGATTATCATTAGAGCCATATCAAGTAAGAGGATATGTGGAGGGAAACATTTTAAAATGTGCCAACTTAGGATTGTTTGAATGGTGTTGATGTCATCTAATCCTTTGTGACATTTATGACGATAATGAACGGAGTGCTAAGATTGTATTTTGACTCATTTGTGATCATCTATCTAGCTGACATTCTTCTTTTTAGCAAGACATGGGAAGATTGTTTGCATCAATTGGAACTAGCATGTATTTTTAGTAATGTGTAGATAAAAGTTGGTCAATGTGAAATACTCATGCAATCCAACATGCACAAAGCATTGATCATGTGAATATTTCAATTATTGGCAATTGCATTTCACATTGGAATTTCATTTCATCTCCTCCCTTAAAACTAATTTTTTTTTACGTTTTGAATTTTTACATTGCCCTTGACACGAAGTTTTAGTGACAAAATAACCCTTCAGCAATGAAGTTAGACTTAAAAAATATCATCTAATAATTTTTTTATTAAAGAATAATTAGTGGAAGTTAATGTTTGGCCACATGTAATGCAACAAAACAAAAGTTTCAATTTTAACACGTTGCATTAATGGTGTAATTGAAATTGTGACATTTTATTCCAAATGACTTGGCTTTAAAGACCAGATAAATATAGTATGCCCTTTATAGAGGCTATTCATTAAAAAACACATTACTATTGAGACTATACTATGATGTTCTCCCCTTCCTTTGTCAAAAGAAGATTAATATGCTTTTCCAAGGTATAGGATGTTTTGGATTTCTCAACTATTATTGCATGTGGACTTGCACATACCAAGCTACAACAAATGTTTCATGGAAGTGGATTTGTCTATGTGAATAGATAAGTGAAATGCTTTTAGCAACAAGACCTATAAATTTTAACTTGGAAGTATTGGAAATGTACAAAGTGGGATTGAGAGGCTTGATGGTGATTGTAGTAGTGGGCATGGTATTGGTGAGAATGATGTCATGATAGTGGAATTAAACATTAAGATGGTGACCCTAGAGCTTGGATCCTAGACTAAAAACATGAGCCTAGCCTAAAAACCCTATTTGGTAGCGTAAACCCTAGTTTGTATTCTAATCACAATGAAACCCTATTATGTAGCCTAAAATCTAGCCCTAAATTATAATACATATAAAAATTAAATCATTTTCATTGCACATATATATTCATGTGCATACATTTGAATCCAAATCATTATACACATATATGCATAGTTTCTCATCTATATAGCAAGGGTGCATACAACTAGAAAACCGTTGTACCTAGCACCAGATACCTAATTTAGAAACCTAATGGTTTGAAATTGGCTGTACCATGAATATTTTTATATGGTGGATATGCACACCTATGACAACCTTCTCAATGGATGGAAAACCTAATATTATCATAACATTAGTAAAGTTTAGTCCAACATGTAGTAATCCTTACATGTTCTAGTGTTGATGGCGCACTAATGGATGCATGCAACTTGATGAGGGTGTATTTGTGAATCCGTTGATGTAATGCAAGTCCTAAATGCCTTTAACAAGTGTCTGAGTGTCCAATAGATGAATTAGGATGTCCTAATACCCATCAATCCCTTCCAAACAGAATTCGGAAGCATTTGGGGCATTGGGGTAACAAGTTGGTGTGTTGAGGTGGATATAGCCTCAAAAATACACCTCATAGTAGTCATTTATTGTAATGTCAACTATATGTGTTTAAGTCAATGTGTCTACATAATATTAGATCGCTATCACATAATGATAAATTAAGGAAGTCCTAATTGTAAATGGTAGTGGATGTGATGGTCATCAAATCAAAGGTGGCTATATCCATGAGTGAGAATTAATGAGCTAGCTATACATTGTGCTCAAGGCTGTCCTATTTGTATGGTGACAATTGATTAAGAAATGATTCCATAACTTGGTTATTAATTTGTTGCATGATCTTAAGTAGAAAAAATGGTCAATATAAATACTAGTGACGACATTTCATTATGTAGAGTATGGACATTTTGGATCTCATTATGTAGATCTATTAAAAATCACGTTGGATCTCATTTTAACCTTTTGACAACGATGGACATTTTCTATTTTTAAGTATTATTTTCCTAGTACTCAAGTTCCCAATATATATCTTATGTGCCATGAGGTGTGATTTTTCCATCCATTTATTCAGTTTTTTTTAAGATTAATTCTCACACATGATTTTGTTTGAGTTGTGTTTGAGTTAGCCTATGTTTATAATGTTTTCTTACAATAGATACCATTACAAGATTTTACATGTAGAAAGAAAAACCAAGCTGAACTATAATATCCAACTTCTCTTCTAAGATCTAGGTAAGCTTCAAGTTGATTCACATTATCAACAAATGCATGGACATCATTGGTACAAAAACTTAAGACCGTATGCCATGGACGGATAGAAGTAAAAACCAAATTTAGACAACATCACATCATGATACACACAACATGAGACAACAACATTAGACAACAAGATACTAATATAGACAACATCGATATAAATCACATAACTGAAAATCCATGTACATCAAGGCTACAAAACTCATCCAAACATATACAATTTCTAGCAAATAGTGGAACATGGTTCCCAATGTACATACAATGGCAACTCGTGCCCTATAGAAAATGTGACAACTCATGTCGTAGATCCAAAATACATGGAAACTCATGCCGTAGATACAAAGTACATGGAAACTGGTGCACAAAAGTGCCACGTCATGGCTATTGTACATAACATGGTGTGTCAAGCATTGTGACCACCCCTGTCACTCACAGGAGCATCTCCAAAGTCGATCTTCCTAGTCTTCGAGCTACTGGTATCTCGGGTCTTCTTCCATCTAGGAGTAGACCGTCTCTCCGGGATCTGGAACAAATGATATAAGATACTGTCATTTTCAAGCATTTGTAACATTTACCACATTTATAAAACAAATGTAGAATTCAAATCTTAAATAAATCACCTCTGATGCAAGTGGGAAACGTGAGACAGGTGCCGTGGATCTGCGGAGCCTCTCAACAATTCCAGCCTACAACATTTACAACAATCATTTCATTGAAAAGTAATAAATGCTTAAATTATTTTTTGTTAATGCATCAAAATATTTTCATAAATTAGCTTGATTCTCACCGTGAACACCTCTGACGATGGACATGGCTGGTATTTTTTCCTAATAGGTGGAGAAGATGGCTGGACAACCAGCTCCGATGCAATCATGGGGGGGCGCATATGTAGTTGCAGCCACTACAAGTGCAACCACTGGAGATACAGATGAGGATACTGGAAGAGTAGATGCCACAATAGTGGCGGAAAGTGGGGAATATATGGTGGGAGAAGACATGGTGGTATGGGGTGGAGAAGGACGTCGTGGACGATGAACCCCTGTCAGTTGTACGATAGAGGGTATCTAACAAAAAGGGCTAGGGGGAGTGTTGAGGGATGGTGAATGGGAGGGAAGTCCTGGATAGAGGGAGGAGGATGAACAGAAGGGAGGTTGTGGATGAAGAGGGGAAGCTGGAAGGAAGTGGGGCATGGACGAATGGGGGAGAATGGATAGACAGGGGACATGGATAAATTAGGGAGGATGTATAGACGAGGGGTGTGGACAAGTGGGGGAGGATGGATGGAGGGGGGAGTATGGTCAGAGAGGGGAGGC
This sequence comes from Larix kaempferi, assembly GCA_027924585.1. Taxonomy (NCBI): domain Eukaryota; kingdom Viridiplantae; phylum Streptophyta; class Pinopsida; order Pinales; family Pinaceae; genus Larix; species Larix kaempferi. The sequence goes on along the minus strand of BSBM01000173.1, from coordinate 12,921,373 downwards.
TGGATGGAAGGGATGGGGTGGACGGAGGGAGGGGTCTAGATGGAAGCGAGGGGGGGGGGGACTCATGGGAGAGGGTGGAAACATAAGACTAAAATGGGACCTGCAGCTATTGGTGGCACCTACATATACATTTGTAATACCACAATTTAGTAAACAAACAATAAATTAAACCATAGTAAGTCGTAACAATTCAAATTAAAAGCGTGGTTTTAACTACACATTGTACCTGTGTATATGGTGATCTGCCTATCCCTGGTGGGGATGGTTGATCACCGTAGTCAGGGAACACCTGTGGACACCAAATTGCATGCATGTTTTGAACATATTAAACAAGTCATTATTTAGGAAATCAAGATATTCAAAAACATTGTACGAACTATCAACGTGTATGCCATAAATATAAATACTTAAGTAATATAAAGGCCATAAGTAATAACAATATTGTGTGAGGTACTGAAAATACCTCCATGTGAGGTGCTGCGATTTCAGTTGCAGCTGCGATTGCTGCATCCAGGTTGGGAGATCCTACGTTCTCCCATGTTGGTGTCTCAGCTCTAAATAACTATATATTGAAATAATAGTTTAAGTCAAACAAAAATACTTTACAAATTATCAAGTGATGATTGAAAACACATTGAAAAAATTGCTGACCTTCTCCATATAACAGCCCTCGATCGGGCCAGGGCAAGTGTGCCCACAATGGGGACAAAGATGTGGCATTGTCCCTATCAAACTGGAATGCCCAACATGGCTACCCCCGGTCACAGGTCTATCCTGACCCTGTTGTGAAGGCCCTGCACCTGAATCTCTATCAAGGTCAACCAACCTCTCCACTATAGTCGCTGCTACAAAGGCGGTGTGTCTGAGGAGTCCACGTGCAATATTCCTCATTACCTCCTCGATCTGATCAAGTCTATGGGTTAACTGAGGTGGCTAGGGAGAGGGGTTGGGATTGCACCTAGGTGTTGGTGGCCCTCTCAGTGGGTTCCTCCTGGCAGTAGGTCGATCTTGGGAAGAGCCATGTCCAACACCCTGGAAACTCCCGTGGTTATGTCAAAATAGTTAACATGTAAGTCGAGCACAAACTTAGCCCACAGTTTCCGAAGGAAGTACTGTGGAACCTCCCTATTATTGCAGGGAGGTTTATCGTTTACACCATGAACCACCTCTACATCCAATTGTCCCTCCATGGTTGGTAATGACACCAATCCATGTAGACACGTGGCTTTTTAGTGTTCGTTGGTTGTTGTGTTCTTGGATCGGTGAACATACTGTATAATTGGGCCTTTGTAATATTCAAATCTTTTAGTTCTTCCTTGGAATTCCCATGGAGTAATACTCCTGCATTCTAGCTCTATATTCAGTCATGTTAGTCAATTGGTGATGTGCATGGATGAGGGAGTCAATTGAGCTCTCAATTGATGTGGCAAGAGACACTCGATATGGTTCCCTCGTGTATCTTAGTTCTTGAGTGTGCACTCTCATTTCATTTACATAATGATTATGGTCATCTTGTTCAAAATTTGGTTGGGGGTTTTGATTTTCTTTAGCATTTGGATTTTGTTGACGTTTTTCTTCGGCATTGGGTCCAAGGTTTGGGCTTTCTTTTGTTCCACCGGACTCTGGGTTAACATTTTGTTCACTCATTGTGTGGGTTTACAATCTGCAATTGAAATTTTTTCCATTGTTTTAATAATTTGGGAATTATTACCAATTTAATAAACAAAAAAAATCAATAAAATGACACAACTAATGAATAAAATGACAAAAAATTTGGAATTTACCTATCCAATTGACTTGTTGATGATTTGGCAGATGGATTTGGTGGGTTTTGGAGTGGAAATGGTCTCTTTTGGTGGTTGTAGTCACGTGCACACGGAGAGGAAGTCGCGCTCAGCTCCGATGAGTAGAATGGGAACATTCTGCTCTATTTTTTATTTTATTTTTAACAGGAGCGTGTGCGCACCTCTAAGCGTGCATGCTCCAACAATGCGCACATGCCTTAGTTCGGTACCGAACCTAGCAGTGCGTGCATGCTACCTTAGGTGCTTGCGTGTGGTCGTTTTAGTCCTGATAGCGTGTCCCTATTGCAACAGTTTTGGGGAGCAACTTTGTGTGCCCGCCCGTCAACTAAAAAAGGGTGACCCATGTTTTTATTTTATAATTTGGGGTGGACTAGCACCTATGCTTTTCCAATATTGTGTGAGTATGTGACAAGTGTACTGTCCAGATTGATTCTATGGCATTAGTTCCAAATTCAAAATAAATAATTATAAAAAACATGTATAAAAAATAATTTGTAGTTGATTCATGGATAACTTTTAGTTGATGCATGGATAACACACTGCCACGACAAGTAACATATAACTTATTAGTGCCACTTAACTTGTGGCCTATCGTTTTCATCAACCAGCCACAAGTTAAGTGACTATGTTAGTACTAAGTTTTCATATGGCTTGAACCACTGCCTGTTAGGAACCCATGTCTTTACTTTGTTAGTATATTGTTGTTGGACGCATATGCTTTGTAAGTCATCCCGTAGTATTTGTTGATCAATAGTTTATGTTATTGTTGTTGGCGCAGATGCTTTGTAAGTCACCCGTAGTATTGTTGATCCATAGTTTGTAGTGGCCCATGGTTTTGACCCATAGTATTGGTGCCTAGACTTAGTATATAAGTGTGTGTTGAGACCTATGAAGGCACCGTGAAGTTATTTGTATTGAGCTTGCTCATAGGAGGTTGCCCCCTCCAAGTGGTCTGTGATCAATATAAAAGTGATTCTGAGTTCTGTCATTTCTGCTATTTCGTATATTCTTATTAATTAATTGTTGCAGGTGCATCACATCTGGTATCAGAGCACTTTCTTGGGCTCGCTGGGTGAAATTTCTGCCAAAAATTTTTTCGCATCTGTTACAGGTTCGGATATGGGAATAATCCCTATCCGCTTAACTATGGGAAGTACTTAGGCATATGCCCTAAAACTCATTGTGAGGAGTACCACAGGAACCCTGAAGTAGCTATCCCATTGAGAGGACCTTCCAGCGAAAAGGGCAACGACCCCTACCTAATTGACTAGTTCCCACCTGTGAGGTAAACCAAAAGCTTTCGTTTGTGGCAAAGCGGTTATCAGTTTTACCTGAGCCGTGGAGTGAGGGGTACTGACCCAATATGCAAATTGTCAGACAGCATTGGTGACCGAGTGAAACCCCTGAACTGTTAGGAAGCCGCACATACCTGGGGTCCATATCTATTTTCAGCTGAACTGTTGTCGATCATTGCTGCGCCGTTTTAGATCCAGTCATTTAGATCCATTTTGCAAGTCGTTCCAGATCCAACCATTTTCAATCCATTCGGCGTTGTTTCAGATCCCTTCCAAGCTGTATCCGCTCCAGTCTAAAAAAAAAAAAGAGTATAAAATTCAGTTTTTTCTCCATATCTCCCTTGTTTTCACTCTGTTTCCCCTGAAATTTTCGGGGAACCCCTATCATTCCATTCTACATATTTCATTCCTGAGGATCCTATCCCCAATTCCCCTTCCCAAAGCCCGAAATCCCACATTTGTCTATTTTTAGGGTTTGCCATAACTTCCTCAGATTTCACCCAATCACCTTCAAATTTTACCACAGAGTTCCTTTTTGAATTCTGCTTCTTTGTTCCCCTCTGCCAAATTTTTCCATTCTTTCACCCCGCTTCTGAAATCCTCATTTTTGCTTCCCTGTCTATTCGACAATCTCCAAAACCTATTGAAACCCCAATTACCCTTCAGATTTTTTTTTCCAAGTCCATATTTTCCTTTACTGAAGTAATTTCTATTTTTTTTTTCCTACACAGTCAACCCGAAATTTAAAAAAAAAACCTCCTGGTTATGGTTGTCACTCGTGCAGGAGCAAAAACCATGGAGGACGCACTTATAGCCATCCAAGCCAAACTCCAGGATCTGGATGAAAAATTTCTTGGCCTCCATCTTGAACATTCAGCTATGAACAACAAACGGCAATCTGAGTCTTCATCAGACAATGGGTTCTCTTCTTCCAGCAATTTCCGTGGTCCGAAGCTTGATTTTCCTCGCTGTTAGCACTTAGATTTTATTTCGGTTGTAAGAAAATAAGACCTAAGGTAACCTATTTCAAACCAAGCTTTAGGTAGAAAACCTAGCCATTTTTCCACCAGAGAGGGCTCTCTCACGATATATATGCAGAGGCTAAGATATATAAAAGTTCTGTCAAAATTTCTCAAAAGGATTTTCTGGTTGAAAAGGGAAACAAGAAACGTTGGGCATGGAGTCAAAATCTCAAATATATAATATGCCAGTAAGAGATATATACCAAACAGATTTCCACAGAGGCAAGATAGTAATCATATCACAGTCAACTTGATTTTTTCAGGGGATATAGAAAGAAGTAATGACATTCCATCAACAACAGGCATCTAACTGGAATGAATCCATTGTCAACTTTGGAGAAAATAGTGAATATTTAAATGCGATAAAACGAGGCTTAACCAGTATGAATCTCGAATTATTTCAATTGTTCATTTAAATATAGAAGAAAAACATAATGGAAGATATAACAAAGAAAGTGAACGTGAACATATAAAGATAAAGGAATAAACAGACTGTAAAACTTATCAACACATGAATCTCTGGTCTCAAAAGATGGGTACTTCCACTATACTACCTTTATTTATCAAAAAATAGACTTCAAAACATACTCTGTCTCTCAAAAAATTTCCAACCGTTGATCTTGAGCTTTTGATTTGGGCCGTCAAATCTCACCTCCATTTATCCCCTATGGTGGTATCTTCGATCTTAAAGCAATTTTTCTTCTCCGGTTTGTTCCTTGTGCGGATCAATCATCTGATGACACCTGTTTGAGTGGTTTACTTTCCGCGACCTCTCTTCCTTCTATCTGGTGCGCAGCTTCCCAGATGCGGATGAACATTGGTCGTTGATTTTGTTTCAAATTTATATCATCCCTCCGATGGCTACCGACATATCGGTGTATTCCTTATGCTTTCTTCATCTGCCACGTATCATGGTCCCACCATGCCACGTGCTATGGCCCCGCCGCGCTTTTCTATTTGGTGGTTCTGCACGGCGCTGTGGTGGTTTATGAAACCACCATATCACATATGCAGACTGACAAGATTAGGACATGTGCCCGGCGGTATTGAGTCCGCAACCGGTCTCAACTCCATGCGACCGATTACTTTGGCGGTGCCGGAAACGATATTAGCCGTCGATCTTGATCTTTATAATCTCCGCCATCAGAACCTGGTCTGGATTTAATCCTTTCAAAAATTTGATTTCGGACTTTGCAAATGTGGGTTTTTCCTTCTTGTTTTTGTATTGCAAACCTTTCCTTCAACCTTTTGTGGTAATTTCACTGCTTCTAGATTATTTTGGCAAAATTTTTAGGATTTGAGTATTTTTCAGATATAGTGTCAACACTCGCTTCAATGGTACCGATCCAACTGGATGGATCTATCGTGTAGAACAGTATTTCAGTATGCATAATACTTTTGATATCAACAAAGTTCCGCTAGCATCCTTTCATTTGGAACAAGAAGCTCTTCAATGGTACCGTTGGTACATCAAGGCTCATGCAGAGCCAAAATGGCCAGACTTTTGCCATCTCCTTTTGCAACGATTTGGTCCTAGTGCTTTTGATGACTTCACAAGAGCCCTCACTAAACTTCGCCAAATTGGCACTGTGAGAGAGTATCAAACCGAATTTGAGAACCTAGCCAACCACACCGAAGGATTGTCTGATGACTTTTACCGGAGTTGTTTTATCAGTGGTATAAAGGATGCCATCCACTCTGAGGTCAAAATGTTTTGTCCCAACACAATGATGGAAGCCCTAGGGTTTTCTAAGTTGGCAGAAGACAAGATTGCAGCCCAACAACGCTCCAAGCCCACTTTTGTTCCCTTCCAAAATATGGGTTTTCAACGACCACCTATACCGCAGGCTCCTCAACCAACTCCTATCAAGTGTTTGTCTGAAACAGAGATGCAAGCACACAGAGAAAAGGGGCTTTGCTATAATTGTGATTGTAATGTCCCCATTTTGACCCCCTTTATATTAAATTGTAAATGATGTAAATATTTTTATTTAATCGTGGTGAGGAGCTCAAGGCCAAGGCCCCACCATTGATTTAGTGTTTTATGTATCGGCAATTAAAAATAGATGCCTATGGTTCTCATGCTAGATAGGCACAATGTATATAAGACATCATGTAATTACAAATTTTAATGAAAAACCCACAACTAGCTATGCAATGCAACAAAGAGATGGGGCATGATTCTACAAGGAATAGGGAGGGAAATTATTCAAACCCTTGAGCCAATGGTGTTAATCCATGTGTCAATGAGGAAAACCCATAAACTACCAACTACCCATTTTGAGTTATGGAACCAATCATTTAATTCTTCCAGAAATTGGTTGAGGTAGTTAATGCCTTGGGAATGAAGAAGTATGGCAGCCAATTTCGAGTATGGGCAAGCCATCAACCTGGGAATTCATATCTTTGCTTCTTAGGCAAGAAAACACCCACGAAATGGTGCCCAAAGCCATTCTGAACCCATAGTTTTTCCTCTCTCACGCAGATTGAGATGGTTGGAAGTTACACTCACGTTTTTCATTTAAAACGCAGGGTTTTCCTTGCCCAAAAACTCGTTTTTGGTTTTGGACAGTAGCTGGGAAGAAGGGGCTGCGATTTGGGACTATATGGAGGTCGTTTTGTCTTAGAATTGCCATGGGAATTTTTCCTAAAAACGATTTCTGCTTCCTGGGGTTTTCCCAAACCTCCATTGTTCATTTTTAGCCTTCCCACGTTTTTCTGAAGCTCAGGGAATCATTTTCATTCCTATCACTGTACAAACGTTTTTCTCCTGTCCAGCCATTGCAGTTAGTTGATTATCTACATCCCTGTTTGATTTAAATCTGTGAGCAAGAAACTTGGAGTGGTAGTGGACAGAATTGGCTTGATAAACCTAGTGAAGGGAGGAACCTCTCAAAAAGATCAAGAGGGCTTTGGCTACTTTTCTATGCACACCCTGAGAACACTAGAAAGGAAGGTATGGCTTGAGGGACTGTGTGGCAGTGAAGAGGATACTTCCTTGTGTTGGGTGTGTAGGCATTGTGAGTGCCAAGCTGAATAGATCTGGGAGGGGTATCCATAGCTCTGAGGTTGAGCTCACTAGCTTAACAATTCTTCATTTCCATTTCCTAGCAGCCTGATAAACCCAATTGCAGATTGGCTTGGCTCATTTTGGTGTATCTTTGGGCTATGTGTGAGTCTGTTGTTCCCTGATTCCTTGTAGAGATCATGCCCAGCTTGGGGGTGGCAGTTGTATCAAGAGGTTGATAAGCACAACTAGCCTATGGTTGGGTGGAACGTTGCAGTTGCATAGCCAGTTGCTTGGGACTACTATTATAAGATAAGTACTCTCTTGTGTTAACTTTGCAATTATTATTTGATGAATATCTTGAATGTATTATGGATGTGTCATTGATATTATTTCCGCTGTGTTTTTCTTATAATTACACACTCCATATGTCTTTTATATTATGTGAATGCTTGGTTAAAAGTTCATGGAGCTAGATGCCTAGTTTTATCACCACATCCTCTCTATCATGCTGGTATGATACGAGGGGACGTTACAGTGATGAGAAATTCACTTGGGGACATAGATGTGTTCAGCAAAAGCTCAATCTCTTGGATGTGGATTCTCTGCCTGCCTCTGAAATTGGCAACGAAGATCCAGAAACACTGGATGCTCCGATCGACATTCAGGAACCGCCTATTGACCCTCCATCTCAGGATGACCAGCCAGAGATATCTCTCCATGCTTTAGCTGGAATCACCACCCCCCAAACAATGCGGGTCAGGGGTTACTTCAAGAAGCTTCCTCTTACAATACTCATTGATTCTGGTAGCACTCATAATTTCATTGACCCTCGGATTGCCAAACAAGATGATTGTTTTATCCATCCTTGCTCCAACTTTGAAGTTAGGGTTGCCAATGGGGGCACCTTACCTTGCAAAGGGAAGTGTCAAAATGTGCATATCTCTATGGGAGATTATACCTTGCGCTCTGACATGTTTTCCTTGACCTTAGGCGGATGTGATGTGGTTTTGGGCGCTCAATGGCTACGCACACTTGGCCCTATCTTATGGGATTTTGCTGAACTTTGGATGTAGTTTTTCCTCAATGGCCAAAAACACCCATTGACAGGATTACAACCAGGTTCTCTCAGCATCATCAGTTCATATCGCATGGAAAAACTCCTCAAGAAGAATTCACATGGTGTCATCGCTTAGCTCCATTCCATTCAGATGCAACCTTCAGCGGTCTCCACTACTCCTTTTGATCTACAACAAATTCTGGATCGATATACAGGTGTCTTTGCTGAACCAGTGGGATTGCCACCTTCCAGGCCAGAAGACCATCGTATTCAACTCCTTCCTGGCAGCATTCCTCCCAACATCAGGCCCTATCGCTACCCATTTCACCAAAAAACGGAGATTGAAATGCTCGTTCGGGACTTATTGAAGCAAGGTATTATTCACCCAAGCACTAGTTCCTTTTCTTCTCCAGTTATTCTTCTCCGCAAAAAAGATGGGTCATGGCACCTCTGCATTGACTTCCGAGCACTTAATCACCTCACCATCAAGGATAAGTTTCCAATTCCTGTTGTTGATGAGCTTCATGGGGCTCACTTTTTTTCCAAGTTGGATCTTCATTCTGGGTATCATCAAATTCGGGTTCATGAGGATGATATCCCTAAAACAGCTTTCTGCACACATGATGGCCATTATGAGTTTTTGGTCATGCCCTTTGGCCTCACTAATGCTCCTTCCACATTCCAGGCCTTAATGAATAAAATATTTCGACCCTACTTGCAGAAATTCATTCTGGTATTCTTTGATGATATCCTCATCTACAGTAAAACATGGGATGAACATCTCTAGCATCTGGATCTTGTCATGCAACTTTTCTCTGACCATCATCTCCATGCCAAGCAGTCTAAATGTGTTTTTGGACAGAAGGAAGTTGAGTATCTCGGGAACACTATCTCAGCACAAGGGGTTCGCTTGGATCCTGCCAAAATCGATGCCATGAACAATTGGCCGCATCCTCAGACACTCAAGAGCCTTCGTGGTTTTTTGGGGTTGACTGGCTACTACCGTAAGTTTTTCAAGGATTATGGGAAGATTGCAGCTCCATTGACTGCTCTATTGAAAAAAGATGCGTTTACATGGACACATGCTGCTCAGTGTGCATTTGACAAACTAAAACAAGCTATGTGTGCTACACCTGTTCTAGCTATGCCCAATTTTTCCAAGCCCTTCACTATTGAGAGTGATGCTTGCGGCAATGGACTTGGTGTTGTTCTCCTTCAAGATGAACACCCCATTGCGTTCACCAGCAAAGCCCTTTCAGGTAAGAATTTAGCTGCCTCTACCTATGAGAAGGAAATGATGGCTATTTTGCATGCAGTACAGAAGTGGTGCCCATACCTATTAGGGAATCATTTCTGCATCAAGACTGATCACCAGAGTCTGAAATATTTCTTGGAACAGCGTGTCTCCTCCCTGGCACAACAGAAATGGGTTAGCAAACTCATGGGTTATGACTATGAGATCACTTACAAGAAGCGTAAAGACAATATTGTGGTAGATGCTCTTTCTCGCACATATGATGCCCAAGGTTCTCTTTCAGCTATTTCTATGCCTGTTCCAAATTGGTTGCAATCTGTTAAACGGGGTTATGTCAATGACTCTTCCTTATCTCAAATCATCCAACGCTTGACCAACAACCCTTCTACTGTACCACATTACTCTTGGGATGGAGCTTCTCTGAGATACAAGGGTCGTCTGGTGCTTCCCCAGAGCACAGATCTTCAATAGGCTGTCCGCTATGAACTCCATGCTTCTCCATTGGCAGGGCACTCTGGGTTCCTCAAAACGTATGAACAGGCACGGCATAACTTCTTTTGGCAGGGCATGAAAAGGATAATTCAACAAATGGTGGCCGAATGTGATACCTGCCAGTGCAATAAGGGTGAAACAACACTCCTTCCAGGATTGCTCGAACCCTTGCCCATACCTACACGGATTTGGACAGATATTTCTATGGATTTCATTGAAGGGCTCCCTAAATCTGGCGGGAAGACCGTGATTCTCGTTGTGGTTGATCGCCTCTCCAAATATAGTCATTTTTGTGCTCTCATCCATCCCTATACAGCCTCCTCAGTCGCTCAAATTTTCCTGGACCAGATCTTTCGTCTTCATGGCATCCCTTCTTCCATTGTCTCGGATCGTGATGCGACTTTCACTAGTCATTTTTTGATAGAACTATTTCGCCACACTGACACCAAACTGAAGATGAGTGCAGGGTATCACCCATAAACAGATGGTCAGACTGAAATTATCAATAAATGCTTGGAAACTTATCTTCGTTGCTTCACCTCTGAACAACAACATCAGTGGGCAAAGTGGCTCCCTCTCGCTGAATGGTGGTACAATACCTCTTACCACACTGCCTCTAAAATGACCCCATATGAAGCAGTCTATGGTCAGGCACCTCCAGTTCTTCTTCCATACACCCCCACTAGTTCACCAGTTCAGGAAGTTGACACGGTCCTTCGAAACCGCGATCAGATTCTTTGCATTTTGCGAGACAATCTTCACATGGCAAGAAATCGCATGAAGCAACAAGCTTATCAGCACCGTTCTGAGCGCACTTTTCAAGTCGGCGATATTGTTTTTCTTCGTCTCCAGCCGTACAAGCAGTCCTACCTAAAACTCAAAGGGCGTCATAAGCTCGCTCCAAAGTTCTATGGGCCATATCGGATTCTTCAGAAGATTGGGTCCATTGCTTATAAATTGGAACTTCCTCCTTCTTCCCGCATTCATCTAGTCTTTCATGTCTCTTGTCTGAAGAAAGTTCTTGTCACCAATATCAGTGGACAAACGATTTTACCTGAACTGGATAATGAAGGATCCATCCTTTTGGAGTTGGAGGCCATCCTCAATCGGTGCACTCGTCAGCTTCGCTCTCGCTCTATCATAGAGGTCTTAATTCAGTGGCATGGCATGCAACCAAAGGATGCTACATGGGAACCACTCCTTCAGATTCAACAACAATTTCCACATCTAAAGCTTTGAGGACAAAGCTTTTTTTAAGGGGGAGGGGATTTTAGGAACCCATGTCTTTACTTTGTTAGTATATTGTTGTTGGACGCATATGCTTTGTAAGTCGTCCCATAGTATTTGTCGATCAATAGTTTATGTTATTGTTGTTGGCACATATGCTTTGTAAGTCGCCCGTAGTATTGTTGATCCATAGTTTGTAGTGGCCCATGGTTTTGACCCATAGTATTGGCGCCTAGACTTAGTATATAAGTGTATGTTGAGACCTATGAAGGCACCATGAAGTTATTTGTATTGAGCTTGCTCATAGGAGGTTTCCCTCTCCAAGTGGCCTGTGATCAATATAAAAGTGATTCTGAGTTCTGTCATTTCTGCTATTTTGCATATTCTTATTAATTAATTATTGCAAGTGCATCAAAATGCCATCCCGAGTCGGGGTCATATTTGAATATGTAGAGATATTTTGGATACTTTTGGTTCCTACTCATGTTGTATATGTTGCTTATTATCGGTTTTGGGACATCTTTTTGACTCATACACTTGTATTTTAAAGAGATATTTTTAATAATAAATAAACCAAAAATGCATTGCTCCTCATAATGTGAGAAATATTTTGTAGTCTTCATGTTTTAAAAATGTTGTATTATACGAGTTTTGTTAAAATTGGAAACGACCTCTTTGCTTGCTATTAAACCAGTAAATTACACTCTCTTTTAAGTAAAAAAAAAATTATATTGAAAACTCCATCTAATTTTACTCTATTTAATGTATTTAATGGTAAATGGAAACCTACACTCTCTTTTAAGTACAATTTTGTTTATATTGAAACCCCATCTAATTGATTGCTATTCAATGGTAAATGGAAACTAAAATGAAAAACCACAAAGGCTTTAAAATATTTTCTATTTTTCCTTTACACTATTCTATTTTTATATGTTTTTATATGGAAGACAAATTTAACTTGCCTTTCAAACAACAAAATCTTGAAAAGAGTTTCGTTAATGTTATCATTGGTTAAAGCAGGTTAAAAATTAAGAGGTTAAAGAAAAAATAAAAGCAAGTTCAATGTGTATGAAAAATTTGACCTTCCTTCCAAACAAAATGTTGAAAAAAGTTCCACCAATGTTATCATTGATAATTAGTTCAGTCAAAAGAAATGCATGAGCCAATGGTTCACTGTGAACCACCCAACGGTTCATTGTGAACCATTCCTCTCTGTTGCATATTCTTTCCCTAATTGTCTAACCATTCATCTCTTGTTTTCCACCATTTCATGACTTCACTTTTTATGTAGTTAGAAATACATATCTCAGGCATGGAGCATTCATGCTAAAACTGTAAGTTCTGTGTAGAACCTTCCATAAGCTAAAAAAAATTATAAGGAAATGCAAATTGCAGTTGTTAGAACAAGGAAGAATGAACAACATTTGTTTGATATTTGATAACCTGGTTTGTTATTGGCATTTACTAGCTCATTATGCAGGAAAAGAAGTTAGGGTATTACAAAGAAGAATGAACAACATATGTTTGATATTTGATAACCTGGTTTGTTATTGACATTTACTAGCTAATTATGCAGGAAAAGAAGTTAGGGTATTTTCATAGTCAAATTTTGAGATTTTGTGAATTTCCATAACTAGATGCCTGGACACTGGAATGATTAGCTTTTCCAGTTTCTAACGACATTCCATTGCAAACTCTCGTAGGTTCCCACTGCCCAGGTTCTCCCTAAGAGGATGCAGTCTACATGGGACACATTTCTATTATTCATAGGGAACAAGGGTTCAAATGGTTCAATAAGGAAATTTGCACAGGTGCAACCAACTGTACTAGATAAGTGTATCATGCATAATACAAATCTTACAAAGTCGGTCCAAAACCAAGAAAAAAAAGTGTAGAACCTAAATACTCAGAAATACAACTACTCGAGATGAACTAGATCATTCCAATTTTTTTACCCAAGAGTGAAACTTGGATACATCCCTATAAAGATGCAAACTTCATCTGAGATGGTAGTTAGCACATATTATTTATGTTATTATGGTAACAAGACATATCTTGTGACAAACATTAAATAATCTAACTGGGGCTTGTGAATTTAGTTTTTCTATGTTCATTTGGAATCAGAAAGACAACACATACTGTAAATATTAAACCTTTTTTTCCAGCCAAATCGCAAGTGGGACGAAATCATGGATCTTTCCCAAAAAGGGTCTTTCTAAACCATACAAAGTTTTGTCTGTTCCTGGCATTGCAATATATGGTGTCCACTAAGAATATTTGGAGCATGCACCTATGCTATAATCAAACCTTCAACGGCTATTATGTCACATGCAACAACAACAAAAAGAGAATGCCTCTTCGTGGCACAATTCCATCACCAGCAGGAGGCTACAAGAAGACCATAGAAACAATACTAATCTCTCCTATCACGTAAGTCATAGATGCTTGTTCATACTGATTATTGTTATAAATTCCACTTTCTTGACAGTTTAACACTAAGTAGACTAAAAATATTCAAGTTGAAGACTAAGTAAAGGTAGAGTACCTGTAAATTAATTTTCTGCGATCCTTGCAAGCACAAATCTTTGATGGACATGTCTTGATAGCACTCTGAAGACCGTTGGATGACAATTCATATTCATATGAGCCATCCACACACTTATATCTTTGTTTAAGGTTTTGCTTCAGGTGAAAATCACCATGGAAGGCCAAAACACAACAATAAGCAAAGAAGATGAGTTCATTTTCCAAAGCCCTTTTCGTGCAGTATCTGTTCCTGAGAATCTAAATCTTCCCCACTTTGTGCTGGAAGGTGCAAAGAAAAACAGTGATAAGGTGGTCCTGGTGGAGGCCTCAATGGGAAAAGAGTACAACTATGGCCAGGTGATTTCCCTTACGAGGAAAGTTGCAACTGACCTCGTTGACATAGGTATTTAAAAGGGCGATGCAGTCTTTGTTTTGCTTCCAAATATGACAGAGTATCCCATCATTGTAATAGGAATAATGTTGGCCAGGGCACTATAAATCAATTTTAGTTGTACAATACATCTATATTTGAATTTAAAATTTAAAACACAATTCTAATTATATAGCAATATTACCTAACTATATATATATATATATATAGCCATATTTACGTTTTTCTTTTTATTTTAAAAGCATGTTACATCCTTCAAATTTTATAATGGCTGAGGGAGGCATGGTGCATGTAGACCACGTTCCATCTCCAAGTAACAACACAAAAATATAATTAATTCATAGAAATGGAGGATGAACAAAACCCTCATCCCTTATGCGTCTGATTCATTTTTCTGGTAATTGTTTTTTCTTCTTTGTTGCTCTACCAGGCGATTTTATTCCCTTCTGTCTCCTCTTACCCTATTTGGGAACTGCGTCAAAACCCCACCTTACATTGAAGCGTTACATTGAAGCGAAGGTCCAACACATCCTATATTTAAACTTCCATTCTTTACGAATTTCTTCAGGAATTTGTATTCATGGGGTCATAATATACAGTAATAGCTATGCTGTAGTGAATTATCCTCGAAATTCCAATCAGGAGTTAATCAGAAGTCTTTATTTCACCCACAAGATTCTTGGAGAGAGAGCAATAAAAGCACCCCAGCCCCACCCAAATTCTCTGTTCTAGATTCATTAGACTCATAGCAAGGAGATATCACATGGAGCAAGCTACTCTGCACTTTACAGTAAACAATATTAGCTCTCCAGAGGGTCAAGGATCGAGGCTCGCTGGGTTGAAGAAGAAGGGTTTGAAGATAATTTCTTCACGATATAGGCGGAACAATCCACCCCTTTCGCCCTTGAACGCAAATTCCATCGAGGAGAGAACACTAATATATGGGATACAAGATTTGAACTTCCAACCCACAAATTCAAAAGATGATAGAGGTATGTTCCAATTTCTTTTATAAACATAAAAAAATTTAATGTTTTCTTAAACCGTCTGCAAGGGATGGACTATAATGCGATGGTTTATTTCTATCTATTCATGTGTTTTTTTGTTTGGCCCTTAATTGTTTTGAGTATTCCCTAGAATTTTAATTTCTAAATTTTATATGTAGGTAAACCTTTAGTTGCATGAAGGCATTTTCATCGAGGAACAATATTGTGACCTATGCTAGCCCACGAACTGGAGAATTTGTCATGCAGACAGCAATTGGTACACCAGCTTTAACCTTCTCTTCAATTCTGGACACTAGCAGCGACTTAGGGTGGAAAGTGCAAGCATTGTACTGATTGTTCAAATGGTTCAATCTATGATCCTTCAACGTCCTCAACATACAGCAAGGTCCCTTGCAACAATTCTCTGTGCAAGCCTCTGCCCAAATTTTCATGCAACAAAAATGGGGATTGTGGTTACAATTATGCTTATGGTGACCAGTCCACCACCACGGGGATTCTTTCATTTGAGACCTTCTACTTTTCTTCTCAATCGATTCTTAATATCGCCTTCGGCTACGGCTAAGACAATGAAGGAGCTAGCTTCCAAGAAGTTAGTGGGTTACTAGGGTTAGGACGAGGGCCTCTCTCCTTGGTCTCACAGCTCGCCCCAATAGTGGGAAATAAGTTTTATTACTGTCTCGTTTCTGTTACTGATTCTTCTTCCCAAACCATCCCTTTGTTTCTAGGTCACACTACTAGCTTGAATGCCACCATTGTCCGTTCGACTCCTATTATACAAATTAGGTAAAATCCATTATTCTATAATCTTTCATTGGAGGGAATCAATGTTGGTGGTCAATCATTGAATATCCTTGTTGCCACTTTTCAGCTTCAAGCTGATGGCTCTAGCGAACTTATCATAGACTCTGGAACCACTATCACTTATCTTCCACATTGTGCTTATGATGTTGTTAATGAACCGTTGAAATCTTCGATTAATCTCCCACAGGTCGATGGCTCTAGCGTTGGCCTGGACCTCTGCTTTAACCAAGAGGGCTCTTCAAATTCGAGCATTCCGGCCGTGACATTCCATTTCTAGGGAGTATATTATGATATCCGCCAAGAGAACTACTTAGTGCCTCTTAGCAATGACCTACTATGCCTTGCAATGTTACCCAATGCGAGTGAAGGTGATATCTCCATATTTGGTAATATACAACAGTAGAATTACCAAATACTATATGACAATGAGAAAACTGTTTTCTCCTTTGCACCCAAAACTTGCGATACCCTGTAGGAAACCTATTGAAAGTTCAATCACCTTCTAAGGTTTTGAGTCGATTCATAATAACAGAAACGTCACATTGATTTTTGGTGGTCTACTTTTTTTCCAGCATTTAGTTATATACATATTTGGAATGCAAGCCATTGAGAATTTAGTTATTTCTACTTTTGCATTAAGGAATTGTCTCAGTTTCATCTCCTACGAGTCACTCTGCATACGCATTTGGTAGATTGGAGCATCAGGTCAGCCTTTTTCAAGAACAAGTTGCGTGCTCATCACTTTCACGACCAGATTGTTCCCAGATCACGAGGTCGAATCCACTCTCCTATCAAAGCATTGAGAAGTAAAAGAAATCCTACTTGCAGCCATGTACCAAATCAAAGATCGTTGGAATAATGGCACCTAGCTAAGTCGGAGGAGAATGATAAAGGTGAGGTCAATGACAGTGGTGAATCCTTCGGTTTGCACCTTTCTTTGTTTCTCTTTCCATGTCATAATAATTTTGGTATTTTGTTGTCTTTCGTATGCTCTGCCTAGTCTTGGGTTCACTAGATAATATTTCATTAAAGCTTTAATAACTTTTAGATATCTTTGAATCTATTCTTTCAAGCCCTTCTAGACTTTCTATCAGGCCCTTTTATCCTCATGTAACCAAAAAAAATAGTAGCGCATAGATAGATAGATAGATAGATAGATAGATTTAACTTCTTTCACCCAACTTGCAACATTTCATGGATGTCAAAGAGATCCAAGTACAATACAGATAACATAAACAATGAAAAACCTATGAGAAATTGTTTATTATGCTGATTTCATAGGGATGCAAGCATATAACATAATGAAAATGACTTTTGTTCTCTTCTTTAGGTTGCAACTGTTAACTAGTCTCTACAGCGATAGGAAATGACATACAAAAATAGGTATGGAACAAGATTCTTGAAAGAATATTTTATAACGAAACTTGTAATTCATAGTTTCAGTGTGCTTACAGAAATTTTTTTGAAATGAGCAACTGAAGATTGTTGGATTGCACATTACTGCTTGTTTTCAACTTCGGATAACTTCTAAGTTCACGTTCATGCTGAAGTTCTAGATTATTCACGCTCAATAGAAAAAGATTGAAGTTCTAGGTTCATGCTCATGCTGAAGTTGCAGATTCACACTCAATAGAAAAATATTGAAGTTAACATAATACTGTTAGCAAATAGAAAGATTGCACGCAGAGTAATATCAAGCTTCAAGATTTGCACACATGGAAAAATGTGCATGGATATAGATAATGCATAGATTATGCCTCTCTTTGTTAAATTGCTAACAAACATTTATATTTTTTGGGATTTTTATTTTGAAATGAGTCAAATCATTTATAGTGAGGAGCAGCATTTTTATGAGCAACTGACAGTCATTTAGATTTTTCTGGATTTTTATTTAGATTTGTGATGAAATGAGTCAAATCATTTATAGCGAGGAGCATCATTTTTATGAGCAGCTGGCAGTTATAATTAGCCAAATGAGCAGCTGACATTAAGCATTTACTTTCATATCTTTACGTGACATGCTTTTATTGTTTTCTATATTTTTTATTTTTAAATATTTTTATAGTTCAATAATTAATTTGCACAGGAAGGAAAAATTATCAAATCTATGTTCTAAACCAATCACAAATTTAATTAATTTAATTTTGAAAATATTTAATTATTTTTTATTTTTAAAAAATTAAATTTAATACTTAAAATTTCATAAACTTTATGTAACTCTTGAATTTTTTTATGCAACTCTTGAATTTTTTTTAAAACAAATGATAGTCAACTAGATTTTAGCAACCAATGGATTGCTATAATCCTTGCTAAGCATGGGCTAAGAAGAAATAATTGACCCTTAAAATATTAATAACAACATAATAAAAAATATCTAAAATTAAATTAATAATAAAAAAAATTAATTAATTAAATTGATATATATTAATTGATGTTCATTTTCAATTTGTTCATTAACTAGAACTCAACACGGACCAATTTTTATTTTAATTTTATAATTCCAACTTATTCAAATTTTAATTTTATAATTGTAGTGAATATGTTTTACAAATTTAATTTTTTTACATATAAAAATTTATAATTTTATAAGATTTATAAATGATATAGTTTAAATATTTTACTTTTAAAAAATCTTAAAACTACCTAAATTACATATTTTGAGTGCTATAAAAATATTCAAAATAAACTAATGATGTAAAGTTAATATTATACCCAAAAAAGAAATCCACGTTATATATACGTATGCTATTTAAATATGCATACACTCATAAATACCAAGCGTGTTGAGTGGATATGCTTTGAAGAGGAAGGAGGGAGCGGCGAGGGTTTGATGCAGCGTGGGCGGTGGCCCGTTGGTCGGTATGGCAATGATACAGGCTGGTTTTCTTTAAGGTGGATACTCTGGGTTCTGGCGTTTCTTTCAGGTGTCGTAATATAATATATTGGTAACTTTCGGTTCCCTATTCGGGGTCCTGCTCCACGCATTGGACAGTGACTGTTTTTTAGCCTGGGGGGATTTTACCCTATTATCAAGTATTTGGGGTTCTGTATCTGGCTCATTTCTTGCTTTGGGGGCTTGTTTCTTTGGGTGTCGGTGCTCCCGTCCCGGCCGTTTGGGTGTGGTAATTTTTTACTCATTATTGGGGCCGCAGTTTTAGCTGTCGGGTCGGTCCCTGCTGAAGCCCAATATATGCGTTTGGGGATGAGTTTTCCATGCGCCCGTGCTCTGTCGGGGTAACTTTCTGTGGTTTCATATATTCCGGGCCGTTTTGTGGGTTTTCTGGCAGCTTGGTTTCCATTTCTGGGCTTCGAATGTTCTAATATTTCTCGGCATCATTACACATTGGACTCCTGTCGGGGTTATCACATATTTTACTGTGCTCAGTGGTTTGGTCGCTATTTTGGTGGCTTTCGGACGTTCGTCCATCTGGCAATGGATGACCATGTGGCGGCCCCTCCAGCTATGGCTGAAAATTCTATGACTGCCTCAGAATATAGAATGGAAGAAGCGGGACTTTTTAAGCCTGCTTCATACTTTCGCGATAAGCTGCATGGAAAGCGACAGATGGTCTCGGGTTCCCGGCAGCGTACTCCACATGCCAGCCATGGTGCGCGAAAAGGCCAGTTGCCTCTGTCCGGTGCTCCTGGGTTGAATACGGGTTCGGACCCTTTAGTTGATAGCACGCAGGCTTGTCCTCCATTGCTGCCGGTGGGGAAAACTCGTCAAGTTCCACGAGCAGCGCACCGTCTGTGTGAGAAATTTTGCTGCAGACCTGGGGAGGTGTGGCTTACCATGGGCCGGGATTTGGGCCTTGAAGAAATAGTCGATTTCAATTTGACGGCACTTGTGGGGAAATTTTCATACTTCGCTATGGACCGCAAGGATATCGTGGGTTGGGTCGCTGAGAAGTGGAAACCCATTGTGGGCTATACCCCACAGGTTTTTGCGCTTGCTCATGGGTGGTTTGGGTTTAAGTTCCAGACTGAAGCACACTGTTCTGATAACTTGGCTAGGTTGTGGCTTCATGGGGCGGGAAGCCTCATGCTCCAAAAGTGGTACACGGATTTTGACCCGGATTCGGCTACTGTGCGTATGCGCCACTTATGGGTTCTTATTCCTGGTTTGCCGCTTGCTTTATGGAACCGGGGGGCTTTTGAGGCTATTGGCAATAGCCTTGGCCGGTTTCTACACGTTGAGGAGGAGCATCTTACAGGTTTTGATAGGCGTATGGGGCGGCTCCTGGTAGAGGTGGATATTTCTCTGGGTCTTATTGATGTTCTCCACATCAATTGGCGGGGCCGTCGCATTGATTTGGTTATTGATTATTGGGGCATCCCCTTCCGGTGCTCAAACTGCAAACAGGTGGGACATCTTTGGAGGCAATGTACCCAGTGCTTCTCTTCTGGTCGTCCGGTGGGGGCGGACCCCTTTTGGTCCTCAGATGATGGCAGCGATAAAGAACTGGATACGAATGGTGGTCTTGATGGATTCTCCAACAGGTTCGATAAAGAACTGGATACGAACGGTGGTCTTGATGGATTCTCCAACAGGTTTACTCCTCCAACCGCTGGTATTCTGAGTAAGTTGGAATCCAATGACCCATCTTTTTATCATTCTTTGAATGATTTGGATATCAATTTTATACATGCTTTGGAACTAAACAATGGTAATAATGGAAACTATTTGAGTCGTATCTACCCAAAGCTGTCATCTGCTTCTGAGTCTGGATTGGATCCTATTGTCCCGTCTGATAATGAGACACCTAACTTGGATCTCCCTCAACCATTTGGTATTCCTCACTTGGGGAACTCGTCTGACACTCCCTTATCTCCGGTGGCGTCAGCTTATACACATAGTCCTACGGTTATCCTCTCCTCAGATGGTGAGGAGCCACGGCCTGTCTGTGGGTCTGATATGGATGGGTCTTTGGCTTTGGATCCCTCGGCTATTTCCCTCAACACTGTGCCTGAGATTGTGCTCACCTTGGAAGGTCATATGCCTGCGGCCCCCCCGGCTGACCCTCCGGCCCGTATTTTACCTATCCCTTCTTACTCTAAATTGGTATCCCACGACACTGTGCCTGAGAAGGTGCCCTCCTTGGAAGGTCATATGCCTGCGGCTCCCCTGGCTGACCCTTCGGCTCGTATTTTACATATCCCTTCTTACTCTGAAATGGTCCAAAAGACATCCCTCCCTATCTATAAAAACAATCGGATTGTTGGGGAATGTGTTCCTGGTATTAAAACTGAGTCCAATGCCATGCCCTCAACCGCTGTTGTACCGGGGGCTTTAAAAAATAACTCATCACCTGACATTTTACCTACGTTGGGCGAAAAATGTATTGCAAAGGGGGCACGTCTCGGCGGGTTGGCTACTGACTTCTCCCCTTTAAAAACAAGAAGTGCTCGGAAAAATTCAAAGGTCAACACCCTGGGGGATAAGGACAAAACTGTTACGGACACCCCCATCTCTCCGGATACAAGGGATCTTAAAGGAATCAAAGCCCTAGCCAGGGGTCGGTAATGATTTTTCTCTCCCTAAACATTAGGGGTGTGGGGGGCATGCCCAAACAACTGGCCCTCAAAAGAGTTCTACAAATTGTAAATCCTGATCTGGTCTTTTTACAAGAAACTATGGTTAGTGGGGAGAAAGCTCATATTTTCTTCAATAAAATTAAGCCTGGGTGGTGTATGTCTTCTATGGACGTGGCTGGTCTTTCTGGGGGTCTCTTGGCTGCATGGAACCCGGGGGTCTTAAAGCTGGATGCATATAATACTTCGTTGGGTATTTTATTGACTGGCACTTCTAGAGGTTCTGATGCGGTTGTTAACATTATTAACTGCTATGGGCCATATAGCAACCGGGAAGCTTTCTGGAATATGGCTGATTCTGGTCATTTATTGGCTCTGGATAATCTGATTCTTGCTGGTGATTTGAATTTTTCATGGGGCGCTGAAGAGATCTGGGGTAATGCGGCTAGGCGAGACCCTCTTGGGGCTTTCTTCAGAAATCTATTTGACTCATACTCTCTGGTTGATGTGGAACCGCGGCCATTAATACCTACATGGTCAAATGGTTGGCTTGATGAGAATTTAATCTCCAAACGTCTTGACCGATACTTGGTATCTGAGAAACTTCTGAGTTCGTTTCATACGTACAGATCATGGCGCATGCAGACCCATATCAGTGATCATACTCCTATTATTATGCAATTTGAAACTGATGTCAATCACCGTATTTATCCTTTCAAGTTCAATTCCGTATGGTTAAATGATTCTGACTTTGATATGGGTGTTCGATATCTGTGGGCAGATACGGATGTATCGGGGGAACGGTCGGCTATGGATAAGCTTGTTGTCAAGTTGGGTGCCTTAAAAGACTATACTATTAAATGGGAACGGTCCAAGAAAGTGGAACAGACCTCTGAACTCAATTCGCTGGAATCTGAAATTGGTGATCTTCGGGGGCTATCCCTGAGGGGGAGGATCTCTCCTTCTGATCGGGCTCGTCTCACTTTACTGGAGGAACGGAAACTCAAAATTCTTCTCAATCAAGAGGATACTTGGTGTCTAAAGATCCGTGCCATCTGGCTTAAAGCGGGTGACTTAAATACAAATTTCTTCCATCATTATGCTGATGGTCGAAGGATACAAAATAATATTTGGGATATTAATGATCACGATGGGCGGCGTATCTGGGGGGATGAGGTTCTGAAGTCAGAGGCGTCACGACATTTTCTTGAGTATTATACGGATCCGGCTATTACATCCCTGCCTGAACAGTTTAAACTCATAAAGGAATATCCTCGGATGTTCAATGAAATGGAGGGGGATAAAATTTTTGAGCCTATAACCTGCTCTGATGTTCAGAACACCCTCCGGGGTTTGGCTAAGGATAAATCACCTGGACCAGATGGATGGACGGTGGAGCTATTCATACATTTTTTTGATATTATGGGCCAGGATCTCAGGGAGGCTGTTGATGAATCATGGTCCTTGGGATTGGTATCTGGGGCCTTAAATACCACCTACCTAGCTTTGATACCTAAATCTACACATCCGGAGAGTTATGATGACTTCCGCCCGATTGCATTGTGCAATTTAGTATACAAGATTATATCAAAGATAATTGCTCTACGTATCAAACCGATCTTGTCCTCATACATTACTATGGAACAATATGGTTTTTTGGAGGGGCGGCAGATACATGATGCAGTTGGGGTGGCACAGGAGGTTTTCCATAGTATTTATCTGAAGAAGATGGAGGCTCTCATTCTTCAACTGGACCTGGTAAAAGCATATGACCGGGTCAATTGGACTTTTCTCAAATTGATCCTTATACAAATTGGTCTCCCGTGGAAGGTTATGAAGTGGATTATGGCCTGCGTCACTTCTGTAAACTATGCTGTACTTATCAACGGTTAGCCGACTGATTTCTTCAAGGTGTCTAGGGGGCTCCGTCAGGGATGCCCTCTCTCCCCCCTGTTGTTCCTGCTGATCATTGATGGGCTAAGCCTCTCTATTCTCAAAGCGAAACGAGAGGGCTCTATTGTTGGTATCATTGTCTCGGCTGATGTTACTGCTACCCACTCGCTGTTTGTGGATGATGTGATGCTCTTTGGGTGTGGCACTTTGGAGGAATGGTTACATTATAAGAGAATTCTTGATTTCTTCTGTCAGGTTACTGGTATGATCATCAGTTTGAGGAAATCTTTCTTTTTGAAAAATTCTTTGGTGATGAACATGGAACATAGTGTTAGGAGTATTCTTCCTTTGGAATTTAAAGAATTAGCGGGTGGCACAAAGTATCTCGGCTATTTCCTTAAACCTGCAAATTATCGGACCAACGATTGGCTATGGCTTATTAAACGTTTTGATTCACGTATAAGTCATTGGTGCCTGAGATATCTTTCTTTGGGTGGCCGGATTACCCTGGAAAAATCCGTTCTCCAGAACATGGGAGTATATTGGTTCTCACTCTGTAAAATTTCGGCTTCTATTATTCGCATCCTTCGGGGAAAATTCTTCCGCTTTATATGGTCTGGTGGGAGCGAGAAGAACAGATTTCATTTATTAAACTGGAAATGTAAAGCTCAACCTTATTGTCTGGGCGGCTGGAATATAAAGAATATGGAATTTTTTTTGATGGCGCTCCATGCAAAGAGCCTATGGCGGGTATTATTTAATAACTCTCTGTGGGGCTGCATCATCCGGGCCAAGTACCTCAGAAAGATTTCGGTTGCATCCTGGTTCCGGTTTGGAAAACATCCTGTAAATGGCACTTCAAACATTTGGCGCGGGCTCATGGGTTCATATTCTGTTGTGGCAAGGTGGCTCTCGTGGATTCCTGGCAATGGACGTGATATCAGACTTGGTAAGGACCCTGTAGTGGGGATTACTCACTCATATTCTTTCTCGCCTGCACTCCTTACGCATCTTCGAGCTCGGGGTTTTTTTAACTTGTCTCATGCTGCTGCTTTCAATTGCGGAGGCTAGATCTCTGCTCGTCAACTCGGCCTACATGGGGGGATGGGAAGGGAATGGTCCGATTTTACTATGCATCTCCACCAATCAAATATTCATCTGGGAGAGGCCCCGGACCGGCTGGTATGGTCTTGGGATGTTGCTCGTGGAATGGTTACTTCAAAACTGGCATATGAGTCATTATTTGCAGACTATCATTTGAAGGTGGTATGGTGGCATTCCGTGATTTGGAAACTTGCCCTTCCTCCGCGGATTAGATGTTTCATCTGGTTGGCAATGGACAACAAGATTCTCACCTGGGATAACCTCTGTCGGCGGGGATTCCAAGGGCCTGGTCGGTGTCCCTTATGCTGTACTCACTTGGAGACGGTTGACCATCTCTTCTCCTCATGTCCTTATGTAAGGGAGCTCTGGACGCATATTGCTAACACTAGGGGTATTACTGCTATATGGCAATCGTCCACATTGCTGGATTGTATGGCTCAGTGGCTTGATGATTCTCTTGCCACTCCTAGGAGGTACTGTGAAGGTAGATGGTTTACAAACATTTGGAAAATGAGGTTATTTTGGATTCTATTCTCGAGGATGATGGTATCTAATTGATTCTTTATTTGAAAATTATGAGTAAAAAGGAGAGATGAATTTGATGCACAATTGGTATTTTTGATAAGAGTAAGGAAGGATCTCTACACTAGTGTTGGGGAGAGGAATGAGTTCACATTGGGTAGATAGATTAGGATAAGAAGGTGTTGTAGCATATTCAAGTGCTTGTTCCTAAGAATATAAAGACATAGCTTGCCACTATAAGAATTAACAACCAACAACATTATGATTTGGGGTTCTATGATTGTGACACCATTGTGGTGGTGGATGGTAAGAATTAATAGCCAACAACATTATGATTTGGGGTTTTATGATTGTGACACCATTGTGGTGGTGGATGGTAAGAATTAACAACCAACAACATTATGATTTGGGGTTTTATGATTATGACACCATTGTGGTGGTTGATGGAAAGAGGTAGGGTAGCCTTTAAAGATAATTCAATTATATGTTGGAGGTATATGAGGATTAGTTATTTTTGGCCAATGGTTTTTAGTCCACTATATTTTGATTCCAAATTAGTTATAAGGGTTTCGGAGGTTGGTAAAGACCTATATATTATATTAAAGGTTGAGTTAACACGACGAAAGAAACAAAAGTGGCGAAACTCTAGTTAAACTGGTTTCCCCTGTTAAGGGTTTCCAAGGTAAAATATATGTGTAATGTGTGTGCATGCTATTTTTTTACTTTATGTTTATGCTTGAGAATTGTATGCATTGTTACACTTAATCAGGTTTAAAACTAACAGTGTGAAGTGGGGGGTGGTCTCTAGAGAAACCAATGTTTGAGTGAAAATAAGAATATGTGGACCTTATTGTTCTGATACCAAATGATATGGCATAAGATGTTGGTATTCAACCAAATATATAAAGAGAAAAACGTTGCAACTAATATGAAGAAAACACAAGATATAACAACAAAAATTCACAAAATAAAAAGAAATCATAACAAATGGCTTCCTTTCATTGATGAGGCAAACACCCTCTTGTTGTTTTTTCATAGATCCTCTAACTAACTTCCCAACTAATGCATCAATAATAATATAAAATGCATAACTATCTCTTAGAAAACTACACCCTCGAGGGAGTGGCAATGCTTTCCTCTGCGTTTCCTAGTTGAGTTAGTTGAGTGCTCTTGGATATTTGTCCTCCATGGGAACCGTGTTGAGTGAAAATTCCTCGTTTGGTAAGTTTGTAATAAACCTAATTGGTTATTACTATTATTAATCATTAGCTTATTAATTATTACTAGTAATAGATTAAGCGTTATTGGCCATATCAAAGAGATGTCAACCTTTCACATTCATGCATATATATTCAATGTAATTTCTCCATTGTAAATCATACTCAATCAATAATAAAAAATATATTTATCAAAACATATTCCATCATGTAAGTTTATATCCTTACAAGTGCTATCAGAGCTTTCGGTTTAGCGGCGACGGTTATCAAAACATATTCCATCATGTAAGTTTTTATCCTTACAAGTGCTATCAGAGCTTTCGGTTTAGCGGCGACGGTTTTTAGTATTATCCTCCCACCTCTCTTCTCTCATCCATTCCATCGTTGCTCACATATCATTTCTTCCCATCCTCTCCTCACTCATCCAACCTTCTCGCTTCTTCCTCATCTAGTGTTCTCTTCATAAAATAACCCACACACCTCACCTCTTCTCTTCACTCCACCTCTCGCTTCTTCTTCTTCTTCTTTCTTCTCTCTTCACAACCTCCAAACCTCTCCACACTCACTAGATCTCTTATGTTATCACTTATCTACCCAGTCATGTCACATACCCATACTCATCTATGCCACCCCTTACGATCTTCCCTTCCTCCCCGTTCACCCTTTCTCTCTACACGCCTAATCTGCGTCGCCCAGGAGTTCGACGGGGGACAACAGGTTTGACTGAATGAGTCGAGGGCCGTTATGGCGGAAGGAACTTAACTAAGTCGACAATCCAGAACAAGAAAATAATCAGAAATGTACATAGACAAAATGAAAGAATTTGGATTAAAAACTTTTCTATCATTTCTTCTCCATTAATCTCCTCCTATGTTACAATAATGTACAGACTTATATAACATGTTGAGAATGCTTGAGTTGTCTTCCCATTACATTCGGTTACAAAATAAGTTGTAGCAGTCTGAGAAGTGAAACCGTCACATTCGATTGGAAGACAGAGGGACAATCTGTCGTAGTCGGTTAGTTGTCATCGGTGCGCAATAGTCGTCGTCGATGGAGCGTTGGAGTTGTCAGTATTTGATGAGTGGTGCTGAGAATTCATCGACTAGGACTAGGCCTACTAGTCAAAACAATCCAATCGACTTCAGAGGTGGATCATTCGCCCTTCCTTAAGAAGTAATGGTCCCCATTGCTTGTTCATGCAGATGAGGAAACTTCTCAATTAATTCAACAGCAGAATACCACTTTCCTTGGTCTGGGAGCTGTTGGGATTTGGCCACCTGAAACAAGGGAATTGTTTGCATCCTTGTACGACGTATTCATCGGCCTACAATTGTGTCACCAGGTAGAGGCTCTTGAACATCTCGGTGTATATATTCAAGCTTTGTCATCTACAAGTTACTTTGTTCAAGCTATGGTGCATGATATGGTCGAAGTAGATCCACATTAAATATTGGAAGTAAACCCATGCATGAAGGAATGTTGAGCTTAAAGGAATTTTCCCCAATATTATCAAGAATGGTGTAAGGACCATATCTTAAAGGATTTAACTTCTTGTATGGACCTGTAAACTTGTCTTTCTTGAGATGTAACCAGACATGATCCCCAACTTGAAAAGAATGAGGAATACGATGCTTTTCATGTCGAGCCTTAGCTTTCACATTAGCTTGATGTAACATCTCTTGTGCTTTCTTTTGGATGTCACAAATTTGATCCCTTAACTTGAGTGTTTTCTCAACTTCTTGATGTCCATGGTCGGCGTCGACCAAGGCAGTCGGCCAGTTGACTAATTCGAGAGGCGCCGAGGATTGAAATCCATAACAAACCTAAAATGGACTCTTTCCTGTAGAGATGTGATGTGCTTGATTATATCTATGATGGATGTACGAAATAATTTCATCCTATGTTCGACGATGCTAGTGATTGTACATGCGGATAAATTGTACTACCAGGCGATTCACAACTTCTATCTATCCATCGGTATGGGGATGGAACCCAGTTGATATTGATAGTTGTGTGTCGAACTATTGCTAGAGCATCTTCCAGAAAGTGCTTAGAAATCTGGAGTCGCGGTCAAAAATGATTGAAGTCGGAAAGCCATAGTGTTTCCAAACATTCTCAAAGAAGAGTTGAGCAGTCTGTTGTGTGGTTTTGGTCTTCTTGTAAGGAATAAGGATAGCCATCTTGGAAAATCGATCTACCACTACTAGGATTGCATCATGCTAGTGTCGAGTAACAGGATATCCAGTCAAATAGTCTAAGGAAATGGATTCCCATGGTCGATTAGGGACTGGCAAGGGTATATACAAACCCTGTCGTCGGTTTGGTGGCTTGGTGATGGAACAAATCACTCATGACTTGATATAGTTGTCGACATTTGTCTTGAGTGAAGGCTAGTAGAAATAATTTTGGAGTACAACGAGTGTCTTTGTTACTCCAAAATGTCATGTAGTTTTGTTGTAGTGTGCGTCCCAAATGAGCTTTTATCGGTGCTCACCTGTTGGTACACAAAGTTGTCTAATATTGTATAACAAGTTGTCCTTCACGTGGTAGTTGATAGCAATCAATTGACCTATCTGGATTTGTCGGTACACCGTCAAGAAATCAACATCTTATTCATACGGTCATGGCCAAGTAATGGTGTCATATCCATGCATACTTAAGACTGTAAGAAGTGAAGTAACTGGTGGTCGGTTAAGGAAATCAACTGCTACATTGGCTTTTACTTTCCGATTCTTAGTTACCAACTGAAACTGTTGTAGGTAACTAATCCACTTGACCTATCTAGTCGTATGTATCTTAGATTGGGATGGAACAAACTGTAGGGTCTTATGGTCTGTATGAACGACCATTTCCCTGCCAAGGACATAATGTCTCCATTGCTTAAGAGTTTGTACAATGGCATAGAGCTCCTTTTCATATTTAGAATACTTCCTAACAGTTTCATTGAAAGTATTCGAGTGGAATGCGACTAGGTGGCCGACTTGTGTGATCATAGCACCCATAACATAGTTGGAGGTGTCGTTTTTTACTTCAAATGGTTGATGTAAGTCGAGTAGCACAAGTAATGGTGTAGTACAGAGTTTGTGCTTGAGCTACTCAAAAGCTTGTTGCTGTGTTGGCGTCCACTTGAAGATGGTATTCCCACTTCCTTTAGTCAGCTGAGTCAAAGGCCAAGCTATATGACTAAAGACAAGTATGAATCGTTCATAAAAATTCTCCAAACCAAGATAAATTCTTAGTTCATGAATGTTTTGAGGAATGGGACAATCTTTGAGGATCTCTATCTTGTCTGAGTCGACGTGAATGCCTACAAAGTTGATAACATACCCCAAATATTTAATGTTTTCCATCACAAATGAACACTTTTCCAAATTCAAGTAGAGTCAATGTTGTCAGAGGGTGTCGAGGACTTGCTGGAGCTATCGAACATGTTCCTCCCATGATCTACTAAAAATCAGGATGTCGTCGAGGTAGGCAATAAAAAATTTTCCAACAAAATTTTGAAGAACGTCATCCATGTATCAAATGACAGTTGCAAGTGCATTGGTTAAACCAAAAGGAATGACTAACCATTCAAACAATTCTTCCTTGGTTTTGAAAGTAGTATTCCATACATCAGAGCGATCGATCAAAATCTGATGATATCCCAACTTGAGATCGAGTTTAGTAAATAATTTAACACCTTTCAGACAATCAATCAATTCATCTATTCTCGGTAAAGGGTACCTATTCTTTTTTGAATATTGTTGAGTACCCTGTAGTCAATGCACATGTGCCAAGTCCCATATTTCTTCAGAACAAGAACAACTGGACGTCCACAAGGAGAGGATCTGGGTTGGATATGGCCCTTATCGATCAAATATTGGATCTGTCGATGAATCTCTTCATTCTCGATAATGGACCTCCTATAGAAAGATGTGTTAGGTAATGAAGAACCATGAACGAGTTCAATGGAGTGTTTTACCCGACAGTGTAAAGGTACTCCGTTTGGTTCTTTGAACACATTCTGGTATTCAAGAATGTTGTTGATACGTTGCTGCTATCGAGGACTACGGTTGTCGACGATTTGACCTACAGTCTTCCTAGAATGTTGAGGCTTAATCATGATCAATGCAAATTTCTGAGCATGGTTGATTAAATTTTTAACCTGTTTAGCAGATACCATCTCAACTGTCAATGCAGATTGCCGCTATGGTATGCCATACCACTGATCCTGAATTTTGACAATCACCTTTTGCGGTCGTGATTGATAACTTCTATGTCAATCCCACAAGTATGGCTTTCCAAACAAAGCGTCGGCTACTGAGAGCGATGCCACATCATAGAGTACTTCATCTTTGAAAGTCTTAATGAAGTAGACGAGCTTGCATTGTCAGGTGATTCAAATTTCCTTTCCATCTTTCATCCAACCGAGGTTATAAGGATGATGATGCAAAGCAGTGACAAGACCAAGTTTCTTCACAATATTTTCAAAAACAAAGTTCTTCTGGATGTCATTATCCACAATCACATGCAAAGGAATTTTATGAACCCATATATGTGTATGGAATAGGTGCTCCCATTCCTCCTCATCAACAAGAGTTGAGGGGACTGGAGTTATCGATGTCGATGCCAAGAGATTCAACAATTCTGGGTTGGATTCCACAATGGCGCTTTGTCAGTCAAGTTAGATGTAGACATTTTCGCTAAGAATTTCTTCCCAGCTTTGTATTCAGATGCATCATGCCATCATGAGTTGTGGTAATCACACCATTTCTCGGAAGGGGGTTGTTTACTATGTTCCCTCTTATCTCTCTAAGAAGTTCTCTTACTCATATATTTCTTAGGAGGAGTCAGGTGAGATGGGTGTTTGGAATTATCGGAGTCGGTTGATGACGAAGACTTCTTGTCAGATGGCCATCCTTTTGGCTTAGTCA
Organism: Larix kaempferi; assembly: GCA_027924585.1. NCBI lineage: Eukaryota > Viridiplantae > Streptophyta > Pinopsida > Pinales > Pinaceae > Larix > Larix kaempferi. Next base: position 12,890,298 of record BSBM01000173.1, on the reverse strand, counting down.
CGAGGCATGATTTTCCTTTCTACTTCACTTCAATCTTGCTAGAATAATGGAATGCATTCGCGAGCATATTGAAAGTAAGGAACTCCATCTCCTGTTGAATGTATGGGGACAATCTGTTGACGTACTTCAGAAAAAAAAATAAAAAAAAATAAATAAATAAATTCTCCTCTTCCTGAATGCTAAGTCTAGCCATCAGTCGATAGAACTCATCGGTATAGCTTTGCACATACTAGTCTTTCCATTGCCTTAGTTGTTGCCACTTCTTATACTGTTGTTCAATTTATTTGGGCCGGTAGAACTCCCTTCGGACATGCTCGAAAAATGTATCCCATGTTTCTATGGGGTTGTCTAATTTCTCCATTTTTGTTGATAGATTCTCCCACCAACAATACACATAAGTTGACATTTTCAAGGATGCGATGGTGATCTTCTCAACTTCTGAGAGTTGATTACAAAGAAATAGGATCCCAACTGCTGTACTTAGTTGTCTACAGATTCAACAACAATATTTCCTTCTAGATTCGGTATATCCAAGTTCATATGTACCTTAAAAGGACTGGCTTTGTCAAAGGAATTTCTTGTCAGGTTGTTAACCGAAGTCGAGCCAAATGAACTAGTGATTCGAGCAAGAATCTTATTGAAATGCTTGTACATTTCAATTTGTTGTTGAGCAAGTGCTTTCTCAAGGAGTCGCTTTTTCTCTTCAGTTGCATGTTTATTGTTTGCTTCTTTTTCCATCTTCGGTTGAGTGTTGTGAGTTGGTATATACTCATAAGTCGAAGGTAGGATCTATCCGGATTGTTGGGTTTGTGAGTGTGTTTGAACATGAATAAGTCAGGTAACTTCAGCAAGAAGTGTCTCCGCAAAACTTATGCAAGATCAAGCTCTGATACTAATGGTCTATGTCGCGCAGGAGTTCGACGAGGGACAACAGGTTTGATTGAATGAGTCGAGGGATGTTATGGAGAAATCAACTTAACTAAGTCGAAAATCCAGAACAAGAAAAAAATCAAGAATGTACACAGACAAAATGCAAGAATTTGGATAAAAGAATTTGCTATCATTTCTTCTTTGTTAATCTCCTCCTATGTTATAATAATGTTCAAACTTATATAGAGTGTTGAGAACGCTTGAGCTTCCTGCATGTTACGTTCAATTACAAAAGAAGTTGTAGCGGTCTAAAAATATAAACTGTCACAGTCGAATGGAAGACAGAGGGAAAATCTGTCGTAGTCGGTCATTTGTCATCGGTGCGCAATAGTTGTTGTCAACGGAGCATGTTGGAGTCGTCGGTCTTCAATGAGTGGTGTTGAGAATTCATCAACTAGGAGTAGGCCTACTATTTGAAACAAACCAATCGAATTCAGAGGTGGATCAACGCCCTTCATCTTGCTACTCACCTCCTCCCAACTCCCACAAACGTGCTTCCTTAATTCCCTTTCTCCTCTCGTCCTCCCACCGCTACCACACCCTGACGTCCTCATGTGACATCCCGGGGCCATCCCCTTCCCTCTCCAGGATCCTATGTGCCTGCAAACACCCTACGCTTGCTCCACCCTCGTCCACCCCTCATGCACTTTCGTGCCTCTCCACCCTTCGCCTATGTGCACCCCTTACCCTCCTCCCTTACTCTACCGTGCACCCTCTCCATCCAAACCCATACACTTACCATCCCTTGCAGCTCGCTTACTTAGCCACGCATCCCTACAACTCATGCCCTTCCCTTTGCCACTCCGACGCGTTGTCATTCCAACACAAATCCTCCTTCGTTGCGTCTCCTCCACCTCACCCTCCGCGGCCTGCAACCATTGCAACCCTCTCCCTATTATTACAATTATTATGAAAAGGAAAAGAAAGAAAAAATTCAAAGGAAAAAAAATTCAAATTCCTTTTGGAAGATTTTTAAAGTTGGAATCACCATGTTTCCCTCTTTTAATAAGATCATTTCTATCCCATTCCAAAAACCTAAAAGAGATGAAAAAATTGAAGTTGAAGGCATAAAAAGAAGCCATCTTGAAGAAAAGGAAATGCATGCAGAACTGAAAACAATACTATTACCAACAAAAGAAGAAATATCTAAGAGGAAGAAGAAGAAGAAGCGGTTACGACATTTCACTTCTCAAGCAAGGGAAACTAGGAAACTACTACGACACTTACGACATAAGAAGTCGTTACAACCCCTGAATATTCAAGTAAAGAAGAGCATGAAACTGTTACTACACCTACGATAGAATAAGCGGTTACAACGCTTGAATTCTCAAGTAAAGAAGAGAAGGAAACTGCTACTGTACCTACAAAAGAAGAAGTACAAAAATCACATATATCGACACCTTGTGTTCCCCCTCATAGAAGGTTCAGGTCATCAGATGAAAGAAAGGATAAGAACCATTGTTCCAAATACAAGACTCAAAATACAATTCCATGTCGTAAATATGCACAAGTTTCGAAAATTCATTGCAGTTTCATAGAAGGAACATAAATGAATCGCATAAATCGTCCAACCTACACTACTATAAACTTAGTGAAAATGGCTTGTGAAGCTCCAAAACAAATTCGGATTAAAAGCCTTGCTGATAACCCAAACCAAAGACAAGGACATGATAAAGAAGATGATAACAGGGACGGTGAAACAAAATATGTAGAGGACAAGGATAAAGTCCAATGTATGGAAGATCAAGATGAACCTGAAGAAAAATCAGTTGAGAATAACAATGACAAAGAGGTAGATACATTAGATATTGACAATCATGATGTCAATATCAATTGTAAAAAAAGGTGGCGATCTCTTAGATTGTAATAATAAAGCACCAAATAGTGATGAATACGAAGTCGGTGTTAATGACAATTATGAAATAATTGAAGTTGTAGAAGGATACAATGATGAAAATAAAAACATTGAAGGTGATCCTAATCATGATAACGTAGAAGAAGATAACCTAGAAGACTCTTCGACAAAAAAAAGGATAAACGTTCTAGAAGTTGTTGCAACTCAAGATGTTCAAGGATATTAAGAGAAAAAGACACCCAAGGAACAATGGGAGACAAGTTCATCAGATAAAGACAAGGAAATAAATCATTTGAAAAAATTCAATCAAACCCAAATTAATGAAACAAAAAAATTAAAGGACGCTTCAAATTTAAAAGTACACGACGGAAGTGCAAATGAAGACATCTTAACCAATCAGATTGAATTAAGAAAGATGTTATTAGTTTCCACTACATATAAGAAGTCCAAAACAAATGTAACTGAATATCCAACCATGTTTGAAGATCCACTGCTCAACACTGAAGAAACCAGATGTTAGATAGAAATTAGTTTCATACCCAAGCATGCAAAAATATCAGATATTAACATGACGACACAAGTTCTTCATGAAGTCATCAGATTGGAAACTCATAAGAATACCCCCTATAATCATTATGTTTTTATCGACATAATCATACTCATTGAGAGATTCGAATGGAAATGTGACCGACTGTTCCAAGAACTGCTAAATCGTGATACTGCTATCCTAAATAAATCACTAAAGCAAATTTGTTTGTCATTAAGCTTGGAAGCCTCTCTGATATCGCAATTACTTAAGGAGAATCCAAGATTCATGGACAAATCTTTTTAAGGCAGTATGACTTGAAATAAACCTAATTGGTTATTACTATTATTAATTATTACTAGTAATAGGTTAAGCGTTATTGGCCATCTCGAAGAGATGCCAACCTTTCACATTCATGCATATATATTCAATGGAATTTCTCCATTGTAAATCATCAATCAATAATACAAAATATATTTATCAAAATATATTCCATCATGTAAGGTTTTATCCTTACAAAGTTACTCCCAAAAGTTCTTTGGAGTGTGGTTTTGAATCACCTTTAAAAATACTTGGGGGTTTGGCCCAACTAAACTCAACCTCTTGAAAACCCATTAATAATCTTAAAATTTACCAACTGAGACACTTGCAATACATACATGACACAACAAAGCACTTTTCATTTTTTGCATTTGCTTATTCTAGGCACTTGTCATGTCCCAAATTTGGCATTGGGTCACAATGGCCTAATCACATTGGACATATTCATTAGAGTTTGTCAAATTGATGTTAAAGGTCAAATAATTGCCAAGGAGGAAAATTACTAGTTTCCTAGGTTTGGGGTGGAAGCTTTGGGATTTGGAATAAGGGGGATAATAAATGATGTTTGAACATTAGAATGGCATAAATATTTAATAAGGGGATAAATAAATATATACAAGTGAAAATCAAAGTGGCATTTGATCATGAAGACACATGGAGGAAGTGGGACCCACATATGGCTAGATTTCCCCACTACACTTGGCATCATTCTCTCACCAATTCGAATTGAAGGTGAATGGTAACATAATTGAGGCAGTTCAAAAGGTATTATTCATGGCATGACTCATCCAAGATCGAAATATAGAGGAAGAGTAACTCCCATGGAAGAGGAAGAGGCAATTTGGAGCCAGTTGGACACTTGGGCTAGATTCCCTAGCTCTATGACAACAATGATGAAGATGATATGACACCTATGACACAAATCAGACATGAAGGATGACATATGACATATATGACATTTCAGGGCTAAAAATAACCTCCAAGAGGGTGCTCAAGGGAGTTAGGGAAGCTAAGATGCTTCCACATGTGATTTGGTGGAAGTGGGAAACTAAGAATTGTTGTACAAGTGGCATTCTTTGGAATCTCTTCCCAACTTGAGTTGGAATGAGTCTCTTGGAAGGAATTCGACCCATGGAGGACATTAGAAGTTTATAAAATTCATGAACAAAGAAGAATAGTAGCTTTTGATGATTTGAGAAAAATTGCATTTGTGAAGAGAGAGCTAGTGGATGACTAGTTTCTCGCCTTAGCCAATTTCGATGGTGAAAGATTCCCATCCAAGTTGGTGTTTGGAGAGGCCACTCAGGTCTTTCATGGTTCTTTAATGGAGTTTGTATTTGTAGGTAGCAGCTACAAGAAGTTTCATGGTTCGGTTTAGTGCATCACTTTCTCTCCACCATTTCCAGTTTTGAAGGCATATTCATGCTCCTTGAGGGATTGTGCTTTGGGTGAGCACTTGTACTCATTGGGAGAGCTTCATATAATATATTTCTAATTGTAATAGCTTCATATCCTCTGTTCTTCATATTCATAAAGTCTTAGGTCGAAATACCCATTGATTGTATGCAAAAATGTTGATTAATGAGCAAACAATGTCCATTTCCCCACTACATTGATGTATAGCGTGATAATGCTGATGATTTCAAATGAATGGATGATTCTTTGATACATTTATGATTAATAGAATGCCATGGATGTATTTTACAAGTTTCATGTACTGTACTTGAGCATTTGAAGTATTTTTACTCAGTTTAATTGCATTGGGAGAAGAAATAGTGCCATTTCCCCAAGGGTCGAATTGGTGATTTTTGCAGCTGAATGGGAGAGGGTTGAAACAGAGATAAAAATCAATTAATGATGCAAATGAGACCTTAATAACATCCTTAATACATCCCCTACCTCTGTTCATAAATTTGAGGGAGTTTGGAAGCATTTGGGAGGCCATTTTCAGTGTTTACCCAAGGGGGATTTGATGCATAAATTGCTAGTTAAAATACCATACATTGACCAGAATATAAATCAAATTTGCAGAAGAATTTTGAGGGTTATAAATCATCCTTGAACCTAATATTCAAGTCTAAATATCATTCATATACCCTTACAGAAGATTTGGGAGCATTTGGGTTAATTTGGAGGCCAAAACAACAAAACTAGTCAAAGGTCGAAATTGGGGAAAAATTGGAAAATTGGGCATTTTCATAAAATTTTGAAAAAGGGTCATTACAACATTGGTCTATTTTTATTACTTTAAGGAGCTTGTCTATGTTTATGCAAATATGATGAAGATGTATGTAATATGTTGATGATCTCTTGATATCATTATTGTCGTTATTGTTGGAAATTTTAAAGTTAACTCCTAGATTAATTGTTTTTATGTCTTGTAGATTAAACACCATAGATTTTTTCGTTATTAAGGTCCAACCCCCTGGCTTCGCTAGGAGTAAGACTAGACTAAGAAGTTAAGTTTCGAGTGACAACTCTTAACTCTGACTTGCCCCCAAGGACACACCATGCAGTTTGAATATTCCTGCCACATTCCCCCTAGGTGTGCATCCAGGGAACAACATTTTTAAACCATCATTAAAAAACCCTTTTTACCCATTGCTTTTAAACCATCACTAAAACCCTTTTTTTGCAATGCTACTTTTGACAACAATTTTTCCTTAACAATAAATTTGTCTAAAACCATAATTAATTTCACTTTTATTAATATCACTCGAAATCAATTGTCATTAAACGTCTAAAATAACTCCCTGGCTTCGCTAGGAGTAAGACTAGACTAAGAAGTTAAGTTTCGAGTGACAACTCTTAACTCTGACTTGCCCCCAAGGACACACCGTGCAGTTTGAATATTCCTGCCACGTTCCCCCTAGGTGTGCATCCAAGGAACAACATTTTTAAACCATCATTAAAAAACCCTTTTTACCCATTGCTTTTAAACCATCACTAAAACCCTACTTTTGACAACAATTTTTCCTTAACAATAAATTTGTCTAAAACCATAATTAATTTCACTTTTATTAATATCACTCGAAATCAATTGTCATTAAAAGTCTAAAATAAACATACATTTGTAATATAAGTTTCCCCTCTCACAAACTTGGCATGCTTATTAATTGTGTGGCCATCTTATCCAAGGCCTTCATGCTTTGGCCTCATATATCTTTTTATTGGGTTCTTAATACTTTAATTTTGCGTAAATCTTTTCCATCATATCCCATTTATTAAACTAAATTTGAGTTAATTCTTTTAGTGTAGATTTCAAAGGACGTTATGGCATCTCATCCCATCATTATCCCATTTATTAAAGTAAATTTGAGTTCATTTTTTTGAGTGTAGATTTCAAAGTACGTTATGGCATCATCATCTATATACATCATGGGTTTCAACATCAACATGATAAAATACTGTCTATATACATCATGGGTTTCAACATCAACATAAACAATTGTGCATGCATGCAAAACGTCTTTATTTCCTTGAACATGGAAACCATTAAATGCATTATGAACATATCACAATAAACCATCTTTTCCAATTTCTCGATTTGTGTTTTTACTACCATAACATTTTCATTGTTTATTCATATCTACAATATTTCACCATGACTATAGTCAATCAATTAATTAATATACTATGTGATACCCATAAATATTCTATGTTCCCCTCAGAGTTGGCTAGTGGGGTATTTTGGTTACTGGTCATGATTAGGAGATGGCACTACTTTACCTCTATTGTCCTAGAGTGACCATTTTATAAAATAATATAAAATAATTACACTAGCAAAACTTAAAAATCCATTCTATAAACTAATATAAAATATTTATACTAACAAAACTTCGTGAATACTTCGCACGCTTCTTTTTTCTATATATGTTTACATAAATTAAAGAGGGTTCATAAAAAAAATAAAAGACAAATAAATGAAATTCAAAGTCCAACTCTGTCCATAAAAACATTTTTTTAGTATATTTTGTATGCTCAAATCTTATTAAAGAATTAATACTACCTTACTATTATATATAGCGAATTATCGTTACAAAGCCAAGCGCGTTCCGTGTATCAATTGCAGATGTATGTTGTATTATGCTTTGTTGCCAATCTTGCCAGATATTGATACTTAAAAATGTGTTTTCACGGGACTCTTTTTGTCTAGCATTCATGCAAAATAAGTGCAAAATCAGGAGGCCTGGATTACATGCAATGCACACTTCAATCATCCTTTTGTTTCTCTTCACATCTGCCAAGACATGACCCATAGAAACAAAGGTGCAATCACTTAATTATCTGAACTTTGGCTCTGCATTATCAAATAGACATTGATATTAATATCATCAAAGTTATTGATACTACTAACACGACAAAGTTACTTCGTATATCCGTAAATGGCTATGTGTAATTGTTTCACTGCATTAATATGAGTTCCATTGTGTTATCAATGACTACTAATGAACAATGAGAATAAGTGTGAGAGAAATTTGTAGCTGGAATAGCTATGGCTATACATTTTGGTTTTACTTATCTCATGGAAGCTTCAATAACAATAGTTAACCTCCTACCACCTAGTGTCCATTCAATGTCCTTGCCCCAACTCAATTTTTCATTTTTGGTAGCCCATGCGGTATTGCCTGGATCCTTGCCGAGGGTGAGACCAACTCAGCAGGTGTTCTCGAATACTACTCCTACCTATGAAAACATTTACACTTATGTCTTGTTCGATTTCTTACTTAGCCAACTTTCTTATGTTACACTTAACACATTCTATACTTAGCCAATTTCACAAGATACACAAGTATATGAGTGGCACCCCAACTGGGCGTGCCGAGTTCAATATATAACAAGTGCAAGTTACAACAGTTTCAATGGTTACAATAGTACAACAGTCGGAGGGTGCCCACAGGATAGCCCAACTGAAAGAGTGCCCAACTCACTAAGTCCACAAGAAGAAACCCCAAGGATTATGCCACTTCATAAATTTGCCACATCTCTCTTGTTGTTGCTGCTAACCTTGTGTGTCACTACTGTCGCGACCCACTAGCTCTGGATCCGCACCACAGAATTTCCTCGCAGTTTTTGTCCTTTGCACCAAACTTTGGCCAATGCGAGCTCCCAACAAGAACTCCCAAAGTGTGCTCCTTGGGAAAGCTCCCAAGGCGAGCTGCTAAAGCGAGCCCCCACTCGAGCTTCCAAAGCGAGCCCTCAACCGAGCTTCCAACACGATCTTCTAAAACAATCTCTTAGTCAAGGTCTCTAGTCGAGCTTCCAAACTAAGCTCTTAGCCAAACTTCCAAAGAGAGCTCTCCAATTGAGCTTCCAAATCAAGCTTCCAATCGAGATTCCAAAACGAGCTCTATAGTCGAGCTGCTCTGTTTTGGCACTAACTGTTCCCCAAGAGTTCATGCTCCCAAAACAAGCTAGGTTTTCCCCTGTGGCCTACTCCCTTCCCAGAACACCACTTTTCTTGGTGACTCTTGGTCTCACTCTCACCTTGGTCTTCCTTGGATGAATTTCTCTTTCCTTAGCTATGTGCTCTTTTATACTTGAGGTGCGCCCAAGGCTTCACCCTTGTGGCACACACCTCCCACACATTTTAAGTCATCACAAGAGCTTGCTTCCGCAACACTTCATGCCATGGGCTTCCACCCAACTTGCTTCATTCGTCAAGCTTGGGAGCACACCCCTCTCGTTGCACTCCACCCAACTAACCAACGCGCTCTAAGTGCCATGTCTGTTAAGTCACCCACGTTTTCCTCTTGTGGCGCACATCCACCTACTCGTGCGACATGCCACTGTGCCCTACTTGCCATGCTAGGATGTCTTTGGTGTGGGTGCACACCCCCATCTTGGTGACGTGCCCCATGTTGGCGCGAGCTCCTAGCCATGCGCCGCAAACGGGGCATTACATCTCGGTCCTCTACTATATAGCTTTGCAATTGTACAAGGGTCTAGGTTAGCTTCTATTGAGCATTATTGTTTTGGTAATTTGTTAGTTTGGTGTTTCTTGAAAATGAGTGATCTAGATTTTTATAGCTATCTTTCAAGCCATTAAAAATTAAAATTATTATTATTACTTACTTTGTAATGTTAATATTTTGCGGAAGAAATTATATGTTTTTGTAAAATGGAAATGTTAAAAACCTTTTCATTATTAAAAAATTAAACACATAAATTAAGAAATAAATAATCGTTAAAAGATTAAAAAAATAAAAAATTATGAAATTATATTAATATTAAAATAAATAAATAAAAAAAAATTATGTTGGTGGATATATCAAAGTTGGTATATAAGTGAATATATTCTACAATGTAAAATCAAATAATAAATAATAATAAAAGAGTAAAATAACAAATTATTATTATTATATACGAATATATTTTAGAAATATTAAAAAATAATGAGATAGTTATATAATATAGAATGAGTGTTAAAGTAATAGATATTATGTATAGGATTGATGATGATTAATATAATTAATTATAAATGTTACTTGTAAGTATACTTGATTTTTTTGATGGAATCTAAATTAGGATGAGTACGAGATATTTGGTTTTAAATATTACTTTTGTTAAAATTGGTTTTTTATAAAATATAAAACTTTATTTAAGAAATAAAATATTGTAATGATTTAAGACTAAAAACATTTAAAATTATTTTAGAATATCAAATTTGTTTTAGATTTATTTAAATAATAATAATAATAATTTTTTAAACAAAACCCGTTTTACTTTGGTTTCCCATTGGTCATTACAATCGGTAACATTGCCAACTTTCAAGTCATTGGAGTTGCCACCAACGGAACGAGTCTAACGGTCAGAGCGACGACTCACGAGTCACGACTATGTTTGAAACCATATTTACCATGTTCACACAACCTCGCCCTCGCCGTCATTTCTATTGCAACGGATTAAATATTCAAATATTCAAAGGATTTTGTAATAAAATCTCTCTAATATTGATTTTCAATTTGTTGATCAATTGGAAATCAACACGGCAAACCAATTCAACTACTCTGTTTGAAACTTTGAAACCGTGTTTCCCAGTTTCCCACAGCACGACTCTTAAAACCTTTGCATGAATGTATTTATAAATCTCAAATCAACACCACTCTTAGATACTCAACCTTTAGGTTATAGAGACGATGGATTTCATTTTCTACCTGGACGGGCAGTCCCCGCAAGAAATAATGAGAAGCACAGTTATACCTTTGGGATGGACTTATATTGCGCTCTGGTCCTTGGATCACCAACCACCGTGAATTTCTTTCCCCCTCTTCTCATGAATCTTTGTGTCATGGATATTACATTCTCTATCTAATTTTAACCCACAAATGGCCCCTAGTGTCGGCCAAAGCTTTTTCAATTTGTACAAGCTTGGTCGCTTTGCTCTCGATGCTGGGTAAGTTCAATGATGAATCCATTCCAGGAATTTACACTATATTATTATTATTATTAAAATATATTTGTATATTATTATTAGCACAACTACTTAATTTGTGGTTGAAATACATTTTGAATGATGATTATAAATCTAATTCGGATAACATTTATTCCATCATTTTTCAATCTAAAAAAACATAAATAAATAAATATAATTAAATAAGTATAATAAGTATATTAATAATATATTTAATTATAAAAATTAATTTAAATAGTTAAACCCATATAGATTTAATTTCTTTATAATTTTTTTAAATTTTCCTATGATTCACTTACTTTCTTTTTTGAAAAAGGTTAGCAAATATAAAATATAAAATTCTAAAATGAAAATTACCATCATAAAATTCTTTCGTGAATAATCTCAAGTCAAGAGGGGATTTGCCCACTGAATTTTAATGCAATGTAATGCATGGTCCGATGCAGAGTTCTAGGTTTGGCATTGAATCGACCGCAATATGTCTGGTTAATGGCAAATGAGCTCCCGTGCTTTAGCTCTAACAAAAGCCAGGAAGAGTTTTACAAAGTAACATAATTAGTTTTCTTTGTCAGCGTAAATTCAACATTTAAAGCATATAAAACGCTTTAGGTCGCTGGTATTCAAGTGAGTGTTTATGCTGCCTTGGCCCGTTTCATGTTGGAAAATCGTAATTAATGAGCGGATAAGCATATCAAATCTAAGCCGACTCTATCAATCACCCTAGCAGCCGTTTTGTGTCAGCGCGATGTCCGCGATATCAGTCTATCAGTTAGTTCACTGCCAATCCGGCGGACGTCTTGATTGCAGTTATGTAACCGCGTTAATAGTTCGCAAGTCAAGAAAACTTAGGATAGAATTTATTACAGTGTTTAAATGCAATCCTGTAGTTTCCAAGAGAAGCGATCCTAAGTCGGTTGTTGGAAATATCTATAAGTAGAAGTTCATTGTTAAAAACTGAGAGAGAGAGATGTGTAGAAGAGAAAATTACACAGAGCAAGTGTGGGATATTGTATCAAGAGCCCAAGCTCTGTGAATGTAAAAGATCATGTGAAAAACTCATTTCCATGTATTGAGGAATTGCGCAATATACTCTGGTAATATATATAAGTCTATGTTTTATGTTTCATTCTCAAGAATGTTGTTTATTGCAAGTCGCACATCATTTCCAATTTTACTTGTGTGAATGTTGTTTACATTTACGTGCAGTAAAAGAAATCAAGATTTCCAAATAGTTCACCGCAGTGAAAGTACTAAATTTAACAAGGAGTAACTTCGCATTATATTATTTTAGTTATTATGCATTAGAGAAATATATTTCATGATAAAGTTTGGTTAAACATTCCGCGAAGTGTTTGTTCAGTCCGTGAAATGAAGTATTGCGGCGAAGTTAACTTCGCATCACTGTGAAGTTCACCGCACAGTAAAAAGGTTAAATCGTGCAGTTACTTGCCACAAAGTAAAAAGGTGAACTCGCGGAGTTAATATCTGCAAAGTAAAAGTTGATATCGCGTAGTTAAAACTGCAAAGTTAATTCTTAAAGTAGTAAGTGTTCCGCGAAGCAAAATTGAAGTCCTCAATTATATGGATCGCAAAGTCAGAAGAGAAGAAAAAGAAGGTATTCATCTACTGCACAGTTAAATTTATTAACTGCACGGTGTGTTTTTCCCTTGATATGGTATCAGAGCTCAGTTTACAGAAAGAAGGAATTCAATTCATTAGGGAAGAGCAGTTAAGTATGGCTTCCACTTCGGGTAATCTGCAAACTCCAATATTTTCAAATAAAAATTATGAAAATTGGTCTCTAACTATGAAAGCTTTGTTTAGAGGTCAAGATGTATGGGAAATAGTCTAGCAAGGCTATGCAGAACCAGTAGATCTAGCAGCATATAACAATCTCACACAAGCTGAGAAGGATGTCTTAAGAGAACAAATGAAGAAAGATGGAAAGGCGTTGTTCCACATACATCAAGCGACACATGAATCCATACTCCCAAGAGTAGCAGTAGCGCAGTCAGCTAAGGAAGCGTGGGACACGCTGGAAACAACATATCAAGGTTTGAACAAGGTAAAGACTGCGAAACTTCAAATTCTTAGAAGAGATTTTGAATATCTGTCAATGAAAAATATAGAGTCAGTAGACTCATTTTATACTCGTGTAATTGGTCTGGTTAATCAAATAAAGTCTTATGGAGAAACTCTAGGTGACCAAAGAGTTGTTGAAAAAGTTCTTAGAGTTCTGCCAAAGAAATTTGAATCTTTGGTTGTAACCCTAGAGGAAAACAAAGATCTGTCCACATTTATTATTGATGAGTTGCAAGCCTCATTATTTAATCATGAACATAGAATCAGCGGTTCAGAAACATCGCTGGAAGGTGCATTCGCAACACAGTCATCCATAAGTCGAGGTAGAGGCAGAGGAAGGTCAAACTCTAGAGGCAGAGGACGAAGTTCGTTTAGAGGAGGTCGCAGCAATAGTCTTACGCAAGTCGCATGAAGAGGCCAGAATCAGACCACCAATCAGCCAAGTGGGCAAAGGTATGATAAATCAAAGATTCAATGTCATTACTGTAAGAGGTATGGACACTTCGCATATGATTGCAGGAAGAAGCAGTATGACCAAGGAAAGCAAGGTGAACCTCAGTTAAGCAACAACAGCACTTCGAACAGCTCACTGTTCTTAGCATGCGCACCTTCACTTGAATGCAATGCTGTCCAAGAAAGTCCAAATGACATATGGTATTTAGACTCAGGCTGTAGCAATCATATGACTGGTAATTTAAGTTTATTTTCTAGCCTAGATAAAATAGTTCAAACTGATGTCACACTTGGAAACAATATCCAAGTCATTGTTTTGGGTAAGGGTACTGTTGATATTCTAACAAAACAAGGGGAGCATAAATTTATGCTTGATGTGTATTATGTTCAAGGTTTGAAGCATAATCTGATGAGCATTGGACAGTTGATGGAAAAAAGTTACAGAGTTCATATGATAGGGAAGCATTGTGTGATCAAAGATGTATACCCAAGCAATCAGTTAATAGCCAAAGTGCAGATGACAAGCAATCGCTTGTTTCCTTTGAAGATAACACCAATCATCAAAGGTAAAAATACTCATGTTGTTCATGAAAGTTAGAAAGAAAATTATGAAGCTGCGTTCAAGACAGAAAGCAAAGGAGCAGAATTTTGTAGCGACAAGGAAGAAAAAGGCAGCGCAATGCAAGCTGCGCTTCAAACAGAAATGAAGGATGAATCCTGGTTATGGCATTTCAGATTTGGACATCTGAACTTTGGTGGGCTGAAGCTACTGCACATGAAGAACATGGTGAAAGGATTTCCATTGATTGAAAAGCCAGAGAGAATTTGTGAAGGCTGTATCTTTGGAAAGTAGCATAGAGAGACTTTTCCAGTCGGAAAGTCATACAAAGCTTGCGCACCACTTGAAATTGTGCACTCCTATATTTGTGGACCGATGCGAACACCATCCATGGGAGGATGCACTTATCTTCTCACCTTTATTGACGATTTCACAAGAAAAACATGGTTTTATTTTCTAAAGCATAAATCTGATGCATTTGATTGTTTTCAGCAATTCATGGCACTCGTGGAAAAGTAGAGTGGTTACAGCATCAAGATATTGAGAACAGATAGAGGTGGTGAGTATGTCTCAACTGATTTCTTAAATTTTTGCAAAAATCATGGCATACAGAAACAATTCACTGCGCGGTATACACCGCAACAGAATGGTATCGCAGAGAGAAAAAACAGAACCATCATGGAGATGGCGCGCAGTATGTTGGCAGCGATGCATCTATCAAATGAATACTGGGCTGAGGCAGTGGCAACTGCGGTATACATCATGAATCGATGTCCGACAAAGAGCGTGAATAAAAAAGTTCCACAGGACGCATGGACAGGTATGAAACATAGTGTTTTGCATTTAAAAGGTTTTGGTTGTGTAGCATACGCACATGTTCCAGATGAGCTAAGAAGGAAATTAGACAATAAAGGAAAAAAAATGCATTTTTATTGGGTATTCTGAAGATACAAAAGCATACAAGTTGTATGATCCTGTTTCAAGAAAAATTATTATCAGTCGCGATGTTCAGTTTGTGGAAAATGAAGCATGGGATGGAACTGTTGAGAAAAATATGAAAATCATGTCACATGTTGAGCATGATGACATCGCAGCAGATGTGGTTGAGACTCTGCATATGAATCAGAACCTCGCAGCACCGCCTACTCCCAGGACTACGTAGCATGGTTCAGCACAAGCAACTTCAACACAAGTCACAACAACTCTGACAAACACACCAAGTGCACAACAAACTCCATCGAGCAGTTCGCGTAGTTCGACACCAGTAACTCCGCCAAGGACAAGAAGTCTGCGTGAGATATATGAGGGTGGTACACCTAATTCATTCTCTTCTTTTGCATTATTTTCTCAATTTAATGATCCTCTAATATATGAAGAAGCAGTTGAAGATGAAGTTTGGGCATAAGCCATGAATGAAGAAATAGAATGCATAGAGAAGAATCAAACATGGGAACTAGTTGATGTTTGTCACCTACCCAATTTTTGAGAATAATTACTTCCTACTATTATTCTTTTTTGCAAAAATACTTTGTGTTAAATTATAATTACAAGTTTGTAATTATGACCAAGTAGGTCAAAATTGAATGTAATGACTCATTATTATTATTTAATAAATGAAAATGGGAGACAAACACTCAAGAAAGTTGTTACAAGAGTATCCACTGGTCCACTAGGAGGAATGGAAGCTGCTAGAAGGATTGGGATAGATGGCAGCATTTGCACTCTACCATTAGCTGTTGGTATGGGACAACTCCCCCTAATTTTGTGGCATTTTCCTCTCCAGGTGGAGAGAGGTGAGCAGGCAGCTCACTAATGACCAGTTCATTACAAAAGACCTAGGCAGCCTATAAATGCCAATTCGAATTGAACAAGAAGCTCTTACAATGTTTTCTGCAGAAACATTCCTCATGCTCATCAGGTGATAGCTGAGAGATTCGAATAGGGGAGGCTGTGGAGAGTGCAAGTATAAGTCTGCAAATGTTATGAGAATGATAGACCAGAGGTGCTGGTGCTGATCCCATTGAATTACTAAGCCTGTAAGGCTGGATTTATAAATTTTCTTGCTACTACAAGTGGAAGTCCTAAACTGTGGAACCTTCTTCCTCCTGGTGGATCAGTGGATAGGCTCGGGGGTCCTAAGGTAGACATATTGGTTGTTTGGGAGCAGGTTGGGTGGAATAGGTTTCTTGAGAGATTTGTTCCTCCCATTACCCTCAGGTTCTATTATGTTGTGTTCCCTTTTCAATTCACATGAATGCTCTCAGAAAATGGTTTAGTATTATTATTTAATGATCCATAGTAGAAAATGTCAGATCCTAGTTAATATATATTTGTTGAACCGATAAAATGACTCCTCTACATTTTTCCCCATGCGTGGAGCTGCATCGTACTCCAGTACAGAGAGGTAGCATTAAATCTAAGCCAAGGACCACCCATGCACAGACTATGTTATCATGCATCTTGTATTTTAGTAGCTGTAGATTAGATCTATGCATGTATTGTTTTACTATTTAATTTTGCATGCTAAAGCAACTTAACAGAAACTAAGTATGGCAGTAGATTCTTTTTCCTGAAGGTGATCATGATGTTAACAACTAGAGTTACTAATCTTTATTAGTTATTTCAAAGAAAACAATAGTATGCATTATATTTAACTATATTCCCATTATTCTTCTATCTTCTTATTGCTTTAGAATCTGATTGATCTTATATGAATATTGTCTCCACTGTATTATATTGTACAGACAGAAAGAAATCTACTGTGTATTTTATCCTTTCATCTGAGGTCCAAAATGGACGAATACAGGAATAAATAGCTAGAATAGAAAATCTGCATATTCATAAGCAATCAAATTATTTGATGATTGCACTGGTATTATCTTTGTTTCCCAAACTATCATTTGCATATGATAAAAATTACATCACAGAATACCAAGTCATTAACAGTTAGGGAAAACACAGCTTTATTAAATTAACAGATCAAATTGTAATATCTCTACACCCTAGCTGGGATCAATAGGGTTTCAATACATTATTATTTCTAAACATTAAACAGTTGCCAAAACGATGGTTTCATCACCATAAACAATTAAATTGCAGAATCAAGAGTCGTTGTTCTTATTCCTTTAAAACATAAATACAGACATATAGATTTTATTCACATCGATAGCTAGGGTTTAAACGTTATCACTTATGCCTTCAATACAAAACTAATTCCTTTCTATTTCTCGGCGTATAGCCACATTTTAATTAAACAACTGAAAACATGCCTTTCGATCCTTGGATTTGAGTTCAAGACTGAAGAAATCGAACAACACTATACGCAAACATAAAACCCAAAGTATCTTAACTGGCGATTAGATACAGATACAAAAACAAGAAGACCCATTTACTAAACATAACCATTAAACCCTGAACATTATCATTTCCATTTAAAACAACAGTAGTTACACCCTACGGTTGCCACTATATTTTGCTGGGATTCCTTTCGAAACCCCACGCCATTTACACACGCAGCCAAATACTTAAAACAAGGTTATTGTCAACTATCTCCTCATGCATCAACCCAGAGGTACTCAAACGATAAGACATAAAACAGAACGATGCAAGACGATTTGCAAACATGAGGGTTCAACCCTGCTAAACTCGCTGATGCCAGGCATGGCCAGCCACATATTTTAAAACTTTTACATCACCTATTCTATCAATGAAACTCAAAAAAACTGAAGGTTGCCAAATGCTGCAGGAGAGACAAAGCCACTACCACGAAGGCATGTTACCAACACTTGCTCATCAAGTCTGATTCCAGGAGAACCACTAAGGAGGGATATCACCGAAGCTTACCGGTGGGTTCGCTTAAGATCTCTTCCTCTCCAACTATTTCGGCACCCTGTGGATTCGCCAAGGGTCACCTGCCAACAACCATGCAACAAGTTAAGCATCGGATCATGAAATAGAACGCATGCAACAAAGAATAGTGGGAGAACCTTTCCAACGAATACATTACCTGAGTTATGACAGAGTTTTTTTTTTCGACGTAGCCAGCTTCCATTCACTATGAAGGAGATGCACTCAGCTCGAAGACCACGATGAGGGATACCTCCCAAAACTTCCAACTCATTTGAAAAACCCTGACTTACAAGCTACGGCAACGCCGTCACAAATGCACTCATCCCACCTGTAGGTTACCACCCCATCATTCCATAATTGGATTCCATGGATAACTTTTACTCGCAAACCCAGGGTTTCTACTGGTCTCAGGATCGAGCCCGAGCGAGACTAGAAAAACCAGCAAACCCTAGGTGCCTCTCGGCCGGTTGGCCTCACCTCCCAAACCCTACCACCGAGCAAATGACCAAGAAACGTTACAAAGAATCCATAAGTTACGCGAGGGTTTGGCTTATCCCAATACACAACGATCAATGACAGAGATTCACCCACATCAAGCCACATTTGAAGGTGGCAGGTGTAGCATTAAATGGCTCATCTACCTCCCAAGCCATGGAGTTGCCATATTAGATGATAGCAGGGCAGGAGGCCGCTACAACTCAGCAATTGCCAAACCTTATCACATTGAAACTTCCACATAGACATGCATGTAACACTATCCCTAACACGGTGGCCAGGCACTTTAATTGCAAATCAAACCATTTATTACACCCTCGATTCGTTTACAGGCTTTTTGCAGGGCCATCATTCCATCTGCCAACCCATATGAATCAATGTTAAAAGTTTCAACATGTAAACTTTAGCAATGTATAATGATCAATTGATAGCATATAACCAAGGTCTCATACGATCCATATAACCAAATTCAAAACATAATCATAGCATATGAATATCCACTAAGGTCGCGAGCAACCATAGGACATGGTTTGACTCCGCCCTTCACATTAGGACTTTTATACAGTTCACTATAGGGCTCGTTGTAAGCTCATAAAGCTTGTCCACACCATAAGTTAATTAAACACACCGTTAGGGTATGGTGCCACCCTAGGACCCATCGCATTCATTACATGGTTGGGTGTTAATGCTTAAAGCATCACCTTTTTTTATTGCCCAAGCAATAGAGTGTAGAACCATTTTGTCAATCTCTCCATAGTATGACTTAAGACCATGCGACTTTGTCATCAACCTATCACTGTCATTATTATAGAAAGAATAACTTAACAGATGCAAGGCATTCATGGAATGACATGACATAAATTCATCAACATTTCACGGACACATTCACAACAATCACACCCTGATATAGACGTTATCTGCAAACGTAAGAGAGACAGGTTCATCTTACAAGCATTGAAAGGAGGTCATACCTGTAGCATCAAAATCATAAGCAGTTTCGATTTCTATCCTGGTTATTAAACTCTCGACTTTTGTTGCTATTTTCTTACCTATGAATCTGCGCATGAAGGACGAATGCAATGCTTTAGCGGAGTCGCTAAGTAAACCTCGGGGCACTTCGTGGGACCCCTTTGATCATCATCCAGAAAAGTTAAACTATCAGCATTTGTCAAAGAATTATGTTTTCCATTACATCATAAATTTTCAATCATTCCAGCATACGAACAAAGTACATAATCATCAATTGATTTTCATGTCGTCATTAAAAGACAAAGGACACAATCATTAAATTGTTCCTACCAAGCGACACTTTTGTTAATTACTAAATATTGATTATTATTATTTCCGCATTTTACAATATCATCCTTTTTTCGGCGATTTAATTTTTTTTTAAATTTTGTGAAAATATCGGGATGTTACATGTGGTAGCAGAGCTCATGTTCGAACTCTAGGCCTAAAGACGGTCCAAGAAACATGCAAACAGAAAATTTATGACTGTGAAAATTTTCACTAACTCAAGTTTAAATTATTTTGTCCTATACAGAAAAATTCTTTGATTACAGATATGGAAGGATCCCCTGAACACATAAGGGGCAGATTTCCACCAAAAAACCCTAATATGGAACAACAATTCTAGGGAAATCGGGATAATGATTCGTCATATATATTGCGTGCTTTTCATGAATTAAAAGCATAGATCCAGTCAGTAAAACAGGACAATGAAAGAATCCTGCAGACACAGGAAGAATTAAAGCAAGCCCTGTTTGACCAATATCCAAAATATGAACAGAACTTGGAATATACTTCTGAAACTAAAGAGCTATCCCAGGAAGGCAAGAACAAACAAACCGAAACAACTGAAGAAAACAGCAACTCAACATCATCAAGAGCTGCCAAACAACCACGTAAAAATAAGCATAACTACTCTAGTGATAACAGTGAAGGAGACTGTAAGCCAAAAAGGAAAAGGAATTGATAGTATGAACAAATATCTGGTGAATTCAAAAAGATCAAACCCCAAATTTTCAATGGCAAGACAGAAAAAGGAGAGACAGCAGAAGCATGGCTGTCCGGCATGAAAAAGTATTTTCAGATCTACGACTACTCGGAGTCCTTGAAGGCGAAGATGGCAATTTATAATATGATCGGGAAGGCAGATATTTGGTGGCAAGACCTTAAAAAGGTAAAAGGTGTAAAATACTGAGATGTGAGTTTGAGTACTTTCAAAAGACACTTCAAAAAGAAATTCTTATCTGAGTATTATGAAGAAAAAACCAAGGAATTTTATGATCTGAAACTGGGAACAATGAATATGAAAGAACTAAACAACAAGTTTTTAAGTCTGCTAAGATACGTGCCATATATGGTGGAAGAAAAACCGAAGGTCCAGAGGTACCTAAGTTGTCTACCTTTCCAAATCAAGGACAGGATAGAGTACGATAACTCTAAGACCCTAGAGGAAGCCATGAGGAAAGCCACCTTTTACTTTGACCAGAATAAGAGAAGAGAAGGGGTACCTAGATGGAAAAACTCAAAACCCAGTAACTTTGAACAGAAAAAGAAGAATTTTAGATATGGTGGCAATTCCAGTTTTCAGAAGAAAAATTTTCAGAATCAAAAGTTTTAGCATAATAGAAATAATCAACAGCAGAAATTTACAGCACCCAGAAATGTCCCTAATGTTGCCAGGACTAATGAACAGAAGCCACCTATAAAATACTTTGAGTGCCAAGGGCCCCATTATGCCTCAGAATGTCCCCTCAGGAAACGGACGGCCAATCATATTCACTCCATACAGTCTGAAGCTACTGTAAGAGATGTGGCAAGAGAAGTACCCAAAATTAGTGCAGCATTAGACAACTGGCAAGTAGAACACCAAGTCTCAATGGTAGAGGTTGAAGGTATGCTGCAAAACCACCTCGTTTCTATTTTAATTGACCCTGGTGCTAGTCTAAGTTATATATCACCAGTTGTGGTAGAAAGACTTAATTTGAAAACAAAGAAATTCGATAAATTCTGGTTAGTTAGATTAGCGACAGGAACCAAAAGGAAGGTTTCTGATTTTGTGGAAAATTGTGCTTTATCTATGAATCAGCTAACAACGCAGGTTAAGCTAAATATTCTGCCATTAGGGTCATATGAAATCCTAATCGGTATGGATTGGTTAGAAACCCATCGGGTCATTCTAAACTGTTATGAAAAAAGCTTCAATTTCCTGGATGATGAAGGACAAATAGCATAGGTAACAGGCATCCCCAGAAAAACATCCGTTCAACAAATTTCAGCCATGCAAGTAAAAAGGGCAATTAGAAAAGGGTGTCAGATGTTTGTTGTGAATGCGGTGCACAATGAGATAAGTACTAAGGAGGACAAACTAAAAATGGAAGACATACCTGTCTTCAAGGTAATTTTTAAGGGCGAAATTTCGCCAATTGGCTATTTTTCGGACTTTTTTTTCAAAAAATAAATTCGCTATTTGGTCATTTTTAGTCTCTAATATCGCCTATATTTACATAAAATATGTTTTTTATCATAATATTCGCCAAAATTTACACATTTCAGTAGTAAATTGTACGTTTCATATTTAATATTCGCCTACCTATCTATATACATGTTTTTTTCAATCCAAAATTATCGCCTAGGATACTATACTTAAGTATAATATTAGAATCCTTAAAAAATACCCTGCTTGTCTTGCAAGATTTCCGAGATATTTTTCCTGAAGAGATCCCAAACTTACCTCCCAAAAGGGACCTGGATTTTAATATTGAATTAATACCTGGTGTTGTACCAAGTTCTAAAGCTCCATACCGGATGAATATACTGGAGCTGAATGAGTTAAAATCTCAGCTGAAGGAGTTGATCGATAAAAAATATATAAAACCCAGCGTGTCCCCTTGGGGAGCATTGGTCATTTTTGTTAAGAAGAAGGATGGTACCCTAAGGCTTTGTATAGATTATCGTCAACTGAATAAGCTGGCGATCAAGAATAGGTACCCGTTGCCCCGCATTGACGATCTCTTTGACCGGCTACGCGGAGCAACAGTGTTTTCGAAGATCAATTTACGATCAGGATATCATCAGGTCCGTGTGAAGGATGAAGACATTCAAAACAGCCTTTAGAACTTGTTATGGACACTATGAATTCGTTGTCATGCCGTTTGGACTAACTAATGCACCTGCTGTATTTATGTGCCTAATGAACAAAATTCTGCACAAGTACTTAGATAAGTTTGCAGTTGTGTTTATCGATGACATTTTGGTATATTCTAAGAATAAGGAAGAGCATGATGAACATCTACGTATCATTCTGCAAGTTCTGAGGGAACACCAGTTGTATGCAAAATTCAACAAATGTGATTTTTACAAAGACAAGATTCAGTACTTGGGACACATAATCTCTGAGGAAGGGATTGCAGTTGACCCCGCCAAGATAAAGGCCATTAACAAATGGCTGATTCCTAGAGATGTGACAGATGTGCGATCGTTTATGGGCATCACTGGTTACTATAGAAAATTCATTGAAGGGTTTTCCAGGATCGCAAACCCCATAACGTCGCTACGGAAAAAGGGAAAGAAGTTTGTTTGGGACCAAAAGTGTGTGGACAGTTTTGCAAAATTAAAAGAATTATTGACTTCATCACCTATTTTGAGGATTGCAGATCCTAATAAAGATTTTGTAGTATGCATAGACGCATGCAATGATGGACTGGGAGGAGTCCTAATGCAGGAGGGACATGCTGTAGAATACGAATCAAGAAAACTGAAAATTCATGAGAAGAACTATTCCACCTACGACCTAGAAATGCTAGCAGTGATTCATGCCTTAAAAATGTGGCGTCACCACCTTATCGACAGAAAATTTACCTTGATGATTGATAACATGGGGCTGAAATATTTGTTAGATCAAACAAATTTGAATGCCAGGAAAGCCAGATGGCTAACTTTTCTAAGTGAGTATGATTTTGAAATTCAACACATTAAAGGGAAGGATAATAAAGTGGCCGACGCATTAAGTCGCAATGCAAGAATACATTTTGTTTCAGCCATCAGCACATGTGCAACAGATTTGTAGGAACAGATTTTCGAACGAATCAAGGAGGATGAGGAATATAGAAAATTATAGGAAAGGATAGCAGAAAACAACTCTGAAAATGCTGTAACATATTTCAATTTGAAAGAAAATGGCTTACTACTGTACAAAAACAGATTGTACACACCAAACGTACCAGCAGTAAAAATTCTAATATTGAATGAGATGCATAAAAGCCACTATTCTTGCCACCCAGGTTACCAGAAAACCATCACAATGCTAATGAAGGAGTACTACTGGCCCAGGATGAAGGATGAAGTAGCGGAGTATATAGCTAAGTGTTTTGACTGTCAAAAAGTGAAGGTGGAACATCAACATCTTGCTGGATTGCTGCAGCCCTTGCCTATACCCAGCTGGAAATGGGAAGTCATAAGTATAGATTTCATCACTGGGTTACCAAAGAATAAAAAACAACATGATTCCATCATGGTGGTAGTAGACAAACTTAGCAAGGCAGCCCATTTTATCCCTGTCAAAACTACCCATAAAGCCCCTGATATTGCAGAAATTTTTATGAAGTAGGTTTTTCGACTACATGGCATACCCAAGGTAATAGTTTCAGATCGAGATTTGAAGTTCACAGGTAATTTTTGGAGATCTTTGTTCAAGGGGTTGAACACCACCTTAAATTTCAGCACTGCATTCCATCTGCAAACAGACAGACAGACTGAAAGGGTGAACCAAATATTGGAAGATATGCTCAGGCTGTATGTTAAGGATCAACCTAGTAAGTGGGAAGACTACTTGCATTTAGCAGAGTTTGCATATAATAATCACTACCATGCTTTAGCCAAACTTATCCCATTTGAGATCCTTTACGGAAGAAAGTGTAACACACCAGTGTCATGGAGTGATCCAGTTAGCAAGGTCACCTTAGGGCCCGAATTGTTGCAAGAATTAGAATTAATCGTGAAGCAAGTACAAGGGAATCTTAAAGCTGCCCAGGATAGACAGAAAAGTCAAGCAGACCTTAAAAGAACTCATAGAGAGTTCCAGGTTGGTGAACATGTTTTTCTTAAGGTAAGGCCGTAAAAGAGCTCCTTAAAATTGGGAATCTATGCCAAACTGGCACCTAGGTATTGTGGTCCCTTCGAAATCTTGTCGAGGGTTGGACCTATGGCATATCAATTAGCCCTACCTTCAAACCTCAAAGTCCATAATGTTTTTCACATTTCATTTTAAAAAAAATATGTGCATGATCCTACTCATGTTGTAAATTGGAATAATGTTCAGGTGGAACAAGGCGATGATTTTCTGGTGGAACTCGACTGTATTCTCGCAAGGAAAGAAACTCTACTCCGGAACCGCACGGTTGACCAAGTAAAAGTGTAATGGAAGCACTATAGCCCAGCAGAGGCTACCTGGGAGTTGGAGAGTAGTATGCGGGCTGCATACCCAAATTTGTTCCAGAAACACTCAATAAGTAAATAAAGAAACATCGAGGATGATGTTGAGGCTTAAGGGGGGGTGTATGTCACCTACCCAATTTTTGAGAATAATTATTTCCTACTATTATTCTTTTTTGCAAAAATACTTTGTGTTAAATTATAATTACAAGTTTGTAATTATGACCAAGTAGGTCAAAATTGAATGTAATGACTCATTATTATTATTTAATAAATGAAAATGGGAGACAAACACTCAAGAAAGCTATTACAAGAGTATCCACTGGCCAACTAGGAGGAATGGAAGCTGCTGGAAGGATTGGGACAGATGGCAGCATTTGCACTCTACCATTAGTTGTTGGTATGGGACAACTCCCCCTAATTTTGTGGCATTTTCCTCTCCAGGTGGAGAGAGGTGTGCAAGCAGCTCACTAATGACCAGTTAATTACAAAATACCTAGGCAACCTATAAAGGGCAATTAGAATTGAGCAGGAAACTCTTACAATGTTTTATGCAGAAACATTCCTCATGCTCATCAAGTGATGGCTGAGAGATTCGAATAGGGGAGGCTGTGGAGAGTGCAAGTATAAGTCTGCAAATGTTATGAGAAGGACAGACCATAGGTGCTGGTGTTGATCCCATGGAATTACTAAGCCTGTAAGGCTGGATATATAAATTTTCTTGCTGCTGCAAGTGGAAGTCCTAAGCTGCAGAACCTTCTTCCTCCTGGTGGATCAGTGGATAGGCTCGGGGGTCCTAAGGAATACATCTTGGTTGTTTGGGATCAGGTTGGGTGGAACAAGTTTCTTGAGTGATTTGTTCCTCCCATTACGCTCAGGTTCTATTATGCTGTGTTTCCTTTTCAATTCACATGAATGCTCTCAGAAAATGGTTTAGTATTATTATTTAATGGTCCATAGTA
Organism: Larix kaempferi; assembly: GCA_027924585.1. Lineage (NCBI taxonomy): Eukaryota > Viridiplantae > Streptophyta > Pinopsida > Pinales > Pinaceae > Larix > Larix kaempferi. The sequence continues at coordinate 12,864,414 of BSBM01000173.1, read as the reverse complement.
GAAAATGTCAGATCCTAGTTAATATAGATTTGTTGAACTAATAAAATGACTCCTCTGCATTTTTCCTCATGCGTGGAGCTGCATCGTACTCTAGTACAGAGAGGTAGCATTAAATCTTCCCATCTAAAAATGAAACCTTGCATGCATCTAAGTATCTAAACCAAGGACCACCCATGCATAGACTATGTTATCATGCATCTTGTATTTTAGTAGTTGTAGATTAGATCTATGCATGTATTGTTTTACTATTTAATTTTGCATGTTGAAGCAACTTAACAGAAACTAAGTATGGTAGTAGATTCTTTTTCCTGAAGGTGATCATGATGTTAACAACTAGAGTTACTGATCTTTATTAGTTATTTCAAAGAAAACAATAGTATGCATTCCTTTCACCATATTCCCATTATTCTTCTATCTTCTTATTGCTTTAGAATCTGATTGATCTTATATGAATATTGTCTCCACTGTATTATATTGTACAGACAGAAAGAAAGCTACTGTGTATTCTATCCTTTCATCTAAGGTCCAAAATGGACAAATACAAGAATAAATGGCTAGAATAGAAAATCGGCATATTCATAAGCAATCAAATTATTTGACGATTGCACTGTTATTATCTTTGTTTCCCGAACTATCATTTGTATATGATAAAACTTACATCACAGAATACCAAGTCATTAACAGCTAGGGAAAACACAACTTTATTAAATTAACAAATTAAATTGTAATATCTCTACACCTTAGTTGGGATCAATAGGGTTTCAATACATTATTATTTCTAAACATTAAATAGTTGCCAAAATGAAGGTTTCATCACCATAAACAATTAAATTGCAGAATCAAGAGTCATTGTTCTTATTCCTTTAAAACATCAATACAGACATATAGATTTCATTCACATCGATAGCTAGGGTTTAAACGTTATCACTTATGCCTTCAATACAAAAACACTTCCTTTCTATTTCTCGGCATATAGCCACATTTTAATTAAACAACTGAAAACATGCCTTTCGATCCTTGGATCTGAGTTCAAGACTGAAGAAATTGAACAACACTATGCAAACAAAAAACCCAAAGTATCTTAACCGGTGATTAGATTAAGATACAAAAACGAGAAGACCCATTTACTAAACATAACCATTAAACCCTGAACATTATCGTTTCCATTTAAAACAACAGTAGTTACACCCTACAGTTGCCACTATCTTTTGTTGGGATTCCTTTCGAAACCCAACACCATTTATACACACATCCAAATACTTAAAACAAGGTTACTGTCAACGTATCTCCTCATGCATCAACCCAGAGGTACTCAAACGATAAGACATAAAACGGAACGATGCAAGACGATTTGCAAACATGAGGGTTTAACCCTACTAAACTCGTTGATGCTAGGCATGGCTAGCCACATATTTTAAAACTTTTACATCACCTGTTCTATCAATGAAACTCAAAAAAACTGAAGGTTTCCAAATGTTGCAGGCAAGACAAAGCCACTGCCGCGAAGGCATGCTACTAGCACTTGCTCATCAAGTCCGATTCCTGGAGAACCACTAAGGAGGGATACCACCGTAGCTTACCGGTGGGTTTGCTTAAGATCTCTTCCTCTCCAACTATTTCGGCACCCTGTGGATTCGCCGAGGGTCACCTTCCAACAACCATGCAACAAGTTAAGCATCGGATCATGAAATAGAACGCATGCAACAAAGAATAGTGGGAGAACATTTCCAATGAATACATTACTTGAGTTATGACATAGTTTTTTTTTTCGACATAGCCAACTTCCATTCACTATGAAGTAGATGCACCCAGCTCGAAGACCACGATGAGGGATACCTCCCAAAACTTCCAACTCATTTGAAAAACCCTGACTTACAAGCTATGGCAACGCCAGCACAAATGCACTCATCCCACCTATAGGTTACCACACCATCATTCCAGACTTGGATTCCATGGATAAATTTTACTCCTAGACCCAACGTTGCTACCGGTCTCAGGATCGAGCCCGAGGGAGACTAGAAAAACCAACAAACCCTAGGTGCCTCTCGGCTGGTTGGCCTCACCTCCCAAACCCTACCACCGAGAAAATGACCAAGAAATGTTACAAAGAATCCATAAGTTATGCGAGGGTTCGGCTTATCCCAATAGACAACAATCAACGACGGAGATTCACCCACATCAAGCCACGTTGGAAGGTGGCAGGTGCAACATTAAATGGCTCATCTACCTCCCAAGCCACGGAGTTGCCATATCGGATGATAGTAGGGCAGGAGGCCGCTACAACTCAGCAATTGCCAAACCTTATCATGCCGAAACTTCCACATAGACGTGCACATAACACTATCCCTAACACGGTGGCCACGCACTTTAATTGCAAATCAAACCATTTATTACACCCTCAATTCGTTTACAGGCTTTTTGCACGGCCATCATTCCATCTACCAACCCATACGAATCAACGTTAAAAGTTTCAACATGTAAACTTTAGCAATGTATAATGATCAACCGATAGCATATAACCAAGGTCTCACATGATCCATATAACCAAATTCAAAACATAATCATAGCATATGAATATCCACTAAGGTAGCGAGAAACCATAGGACATGGTTTGACTCCGCCTTCCACATTAAGACTTTTATATAGTTCACTATAGGGCTCGTTGTAAGCTCATAAAGCTTGTCCACACCATAAGTTAATTAAACACATCGTTAGGGTATGGTGCCACCCTAGGACCCATCGCATTCATTGCATGGTTGGGTGTTAATGCTTAAAGCATCACCTTTTTTTATTGCCCAAGCAATAGAGTGTAGAACCATTTTGTCAATCTCTCCATAGTATGACTTAAGACCATGTGACCTTGTCATCAACCTGTCACCGTCATTATTATAGAAAGAATAACTTAACAGCCGCAAGGCATTCATGGAATGACCTGACGTAAGTTCATCAACACTTGACGGAAACATTCACAACAATCACACCCTGATATAGACGTTATATACAGACGTAAGAGAGACAGGTTCATCTTACAAGCATTGAAAGGAGGTCATACCTATAACATCAAAATCATAAGTAGTTTCGATTTCTATCCCGGTTATTAAACTCTCGACTTTTGTCGCTATTTTCTTACCTGCGAATTTGCACATGAAGGACAAATGCAATGCTTTAGTGGAGTCGCTAAGTAAGCCTTGGGGCACCTCGTGGGACCCCTTTCATCATCATCAAGAAAAGTTAAACTGCCAACATTTGTCAAAGAATTCTGTTTTCCAGTACATCATAAATTTTCAATCATTCCGGCATACGAATAAAGTACATAATCATCAATTGATTTTCATGTCATCATTAAAAGAAAAAGGACACAATCATTAAATTGTTCCTACCAAGCGACACTTTTATTAATTACTAAATATTGATTATTATTATTATTTCCGCATTTTACAATATTAGCCTTTTTTCGGCGATTTAATTTTTTTTTAAATTTTGTGAAAATATCGGGATGTTACAATGTTCCTAAGGACAAGGAGTTAATAAGCGTGAAATGTATTTATAAGACCAAGCAAGATGCTGAAGGAAATGTGCAGAAGCATAAGGTGAAATTGGTAGCAAGAGGGTTCACTCAGCAACATGGCATAGACTTTAATGAAACTTTTGCACCTGTAGCTCGCATGGACACTATTAGAACAGTTTTGGCCATCGCAGCACAAAAGAAATGGCCTGTCTATTAAATGGATGTTAAGTCCATGTTTCTAAATGGATATTTAGAGGAAGAAGTATATGTGGAGCAGCCACAAGGCTATGGAGTTCCAGGACAAGGACACAGAGTATACAAGCTAAAGAAGGCGCTCTATGGTTTGAAGCAAGCTCCTAGAGCTTGGTACAGTCGCATTGACTCATACCTCATCCAGAATGGATTTCACAGAAGCGAATGTGAGCCAACATTGTACACAAAAATCAATCAGCAAGGTAATAAGCTAATTGTCTTCCTATATGTAGATGATTTAATATTTACTGGTGATTTTGGCATAGAAGAATTTAGAACAGTCATGGAAAGTGAGTTTCAAATGACTAACTTGGGGCTTATGAAGTATTTTCTGGGCATTGAAGTCCAACAATCTGAAAATGGGATATTTATATCTCAGTCAAAATATGTTAATGATGTCTTAAATAGATTTAAGATGTTAAACTGTAAGACATCCCCGACACCAGTGATAACAGGTTTGAAATTAAGCAAGGATCATGATGGATCTAATGTAGATCCTACTATGTTTAAAAGGCTTGTTGGCAGCCTTATGCATCTTATAGCAACAAGGCCAAATATCATGTATGGAGTCAGCTTAAACTCAAGATTCATGGAGTCACCAAAAGAATCGCATTGGCAAGCAGGTAAAAGAATTACGAGGTATGTAGGTGGAACAAAAGACCTTGGTATTTTGTATTCAACCTCAGAAAATTTCAAACTCATTGGATACACTGATAGCGATAATGGAGGCAACGTGGATGACAGAAAAAACACATATGGGAATACATTTCATATAGGAATAGGTGTTGTATCATGGGCGTCAAAGAAACAACCCATAGTAACTTTGTCTTCAGCAGAAGTAGAGTATGTTGCAGCCACAAGTGCGGCATGTCAAGCAGTTTGGATGCGCAGGATGTTAAGTGATCTGTCGCAGCATCAGCAAGAACCTACAGTCATTTACTGCGACAACAATTCAGTTACCGCACTGTCAAAGAATCATGTCTACCACAAAAGAACCAAGCACATCAACAAAAGGTATCACTTTATCAGAGAGTTGATAAACAACAAAGAAATCTGTTTAGAATTTTGCAGGTCTGAAGATCAGGTAGCAAACATCTTTACCAAACCATTAGCAAAAGACCCATTTTAGTATCTGCGACGTTATTTGGGAATGACGAGTTTTGCGTAGTGAACTTGGTCATGAACAGAGCATGTTTTAGCTCTAAAATATTTTGTAAAATTTTGATTTTATTTTATGATCCCCATCCGCTCATGATTAAGGGGGAGTGTTGGAAAATAGTAATTAATGAGCAGATAAGCATATCAAATCTAAGCCGACTCTATCAGTCACCCTGGTAGCCGTTTTGTGTTAGCGCGATGTCCGCGATATCAGTCTGTCAATTAGTTCACTTCCAATCTGGCGAACGTCTTGTTTGCAGTTATGTAACTGCATTAATAGTTCGCAAGTCAAGAAAACTTAGGATAGAATTTATTACAGTGTTTAAATGCAATCCTATAGCTTCCAAGAGAAGCGATCCTAAGTCGGTTGTTGGAAATATCTATAAATAGAAGTTCATTGTTAAAAACTGAGAGAGAGAGATTTGTAGGAAATAAAATTACGCAGAGCAAGTGTGGAAGATTGTATCAAGAACCCAAGCTCTGTGAATGTAAAAGATCATGTGAAAAACTCATTTCCTTGTATCGAGGAACTGCGCAGTATACTGTGGTAATATATATAAGTCTATGTTTTATGTTTCATTCTCAAGAATGTTGTTTATTGCAAGTCGTACATCATCTCCAGTTTTACTTGTGTGAATGTTGTTTACATTTACACGTAGTAAAAGAAATCAAGATTTCCAAATAGTTCACCGCAATGAAAGTACTAAATTTAACAAGGAGTAACTTAGCATTAGATGATTTTAGTTGTTATGCATTAAAGAAATATATTTCATGATAAAGTTTGGTTAAACATTCCGCGAAGTGTTTGTTCAGTCCGCGAAGTGAAGTATTGCGGCGAAGTTAACTTCGCATCACTGCGAAGTTCATCGCACAGTAAAAAGGTGAAATCACGCAGTTACTTTCTGCGAAGTAAAAAGGTGAAACCGCAGAGTTAATCTCTGCGAAGTAAAAGTTGATATTCCATAGTTAAAACTGCGAAGTTAATTCTTAAAGTAGTAAGTGTTCTGCGAAGCAAAATTGAAGTCCTCAATTATATGGACCGTGAAGTAAGAAGAGAAGAAAAAGAAAGTATTCATCCACTGCGCAGTTAAATTTATTTACTGCATGGTGTGCTTTTCCCTTGATTTCAGAAATGAGGAAAGATCCACTTAATTGACATTTATTTATTTCATAGTACTCCTCGTCGCTGCTTACCCTGACATTTATTTATTTCATATACTGTAGTATTCATTCCCTGTGGAAACGGTGTAATAGAGCTCGGAACAACAAATTTGGTAAGATATTATATTATAACTAGCAAGCGTAACTACCATGCTTCTGGATTCTGTTAATTCTATATTACTTAATTCTATGCTTTCATGTGCGGGTTCAAGTGAACGAGTAGAATCATTTACGAATTTCAAGCCTTCTGGAGAGTGTAATTGCGTCCCACAATATCTCCTTCCCCGTACCCGAGATGACTATATCAACTTCGTCTTGTCCCTTGTTGCTGTCATGCCCCATTAAAAACTCTGAGGGTTCATCGATGGTTTTATACTTCCAATATCCCACCATTTCCACAGAAGATCAAATCAATATACCCAAAGATCAAATCAATATGTCCGCCTCGGAATTGGCTAGTGGGTTTTATCCTTACCTGCAAACGTTGCCATTGCCTTCTTCTCTCGGGCTGTTTACTAGTGGCCATGATCATGATGAGATGACACTAGTTTACCTAGGTTCCTCTCAGCAAGTTAGAGTCCCAGATCTGTTGCTTTTCTTGCAAATGAGTACTCAGGCCAGCGGCTTCCCTGTCTCCCCCTCAAAGAGTAACATAATGCCCAGCGCATTTGGCATGTGGAGAACACCAAGTAATGTGGCGACCCCGCCCGTGGTTGAGGGTCAGTACAGATTGAAGAGATGCCTAGCAATCTTGAGGAATATTCATGTAGAAAGACTTAGACCAATGTCACTGTCTGGGAGCTACAAACCACTAGGAGGAACAATTTTTAGCGGTTAGTTTTATCATACAATTTCTGAGCGTAGGAGGAGGGAGAAAATGAAGGAGAGCTTCAAGGCATTGTGTTCATTCTTCTCTGGAGGCTCAAGGTTACGTTCCATAAAAAAAAAAAAATTGGGGGGGTAATGAAATGAAATTTTATGAACATCCATTTACTGGGGATTTATAGAATTTTACCTATAATATCTATAACCAACAGTTCTCATAAATTTTAATTAGAAGTAGGCCCAAAACTGAGTTGTTGTTGTTAATATATTTGCAGAAAGACGAGGCTTCCATATTGGCCTATACGATGGAGTATTTAACCAGTCTCAAGTCTCGTGCGGAAGAACTTGAAGAGAGGAATAAGCAGTTGGAATCAAAATTGAACAAACTCACAAGGGTTCAATCCCAGGAGGATGCAGGGCTCCACAAGTACCAAGGGCGACGACAACGTGGTGACAGTTGAAGTATGGAAGATGGCAAGCTCTTAAGGCGAGTTGCCAAAGTGAGCCCCCACTCAAGCTTCCAAAGCGAGCCCTCAACCGAGCTTCCAACACGAACTCTCCAACTGAGCTTCCAAAACGAGCTCTCAGCCTAGGTCTCCAGTTGGGCTTCCAAACAAAGCTCTTAGCCGAGCTTCCAAAGAGAGCTCTCCAGTTGAGCTTCCAAACCGAGCTTCCAACCGAGATTCCAAAACGATCTCTCCAGCCAAGCTGCTCTATTTTGGCACTAACTGTTTCCCCAAGAGTTCGTGATCCCAAAACAAGTTAGGTTTTCCCCTATGGCCTACCCCCTGCCGTGAACACCACTTTTCCTAAACTCTTGGTCTCACTCTCGTCTTGGTCTTCCCTGGATGAATTTCTCTTACCTTAGTTGTGTGCTCTTTTATACTTTGTGTGTGTTGGCTTGAGGTGTGCCTAAGGCTTCACCCTTGTGGTGCGCACCTCCCACATGCTAAGTCATCACAAGACCTTGCTTCTACAACACTCCGTGCCATGGGCTTTCACTTGACTTGCTTCATTCGTCAAGCTTGGGAGCGCGTCCCTCTTGGTGCACTCCACCCAACTAACCAACACGCTCTAAGTGTCCTGTCCGTTAAGTCACCCACGTGTTCCTCTTGTGGTGCACGTCCACCTACTCCTGTGACGTGCCACTGTGCCCTACTTTCCATGCTAGGATGTCTTTGGTGTGGGTGCATGTCCCCATCTTGGTGACATGCCCCATGTTGGTGTGGGTTCCTAGCCATGCGTCGTGGAAAGGGCATTACACCTCTACTCTATACCTTTGCAATTGTACAAGGGTGTAGGTTAGCTTCAGTTGAGCATTATTATTTTGGTAATTTGTTACTTTGGTGTCTGTTGAAATGAGTGATCTAGATTTTTATAGCTATCTTTCAAAGCATTAAAAATTAAAATTATTATTATATACTACGTAATGTTAATATTTTGTGGAAGAGATTTTATATGTTTTTGTAGAATGGAAAGGTTACAAACCTTTTCATTATTAAAAAATTAAACATATAAATTAAGAAATAAATAATAGTTAAAAAATTAGAAAAATTAAAAATTATGAAATTATATTAATATTAAAATAAGAAATTATGAAATTATATTAATATTAAAATAAAAAATAGATTCATGAAAAAGTTATGTTGATTATTAAAAAATTAAACATATAAATTAAGAAATAAATAATTGTTAAAAAATTAGAAAAATTAAAAATTATGAAATTATATTAATATTAAAATAAAAAATAAATTAATAAAAAAGTTATGTTGATGGATATATCAAAGTTTTTATATAAGTGAATATATTCTACAACGTAAAATCAAGTAGAAATAATAATAAAAGAGTAAAATAAAAAATTATTATTATTATATATAAATATATTTTATAAATATTTTAATATTATATAAATATTAAAAAAGCCAAAGGTTTAAAATTAATAATACGATAGTTATATAATATAGAATGAGTGTTAAAGTAATCGATGTTATGTGTATGATTGATGATGATTGATTATAAATGTTACTCGTAAGTATATTTAATTTTTTTTATTTATGGAATCTAACTTAGGATGAGTATGAGATATTTGTTTTTAAATATTACTTTGGTTAAAATTGTTTTTTTATAAAATATTATAATGGTTTAAGAGTTGAAAACATTTAAAATTATTTTAGAATATTAAATTTACTTTAAATAATAATAATAATAATAATTTTCTATTTTAGAATATTTAAATTTACTTTAAATAATAATAAGAATAATAAGAATATTCACACAAGCTCGCCTTTGCTCTCATTTCAATTACAACGGATTCAGTTGCAAAGGATTTTTTAATATTGATTTTAAATTTGTTGGTCAACTGGAAATCAACATGGCAAACCAATTCAACTACTCTGTTTGAAACTTTCAAACCATGTTCCCACAGCGCGACTCTTAAAACCTTTGCAATGTATTTAATCTCAAATCATCACCGATTCACCACTCTTAGATACTCAAGCTTTACGTTATCGAGATGATGGACTTCATTTTCTACCTGGACGGGCAGTCCCTACAAGAAATAATGAGAAGCATAGCTATACCTTTGGGATGGACTTATATTGCACTCTGGTCCTTGGATATTTCTTTCCCCCTCCTCTCATGAATATTTGTCTCATGGATATTACATTCTCTATCTAATTTTTGCTTTACATTTTCAGAGAGTTAGCTTGTAAAGACGGATGGTTTAACCCACAAATGGAAACTGGTTCCTTCATGGCCCACAGTGTAGGCCAAAGCTTTTTCAATTTGTATAAGCTTTGTCGCTTTGCTATGGATGCTGGGTAAGTTCAATGATCAATTCCATTCTCATTGAATTATACCTATAAAATCAATCTGGGGTATACTTGTTCCATCCTCTTTCAATCTAGAAAAAACATAAATTTATACGCACCAAATTCTAATTTCTAATTCTAAGATAAACATAATTATATAATTATAGTAAGTATATTAATAATATATTTAATTATAAGAATTAGCTTAAATGGTTATAACCCATATAAATTTAATTTCTTTATAATTTATATTTTTTCCTATGATTCACTTACTTTCTTTTTTGAAGATGTTAACAAATATAAAATTCTAAAATGAAAATTACCATCATAAAATTCTTTAGAGAATAACTTCAAGTCAAGAATGGATCTTCCCACTGAATTTTAATGCAATGTAATGCATGGTCCGATGCAGAGTTCCAGGTTTGGCATTGAATCGACTGCAATATGTCTGGTTAATGGCAAATGAGCTCCTGTGCTTTAGCTCTAACGAAAGCCAGGAAGAGTTTTACAAGGTAACATAATTAGTTTTCTTTGTCAGCCTAAATTCAACTTGTTATTTCTGGGGCAATATTTAAATCATATAAAAAGCTTCAGATGGTCATGAATTTATTGTTTTTGTCTCTCTAATTGGACTTATGGATGCAGGTCGCTGGTAATCAGGTGAGTGTTTATGTTGCCTTGGCTCGTTTCAGACAAGAGGCAAGATCGACTTAATTGATTTTGCTTGATCGATCGGTACTCGGTACTCCTTGTCGCTGTTTACCCTGACATTTATTTATTTCATAGACTGCAGTATTCATTCCCTGTGGAAACGGTGTAATAGAGCTCGGAACAACAAATTTAGTAAGATATTATATTATAACTAGCAAGTGTAAGTACCACGCTTCTGGATTGTGTTAATTCCATGCTTAATTCTGTGATTTCATTTGCAGGTTCAAGCGAACGAGCAGAATAATTTACGAATTTCAAGCCTTCTGGTGAGTATAATTCTGTCCCACAATATCTCCTTCCCCGTACCCAGGACGACTATATCAACTTCATCTTGTTCCTCGTTGCTTTCAGACTCCATCAAAATCTCCGAGGGTTCATCGGTGGTCTCATACCTCCAATATCCCACCATCTCTACAGAAGATCAAATCAATGTACCCACGGATACTCACCAATATTCTATGTCCGCCTCGAAATTGGCTAGTGGGTTTTATCCTTACTTGCAAACGTTGACATTGCCTCCTTCTTCCGGGCTCTTTACCAGTGGCCATGATCATGAGACGACACTAGTTTACCCAGGTTCCTCTCAGCAAATTAGCGTCCCAGATCTGCTGCTTTTCCCGCAAATGAGTTGGGCCAGCGGCTTACCTGTCTCCCCCTCAAAGAGTAACATAATTCCCAGCGCATTTGGCATGTGGAGAACACCAAGTAAACTGTTGACCCCGCCCGTGGTTGAGGATCAGTACAGATTGAAGAGATGCCTAGTGATCTTGAGGAATATTCATGTAGAAAGACTCAGACAAATGTCACTGTCTGGGAGCTACAGACCACCAGGAGGAACAATTTCTAGCGGTCAGGTTCATCATACAATTTCTGAGCGTAGGAGGAGGGAGAAAATGAAGGAGAGCTTCGAGGCATTGCGTTCATTCTTCTCTGGAGGCTCAAGGGTACGTTCCATAAAATTTCTTTTTTTTTGGTAATGAAATGAAGGAGAGCTTCGAGGCATTGCGTTCATTCTTCTCTGGAGGCTCAAGGGTACGTTCCATAAATTTCTTTTTTTTTGGTAATGAGATGAAATTTTAATGAACATCCATTTACCGGGGATTTATAGAATTTTAGCTATAATATCTATAACCAGCAATTCTCATAAATTTTAATTAGAAGTAGGCCCAAAAACTGAGTTGTTGTTGTTAATATATTTGCAGAAAGACAAGGTTTCCATATTGGCCTATACGATGGAGTATTTAACCAGTCTCAAGTCTCGTGTGGAAGAACTTGAAGAGAGGAATAAGCAATTGGAATCAAAATTGAAGAACCTCCCACGAGCTCAATCTCAGGAGGATGCAGGCACGAGCACAACCCTGCAACTACAAGGCTCCACAAGTACCGAGGGCGACGACAACGTGGTGACAGTTGAAGTATGGAAGATGGCCGAAGACATGGGAATAGCAGTGAAGATGGCCGGAGACAGCAACGCTACCACCTATAATGAAATGGGAATAGCAGTGAAGATGGTCGGAGACAGCAGTGCTACCACCTATAATGAAATGGGAATATCAGTGGTCGTTGACAGGCCGACAAATATGATTGATTTGATGATCACATTGTTGAAGCATCTTAAAGAAATGGAGGTTCCCCTTATTTCCATGGCCACCTCCACAGTAGTACATCATGAACATGATCCATCTCGCCTCGATGATCCATCACGAACATGATCCTTCAGAATGGTGGGTTTCTTTTCCCTTAACAACTTCTAGGCTTCATCTATGAGAGGACATTGATGAATGAGGTGATCGTCCTTACAAAGTTTGCAAGGAAACTTCACATTCTTCTTTTCTTGCTTTCCCTCCTCACCATTTTCAGTAATTTTGGGATTTTGTTGGTTTCCATCCCCTTTCTTTCCCTTTTTCTTATTGTTGGGTTGCCGAGGACCCTTTTGATTTGACAGCACATTCTGTACAGTTTCAGTTTGTGTCAATGAGTATGAAACAGTAGTTGCTTCCATATCATAATACTTTATAAAGAGTGCATGAACTTGTTTCTGCAAAGTTTCTAACGTGGATGTGTCAGCTGAACCAACAATTCCATCAGCATGTGGTCCAGGTTTTGGATTTCCAAGATCAATGTTTGACCTAGGTGCATTGGGTATAATTTCATAAAGGATCCCAAACTGTGCATAAACCAAGTCGAGTTGTTGGGTGATTAGAATGGCTTCTTCCTCACAAGTAACCCCAAAATTTGACACATCCTTAAAGACGTAAGGTAACAGTGATTTCAAGAACCACTCCAATAGGAATTTCAGGGAATCTCAGCCTTAATGAACCATTTCCATCTTCTCCACTCCTGAATATGAACATATAAATGAGTGGCCTTGTTCTGTCTAAAAGTAGAGAGAAGATATGTACCGACATCATACTAAATGGGAAGTTGGAAATGGTTCAAGAAGACTATTGCCAAATCACAAAAATTGTTATAAGCTGCAGCCAATAACTCGATATACCATTTGGTTGCAACAATATTCAAGGTCCTTTGAAAGAGCCTCAAATGAATCGAGTCATCATTTATCGAGTTTGAGGAGCACCATAGATGAAATGTCGCAACATGGTCCTCTAGGTCTTCACCAGTTTTTCCTTCAAACTTTGGAATGTTTGAAGGGAGATTGGTTGGGACCGAAGGCCAAGAAGGATTATGTCGCACTGGATCATTCATTAATTTTGAAAGATCTGGCAAGTTGAAAGTTTCTAGGAAAGGTAAATGAGGCCTAGCCGATGGCATTTGGTTTTGTGGAATATGGTAAGGAGAAATTCCAAAGCCATAAATCCCATAAGGTGGATTGGGGTTTCCCCCAGCCATCGGTTGTGGTGAAAAAGTATTTTGAAAATTGGTCCATCCATAAGATAGGGGATTACTTCCTTAAGTCCCAGTCCATTGCGACTGAGTGTATGTACTTCCAAACGGAGTACAAGTATTGCTACCTCCTCCACCAGAAAGTGAAAAAGGAGCACTCCCTACAGGCACATTCGAGGTTTGAACATTTTCCGAATGTACATTAAATCCTGCAAAGGGATTGAAAGTCTGTGTCGGTACAATGGACGGGGTAGGCATTGAGCCTACAAATGGTGTAGAAGGAGCAATATGCCCTCCATGCCAAGGAAAACCTTGATTGAAAGGAGCTACGTTGGGATTGACCTGAAACTGTTGAATAAAAGGAGAGGATGTAAAAGGAACCGTAGGTATCCCTAAAAAAGGAATATTAGATGAGCCGGTGGTGGATCCAAAAGGAGTAGAGTTCAGTGTGAACTGAGTATGATATGTTATTGATGGTCTAGCATTAAAGCTGAAAGAAGTACTCGGAGCATAATACATCTGCAACGAGCTTGGTACGATGGTAGTAACATGTGGAGGAGACAAACCTCCAATCCTAATAACTGATGTGGGAGTCTGTGGAAATCTCGACACATATCCTAAGTTATCCATATTAGGTCCAGGTGTGAATCTATATACACTTAATTCAGGTACACCTACAGAAACAACTCGTTCTAACAAAGGATCATTCGGTCCAGTTAATGGAGGATTGAAGTGGGCTACAAAATATTCAGTTGGAAAATATTCAATCTCAACGATCTGTGAGACCGATGCAGTTTGTGTAATTATTTGGGGGTGCTATAGGGGTTTCAGTTGTACCAGTGAGTTCAAAAGAACCATGAGAATTAGTTCTATGTCGCCGAGGTGGCAGTGGAGGCTCCACTGTCAGTGGAAGAAGGTTTTCCAACTTTCTTGACCTACGAAGGGGTTGGTCCTCCACACTTGCAATAAAAAATATTCTAAGTTTTAAACCTAGGGGGCCTCTAGAACAACAATAAGCATAGAGCACACCACTACGAAAATTTCCTAAGGTAATCTAGACCAAGCAAATAGATAATCTCTCAAAGGAAATTCTGGGATGAATAGGACCTAGAACAAACCAATAGAGAATGAAAGATAGTTACCCCAGGTCCACAATACAGAGTCTTCGGGTGTAAGCATTTGAATCACCAACTTCCCTCCCAAATAACTGCAAGGGATTTCCTACCACGTTTGTCAAAGGTACAATGGAAATAAGCTTCCACCATTGCGTGTGAAGAATCCTAGTGTTCAAGATACTAAGGCTACCATCAATGAAAAAAGAGTCTGGGGGGACAGTCGCAAGTCTAACTAACACGCATGGGCATGGTAAATAAGCTCGAAATCCAAGAGCACACAAGGTACTAACGGATCCCCGTACGCATATCAGCTTTGGTAGATGATCGATTGAAAAGCGATGGGGGTATCCCCAACTAGTCAACCTTACATGACCTAGTGCTTAACTATGGTTTTAGTGGAGCTTCCCAGCACACCTTTTACAAGGGCAGATTTACCTAAATATAGTCTTACTACGATTTTGAGTTTAAAATGATCTTGGATAGTTTAAAGTGATCTAATCCAAGATCCTAGCCTAATCTAGTTGGTTTGTGTACCCTAAAAAGAAAAGTTACTAATAGTTTTTAGTTCAAAATATTCTTTAAGGGCTTTACTTACTCAAAAGAAGTGGTTTGTGTGCAAAGGTGGTTACAACTTGTAACAAAAATAAATAAAGTATATAAACTACAAATTTCTTTTTACAATTTCATTTTCATTTATCTTTCAAAAAATAAAGACTTGGAAAGTAAACCTAAAAGATAACAAATTTTTATTTTTACTTTTTGCAGAAATATCATATACAACTAAATCTATAAAAAGAAAACGTCTTTTCTAAATCTAAAATACTTGCTTGTTAAAATTTCCTTTTTAACAAAAAGAAATGGAAAATAAATATGACAAGACAAAGAGCATAAATGATGCAAGTAAAGATGACTACACCCAGACCTATCAAACTCAGAAAATTAACCCTCTTAATATTTCTGAAGATAACAAACCCACAAAGTTATTCTGACAAGCAAGAAGTAACTAGGTTTTTGGCAAAGATACACTAAATGAAACTAACCTAACTGAAAAAGCGTACGATCAAAGAATATATCAGACTTTCTAAAAATCAATAATCAAAATGAAAAGATTAAAGTGTCAACCAAACAAAGATGGATTTGAAAGGACCTAGGTGAGTCAAACAAGCAAACCAAATAAAACTAAGAAATGAATCTCCCAAAAAGTTCTAAAATCTTAGTATAAATTCTCAGACAAGTATAAAAGTCAAAATACTAACACAGAAAGATTTCAACCACCAAGGAAAAACCAAAAACTAAACTCAGGTGAAAACAGTGACTGTCTGTAAACACAGCTCGCGTGTACCCGCGGGTCTGCAAGTAGACAACTCGTGGGTGCAGGGAAAAATTCGCGACTGTAAGTATGGAACAGTTGCGAGTATGCCTTGAAAAAATAAAAAATTGAAAGAAACTCTAAAACAATCAAGTCTGAGTGACCAATAAAGGTATAGGAATCCTATAAACTTTATCAAATATTAACAGAAATAAAAAGAATGAAGAAAATCAACCAAAACGACTCCCATAGCAACAATAGTAACTCCCCAGCAGAGTCGCCAATTATGTTCTGCGGTAAAAACCTATGACTAGTAATTACAGAGATCATCAACGTACATCTTAACTAGTTACAGAGATAGGAAAGCATAAATATACAACAAGAAAATATTCTTTTAAATGTAAAGAACTAAGATATGAAATTGGAATTAGATACATGAATACCTTGCGGTTGTGGAGACATGCCAATGGACATATGGAAAGTAGTATTGTAGCAAAACTCACCCAAATGTAACCATTTAACCCATGCTTTCTGCTGCTCACCAACATAGTTTCTCAAGTACCCCTCCAAGCATTGGTTCACCCTTTCTATTTGGCCATCAGTTTGGGGATAGATTTTTCTAGGAGTCAATTGAGTTCCCACCAACTCAAATATTTCTTGCCAAAAAGCACTCATAAATCTGCTATCCCTATCACTCACAATTTTTTTGGGAAGTCCATGCAATCTGAAAATATCTCTAAAGAATATCTCATCCACTTGTGCAGCAGTAAAATATCATGTAATAGAAAAGAAATGAGCAAATTTGGTGAGTCTATCCACCACAACATAAATACAATCCTTATAAAAAGCCTTGGGAAAACCTATGATGAAATCCATTGAGATGCTTTCCCATTTTTGTTCTAGAATGGGCAATGGTTGTAAGAGACCGGTAGGATGGATGTGTTCAAATTTGTTTTGCTGACATATCTTGCATTCATTCACATACTTTAAAACATCTTCCTTCAACCATTTCCAAGAGAACCTTTGTCTTAATTTCCTATATGTTTTGTTAGGATATCTCATCATTCAGTTATGTACCTTGCATGCATGCATCCCAGTCACCAGTTTGATGCCTCCAACACCTAGTCCCCAGTATGCCAGCACCCGGTAGCTTATTTCCATTTAGTTTTATCCATCCTAGCCAGGGAGGCACCTACTTCTCACCTACCACTTGAGAAGGGTGCCTTTTCTCACCTACCACTCTAGTTCACTTCAGTTAGTTGAGTTCTTTCCTTGATTTGAGGCTAGACTGACTCTCAACTGATTGTATCACTCCGATGGACCTCTAGTGAGACTAGAGTGCCTATTCTGACTCCAGTTAGCTCCTCATGCACCCTCAACTGAGCCTCCTTCATTCAGTTAGTACCTACATGTTCCAGTTACACCTACCACACTCAGTTAGACTCAGTTTGACACCTAGTTGACCGTTACTTGTGCATTGATGACTCCACTAATCTAATGATGAGGACTCCTAGTTGGAGCCAAGCTATTCCATGCAATATATTCGAATGACCTCCTTGGTTAATTTGAATTGCTCATTCATTGTTACAGTATTGTATTGTAATTCTACTATTATGAGTTATAGAGCACTGATGCATCTCTCTTACACAGTTTTTACTCCAATTTGTTTTACATCATTGTGATTGATTTACTTGTTCAATAGATCTGTTGTGACTAATTTTACATGTTTTAAAGAAACCAAGATGGCCTACTAAAGGAGAATCATGAGATTCGTTCAAGATATTGTTCTTTAAGTTCAAACCATTAACTAAGTATATTCGGTCTTTATAATATATTAGGCCATTCAATAGATTGTATCTATCATCTCCTTTGACCCCATCTAACAAATCACAAGCAAATCTATCTTTGGCATACTCTACTATTAGAACATCTTTCCAATCTTTTGAAATGTCCATAAGGGAAAATGAAGGTCTCATATACAATGCATCTGCTACAATATTATTGTTCCATTTTACATATTCAATGTCAAAATCAAAATCTTGGACCTTATTTACCCATTTTTTTTGCCTTGCATTGAGATCTTTTTGTGTAAGGAAGTGCCTTGAACTATTATGATCAATTTTGACCAGAAACTTGTTCCCCACCAAATATTTCCTAAACTTGGCCAAGGAATGCATGATGGCTAACATTTCTTTGTCATATATGGAGTAGAGCCTCTCATGTGGCTGCAATTTTATGCTCTCAAAAGCTATGGGGTGTTGATTTTGCTTTAGGACCGCCCCTATGCCTTCCCCTAATGCATCACATTCCAAACCAAATGGTTTAGAAAAATATGGCCATGCAAGTACTGGAAAACTACTCATTACCTCTTTCTTTCGTTGGAAAGCCTTTTCAACCTCTTCATCCCATATGAAAGCATCCTTCTTGGTCAAA
The DNA here is from genome assembly GCA_027924585.1 of Larix kaempferi. Classification (NCBI taxonomy): domain Eukaryota; kingdom Viridiplantae; phylum Streptophyta; class Pinopsida; order Pinales; family Pinaceae; genus Larix; species Larix kaempferi. Next base: position 12,846,288 of record BSBM01000173.1, on the reverse strand, counting down.
TCAGTAAGGGAAGCAGTTAGTTTGGAAAATCCCTTCACAAACTTCCTATAGTAAGTGCATATCTTAATAAATCCCCTCAATTCAATGATTTTGTTGGGTGGTGACCATTCAAGAATAGCCTTTATTTTATCCAAGTTCACCTTTACCCCATATATCCCAATGATGTGCCCAAGATACAAAACATATTTCAACCCAAACTCACACTTGTACAGCTTAGAAAACAAAGATTGTTCATGCAATATTTTCAATACAACTTCTAAATGGTGCAAATGTTCCTCCCATGTCTTACTGTAAATCAAAATATCATCAAAGAAAACCAATACAAAATTAAGGAGATGCTTGCAAAATATTTTGTTCATGCATGATTGGAAGGTTGTTAGAGCATTGGTCAAACCGAAAGGGATGACAAGAAATTCAAAATGACCATAGTAACATATGAAAGCAATTTTCTGCACATCCTCCTTCTTCATTCGAATCTGATGGTAACCAGATCTAAGATCAATTTTGGAAAATAAATTTTCTCCAAATAGCTCATCCATGAAAGCATCTATCATATGGATGGGATATCTATTATTTATTGTCTTCTTGTTTAAATCTCTAAAATCAATGCACATCCTCAAGGTTTCATCTTTTTTCTTCACCAAGACAACTGAAGAAGCATAGGGACTTGATCTTGGTCTAAGAGCCCCAATTCCAAGAGTTATTGGATATCCTTCTCAATCTCATCTCTGAACCTTTTTGGGTGTCTATATGGAGGTATTTGTATAGGTGAAGTACCCACCTCCAAAACAATGGTATGCTCAACTCCTCTCTCAGGTGTCCTTTTAAGAGGAAGGTCTCCAAAAACCCTTTGATCATATTTGTGTAGTAGTTTCTTTATCTCCCTTGGATGTTTTGCAATATTTATGTTTGGCTTGGGGGAAGTGATGAAACATTCATCAGCCCATTCAATGTCCCCATGCCTTAATATGGACCTCATACTGTGGGAACACACCACTTGATTCAGATAGGTGTGCATTCCTCTCACTACCCTTTATTTCCCTTCTGAATCCTTGAACTTCATTCGAGGTATTTGGTAATTCACAATATGTTCTTCTAAAGAGTACAACCATTGTACTCCCAAAACCACATTTGTATCAACGACATCCACCACATAGAAGCTATCAGTAAATGTATAATTTCCTATGGTAAGTTGTAGCTTCGAAATCCATGTTTTGCAATCCATAGAATTGTTACCTGGAATGATGACTGTGAACCCATCAAATGATTCAGTAGGTAACTTTCTCCTCTCCACCAAGGCTGCATCAATGAAGTTGTGAGTTGCTACTCCATCTACCAATACCGAAACTCTTTTCCCTTGTACCACTCCTTGCATCGAATGGTGTGAAAATGAGGCACTCCTTAAAGCACTGCCATTATCCCTTTTTCGGGTGATGGATGATCTTCTTCTGCTGTGTCATATCCCTCTTCTTGGATTGAATATGTTCTTCTTCCTCCATGTCCCCTTCATCATCAGGAAATACTTCAATGAATTGTGTTTTCCCCTTACCACATTTATGCCTTGTTACCCATGGTTGAAAGCATGTGTAACATAGTTTCTTTCTTCTGAGTTCTTCCTTGCTTGGTCCTTCTTTCTTGTCCTTCCAAACTGAATATTTTTGCCATGGTTTCTTGTCAAATATGAACTTGGGAGGAAAGTTGGGCTTGGGAGGATACTTTGTCTTGGGTAGCACATTTTGCAGATCTCTTGCCAAGTTCATGGCATCTTTCAACGAAGTAGGTTTGTGAGGTTTAACTAAACCTAGGACTAGTTGTTATCCATAGGACAACCATTAATACATTACCATGGTATGTATATAAAACATATATTACTTATTAATATTCTATCCAAACAATCCCATGCCCATGGGCTCCACTAGATCATGGTCTAGATGTTTAATGAATAACTCCAACATTATGTCTACTCCACGGTGTGTCCAAGGAGATAGAGACCAAGTGATTAGTTTCCAAACCTGACTGTTACGCTCAAATCCATTATAGGTTGGATTTATTTCTTGATGAGTTGAGTTACTCCCCTTTTATGGCAAGAATAAAGGCTCCTTACAAGGAAATCCTCTAGCTCTTTCCTCTAGCACTCCCTCAAACTGTTCCCACACTGCAAGGAAACATTGTTACCAACCCTTCCATATCACACTAAGAGGAGAATCTTCTCCCATCCTCGCCTCTCATTTGGTCATGAGCCATTCGAGCTAGTTCAATGCGGTGCTGAAAAACCAGTGGGAGGGCACCTTTAGTGGCACAATCCACCCCTATGTATGGTAAGGTTCATTGCAATCCTATTTCATTATCCAAGTTCGATTTCTTTGTTAGTGTTTACTTCTTACTAACTGTGTAACATTGTTATTTGGGAAAGGTGGTGTGGCCAAGCCATGACCTAGTCCCAACTGACAGTTGCAATCATGCTCAACCAAGAGAGGGCTATCTCTGTCCCAACCAATAGATGTAGGACTTACCATGCCTCTTCCAACACGATTTATCTATGCAACTTCTTTCCCAATCATGCCATCCACCATGAATTGCCAAGTATTTCTTTGACCGGTCCTTAAAGGATCTCTTAACTGGATGCAAGTTGTATTTTAAGGGATATTGACATTCCCATAGTTCATCTATGTGGTTTTGGCATCACTGCACTCATGCATGCGTTGCTCTATCTAACTCATGGTGAGGGTGAATCCTCCCTCTGCAAGATCGATTTCATAGGGGGTATGATGCATCTTCCCCCCATAGATCCCTTGGATCAAATGGCTTTATATCTCATGGATACAATTTATCTATGCATGATGTTTATGAGCACGACTAGCCATGAGTCAACTAAGGTTCGATAAGGTTAAATGTATATAGTTAAAAATATCATCTTACCTCTATGACCTTCCTCAATCTAGTTGATTTCAATCTTCTTTACATATTAGCTCATAGTGTGAACACATATGTAAAGATTCCCTTCGCATGGTAGGGTAAGCTGATTTGCTTACAGTTTATAGATTTGCATACAAGCATAGGTCTACCAATCATATAAGAGCTTACCCATATATATATATATTCCTACATTTGCATAGCATGTAGATAGGCGAGACACACTTTTGTTATAAACCCATGCATATAGATAATCTTATCTTCGTTTCTAGTTTGGAAATTAACAATGATAGGAATGCACTTGTATGATTGTCTCCAAATTAGTTTCCTCTTCATTTATGTTTCCTTTCAAGTCGAGAGGAAACTCTCCATAGATTAAGACCACTTGTTTTAGATTTGGTTGTTCGGTATGATAGCATTGATAGCTTGTATTTTATACATAATCTAGTTAGATTCATTTACCATTATACTTTTAAGGATGAAATAAGATGATTGAGGCTTTTGTAGTTATCTAAATTGTCCATGATCTTTTGGATTTTTCACTGCGTTAAGAATTTAAAATTAACGTTTTGAGCATAAACCTTTCTCATCTCCAGGGAAGAAGAACCAATGAAAATTATAAGAAGAAACCATCATGAGAAATTATGGCTTCTTCTTAAAATTTTCGTTGGTTCTGTTTCATTGAAGATGAGCATGGTTTCTTCTTGAAACGTTGGTTTCAAATTCTTAACGCTGTGAAAAATCCAAAAGATCATGGACATTATACTTTTGTTGAAGCATGCATTGATATCTTTAAGTTGTATGCATACATTTTAATTAGATTTTCCTTCTTAGTATTCTTCATACTTTGTTATATATTATTGATCCATATATGCATGTTTCATGCATGGATCCTTGGATGGGTGGCCCCTCGGCACCCAAGTGACTATGTATTTTAACATCTTGTCGTTATTCTGTATATTATGATTTTAAATTATTCGGTCCCCAAACTAATGGTAGTTGGTGCTTCACGTTTGTAGGTGGGGTCTACTCTTACGAGGGTTGTTCGAGAAAGTCTGGGCTCCTCCATCTCTAATTACTTACTCATGTAAGTAAATGTCTAGTCTAGAATAAGCCCCTGGCTATTTAATCTAAACAATTAACTTATAGGGAGCCTTGATTAACATTAGATGATGCTATGTAACAAGTCTATACATAGAATTCCAATGGACTATTCATCTAGGATGTAATTATTATTTTATAACAGGTTGTGTTTCCCACGGGGCGTGTTAGGAACCCATGTCAACCCTTCTCTTTACTTTGTTAGTATATTGTTGTTGAACCCATATGCTTTGTAAGTCGTCCCGTAGTATTTGTTGATCCATAGTTTGTATTAGCCCATGGTATTGACCCATAGTATTGGACGCATATGCTTTGTAATTCGTCCTGTAGTATTACATGTTCCATGGTATTGACCCATAGTATTGGGCATAGAATTAGTATATAAGTGCGTGTTGAGGCCAATAAAGGAGCCGTGAATTTTTTTGTATTGAGCTTACTCAAAGGAGGTTTCCCCCTCAAAGTGGCCCACGATCAATAAATCGATTCCGAGTTCTGTTATTTCGACTATCTTGTGCATTTTCATTAATTAATTTTTGCAGGTTCCTCACATCTGGTATCAGAGCACTTTCTTGGGCTCGTTGGGTGGAATTTCTGCCAATTTTTTTTCGCATTTGTTGGAGGTTCGGATCTCGAAATAATCCCTATCCACTTAACTATGGGAAGTATTTGGCAATAAGCCCTAAAAATCATTGTGAGGAGTACCACAGGAACCCCGAAGTCACTGGCTCATTGAGAAGACCTACCAGCGAAAAGGGAAACGACCCCTACCTGATTGACTAGTTCCCACCCATGAGGTAAACCAAGAGCTGTCATTTGTGGCAAAGCGGTTATCAGTTTTACCTGAGCCGTGGAGTGAGGGGTATTTCCCCAATACGCAAGCCGTCAGACATCATTGGTGGCCGAGTGAATCCACTGAACTGTTAGGAAGCCGAGCATACTTGGGGTCCATATCTATTTTCAACTACTAAATCGCAGATTACATCTGTCCAGACTTGTTTCCGATCACTTCCGCACTGTTGCAGATCCATCTGTTGTTGATCACTTACGTACCATTGCAAATCCATTTGTTTCCGATTATTTCCGCGCCATTGCAGATCCATCTGTTGTCGATCACTTCTGCGCTGTTGCATATCCATTCCGATAAAAAAAAAAAAAATGTTTTTTAGCCATATCTCCTTTGGTTTAACTCTGTTTCCCTTGAAACTTCATTGACATCACTGCAATCCCATTCTGCATATTTCATTCCTGAGGACCCTATCCCAAATTCCAATTCCTAAAGCTAGAAATCCCACATTTGTCTATTTTTAGGGTTTTCCATAACTTCTTCAATTTTCACCCAATCGCCTTCAAAGTTTTCCACCATGTTCGTTTCCTATTTCTGCTTCTTTGTCCCTCTTTGACAAATTTTCTCATTCTTTCACCCCTCTTCTGAAATCCTCATTTTCTGCTTCCCTGTCCATTCGAAACTGTCCAAAACCTAGTCAAACCCCAATTACCCATCAAAGTTTTTCCCAAATCCAAATTTCCCTTTACTAAATAAGTTTTTGTTTGTCTTTTTATACCCATTCACAAAACAAAAACTCCTGGTTATGGTTGTCACCCGCGCAAGAGCAAAAATCATGGAGGAAGAACTTGCAGCCCTCAAAACCAAACTCCAAGATTTAGATGAAAATTTTCTCAGCCTCCATCTTCAGCATTCAACCATGAACACTGGGTTCTCTTCTTCCAACATATTTCGTGGGTTGAAGCTTGATTTTCCTTGCTTCAATGGTAATGATCTGACTGGATGGATATACTGAGAAGAAGAATATTTCAATGTACATAATACTTTTGATTTCCAGAAAGTTCCACTTTCATCCTTTCATTTGGAAAAGGAAGCCCTTCAATGGTGTCGTTGGTACATCAAGGCTCATGACGAGCCAAATGGATAGATTTTTGCCAACTCCTTTTGCAAGGATTTGGTCCTAGTGCTTTTGATGACTTCACAGGAGCACTCAGTAAACTTCGCCAAATTGACATCGTGAGAGAGTATCAGACAGAATTTGAGAAACTCGCCAATCACACATAAGGATTGTCTGATGAATTCTATAGGAGTTGTTTTATCAGTGGTATTAAGGATGGAATCCGCTCAAAGGTTAAAATGTTCTGTCCCAACACAATGATGGAAGTCTTAGGGTTGGCTAAGTTGGTATAGGACAAGATCACATCCCAACAACGCTCCAAATCCACTTTTGTTCCATTTAGAAATATGGTTTCCCAACAAACTCCCATCACGCCAGCTCCTTGCACAACTCCTATCAAGCATTTGTCTGAAGCAGAGATGAGGGCACATAGAGAAAAATGGATTTGTTATAATTCTGATGAGAAATTCACTTGGGGACATAGATGTTTTGAGCAACATCTCTATCTCTTGGATGTTGATTCTTCGCCTACCTCTGAAATTGGTGCAGAAGCTCTAGATACACTAGATGATCAGGTCGACATTCAACAACCGCCTATTGACCCTCCGTCTCCGGATGACCACCCATAGATATCTCTCCATGCTTTAGCCGGATAAACCACCCCACAAACGATGCAGGTAAGGGGTTACTTCAAGAATATCCCTCTTACAATACTCATTGATTCTGGTAGCACTCATGACCCTCGGATCGCCAAACAGGATGATTGTTTTGTCCATCCTTGCTCCAACTTTGAAGTCATGATTGTCAATGGGGGAACCTTACCTTGAAAGGGGAAGTGTCACAATATGCGTATCTCTATGGAAGATTATAACCTGCGCTCTGATATGTTTTCCTTGTCCTTAGGCAGATGTGATGTGGTTTTTGGCACTCAATGGTTACGCACACTTGGCCCCATCTTATGGGATTTTGGTGACCTTTGGATGCATTTTTCAGTCAATGGGAAACAACACACATTTACGAGCTTACAACTAGGGTCTCTCCGCATAATCAGTTCACATCGCTTGGAAAAGATCCTTAAGAAGAATTCACATGGTGTCATCGCTCAGCTCCATTCTATTCATATGCACCCATCAACGGTCTCCACTACTCCCTTGGATAGATATGTAGGTGTCTTTGTTGAACCAGTGGGATTGCCTCCTTCAAGAGACCTTTCGGATAAGAATTTATCTGCATCTACATCTGAGAATAAAATGATGGTTATTTTGCATGCAATACAGAAGTGGTAGCAATACCTATTAGGGGATTATTTCTGCATCAAGGCTGATCACCAGAGTCTAAAAAATTTCCCAGAACAACAGGTTTCCTCCCCAACACACTTAAAATGGGTTAGGAAACTCATGGGTTATTCCTATGAGATCACTTACAAGAAGAGTAAAGACAATATGGTGGCGGATGCTCCTTCTCACACGTTTGATAACCCAATTTCTCTTTCAACTATTTCTATGATTGTTCCAAATTGGTTGCATTCTGTTCAACAAGGCTATTTCTTCTATGAACTCCATGCTTCTCCATCGGCTAGGAACTTTGGGTTCCTCAAAACGTATGACTGGGAATAGTGTAACTTCTTTTGGCAGGGACTAAAAATGACAATTCATCAAATGGTGGCTGAATGTGATACTTTCCAGGTCAACAAGGGTGAAACGACACTCCTTCCGAGATTGCTCGAACTCTTTTGTATCCCTACATAGATTTGAGCAACTATTTCTATGGATTTCCTTGAAGCACTTTGGTGGTACAATACCACATCTAAAATGACACCATATGAAGCAATCTATGGATAGGAACCGCCAGTTCTTCTTCCATAAACCCTCAGTCGTTCCCCAGTTCAGGAAATTGACTTGGTTCTTCGAAACCGCGATCAAATTCTTCTCATTTTATAGGACAATCTTCACATGGAAAGAATTTGAATGAAACAACAAGCCAATCAACACCGTTTTGAGTGCACTTTCGTCTACAGCCTTCCAAGTAGGTGATATGGTTCTTCTTCGTCTACAGCCTTCTAAGCAATCCTCCCTGAAAATCAAAAGGTGTTAGCTTTTCTCTCAATCTATCACAGAGGTATTAATTCAGTGGCATGGAATGCAACCTTAGGATGCTACAGGGGAACCACTCCTTCAGATTCCGCATCAATTTCCACATCTAAAGCTTTGAGGACAAAGTTTTTTCTAAGGGAGAATGGATGTTAGGAACTCGTGTCAACCCTTCTCTTTACTTTGTTAGTATATTGTTGTTGGACGCATATGATTTGTAAGTCGTCCTGTAGTATTTGTTGATCCATAGTTTGTATTAGCCCATGGTATTGAACCATAGTATTGGACGCATATGCTTTGTAAGTCGTCCTGTAGTATTATATGTTCCATGGTATTGACCCATAGTATTGGGCATACAATTAGTATATAAGTGCGTGTTGAGGACAATGAAGGCACCGTGAAGTTATTTGTATTGAGCTTTTTCAAAGGAGGTTTTCTCCTCGAAGTGGCCCACTATCAATAAATCGATTTTGAGTTCTTTTATTTATGCTATCTCGTGCATTTTCACTAATTAATTGTTGCAGGTTCCTCACAAGAAGACAATAGATCTAGGACTAATGTTAATTTCATAACTTAGTAATCTATGAAATGACTTACTTAGTTTCATTTCATATCTAATTGCATCTATGTATATATCACATGCTAGGATGTTATTTTTCTTTTTGATAACTCCTACTGGGGTTCTATGTTGGGTCTAGATCCACTTGTGATTCTCAAGTTCCTGGGGCGACAAAAACCAGGCCTATATCGTCCAATCTAACACAGGTTAATGAGGTCCAATTGATTACCCACCATGAGTTAGTGGAGTGGGTTGTAAAATTATGCATGTAGCTTAAGCTAGTCCTTGTTGTTTCAGTTATAGTTAGTGTACTTGTAGTTTTGCTAGATATTTATGTTTATCATCTTGAACTGTTCAACTCTCTCATCATAAATGTGCTAGATAACTATGTACTTCTACAATGAACAATCTCTTACTACAATAGAATATATACATACATTTATATATTGATATATCATTATTGATACCTTTTAAGTTCTGTTTTCGGTTCGAGTTTTAATTAGAGTTTGTGGTCCAATGCCACGGTTAGGTAGATGCAACTCTTTTACCAATCCATTCTATATTTCCTACCCAATGCAATCGTTAGGGAATTAATAAACAATAACACAGTTGTACTAGACTCTATTGCCCAATTCAATAGTTAGGGTAACCATATAATCCTAATGCATTTGTACTAGACTATGATGCCCAATGCAGTAGTTAGGTTAACCATGCGACATAACAAATTACTATAACTTTCCAAATTCATAATAATAACTAGAACATAATTCAGATCAATCAAGAATTACTTATTTTCATTTCTACATAGCACCATACTCATACCATGTGATTTACTAGTATTTATATCTTAGTTTGATACTATTTTGTTTACTGCTTTATCACAGATTTACATAGGACCAGATCACATCTCCAGATCTGTCATACACCAAGGTATTACTTAGATCAACAATTAATACATTAATCTAGATAGAAAGAACATGTATTTCAGATTTAACCCTCTAGATAATCGATCGGATTTAAAACATAGATGCATGCATAAACCATCATAGCATTAGCATATATAAATTCATAAAACTTAAGGAAAAAAAGATCTAGAGTGCAAGAAACTCATATGTTCCAAATGCTGTTAATAAATATGCAGTTGTTGTGGGGATTTCCCTGATACACCCAACCGTAGATCTATAGGGAACTTCAGTCTTAGTTTCCCCACAATCACCCTCGAGCTGAGTCTTGGTCTCTCTAGGGCATCTTTTTAGGGTTCTTACAGTTTCATATTCCTTTTAATTTGTAAATCTACCTTCCAGATTAGGGTCCCCATCTTAGCCAAAATCTCCTTACCAGTGTTAGTGGTTCAATCCAGGAAGTACTCCTACCAACCAACAACTAGTACTCTAGACTATATATACAATACTGCTACCAACCAACAACTAGTACTCCAACCTATATAAGCAATACTCCTGTTAACGATACCTATGTAATCCTCCTACCATGTGCTACACAACAGTTCAATTCTCACACTCTATGGCCATAGATATTTTCAACCACGACTGGACTTGGTTCCTGGACATCTACATGCATATACCAAAGGCTAACTCTCTCCCATTCAATTGTTCATCTTTCTGTTCAGTACAGATTTATAATTATTTTAATTTTCCATTCAATTTTTTTCTCTAATCATCTTTCATTTCATATTTCTCTTTTCTTTAGCACTTCAAAAAAATTTCTTTGATGTGTATTACTCTTTCTTCTTCCACCAAGAGAGAATTAACTCCTTGGAATTATTTTTCCCCTCTTTTTTAGAAGAGGCATTTACTATTCTTAGTCAATTTCTTATGTGATGCCACCTATGTAGGAGTTAAAATTCTAGAAGAGTCTCTTCATCTCCCTTTTGTTCTCTTCTTATTCACTTTATTTATTTTCTATTTTTATTTAGATTTCAGTTTTAATTATTTTTCCAGTTTATCCTTCTTGATTATTTTGGTTTACCTTAGTTCTTTCCCTAAAGAGACCATGACCCTCATTCATCGGTTAGCCCCTACAACAGAAGTAGATTTTTAACAAAATTTAATAAACAAACCAAATACATTGCACTGTAAACCATAAGGTTCCACTGTTTACAATTCTTAGCCGCATACATGGGTTGGAATTATGGGGAATTACACTTTAAAAATTTAATAATAAAACAAATATATTTTTTTAGTAAAGCATTGAAAAATGTAAACTATAAATACTTTTCATAATAATAATAATAATAATAAACCCGGTAGGCTAGCTCAAGTGGTTGAGTTCTGTAAGTTGTGAGCAGAAGGTCTCGGGGTCAAATCCTTGGGTGGCTATACATTGCTATACAAGGGTCTCACTTGATGTCCCCACCGGGTTAGTCTTCTGGTGGCTATACATTGCTATATAAGGGCTTTAGTTGATGTCCCCACCGGGTTAGGCCCCGTAATCAAGGTCGATGGTTTACCTTGAATACCATCCTCAAAATGACGAGAAGTACATAAGAGTTTACCATCCTCAAAATGAAGAGAAGTACATAAGAGTTTCCCATAACATGTTCCAGTGAAATAATAATAATATTAGTTTTTATGTTCTTTTAAAATGTAAATAATAAATACATATTATTTTTTACTATAAAGTATTTTAATATATATTAATACATAAATCTGGATGTAACATTAAAATCATTCATGATATAGATATTTCTTTGTACAGAGTGGAGATGATTGAACTTATATATATTTTGAAATTTTTAAAGAGAAAATAAAACATTTGGCTTCCCATTATATTCATTTGGCATCATATGCTAATTAGTAAGAGAGGTTTAGATGATGGACGCACTTCATAATATAAAGATAAATATGGAGACTCGGTGACTAAGATGTTAAAATTTCTAAGTGTCAAGTTGGTTAAGCATTAGTTTAAATGTTAGATGTTTTGGACTATTTTTGAGATTTTGCATGAAATTTGATTGTAATTGTTTTTTTTAAGTTATTCACATTATATTACTTTAAAATATTAATATAAGTGATTGGTCTGCTCAGAAGGAAACCAGGTTAGCCATGGATTAAATTCTTCGGAGTTATGCCATTGAAATAGTATAGATACCAAACTATCAAGGTGGGAAAAATAACTAAAAAACCCATCTTATCGAATAGAACAACATAGAACCAAATTAGACCACCCCTTAAACATCATCAAAAATAGTAACCACTTGCACCTTGGCCTCGAGAGGAGGGTCAATCTTGATTGGCCCTCAATGGGCTTAGGCTTGAACACTCGTCTGATGGTAATTTGGGCTAGCGTATTGATACCGTTGATCATCTTCTTAATGGTAGTTGTTATCAGGTTCGGGTTAACATTAATATTCAATATCTGACTTGGATTCCATTCCCCCTTTTCCTTCAACTATTTCCATAAGTTAGGGTCGCCTCGTTCATAGTTCATGCGGGATTTCCCAACCATAGTTTTCATATTCCAATAAAGAAACACTATCTTGGCATGTTTAGTGCTTCTCGTTTTTGAAGAGCCCACAACATATACCCATGCCTTCCATTCCATCTATGCCTCAGTCACCTCTGGCCCAAGCTCTACTCGTGCTCGACCGCTTGTTCGCCTCACTTAGAATCTTCCTGGTTTTCTTTCGAAACATCTTGGAAATAGACATTCTTCGCCTCTGCGATTTCTCATTTCACCCTGGGCATGTGTGAGGCTTGCTTCCCTCTCCTGCTACCATTATCCTTCCAGTGTCTCGCCATTGTAACCCAAATACACCACACTCTCGAACGATTCAAGACTTGCTTACCACCACCCACATCCCAGAGGTATCGCACTCATGTCCATCTCGGGACCTTCTCACCACGCGAGGGGAAAAGAGACCAACCAGAACTCCAATAATAGGGTGTAGCAACAAGTCTTTGTAAATGTGAACCCTCTCTCCATGCTTCATGATAACCAAACACGAGTGAGTAAATACCATAATTTTCCTGCAACTATTCTCCCGCCATTCCCATACTATCCATTGGAATGGCAATAATCAGCTTAGTGTGCAGACTCATTAGTGTGCAGACTCCACCCTTCCTCCTTCGGTTTCGTTCTTGGTACGAAGGCCTATCAAACCGCAACCATCTAACCTACCACGAAATGAAATACCTAAGCCCTAACGCATGCATCATGCCACCTGTCATTGTAGTGAGCGAAGTGTCCCTTCCTTGCCAAGGACATTGAGCTCGACATCTCTGCTCTGTTTTGACACTCGGAACTAGGAATTTAATCCATTTTTATAATAAAAAATGTAAAATTACTATTGGATCAAAATTATATTACCAATTTTCAAAACTTATAAAATTTAGAATACTTCATCGATTAACCATAAATAAATTTATTGAAAAAAATATTAAAAACTCAAATACAATATATTTAAAATACAAAAAACATTTTGGTAAAAAACAAAATTTTAAAAATGATTGTTTTAGAGGTAAGGTTCATAATTATGTTAAGATCCTTTCAAATACTTGAAAATTACGACAACACTTTATATAACGAATTAAAGTAAAGAAAAATATGAAAAGTAATAATTGAAAATTAGGATAACACTTTATATAACAAACTAAAGTAAAGACCAAATATTAAAAACTCAAATACAATATATTTAAAATACAAAAAACATTTTGGTAAAAAACAAAATTTTAAAAATGATTGTTTTAGAGGTAAGGTTCATAATTATGTTAAGTTCCTTTCAAATACTTGAAAATTACGACAACACTTTATATAACGAATTAAAGTAAAGAAAAATATGAAAAGTAATAATTGAAAATTAGGATAACACTTTATATAACAAACTAAAGTAAAGACCAAATATGAAAAAAAAAATTGAAAATTAAGAGAACAATTTATATAATAATAAATGAAATTAGCAACAAAATTGCTTATACCCGCCTCTTAGAAATGTTTTAATGTATTAGTTATTCACATCCAAAGCTAATAGTTAAAATAATGATGAAAATTAGACTAAAAGTAAGAGAGAAGTGACACCTAGTACTCCATACCTTTAAAAATTAAAATTAAAAAGTGAAATAAGTAGTATGAGCATAAGGCTATGAGCATCATACAATTCAAAGCTAAAAGTTAAAATAATTATGAAAATTAAACTAAAAGAAGAGAGAAGTGACACCTACTACTCCATACCTTTAAAAATTGAAATAAAAAAGTAAAATAAATAATATAAGCATACAACTATGATTATCATACAAGATAGAAGGTAATTAAAAAGTTATCAAAAGACATTAAGGCAACTAGTTACCTTATTTTTTGCTTTATTTACAAGAGAGAATAATATTTGATACAAATTCAATTAATAAGATTCCAAATTTATATATACAATTTAATAGATGTAATTGAAAAAAAAGACATTAAATTCAAAATATATATTACAACTGATAAGTATGAAAATAAGCATAAGGCTATCATCATCATACAATCCAAAGCTAAAAGTTGAAATAACTATGAAATAAGAACTAAGAGTAAGAGAGAAATGATACCAACTATTCTATACCTTCAAAAATTAAAATTAAAAAAAGTGAAATAAGTAATATAAACATATGATTATGGTCATCATATATAAGATAGAAAACCATTAAAAATTTATCAAAAAACATTAAAGTAACTAGTTATTACTTTGTTTTATTCAACAAAGAAAATAATATTTAATACAAATTTAATTAATAAAAATCTAAATTTATAAATACAATTTAATAGATCTGTAAATAAAAAAACATTGAATTCAAAATATATATTACAATTAATGAGTTGAAAAATTTAACAACTAATAATTAGTTGGAGCCTTTAATTATTATGATATTAAGAAATTTCTATATTCATTAATTTATTGTATAATCTATAAGAAACAAATTCATTATATTAATTTATAATTTAAAATTTATATTTTTAAATATAAAAATAAAACAAAAAAATATTAATAAAATAATTTTGGGAACTCAAACTCGTGGAGAAACTATCAACTCCAATAACTTGGTCTCATACCAATATGTTGGTTAGGCAGGGGAACATAAACATGAAACAAACACTGTTCTGAAACATAAAAGCACACATCTACAAATTTAATACTTTGCGACATGAAATTTCAATCTATTCTCCATTGACACAAAAAAAAATATGTTTTACTTTATCTTCTACATCTAAGACTGAAATTAGACTTCATACATATAAACAACTTCTAAGCTAGTTAGGGAATTTTCCTTTATTAACTGCTTTACCTAACTCCATTAAAGGCTATCACATCTACTACCAAAATGTTATTCAAGCAACTTACTTCTAGCAAAGTTACTTATGTCAAGGGAGAAATTACTCATTCATACAAAACAACGGTCAGCAAAATTGGACATGCCACATGCATTGTTCCATGCATAATTAGCCATGTGTGCAAATATTAGCTTGAAGAAGGATGACAGAGATTTGGTACAATGGAGGGTTGAGATAAGGCTTGTACAATAATATGATTTTTTAGTAAAGAAACACTTTTTTTCACAGAAAAATTTAACTTACTATTAATATACGAAATAGTAAATAAAACCAGCTGTCAGTACAAACAAGAACTCACAATCCCTTTCATAAAGAGGACCAGGGGAATACCAATCAGAGTGACAGATGTGTTGTCAACTACAACAGAAAAGACCAACAAAAAGAACCATATGTCCACACGACATAACTAGAAACCTTCTGGTAGAAGAAACTGTTCCAAATGTCATCATAACATATGTGTCCATACCAAAATAAATAATAGGCCTCATATACAGTCATCCAAATACATCAAAATATGGATCCAACTAAGCTATAACTACCGAACAGCATCCATAAAAGTCTGATATAATGCAGCATATGTAGAGTGTATACAAAATCGTCCAACAAGAAGTTGGAACTAGTACCTAAGAAGGATCTGCACATAGAACTATCAGACATATAAGTATATCATCCGCATAAATCAGGATAGCAAAACCAAAAAAGTGCATAATATAAAGTTAAGAAACATCATGTCCAATGTAACTGATAAGAGCCATGAGTGAAAAGTATATCCTCCCGCCAATCCTGCCACATGATGACCCCAACCTGAGAGTTAAGAGCCCATCTAGAAAGCTCATCCGCCTCCATGTTTGCCTCCCTGAATACATGTTCAAAATGTATATGTTCAAAATCCTGGATAAGCACCCGAGCCGCATCCATCTAGTGTGAAAGAAGCAGTACATTGAGGGTTGTCTTGCCTCTAGCCCAATTGATGATAGATAATGAATCACCAAAAACAACAAGTGAGGAAATCTTTCTCAACCAAGCCCAGAATAGTAAGAGCCAGAGGGCACATAACTCACTCCTAGTATTGGTTCCATTACCCAGATTTAGCTAGATATGGATGGATACAAGGTTAGAAATGTGTATTGTAGCACCCACTCCACCCCCGCCATTCCGAGCCATAGCAGCCCCATCAAAGAAGCCACATGGATATATGAGCACAGGGGGGCCATATCGGTGTTGTAGCCTCGGACAATCACTACCACCTACAGCTCCATGAATAGTGATAAATTCTTTGTGCGCTGCAAGTGTTCTAAAGCAAATCCCATCCCTAAGAGGAATCCTTTTTTCAAAGATATACAGGTTTCGAGCCTTCCATACCTTCCATATCATAAAGTATGGAAGTTCAGTACAACCAGCAGAAACCCGGGATCATGCATCCAAACACTTATAAACATATGGACAAGAGTATAATTTTTTTTTGTTAAATGATATTTTCATGAATAAATGTCGTCATTTGGTATAGCTCTTATAACTATCACATCACATCTAGTTCAACCATGAATGTAGATAGGCAGTTTGGGAGTTTTAGTGTAACTTAGAAACTTGTTTGACTCTCAGTGATTAAGACCGACAATTGGAACTGACTTCTTTTGATGTGGTGAAACAATATTTGGGAATTTGCAAAATAAGCAAATTCCCAGAATGTTACCCAGTGGATATTTCATTGTCTGGTTATACGTTAGTCAAAATAAAATTCTATATTCTTGCAAGCTAACAATACAGAAAAATAAAAAAATGGTTTCTTAGGATCCGTGGTTTGTTGCGTCAATGAATACAGATCACTTGCCAGGAAGCTGATGAAACAATAAAATTGCATATGTTTAAAGCAATAAAGAATAATGACGAAACAATAAAATTGCATATGTTTAAGGCAATAAAGAAAAATGACGAGAAACATGAAAATAATTTATTAAAAGAAAGGGAAAATGTGAGAATAAAGCTAGATCAGTTCATTGAGGCAAGAATCTACCATTCTAAACCGACATCTTTTCTGCTGAAGAACAAGTAGCTGGTTTTTTATTTAAAAGTAAAAAATTGCATTATTTTTTAATATTTGTTTTTCTATTAAAATATAGATATTTTTCATTTTCATTTAGTTTAATTTTTTAATTTTCATAAATCAATAAAATGAAAACTCTAAAATTATCACTAAAGACATAAGTGATGTTTTTAAAATTCCATATGTTTTATAAGTTA
Organism: Larix kaempferi; assembly: GCA_027924585.1. NCBI lineage: Eukaryota > Viridiplantae > Streptophyta > Pinopsida > Pinales > Pinaceae > Larix > Larix kaempferi. Next base: position 12,829,162 of record BSBM01000173.1, on the reverse strand, counting down.
ACATTATCCTATTAGTACATTAGTGCTTTGACAGAGAAAAACATATCAGGAAAATATTAATTACAGCGTGAGAAATTACTACGAACGAGTTATCCCATTGAAATAGAGGATTAACAAAAATAAGCTATTCTGGTTCAGTTTTCCAGTATTATCTTCTCAATGAATTAACCTTTAAACCAGTGCTCTACTGTATTTTAGTGGATCAGAATCAAATCTATGGTTCAGGGTTGATTTCTGCCTTACTTAAGCAAACCCATGACAAATTCATATGAATAAGAAATTTTCTGTGACTTGTTGAACGTACAAATTTAATCAGCAATAGACCCGCGTTTCCTTTTAATTGAATAAAATTACAGGAAATGGTAGTAGTCCGACGAACCCTTTTCTTGCTCTCTGTCGAGCAAAACTTCATAAAAAATTATACAACCAAAAATTAATTTAGCCTGGGTCTAAAAATTATAAATGCCCAAGTCGAATACTGGATAAATGCTTTGACAGTATAGTTCCATGGCGCAAAGGCCAGGTTAAACTTAAGCAAGTTAAAAGGAGGTTACTTGCTCGCGCAAGGGTGTAGGAAGGGTCTGGCCTTCCCCGTAAAACTTCAAATGGAGGGTTTTCCACCTAGGAGTCTTCCTAGTTCAGGCATATCTCAACATTAGAGAATACTGCTTACCCGAAGATTAGTTTCCTCTGTTGTTGCGGAAGCTTGGTAACAACCTGAGCCATTTAAAGCAGGTCACTAAATAATTTAAAACTCAGTAAAGTTATACAGTAGCAAGATAAGGAAGACTTACCAATTATTTAAGGTAGACATCATAGTTAGCTCTCGACGCTGCGTCGAACCCTCTCGTCTTCCTTCGAGTCGATAGTCAGGCTGGAACCCTTCCCTTCTGAGCTACAATGGCTTTGGACAACTTCAACATCCAAAACATAACTGGAATTGTTTAGTCTCTACCACAGAACTCGCAGTGCTGGAAGGTTTATGGTAGTGGTTTCCAACCCTAAAAGAACTCTACCTGCGGCCGAATTCGAGAACATTACCACTGGGAGGCGAAGACAGTTTTGAACTGACATGGAGAAAACCCTTCGACCTGCTAACCAATAAAAGAAAAAAAAACAAAAACCAATAAAAAATAAGAATTATGTAATTTTTAAAATTTAAAATATATTTTTTTTGTGTTTCAGAATCCAATTTGAGAAGACATATTATATATTTAAATGAGTGACAGTGTTAATGTGGATATGGAATCTCAGAAGACATATTATATAAATATATAAACGAGAAATATAAATATTATAAAACACTTTTAAAAAAACCATAAATAAGTATATATTGTTATAAATATTAAAAATATTATTAAATCAAAATCTCAAATAACAAACCAATATTATTATAATTATGGTATCGAAATCTTAAATAATTTAATATTTTTTCAAGAAATCATAAAATATTATTACACACCCATGTTAACTAAAACACTCTCCTATTCGATTGTTTTATGCACATCACAAGTGATTGGGGTTAAACACACACTTTATTTACTTGGCGACTTTTTTTAAATCAGCCTAGATCCAAATTCTAGGCTCTATCAAGTGCTGAGAGGGATCAAATCTCCCGAGTTGCAAACCTCTCCTTGAATAACTCCTTGAGTGCAATACATGAGCCACTTAATCCTAAGCTCTAAAGTTTCTAGTTTAAGTCTCATATTTACTTTTTACTTTGTTTTATTCTTTTTTGTTTATGGCTGACATAATATTTAGTACTTTTTACTTTGTATTATTATTTTTTGTGTACTTTGTATTATTTTGTTACGGGACAAACACTCTAAAGTCTCATATTTACTTATTACTTTGTATTAAAAGTAAAAAGTAAAGTCTATAGTTTAAGTCTCATATTTACTTTTTACTTTGTATTATTCTTTTTTGTTTATGGTCGACATAATATTTACCACTTAATCATAAGCTCTAAAGTCTCTAGTTTAAGTCTCATATTTACTTTTTACTTTGTATTATTCTTTTTTGTTTATATTACTTTTTACTTTGTATTATTCTTTGTTTGTTTACTTTGTATTATTTTGTTACTCAACAAACACTCGACTAACAAGATCTCTCCCACACTGGGCTGTAGAGCGCCTTATATTTATATGTAGAAATTTTTTAGATTTTTATAGTTTAAATATATTCCCCTTTTCAATTGTTTTATGCACATCATAAGTGATTGGGATTAAATACATAGATTTTTCACTTGTCACTTTTAAACTATATAAATTATATTTATAGAGAAAAAAAATAGATTTTTATAGTTTAAATATGATATTTAATAATAAAAAATGAGAAAGATTGTTTTAATTGTGAATGATTAATAGTTTTTTTTTTAATTTTTAACTTTAAAAAAACATTTAGTATAATGTTTAGAGCTAATCTTTGGAATGGATTAGAAGAGTTAAAAGTCTCTTTTAAAAAGATTATTTCAAAGTTTAGGAACTCTTAGGGTTGGTCATAAGAAATTAATTGTAATATAGGAGTCACCCACGGTTGTCCCCTATCTCCTACCTTTTTTTGTATTTACATTGACAACAAAAGGTTGTTTGGAAGAGGCAGGTGATATTTTTCTTATGGCGAGGAGTCTCTATGATCTCAAGAAGCAACTAAAATTTCTCAGGGAATCTTTCTCTAGTATGGATGTCACGTCCCCTCCCATCCTACCAGCTAGGTGGAGAGGATCGTGATGGTAAAACCGGGCATCTAGCCCCCATATCCATTCATTAAACAAGCATTCAAATGAAAATGAAAATATATATATACAAGTATATGTTTATACAATGGAAACAAAACGGAAGCTAAGTAAATGCTGTTGATATCTATCATACATTCAAGACTCTGTAACAGCCAATTAAAGACATTTGCAGATTTATAAAAGATCATATGGAATTGCATAAACTCGTAAAAACACAGCAGAAGTAAATTCATTTACACCATCACCCTACATTCAGATATCCATCAATTAAATCTTTGCAAGAATATACAGGAGAATACTTATCTCAATAAGGCAGTCCCAAGCAACTGGCTATGCAACTGCAATGTTCCACCCAACCATAGGCCAGTGTGCTCCTCAATCTCTCAGCACCACTGCCACCCCCCGAGCTGGGCATGATCTCTACAAGGAACCAGGGAACAGCAGACTCACACATAGCCAAGCATACACCAAGATGAGCCAAGCCAATCTGCAATTGGGTTTATCAGGCTGCTAGGACATGGAAGGGAAGAATTGCTAAGCTAGTGAGCTCCAGCACAGAGCCAGGGATAACCTTGCAAGATCTATCTAGCTTGGCACCCACAATACCTACACACCCATCACAAGGAAGTATTCTTTTCACTGTTGTACAGTCCCTCAAGCCATACCTTCCCTATATAGTGCTCTCAGGGTATGCATAGAAGAGTAACCAAAGCCCTCTTGATCTTCTTGAGAGGTTGTCTCCCCCACTAGGTTTATCAAGCCACTTCTATCCACTACCACTCCAAAACTTCAATTCACAGGTTCAAACCAAAAACGAGGATGTACACAACAGCAGAACTCCATTATGGGGCAAGATAAAACGTTTTTACAGTGAGATGCATGAGATGGGTTTTCAGCTAACTCAGAAAAACGTGGGAACCCACAAAAACGAAATGGGAAGTTGGGAAACAACCCAGGAAAGCTAAATCTGTTTTTAGAAAAACGTCCTTGGGCATTCAGGGGCAAAAACGACCTCCATACAGTCCCCAAAATGTGGCTATTCTTCCCCAGGCTTCTATATATGCCAAAACGAACTTCCGGGCATGGGAAAATGCAGGATTTTGGATGAAAAACATGTAGGGAAAGGCCCCAGCTAGCTCCAACTGCATGAATGAGTGAAGACTCCCGTTCACAATGGCTTTGGGCACCATTTCGTGGGTGTTCCCTTGCCCAACAAGCAAAAACACGAATTTCTAAGTTGATGGCTTGCCCATGCACAAAATTGGCTGCCATACTTCTTCATTTCCAAGGCATTAACTGCCTTAACCAATTTCTTGGAAGAATTTAATGATTGGGTGCATGAGACAAAATGGGTAGTTGGTGGTTTATGGGTTTCCCCATTGACACATGGATTAACACCATTGGCTCAAGGGTTTGGATAATTTCCCTCCCTATTCCTTGTATAACCATGCCCCATCTCTTTGTTGCATTGCATAGCTAGTTGTGGGTATTTTTCATTAAAATTCGTATTTACATGATGTCTTATTTACATTGTGCCCATCTCGCACAAGAACCATAGGCATCTATTTTTAATTGCCGATACATAAAATGCCAAATCAATGGTGGGGCCTTGGCCTTGAGCTCCTCACCATGATTGAATTACCATATTTACATCATTTACAATTTAATACAAAGGGGGTCAAAATGGGGACGTGACAATGGATACAACTGTTAAAACACTGACAAAACAAAGGTTATGATAATCAAATTCATGTCACTTATTATAATTTCATGCATGAAAACAACAACTTGGATGAAGTGATTTCATATAAATATCTTGGAATCAATTTTCATCATAAAATTAAGTGGAACTATAAAGCACTGAGAAAATGATTAATGGAGGATGGAAAGCTTATTATGGAATTGAAAATAGTTGTAAATTAGCAAACCTATGGCTTTGGGATAGGAAGAAACTCCTCTTTGAGACTCTCATCACTCCTATTATCTTATATGGTTGTGAATTTTAGGGCTGCAACATCTCTAGAGAATCTTGGAGAATGATAGAGCAAATCCAAAAACGCTTTATAACATATAATCTCAAAATTAAAAGTAATACATTGTATCCTATCCTCCCCATAGAAGCGAGTCTTTCCCCGATAATTGAGAGCGTGTCTATGACCAAGCACGTAATGTATAAGAATAAGATAAACAGCATGGGAGACAAGAGGCTTCCTAAGATTGCTTCATACTTTAGTAAAAAACACATGCGACTTAAGCGAGGTTGGCATAAAGATGCCAAGTGAAGTCGAGGAAGAGGTCACTTTGCATAATAGCAATAATAGTTAAAGTATTATTACATTTAAATTTAAGGAAAAGATGTGGTGTGATAAAAAGTATAAGAATAAATCAAGATATTATAAGGAAGTGATCAACGCTAATAAACAACATTTTTAAAATAAGAACAAACTCTCATGAGCTACATAGTGAAACATGACATTGGACAATCCTAAAACCCCATGGGATGGGATGAAAGAATTAGTTATCTTTTTGACAAAAAGAGAGTTGAAGACCAAAAGCACTTTCTCATACAAATAAAATTATGAAGAAAACCAAGTGACTCTTTTCTTTCTCAAGGTCCCATAAAACAAAATTGATCTAAATGGATGTTAATAGCGGCAAATTTTAATTTTAGAGAAAAACATTATAATTAACTTTAGTTTTAGACAACAAAATTATAATAAAATTAATTTTAAAAATTAATCTAAAATAAATATTGATGGTGATGATGCTAATTGCACCTAGTGAAATGAGGTGCTCTACAGCCTAGATGTTGTAAGGTTTGTAACTTGTGTCCATGTAACGTTGTACACGAGTATGATAATTAAAAAAATTCATGTTGGCTCATAAAATAAAAAATTATGGAAAGTATTTAAAAAAAATCCATGTTGGCTCATAAAATAAAATATTATGAAAAATAATTAAAAAATCGATGTTGGTTTATAAAATAAAAACTTAAAACTGTCAATCAAGAGAGATCAAATTTCTTAAGTTTAAATTTTAAAAAAGAAATACACCTCAAGAAATTGGATCTTGGATCTCTCTCGTTTAAGATGGATCTATGCTGGTTAATGTTCAATGGGATCAACTTTGGTCTATTGAACTTTAATAAATTACTTTGTTTGTTGTAGCAAATTATTCCTATACTCAAAATGTTTAAAAAAAAGTGTATGGAGATCACCCTATTTTTTATAATTGACAAGATTAAAAAAATTAGTATTATAATCTGGTTATACACAATGCACTCTAACTATATGTATATATTATTTACTCACTCTAAATATATATATATTATTTACTATCTAAAATATATAACTTTTACTTCAAAATTAAATTAATTATCATTTTTTGCTCTTCATTTCGAAAATAAGAGGCGTGTCCTGGAAAGCCTTTTGCTTAAGAATCGCGAATGCGATCCATTCTATGTCTCAATGTGGCGTTAGAATGAGTTCCGGGGAAATTCCAACTCCTATTCAAGGTGGCTGCCGAGTCGCCGACCGGAACGAATCTAACGACCTGGAATTCAGATTCAAAGCTTACTAGAAGTTGGTAAAAGCCATATTTCGCACGTTCCCACCAACGACTATGTTCGAAAACCACATTTCCCGAGTTCCCACCATCTCGGGCCTTTTTTTTTACTCTTAACTCGGGACAGCCAAGAAGTCTCATCTCATGTCTCATCTCACGCCATAGTTTGGAGTTGCATTTTTTTTAAAAGTAGATAAAGCGGTTCCTTGATATTCAAATTGAATCAAAGGGAATAAAGTCCAGTACATAGATGATTTCTAACATTTAAATCATACAAGAGGACTCACAATGATTACAAAGCTAAAAAACTTAAAGGTGCCCCTCGGGATCCATTATAAAATAAACTAAAGGAGCATCAACCACAAAACTAAGAAAACACCTGAGATAAAAGAACATGTAGCTAGTGGCTTAAGGTGAGAAGATATGCATAGAGTTTGAATTCACCATCTCATGCCCAAATTACTCTTCAAAAAATAAGAGCCCTGAAGGAAGGCCTACTGCTCTTTTAGAGAGACTGTCAACAATATCATTATACTCTCGGAATACATGAGAGATATTGATATGTATGAAGGAGTTGAGTAGAGTGAAGATTCTATCACACCAATGATCAAGAGAGGGGATTTGAAGACTAGATCTTATGTTGGCACAGTTGACAACTACCCTCATGTCACCAAATATGTGCAATGTAGGGATACCAATACTATGAGCAAAGTATGCCAACCCTAGAGTGCAAATAGTTAATCTCTTGTATTAGAGCCAAAACCACCACTGAACTATAATTTGAAATTATGATCCTCATTAAGCATAAGATACATACCCGCACCTGTTGCATAGTTTGGAGTCACACCATCAAAAAAACCCGCAGGAAAGGAAGTGGCAGGAGGGGCTCCAATTTGTCTGGTCCTTTTTGAAGCCACCTCGGAAGAATAATATTTATACATACCTGAAACTCTAATGCCGTTATTTGTTACATTGGGGACCTTATATTCAAAAGTTAACTTGTTTATGGTTTTCCAACTTTCCCAACAAAGGAAAATCAGAAGCAATCTGTGAGGATAGTTGGCTTTGAATCCAATGCTCAAGATTGCCAGTAAGAGTGGAAGTTCCCCAATTCATTGAAATAGGTAACAAATCAGACAAATTTTGACGGAAAAACTTGTTTAAGGTGCAATACACAAACAAATGAATGATAGTTTCAACATCTGATTTGCAGACGTGACACATATTAGGCCCCGACTAGCCCCTTTTGGATAATTTTTCCCAAGTGAGAATAACATTTTCATAGCACAACCATATGAAACATTTGTGTTTTAGTGGGATTTTTCACTTCCAAATTTTATGATGCCACCAATTTTTCACTAAGGGTGAAAGGGTTTGAGCAATATATGTGTAAGCGTCATTTGCAGTAACTTGGCCACTAGATTTGTTAAAGTCCCAGACCACCGTATCTTCTTCCTCCTTGAGGTGAATACCAACTCTATTCAATGTCCCAATATACTGAGACCATTCCATAGCTTAGTGACTGTCAAGACCGAGATATACACAATAAGCCAATATGAACTGTCTAGCCTCAACCAATTTGGCCTTTTAATATGCTTTAAGGAGGTAAATCTCAGGTCGAGTAAATAATCAATGATATAAGGTGACAGCCTAAAAAATTATTTGCCACCTATATATATATATATATATATCTATACCAACACAAAAAATTTGTCATTGCCAATTTTCCAAGATAAAGCACTACTAATCGAAGGGAACGATCTCACCAAACAGTTCCAGACGATGGAAACACCATGAAAAGATTTTTCGTTACACCTGAGCCAGGAGATCAGGGTAGTTTTATACAAGTATTTGGCATGAATGGATTCCCTCCAAATACTAGTACTAAAGATTGCACACCACATGCTTTTCATCCTAAGAGCAGTGTTGAACCAATAGATGGTCTTAATGTCCCAACCACATAGGACCTAAGGCTTTGATAATATTTCCCAGTTAACCAGATGGATTTTGTTACCCAAATTAGAACCTACCCAGTGAAATTTAAATATTCTTTTCCTACTAGCATTCAATATGGGCATTCGATTTTTTGCCAATGAAAACCAATAGAATGGTATCCAAACCAGTACATATCTAAATATGGTCAATCCACCTCCCAGAGAGAGGAGTCTAAAGGATCAATGACCAAATCTTTTCTCAATTTTCTTAACAAGCCACTGCAAATCACAAACTCTGTAATTGAGGGGTTTCAAATAAAATCCCAGGTATTTGAATCCAATATCCATATCCTCCATCTTTTAAGGGAAAATTATGCAAATATGTTCCATAACAGCATTACTAACACCATTCCAGAGAAAGGTTGATTTAGTAGCACTCACCTCCATGCGTGTACCGGCACAAAAGAGTTTAATAATATCTACAAAAATGGACCATTCCTCAACTGTATCAATACCAAAAAAGATCACATCATCTATGAACAAGAGATGAGTGATGAACATAGTAGATGAGAATTTGATACAATGAATTTTACCTTCCCTTTTGGCTGAGTTAATTGCTCTGCTCAGTCCTTCAATAATTAACAGAAAAAGAAGAGGTGACAGTGGAAAACCCTGTCAAAGACCTCTGGAACAATTGAAGAAACTAGTTGGAGTACCTTTGATAAGAACTACAAAACATGCTGAAGAAATACAATGCATAATCCAATTAGTAACATCTCGAGGGATACCAATCTACAGAAGACGGAGCCTTAAAAAGCCCCAAATCACTTTGTCTTATGCTTTAATGAGGTCCATCTTGAATATTAGAGAATCTAAACCTTTGAATTTGATAGAGTGAATGAATTCCTAAGTGACTCCCACAACATCCATAATCTGCCTATTACCAAGGAACCCAAATTGTTCCTTAGAGATTACCTCAACCAATTTAGTCTTGAGTCTATTAGATTTTTTTTATTTATTTTGTAAAGAAGATTGCAAAGTGAAATAGGAAGGTAGTCAAAGAAGGTCTTTGGTATGTTACTTTTAGGAATAAGTGTGATGAAAGTGGCATTAAGAACCTTAGAAACATATCCCTATGTACTAGACTTCTCCACAACCTGAAGAAGCTCATTTCCAAGGAGATCAAAGAAAGTAGTGAAAAATTCCATCGACCATCCATCGGGCCCTAGACTTTTGTCCTTGGAAAATGCTTTCAATACCTTTTCAATTTCATCCAAAGTGACATCTCTACCAATGAGATGCCCCTCAACCTATGTAAAGAAGGAAGGAGACTTACTGATAATGTTAAGCTGAGTTGAGATTGGGGACCCCCTAGGGTATTTAAAGAGGTTTGAAAAATGTTCAACAAACAACTTTTCCATGCTTTGTTGGGGATGAACCCAGTTTCCATTGCCATCCTGTAGAACCCAAATAACGTTCAAATTCCTCCTATATCTAGCATAGCTGTGGAAACTTTTTGTGTTATTATCACCTTGAGAAATCCAAATTTAATGAATTTTGAGATGCCGAGCCATTTCTTCTTCCTTAAGAAGGGATTCTTTCCTATTCTCCAACTCAGCTACTAAAAATTTATGTTCCCTGGATAGGATACTAGAAAGGTTCGAGTCAAATACCCTAGAGATAAGAGTTTCAATGTCCACCAACTCTTGAACAAACTGATGCTTCTTATATTTTTCCCATTCAACAACTTTGTGTTTTAAAAATTTTAACTTTCCCACTAGTCTTTTCATTACATCGGGTTCATCCTTCTCACCTAAACAATGCCAAGTAGATCTAACCAAAGGGCATGACTCCTCATATTGTAACCACATATGGTTAAACTTGAATGGAAATTTATGCTTGATCTTATTGCCTTCAAGATGGAGGAAAATAGGGTTATGATCTGAGATAGAAGATTTAATGACCCAAGCATGATATCAATCCAAAGAATTTGTTATGGAATATAAAAAATAAACCTATCCAAATGCTTGTTGATCCCGACTTCACCATAGCGATCATTTCTCAAATTCGGGGTAATTATAACAGGCACCACATCCATCAACTAATGTCTTTGGAATAGTTGAAGGAAATAGTCTGCAATAGGGTCCATTCCCAAGCTGTCACCCCATATTTCAGCAGTCGAGAGTGTGGAATTAAGATCACTTGCAATGACAAGATTGGGGATACTTAGAATCCCACTATTCTCAACATTGTTCCAAAATATTTCCTGGCCTTTGTAGGGCCCGTAGTAGTTAAGGATAGAGAATTAGTGTTCGAAACCCTTTAGTTTCCCTTCTAAGAGAACAGAAGGGTAGCATAAATGGGGTTCCAACTAGCTAGGATACCACTAGAAGGATGTAGACGTTAGTGGCACATATTTCCCATCCCGAAAGGGCTTAGAGAAGGTCTCAATGGAATAAGTACTCGAGCACATGGTTTCTTGAAGTAAAATGACATAAAGTTTGAAAAAATCAAAAAATATCTCGAGGGCCCTAACTTTGTAGGGGGGGTCAAACCCCTCATGTTGAAAGATAGAATTACCATTAATCCCCATCAGCATTGGGAGTTGGTTCTCTAACTTCCCGGGGGAGGACTGAGTAACAGGGGAGGGTTTATATGCTAAATTCTCTTGCAGCCTCTTACAAAGGAGAACATAATCCCCCACTGCTGATATCTCCTTTGAAGTAGAGGAGGTGAAGCAAACATTTTTCCCTTTTTTTGTTGTTACGCATTGGCACATTTTGATGACAAATAGAGGCAATAAGAGAGACATAAGATTTGTTTGAGATTTTATTGGAAAAAAATTGTAAGGGGTCTTGAGCGACACATATTTATAGGATGGGGAAGACGAGGGTAATAAAATAGACTCGGGGGAGGACCTATTATGTTGTTCACCCACAAAAGGTCTCCCATGGATTTGAAGAGGGGGGTAATTCCTCACAGTGAGCTAGAATGCCCTCACTGCCTCTAGAAACATTTTCCACATTGGGATTAATTGAAGGGGAGCTTATTTGGAAGTCCCCCCCAGCCCAATCATTCATCATGATTGGACAACTTTCTACGATAGTTAGGGGAATATTCACTTAGAGAAAACCCCACAAGCATCCCATCATTACTTGTCTTAGAATTTTTAAGGATAGAGTCTTTTTCAACGGTGTTAATGAAAAACAACTTAGCTTTGGAAAGACCTTCGTAGAGAGAAGGAGATATACTAGGGGACTTACCTTCGTCCAATTCCACAACAAAAGGACATAGAGGAACATTGGATGATGACGATGACGAATCCCCCTTTAGGAAATCAGGATCCTCCCCTAAATCAGAAGAGAAGTAGCCATATAATAGCTTCAGGAATTTGTTCTTCAAATGTCTCGTCGCTCGATAGAAATGGCATCAAAATGGAATCTTGAGATAATCCAACCTCTGAACAAAAATATGTTCCCCCCACACGATATCAATTTCTATAAATAAACCTTAAGAAACATCCAACTCAACCATGATCATTTCCATATGTTTGTCAATCAGATGAATCATATTATCATCAATCACCAAAAATATTCCCAACATATTCACCAGTCCCACAAATTGTTTTTGGACTAGAGTTGGAAAGGAAAACCTCGTAGAAGAACCCACAAATGTTGTTTAGTAATCTTTCTATGCATCGGGTTGAAAGTTGAATGCCATATGTTTAGAACTAGTGAGATAAAACCGCTAACACAAAGCCACCCCAAAATCTTATGTGCATCCTCCTTTTCCATAGATAAGAAAACAAGCCAACCATTTGACAAAATTCTAATATTGGGCGTATAGTTGATCAATGGATTCCAATTTTCAGTTTCCCAAGCCATAAATTCATCCTTGTTCATTTTTATATATTCAAACCTCCCTATCAAATCCCTAAGCAAGAGATACTCAACCCTATCCATATTCACATTGCACCCCATCACATACTGATTTTTTAACTCTCGCGCCTTGTCAACTTTGTGCCTGCATCGGTACTTAGCTTTATCCCCAGATATATTCTGCTTCAGATTATGCCCACAAGGGAGTGGAATAGAGGATTCGTTGACATCCTTCACCTCATCATATGGCTTGGCCATATCTTACCAACCCCAGAAATGTCTAGGAGACTAGAAGGAGGATCAGTGTGAGAAATAATCCAAGACAACGCATCATTTTGTAGAGGAAAATACTTGTTGGATAAGGGCGAAAGGAACTCAAGACTAGGGTTTTGTGATCAACCGGAAACACCAACGCTTGTCGTATTATCCCTTACACTCTGAGTCATGATCATGGCACATCATCTAGGACAAGGCCAAAAAGGAAATTGAATAAGTGACTTATTCCATGGGAAAGGATAGATGAAAAATGTACAAATAAAACCCAAGGCAAGAGTTACCAGGACAGGGAACATGTGATCTTGTACGAAGAACTGTTCCAAAAACCCTAACCGTAACAGCTTACAAACCAAACCAAATCAATAGTACATAATGAAACTTAGTGCAAAGGTTCCCACTTTTTTAACGTGGTTGGTACTAAGTTCCCTCTAGTGAGGGAACAAACTCCATGCCGATCTATGATCTTTAACAGTAAGCTAATACCACATGTCCCAAAGCCTAGCGAGGGTTTGCAGAGTCCCAAGAAGCCATCTCCATATACCAATTCTTTATCAGACATCAATGGCAAATTTCATTTTTCCCATTTGGAGTTGCATTTGTGTCAAAGAGCAGTGAAACTTCAACAAAGAAAAAAAACAATGAATTAAATGTACAAAATTTGGAGTTGCATTTGTGTCAAAGAGCAGTGAAACTTCAACAAAGAAAAGAAAACAATGAATTAAATGTACAAAATGTTGTTAGTAACATAAGTCACAAAAATCATACCCTTTATGTTATAACTAAGAAGTTACAAAAATCATACCCTTTATGTTATATCTATGAAAATGTTAGTCATAAAGTAAATTTATGTACAAAATATTGAATAAATTAAAAAAAAATATTAGAACATACAATAATATTTTTAATGACAATTATTGCACCAAGTGAAATGAGGTACTCTACAGCCCAATATGGGAGAGATCCTCTAACGTGATATAACGTTATAATGTTAGTAACAAAATAATTAAAAAAATTCATGTCGGCTCATAAAATAAAAAATTATGGAAAATATTTTTAAAAAAAATCCATGTTGGTTCATAAAATAAAATATTATGAAAATTAATTAAAAAATAGATGTTTGTTTATAAAATAAAAACTTAAAACTTAAACCTGGATCTATCAATCAAGAAAGATCAAATTTCTTGAGTTTAAATTAAAAAAAAGAAATACACTTCAAGAAATTGGATCCCTCTCGGTGCTTGATAGATACAAGTTTAAGATGGATCTATGTTAGTTTAGAAAAAAGGGAGAAACAAATTTAGGAATATATTATTGCTAGTGTTATTGTTGATAAAGAAAAAAAAAGAGATTAAATACAAAGTATGACTTTAAAAAATGAATGGTTTTCGTCCTATGTGGAAATGGTAATGAAATAGTTGTTTGTGGAGATGGAAAGCAACTACCAATCTAAGGATATGGAGATGCAATTAAAAAATGGTAAAGTGCAAAGTATTATAAATGCATTATATGGTCTAATACACAATACAATTTGATTTTGCTTAGTGGGATGTGTGATGAAATTTTTTTAGACAAATTTAATCATCATATAAGAATTATGATAATAATAATAATAAAATCATTTTCATTTGATGGAAGAATAATGGGATATATAAACTTTATGCAAAGATGGTGGAAACCAAACACTAAGAAATGGCAAGATGGTGGCAACCAAACACCAAGAAATGGTAGCATTACTTATCCTAAGTGATAAACATTGACATGAATTGCATCATCATGAGTGATATGCATAATATATGGGTGGTTCAATGTAAGGAATATATGGGTGGTTCAAGGTAATTCCTTACATTCATTGATGATTTAACCAGAAAGGTTTGGATTTATTGTATTGTAAGGAACATGGAATTGAAAGGAAACTTAATGCATCTTAATTCCCATAGTAAAACACGATTTCTTGAAGGAAGAACCAACATATTATGGAAATGTAATATTAATTTTGGGTTGAGGATGTCATCACAAAAGTGTATTTGATGAATAAAATTCCAACTAGTTTAGTTAGAAGAATCCCTCGAGAAGAAGCATGGATTGGTCATAAACCAAAGGTAACTCATTTGTGTGTTTTCCAAAGCATTGCACATGTTCATGTTCCTAAAAATAGTAAAAATAGAAAGCACAAGTTGGAAAGAGAAACATAAAATTGTATTTTTGTGTGTTACAGTGAAGAATCATAAGCCCATTTAGGCTCTTTGATCATCTCAATAAGAAGTTGAGTGTGAGTAGAGATGTTGTTTTATTGAATCTTCTAATTCCAATTAGTCTCATGATGTCATTAACATGACTGAAGTTAAGGATTTATTTTATGGTGATGAATTTGTTGTCAGTCAATTATGCATTTATGAACCATGTAGTAAAAGAGCATAAATATTTTCTTGAATCAAATGAAAAGAAAGAATGTAAATATGCCATGAAAAAGAGAGCATGATTCCTTAATGCACAACGACATATGGGTACTTTTCAAATTACCACAAGACAAGCAAGAAATAGGTTGAAATGGGTTTAGAAAACCAAATATAAAGTTCATGGATGTGTAGAGAAGTAAAAAGACAACTTGGTGGTAAAATTTTATGCCTAACAGAAAGTAATTGATTATGAGGAGACAAGTTGTTATTTCAACTATGAAATTCCACAGGGATAGATCATTGAGCTAGAACAAACCTCACAATTTCACACTGTTATTACTGAGAAGAATTAGATGAAGACATGGATCAATTCACTCATAAAACTAAAACACACATGAAAAATTGTTGTTGATACATCAATAAGCTGTAAGCTGGAAATCAAAAAGTGTTACAAGAGAATGAATTCTATACTTTGGGAGGATTCAAATTCACCACAAGTATAGGCTTAGTTTGCATTGGAACCATCTCCTGATAAGGTTCAATGGCCACCGATGATGAATAATCAGTTAACTTAGGTATAACTGAGCATAACTAAATCACGTGGGCACCAAAATAGGGGAGGAGAATCCAAGGGGGCGAAATACTGACTTGCAGTGGTCAAAATAGGTGCTCCTACACTCAGTAGCAGTGAAACTAGGTGTAACAGTTAGTTAACTACATGCCATAAATCAAGGGGAATATGTGCCATAAATAATGGAACTAATTGTGCTAACTCCTAAAATAATGCATGAGGGATCATTTGTACTTTAGTGATGTAACCAAGGCGCTCTGAGTAGACAGGAGGGTTAATGATGGCCAAAAATAAGCTCCGGTGGGGCCAAAGTAAAGACTAAGTGCTAGGAGACTCAACTGCTAATGCATGGAATGCATGGATGCATGCAAAATGCATGCAAGACCAAAATGAGATGGTGAGAATATTCCAACACTCCCCCTTAAGGCGGACTATGAGGAAAAATAAATGAAAATTAGGGCCCTGGTTACTGAGACCAAAGGTCACCCAGTACAATCAATCTAGAAAAAGTGAGGAAAGAAGGGAAACCCAGTGGGAAAAAACCCCACCCTCAAGATAGACTGAAACACACCAAAAATTGTTGCTCAAGACTCAAGTAGGTGTGATGCTTGATTCAATGTTCGGATTTATCTTCCTCTTGGGAAGAAGTGGATCATGATCCAAAAACATGTGCTTGAATTCTGCTTCAGTGGATGCAAGCGAATATGGAGGCTTTCTGAACTTGCTCTTCATACCAAACATGGTGAGAACAAATCCAAAAATATGAAGATCATCCTAGAACCTGTAATTCAAACCAACTGAGGTAGTATCAGCTCCAATTAGATCTAATTTCTCTTGAAACTTGAACTTATGATCAGTGGAAGTTAAATCAGATCCAAGAATTGATAGATGGTTTCTTGTGATCTCCTTTGAACCAACAGGGGTTAGATCAAAACCAAAATCACCAAAATGTGCCCGAGACTTGAACCCAAGTGAATGGTAGTGTCCTCCATCTTCAGTGAAACTTTGAGAACATGTGCCAATGGTCGAATATAAGTACATAGGAGGCATGTGATCAAGGAGGGCGAATGCATCACATCCAAACTTTTATTTAACCTCCAAAACATTCAATAGATCATCATTTTTCACATCAGCAAACTCATGTGAAAGAGAGGATTTAAGAACCTCTTTAGATTCTAGAGCATGAATTGGATTATCTTTCTCAAAATTCGAAATAGAAGATATTGAGAACATGAGTGGGGAATGGATAATATCTACAAAATGATCATCTTCATTAGTTGTATCACTTTCATCTACATCAGCTACATGGGAAGGGGACAATTCAAAACTGTCTTCAACTTCTAGAGCAACAAAGGAAGGAAAGTCTTTAACAGAAACTCGAGCAATTGGATTTGCAAGTTCTTCTTCATCTTGAACAACTTCATCATGAGATATGCTTGAGGCTGAGACATAATTAGAGAGAACACTTATGGATTTATCACTAGGATTGTTCTCCAAATAATTTTCACCATTATCTTCATTCTTCTTTCCAAATGCTTTGTCCAGTTGGGCCCATAGATCACTTGGATATTCAGTAGTTTCCATGAGGTAGCGCATACTAGGAGACATAGCAATACACATTGCTCCAAAGGCTCTGTCACATTCATTTATCCAATCATTCTCTTCTTAATAGGAAGAAAAATATCTCATAACACCAATACACATATAAAAAAGACCTTGTCTCTTCAAATATGATATCATTTTTGGTTTCCACTTATCATAGTTGAATGGAGAGAGTTTAGGAATTGCTTTCAGATTCATGGAAGATGTTGTAGAATACTTTCAAAAACAATGGAAAAATATCTGTAGGATTGTTACTTAATCTATTGAACATTGCTTTAGGATAGTAGGAACTTCTATCTGGATCCTTCACACCTGGATAGACCTCAAAGGATTTCTCCAATGAATTCAATGCAATGGCACCAATATTTGCTATGGAAATCCAGAGGCTTTTGGTGCTCTATTGAAAGCATATGTTCAATCTATTGCTGGAACTGCTGCTACTGTTGCACTCAAAACCTATCACGATCTCTGATACCATGTGAAATTCCACAGGGATAGATCACTGAGCTAGAACAAACCTCATAATTTCACACTGTTATTACTGAGAAGAATTATAAAAAGGCATGGATCAATTCACTCATAAAACTGAAACACATGAAAAATTGTCGTTGATACATTAATTAGTTGTAAGCTGGAAATCAAAAAGTTTTACAATAGAATGAATTCGATACTCTGGGAGGATTCGAATTCACCTCAAGTATAGGATTAGTTTGCATTGGAACCATCTCTCGATAAGGTTCAGTGGACATCGATGATAAATAATCAGTTAACTGATGTAGAACTAAGCATAACTAAATCATGTGGGCACCAAAATAGGGGAGGAGACTCCAAGGGGGCGAAATATTGACTTGTAGTGGTAAAAATAGGTGCTCCTACACTTAGTAGCAGTGAAACTAGTTGTAACAGTTAGTTAACTAGGAAATCAAGGGGACAAGGTGCCCTAAATCATGGAACTGACTATGCTTACTCCTAAAATAATGCATGAGGGCGAATTTGGACTTCAGTGATGTAACCAAGGCACTCTAAGTGGATAGGATGGATAATGATGGCCAAAAACAAGCTCCAGGGGGGCAAAGTAAGTACTAGGTGTTAGGAGACTCAAGTGCCAATGCATGGAATGCATGGATGCATGCAAGACCAAAATGAGATGGTGAGAATATTCCAACATAAACAAGCCTAACTACTAGTAGGTTATTCATTTTCTCTTTTTCTCAATTGGATGTAAAAAACACCGTTTTGAATGGAGATCCACCAAAGGAGGTATATATGAAACACCTCAAATAGAAGCATGAAAAAGGTGAGATAATAATTTGTGTTGTGTATGTTGATGATTTGGTAATTGATGGAAGATTTGATAATCTCATTGGTGAAATTAAAAAGAAATTTTATAGTGTATTTGAAATGGAAAATTTTGGCCTACTTCACTAGTGTCTTGACATGAAATTTTTCATCAAGAGGACATTGATTTAATTTCACAAACCAAGTATGTGTGGGAACTATTGGATCTAATGTCATATGATTGATTGTAATCATGATTCTACACTTCTTAAAGTTGGCTTGAAATTCTCAATTGAACATAGTTAAGTTATGGATGAGACTATTTTTCAACAATTGGTTGGTAGCTTATATATCTAATTATGAATACCAAACCTGACTTATATTTTGTAGTTGACCTAGTAGCGCACTTCACGGCTGCATATCTAAGAATAATGATTGGAATGATGCAAAAAGAGTCCAAAGTCATGTGAAGGCGAATTTAGTGTTTGATCTTCAATTTAAGAAAAGTGAGAAATTTCAATTTGGCTTCACTAATTTCAGATAGTATGAAAAAATTTGGTGTTGCATTGTTTTCTATATAAGAATAATAGAAAAGAGTTGAAGCAACTATAGAAGCAATATAGTTGAGGTCACTCGTGATTTGGAAATTGAGAATGAAATGACCATGCCATTGTTTTATGATGAAAAGAGAATTGTATTTATCATGCTCATACCAATACATTCTAGGTGCATCACCATTATGTTCAAAAATTAGTTCAAATGATGCAATAAAATTAATTATTATTTTACCTTAGAACAAGTTGTAGTAGTCTCATTATAGAGTTATCCAAAAACAAGCTAAGTTAAGATCATTTATGTTGATAAGCCACAAAATGACCATTAAATATTGTTGGGAGAAATTATCTCACCAAACCCCAAAACAGTCAGATCAAGTTAAGTCGGCACATTTATTAGTTATGCAGTTGCAAGGCTCGAGATATGTGTACAGTCAGTCAAATCAATATCAATTCATTCAGTGAGGTGGTGAGGTGGTCCATAATCGGTGAGGCAATGAGGTGGTTCATACTTGGTGAGGAAGTGAGGTGTTCCATACTTGCATTGATGTTTTGCAGGTTGAAGTTATGGCACTGCATTAGTCATGTCTGAATTCTAATTTTGCATCCAACGAGTTGAATGCAATTGCATGAAGTCTCCCAAGAGAGGCCGCAAAGAAAAGATGAAAAATTGTCTAAGTGTCGAGGAGTTCAGAAGTTCTAATGAATTTAGTCCAACATCGAATCAGGAGTCTACACGTAGCAACAACCAAGATTCATCGACATTGTGTATCAAAGGTGTCAATAGACGTGTTCAAGAGGAGCCTTGATGAATCTGGTTCGACATCCATTCGGATGTTGACACATGGAAGTAGAAGTCTGATAGTGTATCGAAACCAATATATCAACAAATGTTTTTGTGTGCATTAGAGTGAAGTTCGATGATGTAAGTTTGACAAGGAATGTGTTGGCATATCAGAGTTTGACTATCGTAGTTACATAGAGGTGTCGGTTAGGTGAGGATCGATGGAGGAAACCCGACTAATCATTAAGGAGATATCTCGGAGCTGCATTGAAGCATGACAAATTTGAAGGTTGATGGAGAGTTCTGATGGGACACGTGTCAGAACATCGGAGTTGTGTATCCATGTGCAAATTTGGTGATCATTTTATAAAGGGTTTAAAGGTAAGGCATGCAAACCAGTCACATAGTGACATGTGGCATGATTTCAAGAGTTTGTGAAGCCTGATGGTTTAATTAGTTGCTAGTATTTTTGTTGATGCTTTGATCATCATGTTTGTAAAAGATTCTACCCCGAATGAATATTCTAGTCATCATAAAAATCACCACGTGTATATAAATATGTAATTTTTTTAGTTAATAAAGAGCGAGTTGAATTGGTATGGTTATGTTGTACGCTCTTGTTTGTTTGTTCCGTGGAAGAGTGGAATTGGTATCGAAGAACAATTAATGGTGTCGATCTAGTCTCCACTAGTCATATTTGGAGATGAATCCAGCTTGTAGAGCTAAAGATAGAGCACTATTGTTGGTGTTGATCTTTGCTCCACCATGTACAGTTTGGGTTTATATGATTAGTTAGGTTGAAGGGAGAGTTGTGTTCTCCGTTGGAATATTTGTATGAACTGAATGTTCTGAGAGTGGAACAAGTTTCCTCCATGTCATAGGTTTGTGGGTTGTAATCCCTAGTTAGCATTGAGTTGGTTGTGTCTTAAGAGATTAAGTGATATTGGTTATCCTCTAGTTTTGTGTATAGATGTCGAGAGGTTAAAATAGCCCTGTGCAAGTTGTGTGAAGATCACTCAAGTGGTGAGTAAGGAATATTTGTACATCTGTGATGTTAGTTTTTCAGAATTTACTTCAATTTGATCTAGGATCTTAACTGAGAGAACAACATGTACAGCATATCAATCATGGACACAATAATGCAAGCACACAAGAGACACAGAGTTTCACTGGGGAAAACCAAGAAGGTGAAAAACCACGCAACTTCCTCAGAGATAGATAGAGCAATGATACAAACCAAGTACAAGAGATAGTCTTCTGCTAGCAGCAACTTCTCATCCTCCACAAGTGCGCCACTCTCCAATGAGTGTGTGAGTGAGAACGTGAATGATCAAATAGAGTGCCTCCCACACTCTATTTATACTTGAATTGACTTGCCTAATAACCTTTACTAGGTCAGCCTCAACTTAACCACATAAAACAATGTTGACAGGGCCGACCCCAACTAGGGTGGTCTAATAACCCTTTTACCCACATGACTTATACAGGGCCGACCCCATCAAGGTGGTCTTATAACCCATCAAGTATAAGTTACAACACTTACAATATAATGACGACACTTCCATATAGAGGAATAATAACATCTCTATAGGAATACAAACACTTCCGTATAGAGGAATAATAACATCTCTATAGGAATACAATATTCATAGGTGAAATACATTCCGAAGTTACAATTACATCAACACTCCCTCTTAACCAGGAAGCTATTTCTCGATACAGGTCTTCTAGCACAAGTCTTCTTCTCTGGATCATTATTACTGGATCATCGACATCGAATCATTGTCATCATCACTGTTGCTTCTATCTCCATCAATATCCTATCTACTCGTCATAGGAAGTTCTACATAGCCAGTCCTTTTTCATACTGGATGTAGGCCCACCACTTGTAGGTCTTTATCATCATTGGCCATATTGTGGAATCCTCAGGACTGATTACGTGTGTCAAGAAAACCTCGAAAGAGCATCCCAAGCATTTTACGAGAACATAGCTCAACCTATCGGATCTCCCAAGATCTTTTACATGTGACTGTCACAAAACCTTAAAAGAGTGTCTTTCCCAACAAGATCTCTAAAGAGAATCTGAGGCCTTTTATGTGTCTAGCAAAACCTATCCAGATCTCCAGGACTTATTACATGTGACCCCTACCACAAAACCTTAAAAGAGTGTCTTGCTAAGCAAGGTCTCTAAAGAGCATCTGAGGCCTTTTTCATCCTGTCCAGATCTCTAGGACTTATTACATGTGATCCCCACAAAACCTTAAAAGAGTGTCTTGCCAAGCAAGATCTCTAAAGAGCATCTGAGGCCTTTTTTAGCCTGTCTAGATCTCTAGGACTTACTACATGTGGTCTAGCAAAACCTTAAAAGAGTGTCTTTCCAAGCAATATCTCTAAAGAACATCTGAGGCCTTTTTCATCCTATCTAAATCTCCAGGACTTATTATATGCTACCCTTGCACAACCTGTCCATGGCACAGATTATCAACTTGATACTCACCATACATCATCCTGATCTTCATCACTGCATCGTCTTGATGCATGTCATCTGGAGCATCGTCCTGATACTCATCACATATGATCATCCTGATCATCGTCACTACATCATCCTGATGCATGTCATCTGGAGCAACATCCTGAAGCTCGTCATCCATGATCATCCTGATCATACAATGCATCCACCTGATGCATACCAAGTATCTACTTGATACATATCATCATACATGATCCACCTGATCATATAATGTATCCACCTGATATATACCAACATACATGATCTACCTGATCATACAATGTATCCACCTAATACATATACAGATACATGGTCCAAGCATCCAACATGATGCATATACATACACATGATCCAAGTGATCATAACAAGCATTCAACATGAGGCATATACATATTAGTAACTGGAGCATCGTCATGATGCTTATCATCCAGTGCTTACATCCACAGCCATGGGAAGGATCCTCCTCTCACCATGCTTGGAATGGCTTCCAACAAATGTGTCCATCACTTCTTCCTCGAAGTGTCGTCAATCTGAAGAACACCAAGCCTCTCCCTGAAGTACTCAAACTTCACTCTTGCTAGTGGTTTCGTTAATACATCTACAACCTGCTCATCCGTTGCAACATAAAGGAGCTTTACTACTCCTCTCTGCACCATATCTCTGATATAGTGATATTTGATCTCAATATGTTTCGACCTATCGTGGAACATCGGGTTCTCAGACAACTTCACACAACTCTGGTTGTCACAAAAGATACCAGTAGCCTCCAGCGGGACATCAAATAACTCAGAAAGTAGCTTCCGGAGTCATACTGCCTCACAACTAGCCGAACAAGTTGCAACATACTCTGCTTCGACTGTACTCAGTGCTACGTAGGACTGCTTCCTGCTAAACCAAGAGATCACACCTGATCTCATACTGAAGCAGCACCCATATGTGCTCTTCCTATCTGTAGCACTCCTGCCCAATCTGAATCAACATAACCCTGCAGGTTAAACTTTTGATTCGCATCATACTTGAGCCCATAGTCAACTATACCCTTCAGGTACCTCAGAATATGCTTTTCAACAACCAGGTGAACACCTCTGGGATCCGTCAGGAACTGGCTCAATGTGTTCACTGCAAAGTAAATATCTGGTCTCGTATTCGTCAGGTACATCAAGGACCCAATCATCTAATGATACAATATAACATCAACCGGATTAGATGAAGCATCACACAGAAGCTTTAGTTTCGATGCCATAGGTGTGGCCATGGCCTAGCAGTCCATCATCTCGAACCTCTTCAGGATATCTATTGCATACTTCCCTTGTCCAAGGAAGATTCCATCTGCACTCTGCCACACCTCCATGCCTAGAAAATAGTGCATCATCCCCAAGTCCTTCATCTTGAACTCGGCAGCAATCTTCCTCTTGGTGTCGGATATCAATCCATCCTCACCTGTTGCAAACAGGTCATCCACATACAAAAGTAGTATCACAGGATTGCCTTCCTCAACCTTGTAGTAAAGGTTGGAATCCACTTTACTCTTGGTAAATCCCAAACTGGATAAAAAGTTGTCTATCCTACCATACCAAGTCCTAGGAGTTTGCTTCATGCCATACAAGGCTTTCTTCAACTTGCACACATATGGCACTCTGTCATTGTTGAGCCTAGAATTGGCCCCTTTTAATTATCCTCGATCACCTTTTCTTCCCCTATCCTACACCATTTAGCATGCTAATCAGACCTGTTGTCCTCACTTTATTCCCCCAAGCCGCCAAGGTATGACTGATCATTGCTTTATCTTATTAATGCTTATGATTGTGATAATTAAGGTTGTGTATCTCTCAATTGTGCTAACATGTTATTATTTATGAAGCTAGTTTGAGATAAGTAGACTGCAGGAAGGTGGGGCTGAACAAGTCTTGAAAGGAGGGATGTTTGCTACTTAAAAGGATCCTCGGGTTCCAATCATCAATTATGGCACGTGGTTCTAATGCAACATCCTAGACAGAGCTGTGACAGGGCAGCTATAACAGAATGCGCTATAAGTGGAGATCTTTAGTTATTGTTGCTCGAGTATAATTGTGATCTGGAAAGATCGCCACTCCTGGGCCAATCAATAGCTTTCTCGCATTTTTCTATGTCTTTATTATGCCACGTTTGTAACAGCTAGTATTATTTAGGGTGCCTAAAGATCAGAGATCTTCATGGCTACCCGTTAATAGGATCAGATGTTATGATCTGCATGTATAAATATGGGGAGCTGTCTCGACCTAGGGGGTTGAACAACGGAGAATTCATTCATTGTATTAGCAGTGGAAGCAAATTGTGTAATCATCCTTCCGTTAATATAAAGAGTTACCTCTGAGTTAAAGGAACTTTACGTTGTTCAGCCAGCATCTCTGTGTGAAGGCTCGGCCCGTCTTCCACAGAGATTGTTGAGTTAAAGTAGGACTTCTTGAATTTATTGTTGTGTGATGTTTTGTTAATGATATTTCCTTTGTACCCAACAGTAGTAAGTGTGGATTTGCAGTATAATTAGGATTACATTTTCTTGAGATTGGTAAGTGGTACAGAGTGACAGTTGACTGAGTAGGAAACTTTCTTTATGCAATTCGTGTGATAGTTGTACACAACGTTGTTCATCCTGCAGTTTAAGTTGTTATCCCATGAACCCTTGCAATTTATCTTTCATGTTAGGATTGTTGATTTTCATTCCTGTAATTCAATCTCTTAGAGCAGTTGAACTCAATCCTTTGCAATTGAATTTCTAGATTAATATTCAGTTTATGCTTATGGTTTTCAAGAGTGATCAGATTGAAGAGGTGAGTTACTTGTTCTAGGATGTGAATAGGATTTCTTTTTATCTGCAATTGTCATTGAATCTTATATCATTTCTTGTTGATGCATGGTAGAAAGGAATTGAAATTGTAGCATTTAGAAGGAAATTGGGATTACACAGATCCTTGGGATGGACATAGTTGTTAGAGGATAAAAGTATTCAATTATAGTGATTCGGTGTTTAAGCATAGATTGTGCATTTATCCTTTGAAATAAAAGACTTTCTCGGGTTGACAATAAATCTCGTATGCTCTGTGTGTTGGTAATAATCTATCTGCATATTGGGTGCTCGAAATTTTGGCGCCATTGCCGGGGAAGGATAAAAATTAAACACTAATCATTAGTTGCATATGGTAATTGTTTCTAGTCAGTATTTTCTTTGCTGAAATGATTCGGTTCACATGAATATGAGGAGGGTAAAACGCGATCACCTCCCAACTCCCAAAACCCCACAAAATACTAACAGTGCAGGTGGCTTGGGTCGCGGTCGAGGACCACCATTGGGCAGAAGGACATTCATCGATGATCTTGTTGACAGAACTGATTCATCCACCAGGGCTCGTCATCAAGAGACTCCTATTAGAAGAATCCCTGCTGATCCTGGGGCGCCAGCGTCAGGATCCACGGTGGAGAATACACGAGCAGCCGTGACTCCCTCGTATATCCCTGTTGAGGAAGGCACAGTTGTCACAGCTGTTACAACTGAACCTGCTATTACAACTGAGGAAGGCACAACTATTACAACTGAACCTGCTGTTACAACTGAGGAAGGCACAACTGTTACAACTGAACCTACTATTACAACTGAGGAAGGCACAACTGTTACAATTGGACCTGCTATTACAACTGAGGAAGACACAGCTGTTACAATTGGACCTACTGGTAGAGGTCCGATCTACCACATTTACGGGAGGGCTGTGACTGAAGAAGAGTGGACACAGTTCCACCAGAAGTTTGCTGATCAGGAACAAAACAAGGACAAAGGGAAAAATGAGGAAAAGAATGCAGGAATGAACGAAGAGGAGAAAATAGAAGAGGAGATGAGTAACAGACATGAGTCCGACGAGGAAGAGGCGATGGTGGAAAACTATCATCATGAAAATCACTCCCTGCCTGAGGGAACGACGGCTACACTGCAATTTCCGATTCAGCAGCCAAAATGGACAACCCCTATGAAAAAAATCTCGCCATCAGTGTTGCCTCGCTTCCATGGAAGGGCGGCAGAAGATCCAGATGAATTCCTTTTTGAATTCGATATCCTCTGTCGTAGCTATGATTATATCACCAATGCCCAAAAGCTAAAACTTTTCCCCGCCACCCTGAAGGACAATGCATTACGCTGGTTCATGAGCCTTGGGGGAGGAACCGTTGCTAATAGGGATAAGATGAAACAAGTGTTCCTGGAGAAATATTAGGAATATTGCAACACCAAGGACAAAAAAGAGGAATTATTCAAAATGGTGTAGAAGGAGGACGAAAGTCTGGAGGATTTTGTAGAAAGGCTGTTGTACAATGTGCAAAGATCTGGGTAGATGAACATGGGGCTAGACGTGCTCAAGATAATCTTGCTTCGTGGGATCAGGGATGATTGTTTAGACATGTTAAACCTGCTAGGAAAGGGAGATATCTCCAAAGAACCTTTTGGGAAGATTGTGGAACTATGTAAGAGATACTCGAGGGGGTCTTCCAGGAACAATAAGGGGGACAAACGGGATAAGCTGGAACGTGATGTCTTTGACAGAACTCAGAAGTCATCCAACGGAGGAGCTACCCGTGCAGAGATAGGCAATCTCCTTGAAAATTTTAAAATAGAAATGATGAGCTCCATCTCTTCAGAGTTCGATGTCCTGAAGGAAAAACAAAAATAGGCAGTGGAGGATCTCACACTAGGTGTGTTCTGTCCCCGATGTAGAAAGAATCATCCGCTAAAAGAATGCCCGCTTGACAAAGTAGAAGTATGTCAACTGTGTGAGCTGAACCATGACATGAAAGAATTTCCCTCACTTCCCCAAGTGAAGGATGTTCTGCAGGAATCAACTCCAGAAGTGGAATCATCCTATTTCATTGCACAAAAGAAACCTTGGAAACGTCGAAATCAAGGTATGCCTCTGGACTTGTTTCCATTTTTGAATAATATGAGCAATTGGAATAATAACATGCAAAATGTGAATACACAATTCGCTTCAAATTATGCTCAGTGGAATCCTTCCCAACCTGCAATGCAAAATTATAACTCATGGAGTCCCTGGACATAGCCACCACATCAACCTACGTTGTGGTCTCCTGGATGGAGGAACTTCCATCTTGGGAACCAGTTTCCTCAACCACCTCCACCTCAACAGTCACCATATTCTCCTCAATTCTCTCAATCTCCTCAATATCCGCAATACCCACCTTAGCAATCACAGCTGCAGTTGTAGAATAATTCTGTTCCTAACATACCAATACGGCCTCAGCTGCCTGCCCAACCTAATCCTAACCCGAATAATAAAACAGTCAATCAATTGGAAACTGTCAATATGCCGGCCTACTCCCTTTCCCCTGTACCTTGTAATGATATTCGTCTACGATCTGGGAAAATAGTAGAACCCATAATCACAGAAGATGCTCCACCTTCTGTGCATAAAGAAGGAGGGAGTTCACAGCATCCATCCGATACAGTTCCTATCACTGAAGATGCCAAGCATCCCTTAGATGGGACGGCTAAAACATCAAACGGGAAATCAAACAATACACAGCCTACCCAGCTGATAAGGCAACCACCATACCCCGAGAGACTAATGCTACCAAAAATAGGGGGGCAACCTCAGTTTAACCTTCTAGGAGAGTTAAGGAATCTTTACGTCAAAATCCCCCTTCTTCAAGCTCTTCAAGACGTTCCTATTTATTCTAGAACCGTTTGGGACCTGTGCACTAAGAAACCAGGGAGGAAACCCAGAGATCCTCCCACTGTTCACGTCATAGGGAATTTATCTGCTTTGATAACAGGAAAAACCCCTGTAACCAAGTATGACAACCTTGGCAATCCTACTGTCACTGTACATGTAGGACAAACGCAGATAGCCAACGTGCTAGTCGACTTAGGAGCAACGATCAATGTCATAACAATTGAGACTGTAAAGAAGCTTGGACTCACTAATTTTAGACCGACCCCTACCATTTTAGAATTGGCGGAAAGATCCACCATTAGACCCGAAGGGATTCTGGACGACCTTGTCATCTCAGTAGATTCATGGGAGTACCTTGCTGACGTTTTGGTATTACAACCAAAATCACAGCTGGGGGGACACCCATTGATCCTGGGGAGGCCTTGGTTGGCCATAGCTGATGCCTGCATCAGCTGTCGATCGGGGTCCATGACTATATTTGACGGCACGGAGACTAAAAACCTCACCCTGTATCCTCCAGCTAGGCCAAGTCTAGAGTCTGAAACTTCCCTTTGGATAGAGCAGGAGGAGGAGGAGGATGTTTAGCCACAATTAACTATAGGGAAGGCCTTAACTTTTAAAAACGAAACAGGAGACGATGCTATTAGTACTTTTATTAGTGAACCTGCTTCAGTGGATAAAGAGGTCTATCAAATCCTGAACATTACCCATGGTAAGGAAGAACAAGAAAATCTTACGGAAGAAGCACTAGTTGGTGACACAAACATGATCCCAGTTTTGAAAAATTCAAAAAGTATTCCTATTGAGGTAGAGCCTAGAAGGACTTTGAATATCAACCCTAGTCTCTCCTTAGAGGAACATAGGTGCCTAATCATTCTCTTGAAGGAACACAAGGGGGCGTTTTCCTGGGAGTATACAGACATGAGGGGTATTCCCTCTAATATGTGCACCCACCATATTTATATTAAAAATGGCTCCCAGCCTGTGTGTCAACCCCAACGATGCATGAACCCCAATCTGAGGGATATAGTGAAGGAAGAAATCCAGAAACTTTTGGAAGCAGGATTTATATATCCTATTTCAGATAGTGAGTGGGTTTCCCCACTCGTAATTGTGCCCAAGAAAAATGGTAAATGGAGGGTCTGTGTCGATTATAGGGAACTGAACAAAGCCATGCAAAAGGATAATTTCCCTTTGCCCTTTATTGACCAAGTAGTTGATACCTTATCAGGGAAGAAGTTCTTCTCCTTCCTATATGGGTTCAGCGTGTACAACCAAATTCAAATTGCTCCTGAGGACCAGGATAAGACCACCTTCACTTGTCCCTGGGGAACGTTTGCCTACAGGGTGCTTCCTTTTGATTTATGTAACGCACCGGCAACGTTTCAAAGAGCTGTAATTGGCATATTATCTGAATTAGTTAATGAGAGTATGGAAGTCTTTATGGATGATTTTACTCCCTATGGCAAGGATTTTGAGGAAGCACTAGAAAATTTAAAGAAGGTTTTAATTCGCTGCGAACAGACTCGGCTCTCATTAAGCGTTGAAAAGTGCCATATGATGATGAGTGAGGGGGTGGTATTAGGACATTTCATCTCTACTAAAGGCATTCAAGTGGATCCTTCAAAAATCAAGGTGATAAAAAATATACCAACTCCTTCAACTCAGAAAGAGGTGCGAAGTTTTCTGGGACATGCTGGATATTACCAGAGGTTTATAGAAAACTTCTCCAAACTTGCTTCTCCTTTGTTTTCTCTGTTAATGAAGGATGCACAGTTTGTGTGGAGTGAAGCATGGCAGACAACGTTTGATAAGCTTAAGGAGAAGCTATCCATAGCTCCTATCCTAAGGGGACCTAATTGGACCCTACCCTTCCACATTTCCTCAGATGCTTTTGATACCACCATTAGAGTAGTACTAGGACAATAGGATGGTCAAGTACCTTATGCCATCTATTATGTTAGTAAAAACTTAGCCCCTGCTGAACTTAATTATACTGTTACCGAAAAAGAATTCCTCGCTATTGTTTACTCTATTAATAAATTTCAGCATTGCATTACTGGGTATCCTACATTTGTGCACACTGACCACTCTGCCATTAAATATTTAATGAACAAACCTGTCACCAATGCCAGAGTGACCAGGTGGCTCTTGTTATTGCAGGAATTTGATATTACCATTATAGATAAACCTGGAAAAGAAAATGTTGTTGCTGATTTTTTATCTCGTTTTACTAATAGTGATGACAGTTTGCCTGTTGAGGACTCTTTTCCAGATGAACATCTATTCGCACTTTCAGCTCATTCCCCCTGGTATGCAGACGTTGCTAATTATTTGGTTGCAGGGAAGCTCCTGCCACACATGTCTAAACGAGAAAAGAGAAAAATCATCCAGCAAAGCGCCAGGTATTGTTGGCTCAATGGTCATCTCTTCTACACAGGGCCCGATCTTGAGATTAGGAGATGTGTAAGGGAAGATGAGATCTTTCACATACTGAAATCCTGTCATGATGGACCTTGTGGGGGACACTTTGCAGACAAAAGAATAGGGCATAAAGCGCTGTGGATGGGATACTATTGGCCGACTCTGTTTAGGGACGCTAAAAGGTATGTTCAGTCCTGTGACAGCTGCCAAAGGATGGGCCAGCCTAATAAAACAGATCAGATGCCTCTACAACCTCAAGTAGTAGTTGAACCATTTGATAGATGGGCATTAGATTTTGTTGGCCCTATCAGCCCTCCTTCCAGACATAAAGTTTACATTCTGGTTTGTACTGATTATATGACCAAGTGGGTAGAGGCTGTAGCTTTGGCTAAGGCTAATGACCAGGCAGTGATTGATTTTCTGTATAGTGAAATCTTTACCCGCTTTGGGGTACCGAAGGAAGTAGTTACCGATGGGGGGCCGCAATTCATGTCACACCAATTTGAATCCTTGCTCCGGAAGTATCATGTGCAGCATAGGGTGGCTTCACCTTACCGCCCCCAGGCCAATGGTCAGGTGGAAAGTACTAATAAAGTTATTGAAGCAATCCTTACTAAAACAGTTAAGAGCCATTGAAAAGATTGGGCTGACAGGCTTCCGGAAGCATTGTGGGCATATTGCACAACTTGGCGCAACACCACAGGGTTCTCTCCCTATGAGTTAGTGTATGGAAAGAGTGCCATCTTTCCAATTGAGTTTGAGATCAAAACCCTGAAGACAGCCACCGAAATGAATCTGGATGTAACAGAAGCCCATAAGAGAAGATTGAATGAACTAAACGAATTGGATGAGAAACGGTTAGCTGTAATGGACCAGACTGTGTTGCTTCAGCAACAGAGATCCAATTGGCATGACTGATTTATTAAAAAGAAAATCTTCCGTGAAGGAGACTGGGTGTTACTATATGACTCCAGGTTCAAAAGGGATTTTAAAGGTAAATTACGTACAAGGTGGCTGGGTCCATATTTGGTCGACAGGGTATTTAACAATGGCACTGTCCGTCTGGTGACCATCGATGAAAACCGTATACCATTACTTTCTAATGGCCACAGACTGCGACTGTATCGTAAGCCTATTTCGAAAGATGCATTCATTTTGCAAATTGCCGCCGATCCAGATTATCAGCTAGCACCAGAGCAGGAATTTCTCTCTGCCTTTGCCAATTCTTAAACTGAAAATCGCATTTTGAATTACTGTACATAAATCATTTTCTTTCTTTCCTGTTGTAGCGTATAATTGTTTTTTTTCTCTTTACATTTGATCTTCTCGTTTGCTATTGTTTTTCAAAAATTTCCAGGGAAGCGCCAAGGGAATGACCAGATTGGGCCTGTCAAATGAGAGTCATCTTCCTATGCCTTCCTGTGCTGTATTTCCCTTTTCCTTAAAATAAATTTTTCGGCAGCTGCGACACATTTCCTGGCAGCTGCAACATCTTTTCCGGCAGCTGCGACATATTTCCCGGCAGATGTAAAATATTTTTTCCCAGCAGCTGTGAGCAACTTTCCCAGCGATTGCAACATCATTTCCCGGCGGACGTAAAATCCTTTTTCCCAGCAGCCGTGAACAACTTTTCCAGCGGCTGC
The DNA here is from genome assembly GCA_027924585.1 of Larix kaempferi. Classification (NCBI taxonomy): domain Eukaryota; kingdom Viridiplantae; phylum Streptophyta; class Pinopsida; order Pinales; family Pinaceae; genus Larix; species Larix kaempferi. The sequence continues at coordinate 12,797,298 of BSBM01000173.1, read as the reverse complement.
AACATTATTTCTCGGCAGATGTAAAATATTTTTTCCCATCAGCCGTGAACAACTTTCCCAGCGACTGCAACATCATTTCCCGGCGGACGTAAAATCCTTTTTCCCAGCAGCCGTGAACAACTTTTCCAGCGGCTGCAACATTATTTCCTGGCGGACGTAAAACCCTCTTTCCCAGTAGCCGTGAAAATTTTTCCCAACGGCTGCAACATCATTTCCCAGCGGCTACAACATCGTTTCCCGGCGGCCGTAAAATCTTTTCCCAGCAGCCATGAACCATTTCCCGGTGGCTGCAACAACTCTCCTAGCGGCTGCAACATCATTTTCCCGGTAGCCGTAAACCCTTTTTCCCGGCAGCCGTGAACCATTTCCGGACGGCTGCAACATATTTCCTAGCGGCTGCAACATCTTTTCCCCGTAGCTGTGAACCATTTCCCAGTGGCTACAACATCATTTTCCTAGCAGCCGTGAACCATTTCCCGATGGCTGCAACATATTTCTTGGCGACTGCGACATATTTCTTGGCACCGTAAAACTTTTCTCTGGCAGCCGTGATTTTTTTTTTTTCACCGATGGCTGTAAAACCTTTTTCCCGGCTGCCGTGAACCATTTTTTGGCGGCTGCGACATATTTCCCGGCGGTTGCGACATATTTCCCGACGACTGCGACATATTTCTTGGTGCCATAAAAGTTTTCCCTAACACCTGTGATTTTTCCCGATCCCGTAAATCCTTTTCCCGGTGGCCGTGAATCTTTCCTTGCAGCTGCAACATATTTTTCGTCGGCCGTGATATCATTCCTGGCAACTTGCATTGGTAACTCCTGTGTTAACGGAAGAATTGTTTCAAACCTGCTAAGCTATGGCTCTGATTCATCCTATTCGTGCCGGCGAACTCATCATTCCGACCCCGAGGACGCGATGGTTTGTGTTTCACCGGCGAAAGGAACTATTGCATTATCCTGGTCATCATGATTAGATTAATGACTATGCACAAGTTTGGTTCCACAACGTCACCAACCGCATGCTCCACCATTCTCCGTAGGATATCTGACGCGCAGTCTCATGAGGTATGGCTCTGATTTATCACGTGATGAAGTGTTGATATAATTTAACAATATCAGTCGTACCTTTATTCGTATCACCATTATGGCCTAATTAAACCTTTCCCTCGTACGACGTAAACACTAATAACTGCCACCTTCCCCAATTCGGAATAAAAATTTCGAACGTTTTTCTGTGCTCAACTTTCCAAATTTGCCCATTTCCTCAACATCTTCGCTCAGCGATTCGTGCATCCTCTGTGCTGCAACTTCCATTCTCAGATTCTGTAATCTGTTGGATAGCAATCTCAGTCTGCAGCCAGGACCATGGGGATTCCAGTTCGTCATGAACCTTTGAATACACAGGAACTCAGGAAAAATATTCAAGTTTTTGCCATCTTTCAAGCCGCCGGCTGGATCGAATTTTTTGAGCGACTAGATGGATTCAATCGGGAAGCAGCCTTGCAATTTGCTTTAAATCTCACAAAAAATCACTCCAAGGTGTGGGGGCTGCGCATAGAAGTCTTCGAGGCCATTATATCCGAGGTTACTTCCATCCCGCAGGTGGGAAGAGCATGGTTTGGACGATGAGTCCCCACGACGACTGTACGAGAAGCATTTTTACTAGAGGGGGAGCAAGTTCAATCATCAAGAAGAGGGATCGCACTACACTCATTGCTGCGGCCATGGGACCAGGTTGCTATATTTCTCAAGAAGTACATCAGCTGTGAAGGTAGATACCAAACCATTTATAATTCTGAACTCCCTTTACTTTCTCATCTCCGCCATGGCATTTTATTGAACATTCCATACTATCTACTGCATGACTTGCGTCATATGGCGGCATTTGTCCACGCTGCTAAGCACCCACTTTCCTCCCTGACCCACCATGGTCTTATCAAATTAATAATTTTAAGAACCCTTGCCCAACATCATATAACCTGGGAGCAATTCACAGCTCGAGTTTAGGAACCCGCACCTTTGCAGGTTGTCCCAATAAGACAAGTACAAGTTCAACCACAGCAGGAGGACCGGAGTCCCTCCAATGAAGTTGGGGGGGAATGAAACTGCATTAGAAGAAGAGCAACTGGGGGCACAAGCAGAGCCATTTTGGGGGGATGAAACTGCATTAGAAGAAGAACAACTTGGGGCACAAGCAGAGCCATTGGGGGAGGGTGTAGATAAAAACCTTGTGGAAAACCCAGACAACAGGGCAGCTCTGACAGCAGAAGGTGAAATTGGAGCAGCACTAAATGCTGCGACAATTGAACCTGAAGGTGACAGATCTAGGGCAATAGAAGAAAACATTGAGCTGGTAACTATTGAATCCTCACCTGAGTGGGGAGGAGGAACTTTAATTGAAGAAGAACAGCATGAGGAGCAAGAAAACATTCCTTCGACCTCAGCTGTGAATCCCGATATACCAGCTCCACAAAAGAAAACACCACAAAGGAGAAGAAAGAGATCAATCAATGAATTTAACATAACCTCACCAATAAGAAGAAAAATAACTAGATCAGCTACAGTAGCAGAGGTAGCCAGAAAAAGATGGGCAACCTTAGAGGCATAGGTTGAGCTCCCGATCCTTGTACTGAGACCAATGGATGCTCCACAAAGGCCAGTTGAGGAAGAAACCGAAATTGAAGGACTTATGGCTGAGAACACACTATTAAAAGAGGACCTCCAAGTACTTCGAAGGGAATTGGAAACCTGGAAGGAAACCTGCAGAAAACAAGGTGAAAGGAAATTGTATACATTGGTAGAGGCTGCAGACCAACTGGAGGAATCAAATTCTACCGAGCCTGGCAAGGAAGATGAATGAGTGATCTGTCCCACTTGTGGAGAAATTTTCAAGGAGGCAGGCCACAAGATTATAATTCGTACCTGCACAGCACAACAGCTTGCGCCCACAATAGAGGAAGCTGCAGAAAAAGAAGATGCTGTCATACAAGAACCAACATCTTTAACCATCCTTGTTGAAGCTGCCACCAATCCTGTGACAGAGGAGCTAAGGGATGAAATCATGTACGATGATGGGGATAAAGAATATACTGTAACCCCAGAATGCTCCCACAACACAGATATTATAGAGCAGATGGGAGAAGAACCGGGGATGGAGGACACTCTGGAGCTTAATGAATAATTCTATACTGTAACCCTAGAATCCTCCCACAACACAGATATTTTAGAAGCTGAGCCACAAAGGCAAGACATTGATGAACTTGAAAAGGGTGTTGTAACACAAGAACCAACAAACCTAAGTATACATGTCCAATCGGCCGAACAGATGGGATAAGAACCTGGGATAGAGGACACTCTGTAGTTTAATGAAGAACTCTGGATTGTAACCCCAGAATGTTCCCATGACACAGAGCTCATAGGAGAAGAATTGAAACAACAGGAGGATGAAGAGGTAAGCCAGAATGTTGCTACACAAGAACCAACATCCTTGGAGGCTGCAGTAGGAACTCCTGAATTTCAATTGGAATATAACCCTGGAATGTATATCATTCCCGATACACAGTGGAGAGAGGATGAACAGGTACAGACACAATCCTTAGGTGACACCGAAATCTTGGAGGAGGAGCTGCAAAATGAGAAAGATATCCAATCTCAGCAGCAGAAGGACAAAGAAGACACTGTTACACAAAAACCAGTGTCTCTAGAAGTAACGGATGTAGCTGCTGAAGAGAATTCAGGGGATGTTTCTGTTACACAAGAACCAACAACTCTTGACTCAGATTCCGAATGATGCAGGTTGTTGCATGAGGACATACAACAGGATAGTTGGGGGGAGATGTTGAGCCTAGAATTGCCCCTTTTAATTATCCTCGATCACCTTTTCTTCCCTTGTCCTACACCATTTAGCATGCTAATCAGACCCATTGTCCTCACTTTATTCCCCCAAGCTGCCAAGGTATGACTGATCATTGCTTTATCTTATTAATGCTTATGATTGTGATAATTAAGGTTGTGTATCTCTCAATTGTGCTAACATGTTATGATTTATGATGGTAGTTTGAGATAAGTATACTGCAGGAAGGTGGGGCTAAACAAGTCTTGAAAGGAGGGATGTTCGCTGCTTAAAAGGATCCTCGGGGTTCCAATCATCAATTATGGCACGTGGTTCTAATGCAACATCCTAGACAGAGCTGTGACAGGGCAGCTGTAACATAATGCGCTATAAGTGGATATCTTTAGTTATTGTTGCTTGAGTATAATTGTGATCTGGAAAGATCGCCACTCTTGGGCCAATAAACAGCTTTCTCGCATTTTTCTATGTCTTTACTATGCCACGTTTGTAACAGCTAGTATTATTTAGGGAGCCTGAAGATCAGAGATCTTCATGGTTGCCCGTTAATAGGATTGGATGTTATGATCTGCATGTATAAATATGGGGAGCTGTCTCGACCCAGGGGGTTGAACAATGGAGAATTCATTCATTGCATTAGCAGTGGAAGCAAATTGTGTAATCATCCTTCCGTTAATATAAAGAGTTACCTCTGAGTTAAAGGAAGTTTGCGTTATTCAACCAACATCTCTGTGTGAAGGTTGGGCCCGTCTTCCACAGAGATTGCTGAGTTAAAATAGGACTTCTCGAATTTATTGTTGTGTGATGTTTTGTTAATGATATTTCCTTTGTACACAGCAGTAGTAAGTGTGGATTCGCAGTATAATTAGGATTACATTTCCTTGAGATTGGTAAGTGGTACAAAGTGACAGTCGACTGAGTAGGAAACTTTCTTTATGCAATTCGTGTAATAGTTGTATACAGCTTTGTTCATCCTGCAGTTTAAGTTGTTATCCCATGATCCCTTGCAATTTATCTTTCCTGTTATGATTGTTGATTTTCATTCCTGTAATTCAATCTCATAGAGCAGTTGAACTCAATCCTTTGCAATTGAATTTCTAGATTAATATTCAGTTTATGCTTATGGTTTTCAAGAGTGATCAAATTGAAGAGGTGAGTTATTTGTTCTAGGATGTGAATAGGATTTCTTTTTATCTGCAATTGTTGTTGAATCTTATATCATTTCTTGTTGATGCATGGTAGAAAGGAATTGAAATTGTAGCATTTAGAAGGCAATTGGGATTACACAAATCCTTGGGATGGACATAGTTGTTAGAGGATAAAAGTATTCAATTATAGTGATTCGGTGTTTAAGCATAGATTGTGCATTTATCGTTTGAAATAAAAGACTTTCTCGGGTTGACAATAAATCTCGTATGCTCTATATGTTGGTAATAATCTATCTGCATATTGGGTGCTCGACAGTCATGTGTCTCAAAACCAAGTGGCTTCTCCACATACACTTCCTCTCGACTACACCTTTCATGAAAGTTGTCTTGACATCCATCTGGTGTATCTTCCATTTCATCACTGCAGCTAGAGCAAGTACTGATCTAATGGAAGTGTATCTGGCTATAGGAGCAAAAGTCTCTTCATAGTCTATCCCCTCTTTCTGAGAGAAGACATGAGCTACAATCCTCGCTTTGTATTTCTATGCTACCATATGCATCATGCTTGATCTTATAGATCCACTTGGAAGTCACAACAGACTTCCCTTCAGGTCTTGGGATTGCATCCCAAACATCATTCTTCATGATCGACTGGTACTTCTCAACCATGGCATCCTTTTACTGTATCCTGTATCCTGGGAACTTCAGATTCTTCAATATCTTCAATAGATAACTTTGTTTCTAAACAAATGTTGTAGTCCTTCTTTTGTAGGTGATGGTATACGATCTTTCCTACAAAACAAGTTAAATTTCATGATTAGAAACATCTCATAGTTTTCAGAACAAATTCTTACACATAAAGAAATATGTCATATAGTCATGCAATTATTTTATCCAATGCTTTAATACAACATTTATCCATATCCCTTAACTTTCTAGATGCCTTCCAATCTCTACCAGAACATTGTTAAGAGTGTGCACAACTCCCAACATGTCAGCAAAGAGGTTTCATTCTAGATGAGTAGCAATGGAATGTTGTACAGTGCCATAGGCCACTTACCCATCACATGCATATTAGTAGTACACTGTTCACTAATGCAATTATTCTAATATGCATAATACACACCCTAATTCTAGGAACATAAGAATATACATCATTGAACAATATTATTTAAACAAACAAATATGCAAGAAATGACAATTCAAATACTTCTCTTTGTTTGGTTGTAGGGTGGACTCCCTCTCAATATTTGCTTCCTTGCAGGAACTACTGGAGTGTGCTCCCTCTTGATCTTTGCTTCCTGGATTACCTGTCTTTGAACTTATATCCATCCTCGATCACTATGCATACTTACTAGTATCATCATTGTGTTATCCTCGAGGTCTCATACATACATTCATTAGTATAATCTCAATACTATCAAAACACAATAATATTAAACATGTATAGTCATGATCATTTCAAACACAGATAATAAGCATTAGCATTCAATGTTTTAGGGAAGACTTCTCTTACTCATGCATATTCATATTTGACCATAGAACTCTTCTGGTTAGTCATATCATCAATCAAGGTAAGAGACATAATATGCATAAACCCTAGATTACTTAACTTTTTAACTTCATAAATAATCATTATTAATCATGCCATGTATACTTATATAAGAGATCCTAACACAAGGTAGGATTCTAACTTGATATAGGAAAAACATACCTAGATTAATATGTTAAATGGTTATGTCTAACATACCCACATGATGTCTTCTTGTTCTCTTAAATGACTTGTCCTAGTAACCTACATATCTCATAGGTTAAGCATTGTAGAACCAAATTATACATGCCTTGTAAGTAGAGCTTCTATGTGATCCATGACAATGGATGAATCTTTGTCTTCATGTCACTATGGTCATACGTTCTTGAGCTAGAACATGATTTGTATTTCTTGATGTACCTTTCATGTTAGCGGACAACATCAACCTCATACAACACCACATTACATTAGTACAATCATAAGTGTCAAAACCCTAATCAATGAATATCTGCATTCATAATTTTATTAAGGTGATACGACAAGTCTAAAGTTAATCAAGATTGTACTAACCTTAATGAAGACAAACATACCATAAACTTAATCATGAACAGATCTCGAAACATACCTGGATAAGTCATACCTGTCGAGTTTGCTTGTAATCTTCTTATGTAAGGCCTTAGCCTCATCTCCCTCTGAAACAGTAACTTCTTCACTTATGCAGGCAACCAATCCATTCTCTTCTAGGATTAAACCAATCCACTTGAATTGCAGAAACTGGATCTGGAGCTGGATTAGGGTTTGTCAGGAAAACCCTAAAGATTCAAATTTTGAATTTCAAACTTTTGAAAGGATAGAAAGATGCGCCTTGATGAGCTGATCAACCTGGTATACTCAGAATTTGAAAATTGCAAAGTTTAACCCCTCAAATTTGCTTTTCAATCTTTCGGATTCACTAGGGAGGACCCTGAATTAGGGTTTGAGTTTCCTGGAGCTTCACCCAACCAAATAGTTTGATCCAATGCTCTAAAATTCAATTTTTCCAAGGAGCTTCCAGCTATGTTCACAGATTTCAAAAATTCCCATTTTTGTAGAAGCCCTAATTTTTCACCTTTCCGATCAAAGTCCCAAACAAGGGTTTGATCAAGCCTGACCTTCTGCCCGACCAAAAAATTCGATATTGGTCTATAAATTTCTATTTTGATGAGGAGCATCAGCCGTGGTCTCTGATACAAAAATTCCAACATTCTCCGAAACCCTAACTTCCCGGAGCCATGAATGAAGGTGCTCAAAATCCAATTCTGTTTAGACATAAATAGGCACCTGATTGTTTCTAGTGTAACTCCGAAATTTCATATCTACAGGGTCTGAAAATTCTTCCTCTGGTTGCTCAACCTGTTATATTTCCAACCCCATAGGTCTGACCTCAAATGGATTCTCTAAGAGATATTTATGCCAAGTGTCGCAACGTGATCTGTTTATGGGATAAAACAAGAGAGCAAACTTGTACGGCATGCCACATGTCACTGGTTCAGTTTCAGCCTCTGAAAAAATTATCTGAAAAGGTAAAGTCCATTCCCTACCTGTCACATTTTACAAAATTTCATTTGGAGCTTCCTATCCCAAGTTATGACCTTTTTTCCTAGGTCACCTGTTTATGACTTAGATTTGGAAGAGGCCGAAACCCTATGTTGTACATATCATAAATCACAAAGTACAACGAATTAGAGGTTTTCCTTTGGACACAAGGTACATGGGGATATTATATTCGAGTTGTAATATTTTCAGCTCTTGAAACCTTGTCAAAATGTATTTATAGTGAAAGTGCTACGATGACTGGTTTTTGCTATATCAAGCCCTAGCTTCGCAAGAGCAACAAGTGTCATAAATGCCATACCATGCCTTCTTTCAGGCTAGCTCTAATACCATGTTAGTTTTTCATAATTTACTTCAATCTGATCTAGGATCTTAACTGAGAGAACAACATGTACAACATATCAATCATGGACACAATAATGCAAGCACACAAGAGACACAGAGTTTCACCGGGGAAAACCAAGAAGGTGAAAAACCCTACAACTTCCTCAGAGATAGATAGAGCAATGATACAAATCAAGTACAAGAGATATTCTTCTCCTAGCAGCAGCTTCTCCTCCTCCACAAGTGCGCCACTCTCCAATGAGTGTGTGGGTGAGAAAGTGAATGATCAAATAGAGTGCCTCCCGCACTCTATTTATACTTGACTTGACTTGCCTAATAACATTTACTAGGTTGGCCTCAACTTAACCACATAACACAATGCTGATAGGGCCGATCCCCACTAGGGTGGTCTAATAACCCTTTCACCCACATGAATTATACAGGGCCGACCCCATCAAGGTGGTCTAATAACCCATCAAGTATAAGTTACGACACTTACAATATAATGACGACACTTCCATATAGAGGAATAATAACATATCTATAGGAATACAAACACTTCCGTATAGAGGAATAATAACATATCTATAGGAATACAATATACATAGGTGAAATACATTCTGAAGTTACAATTACATCAACATGTGAGTATAGTGAGGGTTTAGCATCAAGGTCATTTCTTGTTGATTGTTAAGTTTGTTTGTGGGAGGAAAGTCACTGGTGTAACAGAAGCTGTGAAGTCCTTGTTAGGGTTAACCTTGACTCAAAGTTGGTTAGGTCAAGCACATGGTTTTGGGCACATGGCTTGTTGTAGCCTATGGTATTGGCCCAAGGTATTGCATGCAAAGAAGCCTTTATAAGGGTTGGAGAGGCTCCATTGTAAAGTGGCCTGGAGGTGAGTGGGTGAGCTCACTTGGCCCGGATGGCCGGTTTTGGCCATGTAATGAAGATCTTCATTGGGTGCTGGTTTTCCCCGCATTGGGGTTTCCAGGGTAAATTATGTGTCTCTATTATGTGATTGCTTGCATGTTGATTTCTCTCTCGTAATTATTATTTATGCTCCTGTAATTGCTAATAAGTGGTATCAGAGCCATGGTATGGCTTGGTTGTGCTTGTTGATGTTGCCATGTGCATATACTATGGTAGAGATTATATGTACAGATTGTAAATCTGCAGGTTGAGTGCCGATCTATGAGGTGCATACCGTGACATGTGTAAAGAACGTTGTGGTCTCATGGGAAATGTGCATCCTAGTGGTCAAAGAGAGGCGTCCATAGGCATGATGGAGTTGCTAATCAGATATGGCACTGTCATGAGAGCCTGGATCTGATATGGATGATGGATCATTGTTTGAATTCTAGTGCTCTTGCGTGTGCAAGAGGGGTTCCCATGAAAGTTCAAAGAAATCCTGGATGTTGCACATGAAGGAAGATGTTAAGCGAAACATGATGAACAAAGAGCCATTGCGTGTGAATAATTTCGAAGACCAGTTCATTGTGACGGTGCATTTGTAAGTTGAATATTGTTTGCGAGAGGTTTGAAATCACTTGGTGAAAGGTGAATGCTCAAGGTAGATGAAGAGTCGGCATTGCTGGAGCCATGGAGATCCATTGATCCTACAAGAAATCATCATGATAGAAGGCCCGAACGGCTGCTGTGAATATAAAAGATTGCTGCCCCAATCGCTAAGGATTTAGTGTGTTAAAGCCATCAAAAAAAAAAAATCTGCCTGTGAGAATACCAATTGAAAACAAATTAAATGTTTCCCTGGTTGCTTATGTTCCAAAAGTTCGAGCGTGCAAGTCTAGTAGATGAAGCCATCGGTAATCATGGAGTTGTGGATAGAGAGAGCCATTTGAAGAGCCCGAATTATTGTTTGGGTCGGTTCCTCTTCCTGCGTGTGAAGTCGTGGAAGCCAAGATCGATGGAGTAGGTGATAGCTTAACAGCACTAGAAAGGAGGCAACCCTGTGATATATTTGCTGCCAAGGAGTCAGTGCTGCAAGTAATAGAACTGCTGATATGAAGAAAATTGTGGAGATCCTTGTGGTGAATGTAGAGTCTGCCCACATGAAGAGAAAGAACGACATTGAAGAGAACCAGTTGGTGAGAGGATGAATGTTATCGGACAATCCACTCGAGCGGACGTGAGCAGGATCTCCATAGCTCAATGTGAGTCTAGAACAAATAGAACATACTATAAATAAATTTCCTAGATATACTTACAGATTGAGTAGTAGATGTCTTACCTTTTACTTCGCAATCCTTTCTCCTGAATGCTGCTCCACGTCTCATGGTTGTCAGATCCAAGCTGCAAGACCTGTCAAGACAAAGAAACAAGAGAAATCAGTAAAATACATCTATACAATAAGAGATCTAAGTAAACAGTTAAGCAGGTAAACTACTCAATATCATTACACACATTAACAATATTGGTGGAAAGCATTTGTATTACTGTAAATAGAGGAGTACACGATAGAGATATAGAACTACAACCAAGACTTAATGTAGTAGCCCTTCTCCAACCAATCCAATTGCTATGTCCTTCCAAGGAAGTATGAGTTCTCCAATAGGTGAATGGAGATGTTCTAAGAGTGATTTCACCAGCATGTAGATACCATAGGCTCCCTCCCTTTGGGATGGGAGTGAGCTTCACTTATATAGGACTAAGTGGATAGGATATGGATAGGATAGGTTGAGAGATGGTAGGAGGGAGATAGGGGATCCTCCCAAAGAGTTAGGGGTTGAGTACCAGCTCCCCTAGAGGTCAGGGATAAGCCCCTAAATGAGAAAGTTTCGAGAAGGATCTCGAATAAGCTATTTTTTTCCATTAACTGACCTCATCACACCCTGCAGCGGAGCAAGATGCGACGTCGCATGTTGCTAGTGTGCAACCTGCGATGACCCTTCAAAACCTAGCACAACTGAGCAGAAATCCTCCTAGGATGATTATTTAGTCCAAGTATCTTTAGGGGTGTATACACTGAATCTTATGATGAGTAGATTTTGGGTGTAACAATGAATTGGAAAACTTGTTCAGCGTGAAGATGATCCGCGTTGATTGATAATGGCCTGGATCTCCACCGTCAAAGATAAATCCGTTGTAGTAAAAACAAAAACAAAGCCGGGTGAAATACTTGCGAAGGAGGGAGATATGTCATATAAAATGGTTTTAATGTTCTTCTTATCCACGCCATTTCAAAAGGAAAAGTGTTTTATGAATTATGAAAAAGTTAAGTGGATGTAAATTATGAAAAAGGTGGACGTCATATTAAAAGGGGAGTATTTTTATAAAATTCCCTTTAAAGAAAAAAGGGTGGATTCCTTTAATTTAGAAAAGGTCATAATATTCCAACTAAAACGAGTCTTTTGGTTGACAAGTCTATGGAGGGTTGCAACAAATATTTTAAAGGTGCTTGGAATAAGTATATTAAAGTTTTGGGTCTATGAAATGATGAAGCATGGCTTTAAAATTATGATCATGGAAAAGCGAGAGGTTGAAGAAACTGATGGTGATGGTGTAGTCACCATAAAGACACATGAAAAAAAAATAAAAATGGAGTAGTTTGCATGTAAAAGGGTATATGGCTGTAAGACCTAGTAAGGCATGTATACCCCTGGTAACTCACCGGTAAAGTCGGGAGAAAGACCTAGGTGATAGGGGGTGTATGTGAGATTCCTCGGTTAAAACTTTGAGGGAGGTTGGTGATTACTCCAAGTCAAGTTTAAAGGGGGTATTGTTAGGGTTAGCCTTGACTCAGGATTGAGTCAAAGTTGGTTAGGTCAAGCACATGGTTTTGGGCACATGGTTTGTTGTAGCCCATGGTATTGGCCCAAGGTATTGCATGCAAAGAAGCCTTTATAAGGGTTGGAGAGGCTCCATTGTAAAGTGGCCTGGAGGTGAGCGGGTGAGCTCACTTGGCCCGAATGGCCGGTTTTGGCCATGTAATGAAGATCTTCATTGGGTGCTGGTTTTCCCCACATTGGGGTTTCTAGGGTAAATTATGTGTCTCTATTATGTGATTGCTTACATGTTGATTTCTCTCTTGTAATTATTATTTATGCTCCTGTAATTCCTAATAGTCCTGTTAGCATTTTGGTGAGTCCGGTTTAAGGTTTGTTGGTGTCGATCTCCAGTGAAAGTATGAGGCATTTTGTGATCATGTTGGCTATTTGAAGTTAAATTAAGTTTCATCGATGGAAGTTTATCCAGCATATTGCTGCCATAACTTCTTGTGATTGAGTTGAGTGGAACTGGTTTGATAGTTTGAAGCCACTGATGAATTTTGAGTAAGCCATAGCTTGTTGAGTAGTGTGATTTTATTTGAAGTCCTATATATTTTTGTTTGTGTTCAAATAAGTCGAGCATAAGCTTAGGGTTATTTGATAGTTGTGATTGTGAAGAAGAGGACCCTAGTATAAGGGTTGATCATCTCAATCTTGGAGAGGCTGGAGTATTAAGGAATAGCCACCTGGTTAAGGTGCAAGCTGTAGAGAAACTATGTCTTGTAAGAGATATGGGTCGACAAAGAAGACTCAAAGAAATCAGAAGAAGAAATAGAAGAGCTAAAGTAGAATATTTTGCAGAGGTATATGGAGATGTTCTAGTTGTAGCAGAGAAAACCAGAAGCCATGAATTTGATAGATGTCAGGTTGGATATGATGGGTCCAAATTGAATCTTGGATCACCCCCACATTTTAGTGGTAAGAATTTTAATGTTTGGTGTAAATTTTCCTTTGTTGTGAAGGAATGTGGATTTTTGTTGCGAATGGATATTATAACCCCCATGATGAGGCTAGGGATGCCTCAACCTTATTTTTCATTCGGCAAGCTCTAGATGACAATGTTTTTAATGTTTTGTTTTAATCGACCACTACTAAAGAAGCATGGGAAATTATGGATATGGAGTTTAGTGTAAGGGGGAGTGAAGCCAGTTGTGGAATCAGTAGAGAAGCCTGCAATATATGCATATCACATACATGCTTGTAGTGAAACCCACTATGTGGTTATACTAGTGGATGGTGATGGTGAATATGAAGTTCTCCATGATGAAACACAAGATAAGGATGAATAAGTTTGTGTGGGTGCATATGAGGAAGGTGAATTCCAATGTTCACATAAAGAAGCAGATGTTGTTAAAGAAAAAAAGGAAGATGTAGTTGTTGTATTTTTTGTAGCAGCCGCAAAATATGAAGAAGCTATGATATACTCTACAGAGGCAGAGATAACAAAATAGAATAAGGGATATGATTTATCTATAAAAAAAACAAAGCATGTGCATATTGTGGAAGGGGAATCCCACAATGCTCAGACACCTATGGAAGAAGCTTGCAAAAATGCCTTTGCAGTGTTCTGTACTTTGGAGAATCCGATAAGGCATATTGTTAATGATCATTATGGTGGAATTTCCTATGAAGACACTAGTGCATCTCACTATCCAGATGCACATGTGGATGAAGAAGACGAAGAAAATGAAGATGCAAATGAAGTTGACAGTGTTGCAGCCAGTGTTCTTGTGAACCCATCAATGTTAATTGTTGATGATGAAGAAAATGAAGAAATTGTTCAAGAAGCAGTGTGTTCTATTGAAGAGTTTCCTATTGAGGACAGAGCAAAGCTCACTGTGTTAGTGCATGATGAAAGATAAATGGAAAAGGGGGAAGTTCCAAAGGGAACAATTGTTTGTATTAATGATTTTATTATTGATTTGTTTGACCTTGTAGGTGTTAAAAATGAAGATTCTAGTGAAGCTGAGGATGTTGCAAGGAGTGATGTTAATAGGTGTACCACTGAGGTTGTTTCCAATATGTTCATTGAAATTTTTGATACTTTTGTTGTAGAAAAAGATGTACAAGTTGTTGAGTTAACAACTAGTGAAACACACTATGAAAATGCACAGGAGCATGTGAATTTTAATGCTAAAGATGAAGTTGCCTTTGCAACAATTAATAATGAATAGGATCCAACAATGAAATATGTTGATGATGATTTGAATTGTATTGATGATGTGCACTGTGTAGAGGTGCTAGAGAAACAAGTACAAGAAGCTACATATAAATTTCTATTGGAGGAAGTTGATGTTGAATCCATTGAGGTTATGCCCAAGGAAGAGTTGAGATATGAAGATGAGTATGTTGGTGTAGGCATCGAAGAAGATGAAAGCAATGGAGCAGTCACTACAAGAAAAGGTGAAGATGTTGTTGCAGAAGAGAGCAACTGTGATTCAATCTGTCAACATGACAGAGGTAAGTAAATCAACCCCAGAATGTAAAATTGAAATTGTATTTGGGAATGAAGAATTAAAAATAATAGAGGAATTTGTGGGGCTTAATCATTTTACGTTGAAAGAGAAGAAATGCATGCATGTTTAAAGGAAATAATGGAATAAGGTTGTGGATCTTGTTGTAGTTGATGTAATTACAATAGAGAATTAAGAAAGAGGATCATGTTGTAGTTGATGTAACTACAACAAAGAATTAAAAAATAGTAGAAGGTTAGTGCAATTAGGAGAAGGAGTCGAGTTCCCTTGAGGAGTGGATCTATGAGTCAAGGTCAAATGTAGATCATACTACCATAGAAGCAGTAGAAGAAAAAACAAAAACTGAGATTGTTAGAAAGTTTGAAGAGGGAAGAGTTGTAGAATTGTTCGAGCATATTGTTGAAGCAAGCATTACAAGAAAAGGGATGTAAGAGTACCTATGTGAGGGTACAAAGAGCATTGGTGATGAAAGCATGGACATGAGGCAAATTCCATGGAAACAAAATGAAAATAATGATGGAAAGCAAGTCATTTTTGAACTTGCAGAAATAGATAAAGAAAAATTTGGTGATGATAAATATTCTGATGATTTTAAGATTGCAGAAGTTAGACTGCATAAAGAAGAAAGAAGATTTTCAAGTGTTATGCAAGAGAAAGAACAGGAGAAGGATCGTACAAAGGTCCATGATTTTATTAATTATTTGTTTGTTTGTGACTTTGTAGGGATAGAATGCACTGATATAATTGAGTATGAGGAAAATCACAGTATTGAAACTGCAAGAGCTATGTATATTTCTAAAGAGCATGACATTGAGAACCTTCCCAGATTGGATATGTGTGACGAGGAAGCTTCTAGCAGCAGTGCAGCAGAGTTGAAGAAAGTTTGGAGATGGAATAATGAATGAATGCCAAGAAAGAACTGACGAGCATAGTTATCATTGATAACAACACATTAATGACAAAGGACAATGAAATGACAAGTGTTGAAGACATGGAAAAGGTCAAGCAAGCCGGAGAAAGGACAATGACATGGAAGACAAAGGAAAGCTGGACAAAGGATAGTGACATGGAAGACAAAGCATGACAAGTGTTCATGACATGGCAAAGAGAAAAGACATGATGATGTGGAAAGGTAATTTCTAAGGAGTGACAAAAGTAGATGACATGGATAGCTTGCGAGCATCCAAAATAGCCTTTGTAGGCATGCCTGCAGGCATTTGAAGGACACATTGCGGGGATCACATAAAGCACATCTGCGAGCATCTTTTATGGAGTGTTGCAGGCATTTTTATATGACCTTGTGGGCATATTCTGGAGCCTATTAAGGGAATATCTAGGATCCCTTGCGGGCATCCTATAATACCCCCTACGGGAATTTCCAAAGGCCCTTGCGGGCATCTTCAAAGAAGCTTGCGAGCATTTGCTAAAGGCATGTGCAGGCATTTATAAAAGACCAACTATTGGCATATGATGGCATGTGAAAAAGGCCCTTGCGGGAATCTCATTAGAGCCATTGTGGGCATATGATGGAGCATGTGCGGGCAATTTTAAGGAGCCCATGTGGGCATACTCTAAGGAGCCATGCGGGAAAGGAGAACGAGCCCCTTAAGGAACCATGTGGGCATCTCTTAAGGCCATTGCAGGAATATGAGGGCATATAAGAGCCCTTGCAGGCATATTTAAAAGCTCCATGCGGGCATGTTTAAGGCCCTTGTGGGCATCACAGTTTCCCAAAATCAAAGAGCCCTTGCTGGCATCACATGTTGGAAAATCAAGAGCTACGGGCATATGAAAAAGACATCACTTGGCATGAAAATGATAAAGTATGAATGGTTGGGTCTTGGACCCACAAGTACTGGGGGTATAGCCTAAGAAAGGGCAGCAAAGGACATGAAATAAAATGAAATTGTTGGTTATCTCCTTGATTGTAGGATGGCCACCTAAATTAAATTATTTGATTTATTTAATGATAAAAATAAAAATAAATGATAATCTACTTGACATGTCGGCCTTGTCAAAAAGTTTATGGAAGATGTGTATAAATTAAAGGAAATCCGCCTCATTCCAAAAGAGCCTGGAATTCGGTGGAGAAAGTGAGGAGATTCCCGAGGAAAATTTCGAGGGGTAGTAGCAGATCAACAATGAACAAATATTTTATCTTTGTAATTTGCAGGCATTATTGAGGCATCCGTTTGGTGATCTTGTGGAAGACATGGACAGATTGAGGACATGACTGTGGACATGTCTATATGATGACAATTTGATGATACTTTAGGGCAGCAATAATGATCGATGACAGTTTTTCTTGAGGAAAGATTGGTGACATGACTGTGGAAGACATGTTTGAGGACATATTGGTGACATGACTGTGTTAAGAAGGGAAGATTGATGAAATATGATGTGACAAGTGTTTGTATGTAATACAAGCTGGGTTGTGTACTATTTTTCTTAGTTGGATCTAAGAAAAGACCAAGTTGAGTCTTGGAATAGAAGTTGGTGCTTCTCAATCAGTTGTAGCTGGTAAAACCCAATGGTTGTAGCCGATTGAATTAAATATAAAAAGTTTACAAAGCTTATCTTGTGATGTGTCTCTAATGGTGTGGATTGATGAAATGAATGACTTGGTTAATTTGATGCATAGCCTAGTATGAATAATGAATTATGAAGTGAAATTGTAAAATGATATATGATTGAGTTTTTGAAGAAGTTGCAATTATTATTAAGTGTTGGCCCACTGATTCACCCCCCCCTCTCAATGTGACATTGTGTCTAACAAGCGCAATAGGTGCACAATGAAAGCACAATATAACCTAAGCAAAAGACCATAAGGATCCAAGAAAACCTAGAAGTGGAGTAAGAAGATAAAGATGAAGCACATTTTTACAGAGTTCTGGGTGTGGAGCTTGAAGAAGAAAAAGAAACCAAATTACTAAAAATTTTATGAGTCATTCTGTAAGCCTGGTTGAGACTGAGACCACCAAGAAACTTTTGTCATGTATATGAATATTTTGATAATCTAGTAGGCATGTGTGCAATTTTTATATGATGTATCAACATAATTGTTGTCTGTAAGAAGACTTGAAATGATATCGCTGATTTGCAGTGAATGAAGAAGTTGCAGAAGGAGTCGACATAGAAGATACAATTTTTCGTTGAGATAATTAAGGAGGGGAATGTTGGAAGTAATTATCTCACCAACCCCTACAACAGTCAAATCAAGTTAAGTCAATGTAGTTATTAGTTTTTCCGTTCTAGGGCTCGAGATCCATACAATCAATCAAATCAAGATCAGTTCAATCAGTGAGGCCGTGAGGTAATCCATACTTGCATTGATGTTTTGCAAGTTGAAGTTATGGCACCACATTAGCTATGTCCAGAGTTTAATTTTTCATCCACCGAGTTGAATATAGTTGCATGAAGTCACCCAATAGAAGTTGCAAAGAAAATATGAAAAATTGGCTAAGTGTCGAGGAGTTCAAAAGGTCCGATGAATTAAGCCTCATAGCGAATTGGGAGTCAACATGTGGCAACAACCAAGGGTCATCGACGTTGTGTATAGGATGTGTTAAGAAACGTGTTTGGGAACTAAGACCTAATGAATCTAGTCCGAAAGCAAGTCGGATGTTGACACGTGGAAGTAGAAGTCCAGTGTATTGGACCCATCATATCGGAAAAGGTCTTTTTGTGCGTTGGAGTGAAGTACGATGGGGGAATTATGACAGGACACGTGTCGACATATTGAAGTTTTCTTATCAGAGTTGCATAGAAGTGTCGACTAAGTGAGGACCGATGGAGGAACCATAACTGATAATCGAGGAGATATATCAGAGATGCAATGAAGCGCAACAAAGTTGAAGGGTGATGGAGATTCTAGATGGGACATGCGCTAGCACATTGTAGTTGTGTATCGATGTGCACATTTGGTGATCAATTTGGAAAGGTTGAAAGGAAAAGTCCGCCAACCAGTCACATAGTTACGCGTGGCATGATTTCGGGAGTTTGTGAAGCTGGATGGTTTAATCGATTGGTAGTATTTTTGTTGGTGCTTTGGTCACCGTGTTTGCAAAATATTATGGCCCGGATGAATATTTTGGTCACCATGAAAATCACCATGTGTGTATAAATATGTAATTTTTTTAGTTAATAAAAAGGGATTTGAATAGGTTCGGTTCCGTTATGTGCTCTACGCGTGTTTGTTTGTGTGTTTGTTATGTAACAAAGTGGTTTTAGCTCTGCTCGCACCCTACAAATATGAGTCTTTAAATTAAATTCAATATATTTATTTATATTTTTCTTATAAATAATAAATAAATTGATTTAAAAATCTATTTTAGTTTACTTTTAAGCATTTGTATGGAACATGTACATAAGATCATGAGCTAGAGAAAAAGTGTATAGATCATGAGCTAGAGAAAAAGTGTAGTTGTACATCTTCCCAATTTGTTATACATGATTGTGTTTTCTTTATAATACTCTTCCATGTAAAAAGGGATATCATATCATTTGTATGGAACATGTACATAAGATCATGAGATAGAGAAAAAGTGTATAGATCATGAGCTAGAGAAAAAGTGTAGTTGTGCATCTTCCCAATTTGTTATACGTTATTGTGTTTTTTTTATAAAACTCTTCTATGTAAAAAGGGATATCATATCACTAAGACTTGTATAAAAAGGATATCATATCACTAAGACTTAAATGGTGATAGGCTTTAAATGATACCAAAAAACATATAAAAAGGATATCATATCACTAGGACTTAAATGGTGATAAGCTTTAAATGATACCAAAAAAGCAAACAGAAATGAGTTAAGAGGAATTAGAAAGATAAAGAAAATAAGGTAAATGGTAAATAATACATCATACCGTTGATGTAGAAGACAAATGTCACAATACTATGGAACCCTTCCCCTTGTATTTGGATTTGGAAGTTATTTGTATGGAAACTCATGAGTTTGGATCCCAAGATTGTATACTTCCTTCAAAATCGTTATATTAGGTAAAAAATAATGGGATGTCCAAGAATCTTTACAAGGTGAGTGAGAGAGTATGGGACAATTTCGTGAATCATCTTTACGATTGAGGTGCTTCTTGATGTCTCACCGAGGGGAGAGGATCCATGATCACATGATAGGATCATAGCGTCCTAGACAACATTTTACATCAATGGAGTAGATCACACTATCTTAGACAGCATTACATCAATGGAGTAGATGTCAAGTGGATAAAAATTCTATAAATTTCTTTGGAAGAAACTATACCATCTTATTATAACTTATCAATTTGTAATAAAAAATAAATCCATATCGGGCTATAAAATGTATTTGGCTTCACTGAATGCAATCATAACAGCAGAAATATTATGCATTAAGTAGGATAGGAAAGCAACCAAACACTCTTGCAGTTCACGGTGTTAATGACACCATTTTATTTTCAATGAGATTAACGGTTCTCAACGCCCAACTAACCATTTTATATTATGATTTTTCCTGACTAACAATATAGTACTATGAATTTTCCCTGAATTATAGAGAACACTGGACAAATTTTAATGCAATGTAATGCATGGTCCAATGGAGAGTTCCGGGTTTGGCATTGAATCAACCGCCATACATCTGGTTAACAGCGAATGAGCTCCTCCGCTTCAGCTCAGACGAAGGCCGGGAGGAGTTCTATAGGGTAACATCATTACTTTTCTATTCCATCTAAAGTTCATTGTTATTGCTGGCGCAATAATTAACGCATATAAAACGCTTCCCATGTCGAAGAATTTATTGCTGTGACTCTAATTAGAATCACGAATGCACGTAGGATACAAGACAACTAAAACGCCCCGTTTTCAGGTGATTTTGGATTAAAAACGGTTAAAATTCTTGCTGGAAATTGTTATTTTCGCAATTTTGTGATTTTAGTAATTGGATTGCTTATTCTAGATTAATTGTCCAATTTTAAAACTATCCAAATAGCCTAAACTGCAATCTGAAGATTCCATATTGCGATTTTGGCAAGAATTGCTCTGCCGGATTCCAGCCCGTGATGAGCGATTTAGTTAGCCCTTATAGCTCCGAATGTTGCCGGTATTCAAGTGAGTGTTTAAATATTTTAAAAAAATCACATTTCATTTGACAATAATAAATTACTTACATAGTTCATGAAAAAATTGCTAAATAGAATATTATATTTTCAATCAAATTTATGTTATTAAATAAATCAATAAATCCATAATTATCACATCTACAAAAAAAATATTGTTTCAATAACAAACACATTGAAAAAAATAAAAAAATTGGAGAGAAGACACACATCTACCTTGAATCCTTGCTTAGAAATCATTGGTGTCCAACTTAAGAATTTTTGTTTGTAAATAGTTTATGCCCAACTTAGGAATCTAGCGCAACTGAACCCAATCATGTTTTCATTTCTTTTCTTTTTAATTAACCAATACCAATTCAAAAACTCATTCTTTGTAACCCTTTCTATGGTGGAACTAATGGTGAAAACCCAACCCATGCATCCATTTATCTAGTGTTTTTACTTCAAATTAAATGGAAGTCCATATCCTCGTTTCTAATATCTAAACTTGAACCTTTATAATATTGTATAAACATTCAGATATTTGGATGACCGTACCTTGTCCCAAACTCTGCAACCTGATATTTTATTCAAAATCTCATTTTCGATTACACATGGCTCCCTCTAAGCTCCCTCCCTGCACTCTTGAATCTGCCCACACATTCCTTCTAAGGAAAAGATATTAATTCTTATATAACATTTGCCCATTTTCAATTTTTTAACTTGTGACATTTGGATTTATAGTTTTTTGGTGGGATGATTTAGTGTTGCTGAAATGTATTTATAGAAGTGGAGAAAGACTTCTTATTAGCATTAGTGAGAATCATGGGTTATTCCCTAGAAACACCCACTATGAAAATGCAATGAGTAATTGAAGAAAAACGGGTTTGTTAAATGAATGTGTGTATAGTAAGTCGTAAAAATATATCCTGGTGAGTAATTTTGTGGTTGATAAAAGAAATTACGATGTGATGCAACCATTCTTTTCTTGTAATGGTGGATGGGATAGATACTAATCTTAACGAGTGAGAAGAGCATTG
Organism: Larix kaempferi; assembly: GCA_027924585.1. Lineage (NCBI taxonomy): Eukaryota > Viridiplantae > Streptophyta > Pinopsida > Pinales > Pinaceae > Larix > Larix kaempferi. The sequence continues at coordinate 12,775,481 of BSBM01000173.1, read as the reverse complement.
ATTCTTGACAGGCTGCCTGAAGGAATTTCCTTGAAGTAATACGACACCCTTCATCAATACATTACATGTTCATAAATTAATAGAGAGAAAATAACTTGTTCTATGGTATGATCAATAGAAAGTAACTCAGGTAGATATAAATACAACTGAAGAATATTTTTATTCATACTAACAAAATAACAAGCAGCCAAATAAATCATTTTCAAACCCAAATCCCGCCTCTTCATGGGCATGCCATTTATACAAAGAATTGTAGTGGATGTAGGTACAACTATTGAACTGACTGCAGTCGAGACTACAACTAAAATTTTTTCATGCTCAAAATTGTCATGAAGATCATGAATTAATCAATTTGATGTGACCAAAAGGAAACCCAGTTGTATCATGTATCACTATGATATGTTCACTAATGGAGACTCATAAATTCAGATGTGACGCTGAGTAAAATAAATTAATCTCGCTCGATCGCTAACCTATCAAGTTTCTCCTTTTGTTATTAAAGAAATCAAGAAACAAATAAATCTCAAAACTTGTTGAGATTAGATATGAGAATAATGGGAGATAAGTTCGTAACAATGTATTTAATAGTTTTTATTTTTTATTTTTGTAAGGGGAAGACTTGCAAATAGAGATGGCCAATGGTCATCGTCCTTCCCATAAATTTTTTCAAGGAGAAAAAAATTGTACTTTTGCTATTATGTAAAATTAAAAAGTACTTTTCCATATTACATAGACACTTTGGTCATTGCCATAAATAACCATTTCATCGAAAAAGACTGATGCAGACAAAAAACCTAACCCTCTAGATAAACAAAGGATCCAAAAAATAAAGAATTGGAGTCAAAGAAAGAGCATCCTACATATTTGCTATAATGAAAAACCTTCAAAACAAGGAAACATAAAAATTGTTTCAACAAGGAAACCATATCAGCTTAGTCTTCAAGGAAAGCAACACATCCATTAAAGTTTAGAGCACCATCAATCCACTCTTCCCAAACTAGTTTTTTTTCTTCTTCCTAGAGAGATATTCATGACACATTTACTGCTAGAAGGGAATTAAATAATGAATTAAAAATATTTGATGAGCAGTTTGAAACTTAACACTTTTTATGTATTTTTAATATAATTATTACACTTTTCCATAAAATATCAAAAAATTAAAAATTATAATTTTGTTTCCGTGCAATTTTTATATAACACTTCTGGGACGTGCTAAGAACCCTTTGACAAGCTGTGACTTGTTCAATTTTTAACCCTGATTTAAAGATCCATTTAATTGAATGTGGTTCATCGAATCGGTACGCCTTGTCGCTGTCCACCCTAACATTTGGTTATCTCATAGACTGCAGACTGCAGCATTCATTCCCTGCGGAAACTACGTAGTAGAGCTCGGGACAACAAATTTGGTAAGCCATTGTAATATACACACCCAACTATGGGCATAAGTACCACTTGTTGGCATTCTTTAATTTCTATGGTTTCACGTGCAGGTTCAAGCAGATGAGCCGAATAAATTTCGAATTAGAAGCCTTCTAGAAAGTATAATGTATCAACTATTATTTTTGTTCCCATGCCCACACCCACGACGAGTATATCAACTCCATCTTGTTCCTCGCTGCTATCACGCTCCATTGACAGCTCTAGAAATTCATCCATGGTCTCATATCTACAATATCCCACAATTTCTAGAGGGGATCAAACCAATATACTGCAGGATACCCACCAATATTCTACGTCCGGGTCAGAATTGGCTGGTGTATTTTATCCATACCTGCAAATGTTGCAACTGACTCTTTATTCCTGGCTTTTCATCAGTGGCCATGATCATGAGAGGACACTAGTTTACCAAGGTTCCTCTCAGCAAATTAGCGTCCTAGGTCTACAGCTTTTCCCGCTGTTGCCCCATCCGCCAGGAACATGACGCTTAACGCATTTGGCATGTGGAAGCCGACCCCAACTAAAGTGCTGACCCTGCCCGTGGTTGAGGGTCAGTACAGATTGAAGAGATTCCTAGCAATTTTGAGGAATATTCATGCAGAAAGAGTGGGACAAACCTCGATGTCTGGGAGCTACAAACCGCCAGGGGAAACGATTTCTGGTGGTCATGTTCATCATATGATTTATGAGCGGAGGAGGAGGGAGAAATTGAAGAAGAGATTCGAGGCATTGCATTCAATCATTCCTTGAGCCGGGTACGTTACATGAAAATATAGTTTTTGTTGTAATACATGAAAATACAGTTCTTCCCTTAAATTTTAGTTAGAAGAAGGTCCAAAAAATTTGTTCTTGTGGTTGATATATTTGCAGAAAGACAAGGCTTCCCTATTGTCCTATACGAGGGAGTATTTAACCAGTCTCAAGTCTCATGCTGAAGAACTTGAAGAAATGAATAAGCAGTTGGAATCAAAATTGAACAAAACTCAAACGGGCTCAATCTCAAGAGGGTGTAGGCACTAGCTCAGCGGTGCAACAACAAGGCTCCACAAGTACCAAGGGAGGCGACAGTCTGGTGACAGTTGAAGTATCAAAGATAGGAGGCAGTAGTACTTCTAATATTTCCGATGATATGGGAATAGTAGTGGTCATCGACAAGCCTAACAATACGATTGATTTGATGATTGCGTTGCTAAAGCGTCTAAGAGAGATGGGGTCCCCCTTATTTCTATAGCCACCTCCATGACACATGATGAACATGATCCATCACGCCTGCAATTTCAAATAATTGCAACCATCAAGTTGCACGATGAAGTAAGAAATATAGAAATCCATTATATTTGTAGCGATTGTCATTGTCATTCTTTTTGGTCTCATTCTATTTGCATTCGTATTTGTGATTTGGGAGAAATTTTGATGAATTTTGTGGAACAAGCTGTTGCTTTTCTATTCACATAAAACTTCATAATTACAATAGACCCAAAGGTCTCTATTTAAACACTACTACATACTAAAACCTTAACTTAGCTCATGCTTTATGCCTTAAGATTTATGCTTTATGTAGGCTTTAACTACACTTAACTTTACTTCTAATAATATAGCTGACAAAAGCGAGAGGTAATTATTGTTTCTAACACCCCCCCTTAATTATGGCCACTAAACATACGATCTAAATGTTTCTAAAATATGTTTCCTGCAAGGGCTTTCATAAAAAAAGAATGCCTGCTGGTCTATGTCTCAGGTAGGCTTACAAAACATTTTCATCTTGACCTTCTTTGCTGCTATGTGTTGATGCAACTTCTTCTCATACTATCTGTGCCAAACTTTGAGGCTTTCAATGCTTTTCTTCTTCTTTGTGCTCCTGAATTTAAACTCTGGATATCTCTTCTTCTTGTTACTGCATGGATTTTTCAATTTCTTCTTCTTGTATCTGGGATGTACAAAAGTGCACTGCTCTTTTCCATGGCTCTGGTTATAAAACCAATGATCTAGAGCATCTTCAATGCTGCTTTTAACACCTGTAAAATACTTGTTGCAAATTTCTTCTTCAGTCTCTTCAACTGGATACATAGCTTCTCCGGCTTCTCGTACTTCTAATAGGTTGTGCAAGACTACTGCATAACACAACTTCCCACCAAACTAGAACTTCTCTTTACTTATATTTTGGTTAAGAAGAGCCTTTCCTTTTTTTTTATAAAACCATGATACATTTTTATATAAACGAAATATTTTATTTAAAAAATTCTTTAAAATATCACTTTCTCTTAAAACTTACCATAAAACATTTCCATAAAAAACATATGACGTATCTCACCCTTCGACCTCTTTCAACATAAGGAAACAAAACTTTGCATAGCTTTTATAAAACTTTCCTTCACTTTATATGACGTGGACATTCCCCATTAAAATTACTTGTGCAAATCTTTGCATTCACTTGGATGGACGACTCTTCATTGGATTTCATGATCAACCTTTTCAATATGGACTTCCTTGGCCATTCAAATATTTCTTTTAGTTTCGACCCTCACTCCAGGCTTTGAGTTTTTTTAGACATCTGCACTTCTCCAGGGGGATGGTTCTCATGCAGATTCAGGGCTTCCTCCATGCGAATTTAACCAACATGCGGCTCCTATGCATGCTATCAAACTTTACTTTGTAGTTGATTAATTTCTCTTCTTGTAGAATTGCACGTGGATGGTTTTCTCTCCGACGACAATCTTCTCTACGATCTCTTCACTGCTAGGTGTTCCTCCTCCACAATTTTTTTGAAACGTGGATCTCTTCACACAGATCATCACACTGTGAGGAACCTGCAATAATTAATTAATGAAAATACACGAGATAGCAGAAATAACAGAACTCAGAATCGCTTTTATTGATCACAGGCCACTTTGAGGGGGCAACCTCATTTGAGCAAGTTCAATACAAATAAATTCACGGTGCCTTCATTTGCTTCAACACACACTTATATACTAAATCTAGGCACCAATACTATGGGTCAAAACCATGGGCCAATACAAAATATGGATCAACAAATACTATGGGCGGCTTACAAAGCATAACAACAATAAGACAAACTATGGATCAACAATTACTATGGGACAACTTACAAAGCATATGCGTCCAACAAAAATATACTAACAAAGTAAAGAGAAGGTTTGACATGGGTTCCTAACATCCCCTCTCCCTTAGAAAAATATTTGTCCTCAAAGCTTTAGATGTGGAAATTGATGCGGAATCTGAAGGAGTGGTTCCCTTGTAGCATCCTCGGGTTGCATTCCGTGCCACTGAATTAATGCCTCTGTGATAGAGTGAGAGATAAGCTGACGCCTTTTGAGTTTCAGGGAGGATTGCTTGGAAGGTTGTAGATGAAGAATAACCATATAAGCTGTGTGAAAATGGCACTCAGAACGGTGCTGATCGGCGTGTTGTTTCAGTCGAATTCTTGCCATGTGAAGATTGTCCTGCAGAATGAGAAGAATCTGATCACGGTTTCGAAGAATCGAGTCAATTGCTTGAACTGGAGAACTGCAGAGGGTGTATGGAAGAAGAACTGGCGGTTCCTGTCCATAGACAGCTTCATATGGTGTCATTTTAGATATGGTATTGTACCACCAAAGTGCTTCAAGGAAATCCATAGAAATAACTGTCCAAATCTGTGTAGGGATGAGCAAGAGTTCGAGCAGTCCCGAAAAGAGTGTCATTTCACCCTTGTTGACCTGAAAAGTATCAAGGTCAGCCACAATCTGTGGAATTGTGATTTTTAGTCCCTGCCAAAAGAAGTTACATTGTTCTCGGTCATACGTTTTGAGGAACCCAGAGTGCCCTACCAATGGAGAAGCATGGAGTTCACAGAAGGGATAACTCTGTTGATCAGATTGCAACTAGAGTGGAACAAGCAGAGAAATATCTGTAAGAGAAACTGGGTCATCAAGTGTGCGAAAAGGATCATCTGCCACCAGATTGTCCTTACCCTTCTTGTAAGTGATCGCATAGGCAGAACCCATGAGTTGGATAACCCATTTCAGGTGTGATGGGCAGGAGACCCGTTGTTCCAAGAAATTTTCCAGACTTTGGAGATTAGTCTTGATGCAGAAACAATTCCCTAATAGGGATGGCTGCCACTTCTGTACTGCATGCAAAATAGCCATCAGTTCCTTCTGAGATGTAGATGCGGTTAAATTCTTACCGGAAAGGTCTCTTGAAGGCCGCAAGCCCACTAGTTCAGTAAAGATACCTGCATATCTATCCAAGGAAGTAGTGGAGACCGTTGATGGGTGCATTTGAATGGAATGGAGCTGAGCGATGACACCATGTGAATTCTTCTTAAGGATATTTTCCAGGTGATGTGAACTGATGATGCGAAGAGACCCTAGTTGAATGCCCGTAAATTTGTGTTGTTTCCCATTAATTGAAAACTACATCCAAAGTTCATCAAAATCCCATAAAATGTGGCCAAGAGTGCGTAACCTTTGAATGCCCAAAACCACATCACATCCACCTAAGGACAAGGCAAACATGTTAGAGCACAGTTTATAATCTTCCAGAGAGATACGCACATTGTGACACTTCCCCTTGCAAGGTAAGGTGTCCCCATTGGGAACCATGACTTCAAAGTTGGAGCAAGGATGGACAAAACAATCATCCTGTTTGGCAATCCGAGGATCAATGAAGTTATGGGTGCTGGCAGAATCAATGAGTATGGTAAGAGGGAGCTGCTTGAAGTAACCCCTAACCTGCATTGTTTTTGGGGTGGTGACGCAGCTTACATCATGGAGAGAGATCGCTGGTGGGTCGTCCTGAGATAGGGGGTCAACAGGCGGGTGCTGAATGTCGACCTGATCATCTATTGTATCTGGAGCTTCTTCACCAAGTTCAGAGGCAGGCGGAGAATCCACATCCAATATATAGAGCTTTTGCTCAACACATCTATGTCCCCGAGTGAATTTCTCATCACAATTACAACAAAGGCCTTTTTCTCGGCGTGCTTGCATCTCTGGTTCAGACAAATGCTTGATAAGAGTTAGTTGAGGAGCTGGCATGATGGGAGGTCGTTGGTAACCCATATTTCTGAAGGGAACAAATGTGGGTTTGGAGCATTGTTGGGCTGCAATCTTGTCCTCTGCCAACTTAGCCAACCCTAGGACTTCCATCATTGTGTTCGGACATAACATTTTGACCTCCGAGCGGATGTCATCCTTGAGACCACTGATAAAACAACTCCTGTAGAATTCACTAGACAATCCTTCTGTGTGATTGGCCAGTTTCTCAAATTGTGTCTGATACTCTCTCACTGTGCCAATTTGGCGAAGTTTAGTGAGTTCTCCTATGAAGTCATCAAAAGCACTAGGACCAAATCGTTGCAAAAGGAGTTGGCAAAAATCTGTCCAGTTTGGCTCGTGATGAACTTTGATGTACCAATGGTACCATTGAAGGGCTTCCTGTTCCAAATGAAAGGAGGAAAATGGAAATTTCTGGGCATCAAAAGTATTATGAAGACTGAAATATTGTTCGTCCTGGTATATCCATCCAGTCGTATCAATACCATTGAAGAGAGGAAAATCAAGCTTTGGCCCATGAAAATTGTTGGAAGAAGAGAACCCAGTGGCTGCAACAGATTCTGGTTGTCGGTTATTGTTCATGGGTGAATGCTGAAGATAAAGGCTGATAAATTTTTCATCCAGATCCTGGAGTTTGGTTTGAATGGCTGCAAGTGCTTGCTCCATGGCTTTTGCTCCTGCGCAGGTGACAACCATAACCAGGAGTTTTTTTTTTTTGAGTGGGTAGATAAACAAAAACAGAAACTGTTTTAGTAAAGGAAAATATGGATTTGGGAAAAAATTTGATGGGTAATTTGGGTTTGACTAGGTTTTGGACACTTTCAAAGGGACATGGAAGCAGAAAAGGGGGATTTCAGAAGCAGGGTGAAATAATGATGAAATTTGTAAAAGAGGGACAAAGGAGCAGAAATATGAAATGAACACTTTGGTAAAATTTGAAGGTGATTGGGTGAAAATCGAAGAAGTTATGGAAAACCCTAAAAATAGACAAATGTGAGATTTCTGGATTTGGGAAGTGGAATTTGGGATAGGTTCCTCATGAATGAAATATGCAAAATGGGATTACACAGGTGTCAAGAAAGTTTCAAGGGAAACATAGTGAAAACAAGGGAGATATGGCGAAAAAACAGTTTTTTTTTCCAAGAATGGATCTGCAATGGCGTGGAAGGGATCGGAAACAAATATATTTGCAACGACGCAGAAGTGTTTGAAAATAGAGGGATATGCGACGACGCGGAAGTGATCGGAAAAAGATGGATCTACAACGGCGTAGAACTGACTGACAACAGTTCTGGACAGAGGAAATCTGTGATTTTGCAACTGAAAATAGATATGGACCCCAGGTATGCTCAGCTTCCTAACGGTTCAGGGGATTCACTCGGCCACCAATGCTGCCTGACGGCTTTCGTATTGGGGCAGTACCCCTCACTCCACGGCTCAGGTAAAAATGATAACCGCTTTGCCACAAACGACAGCTCTTGGTTTACCTCACGGGTGGGAACTAGTCAACCAGGAAGGGATCGTTGCCCTTTTCGCTGGCAGGTCCTCTCAATGGGATAGCTACTTCGGGGTTCCTATGGTACTCCTCAAAATGAGTTTTAGGGCTTATTCCCAATTACTTCCCACAATTAAGCAGATATGGATTATTCCCAGATTCGAACCTGCAACAGATGCAAAATTTTGTTTTGGCATAAATTTCACCCAACGAGCCCAAGAAAGTGCTCTGATACCAGATGTGAGGAACTTGCAATAATTAATTAATGAAAATACACGAGATAACAAAAATAACAGAACTCAGAATCGCTTTTATTGATCACAGGCCACTTCGAGGGGGCAACCTCCTTTGAGAAAGCTCAATACAAATAACTTCACGGTGCCTTCATTGGCCTCAACACACACTTATATACTAAATCTAGGTGCCAATACTATGGGTCAAAACCATGGGCCAATACAAACTATGGATCAACAAATACTATGGGCGGATTACAAAGCATATGCGCCCAACAACAATAACACAAACTATGGATCAACAATTACTATGGGACGGCTTACAAAGCATATGCGTCCAACAACAATATACTAACAAATTAAAGAGAAGGGTTGACATGGCTTCCTAACACACACATCAAAATTTTCTTCACAGCTCAACCGATGGCTAGCTGGTTTCTTCACACATCAGCACCCTTCTTCACTGCTGGTGAATGGCCCTTTCTTCAAGGGCTTTCTTACCTCTTCTATTTTGGTGGTAATCTTCACCCAAATTATTTTCTCCTTGCGGATCTACCATTCCATTAATAGATGGATGACACCTCCTTCAACACAGAAACTTGTGGATTGGATTGCTTCTTCACACTCTCCAATGGAGGGCGGAGTTTCTTCAGATCTACGGATCTAAAATATTCCTCCGTTCGATTTTCGTCTTGTGCTTCAGACTCGAACCGGGATCTCTATCCAATTTCTTGGATCAATTCTCTCACTTGACTGATGAAAGATATTGTCTTGGATCGAACGATCTTTGCCTTATTCGCTATGGAATAATAATTCTTTGTTATCGAAGAATACAACAGGATTGGATCTGCTCTTGGATCAATATGCTCTCCAAGAGACTTAATAAAGCTCTGATACCATGATGAATTTTATGGAACAAGCTGCTGCTTTTCTATTCACATAAAATTCATAATTATAATGTACCCAAAGGTCTCTATTTAAACACTACTACATGCTAAAAACTTAACCTAGCTCATGCTTTATGCCTTAACCTTTATGCTTTATGTAGGCTTTAACTAAACTTAGCTTTATTTCTAATAATACAACTGACAAAAACGGGAGGTAATTACTGTTTCTAACAAATTTGTAGAAAGTGGATTTTAAAGCTTGCAAAGACATAGAACAAGAGCAGAAACAAAAAAGGCATATTGATTTCCTTCTCATTATTAAAATCAGATATATATAGGACTACATAAGACCAAAACCACTGGCTAATATTATGGGTCAGTGAATACCATGGGACATTTAATGTCCTAATCAACAACTAACTAACCAACTTAGGACCATTGACTCAACTAACTAACCAACTTAGGACCATTGAGATTACAACTCTTAAAACACCCCCTTAATCTCAAGTGAGATGGTCTAGTCAGCACTATCAATGCCTAAGTGTTGTGCCTGCTAGTTATGTCTCAGCTAGGCATAAATTTTATTCAAATAAACTTAAGCTTTACTTTCTTCCTTGGTGTGTACTTGGATTGCTTCTTCTTTGTCTTCTTGAACTTGATGCTAAGTAGGTGTTCTTCAATGTCTTATTTAGCTTCTACAAAATACATAGTTTTATTGTTTTTCGTTGGTGTTGGAACATAGTGCAAGTATTATTCTTCTTATTCTTCTTATGTTTCAACATATTGTATGTTGCTATCCATTTTAAGCTATGCTTGGAGAGAATCCACATCTTCCTCTTCTGTTGTTTCAATGATTTTAAGCTTTTCTTGGAGAGATTTCACTTCTTTGTGTCCTCATCTTCATGTTCCACATCTTCCTCATCTTCCTCTTCTGGTGTTTCAATGGCAGCTACATCACCATTCTCATTAACTGTTGCAGCTTGTACCCACTGTGCATCCTTCACTGCTTCCTAAAAAACCGTGGGCTGACAAGGAAATAGAGCATACTCATACTGCTCATTAATAATGGGAGTCTGCTGATATAACCACCTCAAATTTCTGGTTTTCTGCTTTTGTGATGAACTGGCTGCTACAACTTCTATGCTACTATCAATTGTCTCTTTCTTTGAGAGACTATCACTGCTGTTAGCAACTGTCTCTTTCTTTGAGAGACTATCACTCATGTCACTGGGGACTTCTACATTGACAGGTTTGATTTCAGTGTCATCAAGAAACAGAGCTAGATCAACAATATTTGCTGATCTTACTTGACCATTGGCTGCCTCATAAACACAGTCTTCTTGGTTGTCTTCCACTTCACTATGGGATTCCTACTGCTTTGAGTAGCTTGCAAATTCAACTGGTTCCTCTTCACTAAAATCTACTTCATCTTCTTCTACATTAGGTTCCTCTTCACTAAAATCCACTTTCAATATTCCCATGCTTCTTTTGGAGTATAAACTTCTGCAATGTTATGAAAGATGGAATAATCTATACTATTTTGTATGAGACTTAAGGAAACAACTTGCCTTCTTTGTTTTTGATACTCTGTCAAATTCTCAAATGCTTCTAGATCACTAGGATACTCTTCAACTACAAAATGCCACAAATCTTGTGAATATAACAAATTTCTTACTTTTAATGACCATAGTTCATAGTTTTCTCCTTCAAATGTCTGCCATAATCCTACTGGTGTTAACATATTTCTTACCTCTTCGATTTCTTCTGGTAGCTCTTCTAGCACCATCTTCAAGATTCGATCTTCTTGGTATTCTTCAATATTAGTGGTCCTTCAGACTTCAGATATTCTCTGTCATTTTCTACACAGGTTCTTCTTGGATTGATCTCTGCAAGACTCGATCTTCTTCAATCAATGCTGGAACGTTGTCCAATCTTTTGGCTCAGCATCAACAATAATTTATCTTCAAAACTAGATCTGCTTCATGCTCGGACTTGCCATTTCGTATGACTTTTAAAAAGATCGGCACAACGTTTTAGTGAACACCATGGGATAGAGGGGTGCGACGGAAATTTTTTTACTGAGTGAATGAAGGTTGGCACAATTTTCCTTTTGCTAGGGTGTGCTACTAGATCAGTTTTCCTTTTGCTAGGGAGTGCCACTGGCTCAGTTTTCCTTCATCTAGGGTGCGCCACTGGCTCAGTTTTCCTTCAGCTAAGGTGAGCCATCTTAGAAGGTGGCGCATTTTTTCTTCAGCAAGGGTGTGCTAGGGTCTCTTCAGTGGGGCTTTTGTTGGCACAAGTGTCACTACAGTTGGGTGTGCCGGTGCTGTGAAGAAAAAATAAAAAAAAATGTTGTCGCCCGAGTGCTCCGTCTCCGTCCTGTACTTCAACTTCAGTTGTGTGTGTGCTCTCTAGCTTCTGAAGAGGCTTACCCCGAAAAACAATAGTTGATGGATTAGGCCGTTAGCTCTGATACCATGTTAAAGTTTGCAAAGACACAAAACAAGAGAGGAAACACAAAGGGCATATTGATTTCCTTCTCATTATTAAACTTAGATATATATAGGACTACACAAGACCAAAAACATTGGCTAATACTATGGGCCAGTGAATACCATGGGACGTCTAATGTCCTATTCAACAACTAACTAACCAACATAGGACCATTGACTCAACTAACTAACCAAATTAGGACCATTGAGATTACAACTCTTAATAGTGGAGAGACTGAAGGAAGGGTTGATGAGCGCAGTGAGGAAAGATGGTGGGACACCACCTTCACCATCGCCATCGTAATCTTGGTCCTGGTCAGTGTTCTCAAAGTCCATGTCAATCGATTGTACTTTAAAGTTTATTTGATGTTTAATTTCATTCAATTCATTTACTCAAAGTCCCGTTCGATGGCTGAGCTAATTTAGTTTCACTGTTTGAATGGTTTCTTAAGAAAGAGTAAACATTACAAGAGTTCTTAATTACAAAGAGTCATAGAAATAGATGGCATACCCTTCATTTGAAACCTAGAGTAAGTATTCTTTATGGGTTCTTAATCATGGACTTTTAAGCATCCGATGAATTACAATTCTAATTAGACGATTCAGATTTCGAAATCTTTAATGTTTTAAATTGAGTCCAATATTAATATTCATTTTCATATTTATATATTTATATAAGGTATATAAACCTCTTTCTCACTTCAATATAAAATAAAATATTAATTTTCCTTCATGTTTGTTATCTATTTTTATATTATCTTTACATCGAGTCAGCCAGGTGTCAAACTGAGTCTAACTAAGTGTAATGCCACAAATGTAGGGAAGGAGGCTCAGTGGAGGGCACATGAGGAGTTAAATGCACTCAGAATAGGTATTCAAGTCTCATCAGAGGTCAATCAAAGTGATAACAGCAGTGAGGAGTCAGTCTCGCCTCAAATCAAGGAAAGACTGGTGGCTAACTGAAGTGAACTGGACTGGTAGGTGAGAAAAGGCGCCCTTCTATAGTGGAAGGTGAGAAGTGGGCACCTCCCTGACTAGGAGGGATAAATATGAGTGGAAAGTATCTCCCGAGTGATGGAAGACTAGGGACTAGGTGCTGGAGGCATCAAACTGGTGACTGGGAAGCATGCGGGTGCAGGCAATGCATGCAGAATGCATGCAAAGTACATACTGAATGATGAGATATCCTAACATTCCCCCTCAATCTATACTATGATGTAAAAAATAAAATGTAGGGCCCTGGTTACTGAGACCAAAGGTCACCCTAATACAATAATCCAAAAATGCTGAAAATAAGCTAAGTGAGGAAAGAGGAAAAACCCAGTGGGAAGAAAGCCCCCGCTCAAGCTAAACATAAAATGGATCTAATCTGTCTCCACCATGATGGAACTCACCCCCAATAGTGAACGGAGGTAAGACAACTTCTTAGTGAAGCTCTTGGTGAAGTCTGCAATTTGCTCATCAGTAGGGCAATATTGCAGAATGATGGTGCGATCATGCACCAACTCTCGGATGTAGTGCATATGAATCTCAATGTGCTTGGTCCTCTTCCGCTGAACTAGATCGGTGGAGATATTAAAATCACTTTGATTGTCACAAAATAGGACAGTCGAAGTAGTGCTACCAAAATCAAACTCGGAAAGAATACCCTGCAACCAAACTACCTAAATGCAGGCATTGACTACCCCTCGATACTTTGTCTTTGCTGAAGAAAGTGAAATGGATGCCTTCTTTTTGCTTGACCAGAAAATAGGGCCATGGACAATCATCAAAACATATCCAGAAGTGGACTTCCGATCTATGCTATCATCCGCCCAATCTGAATCAGTAAAACCAATAAAATCTAGCTCAGAATCTGCAGCATAATGTATGCCAAAATGTCTCGTACCTTGCACATTCTGCAAGATCCGCTTGGCTGACCGCCAATGAAGATCATGGGGCTACTGTATATACTTGATACAACACTCATGACATATGAAATATCAAGCCTTGACTGTGTCAAGTAAAGTAGTGAGCCAATCAACTGTCGATACATAGTGCAATCTGCAAGCAGTGTGGAATTTCCTTCCTCAAGATTGATTCCTGAGAAGAATGGAAACGGAGAAGCCTTACATTATGCCATATTAAACTTTAATAGCAGGTATTTAGCATACTTTTGCTGAGATAATGTGATCCCATCAAAGTTTTGAGCTATCTCCAAGCCCAAAAATTGCTTAAGCAAGCCCAAATCGCTCATATCAAAAGCTAGATTTAAAGTGGTTTTCAGCTTGTTAATTGTAAGGAGAGTGCTTCCAGTAATGAGAAGATCATCAACATATAAAACAACAGTTATCAAATTACCTTTAACTTGTTGTAGGTACACATTTAGATCATATTTTCATCTTTTGAAATTCTGAGAAAGAAGGAAGGAGACCATCTTTGCGTACCAAGTGTTAGGATATTCCTATACTCCATCCTAGTCCTACTAGCATTTTCATCCTTTTCATTTTCAGTCTTGCATGCATTCCTGCATGCAGCATGCATCCGCATGCTTCCCAGTCATCAGGTTGATACCTCCAACACCTAGTCCCTAGTATTCCAGCACTCAGGAGCTTATTTCCACTTAGATTGAGCCCTCATATCCAGTGATGTGCCCACATCTCACCATCCACTTGACAAAGGCGCCCTTCTTCACCTACTAGTCCAGTTGTCTTCAGTTAACTGAGTTCTCTCCTTGATTTTAGGCTTGACTCACTCTTAACTGACCTTACCACTCTAATGGACCTCCAGTGTGACTAGACTGCTCATTCTGACTTCAGTTAGCTCCTCATGCACCCTCCACTGAGCCTCCTTCCTTTAGTTAGTGTCTCCATGTGCCAGTTACACTCAGTTACACCTACCACACCTATTTAGACTCAGTTTGACTAACGATTGACAGTTACTTGAGAATTGATGACTCCACTTATGATGAGATAGACTTCTAGTTGTGCTCCGATGACACTCCAGTGATCTTTTGATCACTCCATGAAGGCTAATTCGAATTGCCACCTTGGCATTCGAATCCTCATGCATTGTACTACTTATTTGTCCATATTGTGATTAATTAATTAGTGTGCGTGAAGTATTTTTTCTTCTATCCGAGTTCTACTGTATTATTATTCTGTTGCTCATTTTACTGCATTGACCACTCTTAATCTTATTCCTAAATTCTTTCTTGTGAGGTATACATTAGCTCTTAGATCTGCTATGAGGATTTTCACATGGTATCAGAGCATGTTGAGAGTTTTGTTTATCTCCATTCCTGAGAGTTTTTTGCAGGTTATTATCAAGATTTCGAGTACAGCAGTTGCAGCAATTTCTGCATCTTTGCAGCAGTAGCAGTTGCAGATATTTTCTATTGTTTTTGTAGGTCTTCAAACAGCTTCCATGTATTCATCGGGAATTACTCCTCTTTCTCCATTCAACTATGATGAATGGAAACCACAAATGATAGCACATTTTAAGAGACATGGTCTCTTTGATCATTATTTTGAAAGAGAGTTCGAATCCTATGATGAAGAGAATGACTGGTTAGATAAAGGTGAAAAAGCTTGTGCAATCATGAGTTATGCTATGTCTCGATGCATGTTATATGACCTCACTGATATTTCATCTCCAAAAGAGCTATGGGCCCACCTGGATGAAATTTTTGGCAAACAGAATGAAGGATTGGTCCAAACCTTTTCGAGAGCAAGCAAAGTGATGCATTCACCCTCCTTGATTATCTCATTGATCATGAATCAATATAAAACATATCTCATATTGAAGTTGTCGACAAAGAAGAAGAACTTGCAGATTCTACACTCATGCTCCAAACTTCTTCTATTTCGAATTATGTGCCAGCTCACACTCTAGAAAATGTAGAAGGTCCTAAATCCTCTCTTGCACCGGAGTATGTTGGTTTGCATCATGATCTATTGAATGTTTCAAAGGTAAAATCGGCCATTGGAGGTAATGCATTCGCTCTCCTTGATCACTCACCTCTTATGTACTACTATATGATAATTATTTCATGCTTTCAGAAGGTTATTGAAGATAATGGCCAATGCCATTCACTTGGGATAATTTCTCATGCACTTATTGGTTTTGATCTCACCTCTAATGGTTCAAAGGAGATCTCAAGAAACCATGATTGAAGTCTTGGATCTAATTTGGATTCTAAGCAATCACTACTTGGGATAATTTCTCATGCATATTGTTAGCACTTAGATTTTATCCCGATTTTAAAAGAATAACACCTAAGGTAAGCTATTTCAAACCAAGCTTTAGGCAGAAAACTCAGCCATTTTCCCACCAGAGAGGGCTCTCTCACAATATGTATACAAGGACTGAAAAATATAAAGGTTCTCTCAAAATTTCTCAAAAGGATTTTCTGGTTGAAAAGGAAAACAAGAAACGTTGGGCATGGAGTCAAAGTTTCAAATATATAATATACCAGTAAGAGATCTATACCAAATATATTTTCACAGAGGCAAGATAGTAATCATATCACAGTCAATTTGATTTTTTCAGGTGGCAAGAAAGAAGTAATGACATTCCATCAACAACAGGCATCTAACTGGGATGAATCCATTGTCAACATTGGAGAAAATAATGAATATTTAAACGCGTTAAAAACGAGGCATAACCAGTATGAATCTCGAATTTATTTCAAGTGTTCATTTAAATATAGAAGAAATACATAACGAAAGATATAACAAAGAAGGTGAACATGCACATATAAAGATAAAGGAATAAACAGACTATAAAACTGATCACACGTGAATCTCTGGTCTCAAAAGATGGGTATTTTCACTATACTGCCTTTATTTATCAAAAATAGACTTCAAGACATATACCGTCTCTCAAAAATTTTCCAACCCCTACAACAATAACTCTCATTGTTTTTATACAAAATTTGGAAGAAGCTTGACATAACTACTTCTTTTAACTAATAACTGAAAATACTTTAACTTAAAAGATAATTGTCTTTGAGCAATAGATAACTGTCTCCAAATAATATTACAAATTTAAAATAAATTTTGAATATCATCTTTTCGCCACTTGGCGAGAGTTTTGAAAGCCTCTATGAATGGACAAAATATCTTGTCCTTCCATATTTTTCCACATAATTCCACTGGTCGGCCGTGGGTAAGTCATAGTTGGTCATTTCCTTCACCAAGACTCGCATTTCAACATGACCTGCATAAGAAACAGGAAGACGATTTCCACAGGTTGAGATTAGCATATTTAAAATTTCAAACTCCTCTGACATTTTCTCCATTAAAATGTTCCCTGTAAGCATATGATCCAACAGCTAGAATTTTCTGTGATCCATCCTTATGTCAAACAGCAATCTCTTATACTCATTAGGAGGAATTAATTCATTCTTTTCATTCCAAAAAGCAGGGAATCCTTTGTTTACTAATTTTTCAAATTGCTTTTTGAACTTTACTACTTCTTCCAGTATTTCTCCAGCTTTAGCTACAACATTCTCAACATGCGAGTATTTCCCTAAGATCCTTCTGGCCCATGTGATGACTGAAATTTTGTTCATTATATTCATGGCTGTCAGGTCTGCCTCAGTTAAACTGTTTAGAAATGTTATTGCTTTCTGGGCTACTTCTTTTGGTTTTTTATTCAAGTTCTCCCTGACTGCTCTGCAACTTTCGAAGGCATCTTTGACCACCTTTTCTTTGACTCTTATGTAATCCAGATATGGTCTTAGTTTTTCAACCTCCTTTATAATTTGGTCCCATACCATGTGTTTGCAACCTTGCATAGCAGCTTGCCCTGTCACATGAGCTGCTAATCCTTTATTATTATTACTTAATTCTTGATTTTTTGTCTGCAAAGTTGTTATCTCTTTATTTTTGATTTCACTCTCTTTCAAACTGACTTGGGGCATGTCTTGTAAAATGCCATCTACCCCAGTTTTGTCTTCCTCTGTGTTTGTTTGCACCTGTTGCTGAACACTTCCTGCTAATCTCTTCCTAGCTTCCTCCAACTGCTCTTCTAAAACGATTTTATTCTTTTCCCAATGCTCTTTTTCATCAGAAAGCTTTATCATTTTTGCAGTAACATCATTTATTTCATTAGACAATTCTTCTTTTTCCTTTTCCAGTATCGTTAGTTCTGCTCCCTGGATAAGCACAGTGTCTGGAATCTTAAGATTTCGTCTTCACATTAGGATCGTATCATCTTTTTCTCTGAGCAATTTCGTTGCAGCATCTCCTTCTTTATTTATCAAATCTGTTTGCAACTTTTTAATTTGTTGCTGTCGAGACTTATTTTCTGCCTTCTCCTGTCTCAACTGGTTATTCAATTTATCCAGTGAATTTTTAAATTTGTCGGCCCTCAAAACTTCCCCCAAATAATCTGAATATATAACTTCCCCCGTTTGCCTATGCAGTAAGATTTTGTCTGGGGCATTTATTTTAGACAAATCTATGTTCATTTCTGAAATCTTGTTTTTTGTGACAACTGAAAATTTTAAGGAATTCTCTTTGATATTTTTTCTAGTAAACAAACTTACCTCAGTATTTGATATATTTCTAACTTTTAGAAATAGCTGACTAGTTTGTTTAGAGGATTCCTGCTTATTTCGACTATGTTCATCAAATACATCCATTATATTCCGGGGTCTATTTACATCACCCTCTACTGGGGTTTCTTCAATGCTGTATCTTTGACTGTAACCTCTAGTATCTTTTCTTCCATTCTTGTTGCTCTTTCTGAAACTGTTGTTAACTCTTGTGGTTCATCAATTTTCAACCTTTTTCCTCTCTCTGTTTCTTCATCATTAGTGTTTATTAAATCCTGTATGGGTCTCTTTAATCCCACCAATGCAGTACTCATTGTATCTTCTGTTTCTGTTGTTGTATCTGCCAACGCCATTTCTTTGTCGTGTACATCCGGCAGGATTTCTTCTTTAAACTCCAGCCAATTGGCTCTGTCAGACATTCCTTCGATTGTCTGATGGCTGAGTGCTTTGATGCGGCGATCTGTTCTTCGTTTTGATATTATATTCAGCGGATCATACTCGATAGCCACATCTGTCTCAAAATTCATATCTTTCAATAATTTCTCTATGTACACAGCAACATTCTTATTCTTTATTGTGAAGGGACCAAGTGTGAATGGATATTTAATATCTGTTGCTTGTCTGTAAACCAAAAAATTGTTATCTTCAACAATCAACTTTTGCCGCAGGAATTCCAAAGCGAAAACTCTTAAGGTAAGAAAAGCCGGTAAGACTTAAGGTTTATGTATGAATCCATATAATCTGATTATTGTACTATCCTTCGACAAGAACCAATCTCCTATCGCGTACTCTGCGCTCAATTGCATGCATGCCTGCATCTCTGGTAATACTCTAGGCAAATTTTTACCAAAGATCATTCTGTAGATCTCTGAGAGCATGAAGTTGATGTAGTTGAACATGTTATTTTCTAATAAAGTCGTGAAAATGATTTATGGGAACTGAAATTCTTCTTGATTGGCTATCATAATCATTTTCATCAAAAAAGATTGAAACCTGAAATGCCTCATAGTGGGAAAATTGACCATTTGGTCATGAATCTTCTCTGTCAAAAAATATTCAAAATTAAGTCGAGGGATTTGATTTTCATCTATCCTTGACTGAACCGTACTCATTTTATACAACAGACTCAATTGGAACTCGGTTACATACAAATCCGTATCAAACCCTAAAACTAAAGCCAATAATGTCAAAACTAATTGGGTATTCTCATTGAACAAATTGATATCTACAGGGTATGGGACCTCCGAAATACTGGTTTCTGGCTTGAGACACGACGACAAAAACATTTCCCTATCATTCTGAGAAATATGATGATAATTTTCGATAATGGAGGTTTCGAAAAAACTCTCAGACTCGAGGGTTTGGGAAAAATCTATTTCTAGGGCTTTAATTAACTCAGCTGGCTTTATTTCACACACGGCTCTGGTTTTCTGACTATTTAAAACAATTCTTTCTTTTCGGGAGTAATTTTCGGCACACCAAGATACAAATTCTGGGAAAGAAGGGATTTGGTTTGGGAAAAAGGCTATCAAAGACGGCTGGTGGACTCTATGTAGGTCTGTCCCCTCCTTTAATAACTCAGACAACCTAATTTTAATATCAGAGACTGATGACCTAATTAGGGTATCGTAAACGTCTTCATCCCTATCCTCTAGGGCTTCTTTTGCTTTAAAAACATCTAAATCATGTACAGTTTCCATTTAAACGTTCTTTTAAACAAAATTCTGTTTAAAAAGTGGGCCAGGTCACCAGACCCTACCTGTAAGTACACGCCTTTCGCCTTCTGTCGCAATCGCTGCACTGCACCAGTCTTCAGAGCTCTCCACGATAACGACACTTATGCACAATGCCGTTATGAGAGGCCCCTTTTGTTTTATATAAGACTTTTTGATTAATTCCCTGGCAACTTTTTGGAACGCGGACCATATCTGACCGTTGATCTCTACCTTTTAATATGGGCCGTCATATCTCGCCTCCCTTTATCTCTTTTGGTGGTGTCCGCGATCAAAAAAGCGGTTTTCTTCTCCGGTTTGTTCCCTGCACGGATCAACCACCTGCTGACACCTGTTGGAGTGGTTTGCTTCCCGCGACCGCTCTTCCTCATATCCAGTGTGCAGCTTCCCCGATGCGGACAAACACTAACCATTGATTTTGTTTTAGATTTATATGAGCCTTCTGATTTCACAACGTATGACGCCACGTGCTATGGCCCTACCGCGCTTTCTCCATCTGCCACGTATTAGGTCCCACCCCGCCACGTGTTATGATTCCGCCGTGCTTTCCTATTTGGTGGTTCCGCTCGGTGCTATGGTGGTTTCCGATACCACCATATCACATATGTGGAAGTATGAGGTTTAGACACGTGCCCCAATGGTATTGAGTCCGCTACCGCCTACAATTATTTGTCGTCGATCACTTTGGCGATGCGGGACGCAATATTAGCCGTTGATCGAGATCTATACCATCTCCGCCGTTGAAACTTGATTGGGGTTTAATCTTTTCATAATTTAGCTTTCGGACTTTGCCAAATGTGGGTTTTTTCTTTATGTTTTTGTATTTCAAACCTTTTCTCCACCCTTTTGTGGTAATTTCTTCCTCTTTTGGACATTTTAGCAAAGCTTTCTGGGAATTAGGTTTTCTCAAGCATGGTGTCAACACATATGATGATTTTGATCTCACCCCTGCTGGTTCAAAGGAGATTTCAAGAAACTATTCTTCAAATCTTAAACCTGATTTGGATTTCAAGCAATCATGTGATGGTTCTTTTTGGCATAATCTCACCCATGATGGTTCGAAGGAGAAGACAAAAGACTATCTGCACATTCATAGATTTGATCCTACCTCAACTGATTCGAATCACAAGTTCAAGGATCATCCTCATACTTTTGGATTTGTTCTCATCACATTCGATCTGAAGAGCAAGTACAAGCACATGCTTTCTAAGCATGATCCACTTCTTCCCAAGAAGAAGATACCTCCAGACATGTGACCAAGCATCACACCTGCTTGAGTTTGGAGAATTTATTTTTGTGTGTTCCTTACAGTCTATTTTGAGGGGGGGTATTTTTCCCATGAGGTTTTCCCCATTTCCTCGGTTTATTGACTGTTATTATTCATTGTATTGGGTGACCTTTGGTCTTAGTTACCAGGGCCCAGGATGGATTAAGGGGGGGTGTTAGGATATTCCTATACTCCATCCTAGTCCTACCAACATTTTCAGTCTTGCATGCATTTTGCATGAATCCGCATGCTGCCCAGTCATGAGGTTGATACCTCCAGCACATAGTCCCTAGTCTTCCAACACTCAGGAGCTTATTTCCACTCAGATTGAGCCCTCCTATTCAGTGATGCACCCACATCTCACCATCCACTTGAAAAAGGATCCCTTCTTCACCTACCAGTCCAGTTGTCTTCAGTTAACTGAGTTCTCTCCTTGATTTTAGGCTTGACTCACTCTTAACTGACCTTACCACTCCGATAGACCTCCAGTGTGACTAGACTGCTCATTCTAACTTCAATTATCTCCTCATGCACCCTCCACTGAGCCTCCTTCATTCAGTTAGTGTCTCCATGTGCCAGTTACACTCAGTTACACCTACCACACTCAGTTAGATTCAGTTTGACTGACAGTTGACAGTTACTTGAGCATTGATGACTCCACTGATGATGAGATAGACTTCTAGTTGTGCTCTGATGACACTCCGGGGAACTTTTGATCACTCCATGAAGGCTAATTCGAATTTCCACCTTGGCATTCGAATCCTCATGCATTGTACTACTTATTTATCCATATTGTGATTAATTAATTAGTGTGTGTGAAGTATTTTTGCTTCTATCCGAGCTCTACTGTATTATTATTATGTTGCTCATTTTACTGCATTGAAAACTCTTAATATTATTCCTAAATTCTTTCTTGTGGGATATACATTAGCTCTTAGATCTGCTGTGAGGATTTTCACACCAATCTCTTGGGGCCTGTTTCAATCCATACAAAGATTTCTTCAACCTACAAACTAATGATGGATCTGATATGTATCCTTCTCGCTACTTCATATATACTTCTTCATCAAGGTATCCATGTAAAAAAGCACTCTTCACATCCATATGGTGCACTTCCCAGTGCTTGGATGTGGAAATGGCCAAAACTAGGTGGATGGAATCCATCTTTGCAACCGGTGCAAAAGTCTAAGTGTAGTCCACTCCTTGGACTTGGGAGAAACCTTTTGCCACCAACCTAGATTTTTATTTTTTGATAGATCCATCAGTAGCAACATTTTTGCGGTAGATCCACTTGCATTGAACTAGATTTTCTTCCAGGTGGAAGAGAAACTAGCTCCCATGTATTGTTCTTTTGAAGAGAACTGTACTCTTCATCCATGGTGGTTTGCCATCGTGGATCTCAGTGGGCATGGTAGTATGATTTGGGATTTGAACCAATCATCAAATAACATTTCTCAGATAATAATGGATCAGAAAATGAAAGAGCCATATCTGGTCTTTGAAAGTCTGCTCTTGTTCTCCTTGGATCAACAGGATTTCCAATGTTTGGAGGAAGAGATTGTAGAGTGTTTTGGGCCCACTTTGGTAACTGAGGAGGATCATTATGGTCGGATTCTAAACCGGATATGTCATGGCAATCAAAATATGATATAATATAAAAAATATCAGATCCAATTCTTTCTTCATCTTCTCTCGAAACTTCTTCTTGTAGAGACTGCGGATCGGCAGTGTTTTCCTCGACTAGTTTCAAATCTTGAAGCAGTTCTTCAAACTTCACACTTCGCTCTATGAATATATTTTTGGATCTGATATTCATGAGTTTATATGATTTTGATTCTTCCCCATATCGTATCAAGATACATTCAATATCAGAAGGAATTCTAGCCCATGCAGTGGAGCCAAAAACCCTCAAATTGGACACATCCGGTTTGCGACCAGTGAATGCTTCGAAAGGAGTTTTACCTTTCATGGATGAATGTGGAACTCAGTTCTGAATGTATGCAGCAACATTCATGGCTTCATCCAAAAAAATTGCAGCCAAACCTCTTGACTCAAGCATGTAGGTAGCCATCTCTTTCAGTGACCGATTTTTCCTTTCCGCTACACCGTTCTGCTGGGGTGTGTAGGGAACTGTATGTTGGATTTGAATTCCGCATTCGGAACAAAGTTGCAGAAAATATGTCTTGATATATTATCCACCATTATCAAATCTAAGATCTTTGACCTTGCTCTCAGTGGCGGTCTCAACAGAAGCCTTAAAATCCTTGAATTTTCCAAGCACTTCTGACTTGTTTTTGAGAAAAAATACCCAAGTAAAGAGGGAGAAGTCATCGATGAATGTAAAAACATACCTTGAACCATTCATGGACATATTTGACAGTGGACCAATGATATTAGAATGTATGAGGCCCAAAATAGTAGAAGCTCTGCTAGCTTTTCCATGGTCGAACTTTTTCTCAGGGTGCTTCCCAACAATGCAACCGGGGCAAATACCATTCGTGGAACGGAGTTGCGGAAGACCATCAACCATGGATTTCTATTGTAACAACAACAAATACTTGTAATTAAGGTATCCAAACCTTTCATTCCAAATCCTACTAACCTCGTTGCCATGAGTGAGGAGAGTAGTGGGATTTTCAAGCGGCACAAAGTGAGAAAAATCATAGTATTTTGCAGTGTGGTTTGCCTTTCCGACTGGAATAATGATCTAGGTGGATATCGGTGGCCACCCACCTTTCCAACTGGCTCAAAACAGTTTTTTGGCAATTTCGATATTGTACTATTTTTAGCAGTTTTTCGCGTCCTGAACTTTCGGGGCCATTTTGAGGCCCTAAATGACCTTTTTGGCGATTTGGGGGGCCAATTGGTTGCCATCAGCATGCATTCATCCCCAAATGAAAGTTTTAAATCTCGGATAGACCTTTCCAACGAGCTACCGAACGCCCCAAATGGAGATCGTATGCAAACGTTACGTCCCCAGGAACTTGATGTACTAACTTACCCAGACGGGGCCCACATGACTTTTGGTGCTTCATCTCCTAGGGTTAGGTTTTTGGATGTCTAGGGTTTTTGAAATTCCTGTTTATTGTAAAAGGCCTTGAGAGCCTCATTGTAACCATCTTCTTGCGAAATGAGCGTAGCCGTCACATCTCTTCTCAGAGATAAGCCGCTACCATTCCAGGAAGCTTGTTTTTCGCTGCATTTTACAGTTTTAGCTTATTCCCTTATTGAATAGAAAACTAGTTTTACTGTATCTCTGTTATTTTGTGTTAAGCATCTGATAATAATCTGTATTCATTTCGTTCTACTCATAAAATATGGATCAGCTGTATCAGAGCGGTCTCCTCCTTGTCATCTTAATGCATGTCCCCAACGAGGTTAGGGTACAAAGAATTGGATCTTGAGCTTGTTTCTCTTTAGGACAAAAGCTCTTGCATGCCCAAGTGAACTCTCATGGCAAGAGAAAATAAAGATGACAAGATAGGAGATCCTATCAAAATGTTGCTTGAGGAATCCCTCACGCAGCAGAGGAACGAGATGATGGATAGTTTTGCGCAAATCCTTCGGCGACTACCAACAAGTGACGAATCTTCCTCGAGCGGAGGCACCACCCCCTTCAAGGTGCAAATCAACTTTGATATTCCTATATTTGAAGGAAAGATAGATGCAGAGGCTGTAGATAAGTGCTTGAATCTACTAGAATGGTATTTTTCTATCCATATTGTTTCGAGTAGAGAAAAGATTACTCTTGCACTCCTCAAAGTCGTTCCCCATGTCAAAGATTGGTGGGAAACATTCTACGAGCAAAATGACACAGAAGAAGCCTCATTATTTTCAGTCACGACCACCTGGGAATCCTTTAGGGATGTTATCAAGGAACAGTCAAAATTTGCAAATCTCAAATAGACCTTTCCAACGGGCTACCGAGTGCCCCAAACGGAAATCGTATGCATAAGTTACGACCCCAGGAAGTTGATGTACTAACTTACCCAAACGGGGCCCACATGAATTTTGGCGCTTCATCTCCTAGGGTTAGGTTTTTGGATGTCTAGAGTTTTTGAAATTCTTGTTTATTGTAAAAGGCCTTGAGAGCCTCATTATAACCATCTTCTTGCGAAATGAGGGCAGCCGTCACATCTCTTCTTAGAGATAAGCCGCCACCATTCCAGCAAACTTGTTTTCCGCTGCATTTTAAAGTTTTAGCTTATTCCCTTATTGAATAGAAAACCAGTTTTACTGTATCTCTGTTATTTTGTTTTAAGCATCTGATAATAATCTGTATTCATTTCGTTCTGCTTATAAAATCCAGATCAGCGGTATTAGAGCAATCTGCTCCTTGTCATCTTAATGCATGTCCCCAACGAGATCAGGGTACAAAGAATTGGGTCTCGAGCTTGTTTCTCTTGAGGAAAAAATCTCTCGCATGCCCAAGGGACCTCTCATGGAAAGAGAAAAGGAGGATGACGGGACAGGAGATCCTATCAAAATGTAGCTTGAGGAAGCCCTGACGCAGCAGAGAAACGAGATGATGGATAGTTTCGCACAAATCCTTCGGTGACTACCAACAAGCGATGCATCTTCCTCGAGTGGAGGCATCGCCCCCTTCAAGGTGCAAATCAACTTCGATATTCCTATATTTGAAGGATAGATAGACGTAGATGTTGTAGATAAGTGGTTGAATCTATTAGAAAGGTATTTCTCTGTCCATAACTTTTCGAATAGAGAAGAGATTAATTTTTCACTCCTCAAAGTTGTTCCCCATGTCAAAGATTGGTGGGAAACATTCTGCGAGCAAAAGGACACAGAAGAAGCCTCATTATTTTCAGCCACGGCCAC
This sequence comes from Larix kaempferi, assembly GCA_027924585.1. Classification (NCBI taxonomy): domain Eukaryota; kingdom Viridiplantae; phylum Streptophyta; class Pinopsida; order Pinales; family Pinaceae; genus Larix; species Larix kaempferi. The sequence goes on along the minus strand of BSBM01000173.1, from coordinate 12,749,503 downwards.
CTGGGAATCCTTCAAGGATGTTATTAAGGAACAATAATACCTTGTTGGAAGTTATGACAACTTGTATACCAAATGGACCACACTGTGACAAGAAAGAGACCAAGCAGTGCCAAAGTTCACAAATATCTTCCATACCTTGCACACCAAGCTGGGTATCAAAGATTCAGAGCGACATCTGGTGCTCAAGTATCACAGTGGTCTCCATAGATATATCCATACTGAAATGGAATTTATGGACATCTCTTCCTTGGGAACGGCCTACCGATATGCCATCAAAATCGAGCAGAAGCTCAAACAAAGGCAATTTGGGGCTGGGAACCCCTCACAACAAAAGATAGGAAAGGGCGGCCCCAACCCAAAGAATAAAGGATAGAGCAAAGATGGACAGTATCAGGACAACCAGTCCAAGCCGCGAGCAAAGAAGGACACCATAAAGATGACGAAAGATACTGGGAAGTGGTGCGACTTCCATAAGAGACCTTGGCATAACATTGCTGATTGCCGCTCAAAGCAATCGCTGGTGTCCGAAGTGAAAGCATCTGAATCAGATGCGGGTTCTGACTCTGAGTTCGAACCAGAAACGGGAAGACAGATCATTGACGTGGAACTGAGTGCCACCATTGTTACCACCAAGCTCCATCCTAATGAACCAGATGAGCCAGAAGAGGAGAACGCCTCTTCCATTCAAAGATGTGGGTAAAAGGCACCCCGCTGCACTTCATCGTTGATAGCGGTAGCAAGAAGATTTTCATCTCAGCAGAGGTAATCAAGTGCCTGGCCCTGCCGACAATCCCTCACCCATAACCCTACATCATTGGATGGCTACGCAAAGGAAGCAATCTCCGTGTCAACCAACAGTGTCGACTATCATATGGCATCAATCCCTTCAAGGATGAGGTATTGTGTGATGTTGCTCCTCTCGAAGTTTTAGATGTTCTTTTGGGACAACCTTATTTATGGAAATGTCATGCTGTATATGAGTCTAGGCCTCGTAGTATTATTATTTCTTTAGACAGGATACCCAAGGCAATCCCTCCTAGTGTTATTTCCTTGATCTCTGCCAAGAAATGCAGGAAGGTCATCTCTCAGACTGGGAAATTTTTCTTCTTCGTGATTCACTCTCAGAGTGAGAGAAAGATCATAGCCACATCTAGGGCCTCCGCGACCGATCTCTCCACACAACATAAGCAAGTTGATAAGGTGGTGGAAGGATACTCAGATATATTCTCCTCTCCTACCGGGGTACCTCTGCACTGCCAGGTCAAGCAACCCATCGATTTGATCCTAGGCACACCGCTACCCAATGGGCTAGTCTATCGCCGCTCTCTGTTGGAAAACAAGGAGATCAAGAGGTAGATACAGGAATTGATCCACAAGGGGCACATCCGTCCCACCTCATCACCTTGTGGGAGCCCAATAATGCTGGTGCAGAAGAAAGATGGGACCCAGTGACTATGCATTGATTACCGGGCCCTAAATCAAATCACAGTCTGCAACCGGTACCCGATTCCCCCAATAGACGACCTCCTTGATCAGCTCACGGGGTCCAAATACTTCAGTAAGATTGATATGAAGTCTGGCTACCACCAGGTCCCAATAGAACAGAAAGATGTATGGAATATTGCCTTCAAGTCAAAAGAAGGTCTTTTTGAATGGCTAGTCATGCCTTTTGGTTTGACAAATGCTCCAGCAAATTTTATGAGGATGATGGACAATATCCTACGACCTTTCACCAATACTTTTGTAGTGGTGTATTTGGATGACATCCTCATCTACAACAAGACTTGGGAGGAACACTTGCAGCATATTCAACAAATTCTACACACCCTGCGGAAGCACAAACTATATGCAAACTTGGAAAAATGCTCCTTCGACATGGACAGGGTCCATTACTTAGGCTACATCATTGATCGACATGGTGTGCATGTGGATCCAGCCAAGATCTAGGTCATCCATGACTGGCTAGCCCCAACCACACTCACTGAACTTCGGAGCTTCTTGGGCCTCAACAATTTCTATCGCTGGTCTGTGCTGGGATTCTCTCATATCGCATGGGCCCTCAGCCAAGTGACGAGGGGTGGTGGTAAGGAAAAATTTGTGTGGGGCCTATCCCAATAACAAGCCTTCAATGACTTGAAGAAGCGTTTGTGCTCATTGTCGGTACTCTCATTACCGGACCTACAACATCCCTATGAGATCAAGACAGATGCTTCATATTATGTTGTGGGCGCCGTTCTCACTCATCAAGGCCACCCTGTGGCATATCATAGTGAGACACTATCAGATGTTGTTTGTAAGTACCCTACCAACGATAAAGAAATGTACTCCATTGTACAAGCCTACTGCCAGTGGAGACATTACATTCTTGGGAAGGAGACAATCATCCACACTGATCACAAGCCACTACAATTCATGCAGACCCAAGGAAAGTTGCAGAATGACTGCCATCATAAGTGGTCAACATATTTATTGCAGTTCCACCTCAACATCAAATATAAAATAGGGAGTACCAACCGAGTTGCTGACTACCTTAGTCAACCTCCAGTCGCAACACTCACCACGGTGCTAGACTCTTGCAGCCACGAGACCTTCAGATGGCCCCACCTCTACGAGACAGAGCCTGACTTCTCAATGGGACTACATGTCGGGCCTCCCATCCACCAAGAGGGGAAATGACTGTGTTTTTGTGGTTGTTGATCGCTTTTCCAAGATGTCAATTCTAGCCACTTGCCAGAAGAACATCACAGCAGAAGCCACTGCCAAGGTCTTCTTTCAATGAGTACAGGTAAATTTTGGGATCCCACAGACCATTATCTCATACCGTGATAGTCGATTCCTCAACTCATTCTGGTCGAGCCTCTATTCACTACTGGATACCAAGCTCACCAAATCTACTGCCTTCCATCGCCAGACCGATGCCCAAATCGAGGTTGTCAACTAGATGGTCGTACATATCGTGTGCATGTACAATTCAGCACGCCACCGCACATGGGATGGGAGTCTTCCCTATGTCCAACATAGCTACAACCAAGCCCTGCATAGCTCAACTGGCCAAAGCCCGTTTCAGGTGGGGTTGGGATTCCAACCATTGGGCCCCATGGATGTTGCACTTCCCCTTGCGACCACCTCGGCCGACTCATCCCTAGAGCTGACAAAGCCACCCAGTTCATTGAATAGATCCAACATATCCACCAATAGGTTCAGGATATTCTACAGAAGTCTAATTCCAAGTGCAAGTAGCACCATGATCAACATTGGGTGCCACATAAGTTTCAAGTGGGCGACAAAGTTTGGTTGCATTTGCAGAAATAATGCCTTACAGGGCCCCATCGAAAGCTTCTCCCACTCCGTTATGGACCGTACACCATCACCAAGGCGGTGGGTGATAATTCTTTTGAGCTCAACATTCCCCCCTTCCTTGGTCTACATCCAGTCTTCAACGTGGCTCTCCTTCGGCCATATTTCCCACCATTATTAGACACCTTAGAGATAGCAGAGAAGTTGACACCAATAGAGCTCAACCCTAACTTCCTACAACAAGCATCCAATGACCATATTGCAGGCACATAGATCAAGGGCACTCAACATCAAAGGATCGAGCTTTATCGAGTTGTCAAAGCAAGGCAGTTCTTGCACCAAGGCAAGTGGCTCACCCGGGGGGCAAATTCAGCAGAAATTTCCTCATCTGATGGGGGAACTCAACACAATGGAGACCATTTCTTCCTAAGGAGGGAGGATTGATCCAAGTTGATATCGGTGGCCACCCACCTTTCCAACTGGATCAAAAAAGGTTTTCTGGCAATTTTGGTGTTGTACTATTTTTAGCAGTGTTTTGGGTCTTGAACTTTCGGGGCCATTTTGAGGCCCTAAAGGACCTTTTTGGCGATTTGGGGGGCCAAATGGCTGCCTTTGACATGCATTTGGCCCCATTTGAAATTTATAAATCTCAGATAGAAATTTCCAACAAGCTATCGATTTCCCCAAACGGAGATCGTATGCAAATGTTACATCCCCGGGAAGTTGATGTACTAACTTACCCAAACGGGCCCACATGACTTTTGGAGCTTCATCTCCTAGGGTTAGGTTTTTAGATGTCTAGGTTTTTTGACATTCCTGTTTATTGTAAAAGGCCTTGAGAGCCTCATTGTAACCATCTTGTTTCGAAATGAGCGTAGTTGTCACATCTCTTCTCAGAGATAAGCCTCCACCATTCCATCAAGCTTGTTTTCCGCTGCATTTTACAGTTTTAGCTTATTCCCTTATTGATTAGAAAACTAGTTTTACTGTATCTCTGTTATTTTGTGTTAAGCATCTGATAATAATTTGTATTCATTTCATTCTACTGATAAAATCCGGATTAGTGTTATCAGAGCGGTCTGCTCCTTGTCATCTTAATGCATGTCCCGAATGAGGTCAGGGTAGAAAGAATTGGGTCTCGAGCTTGTTTCTCTTGAGGACAAAATCCCTCGCATGCCCAAGCGACCTCTCATGGCAAGAGAAAAGAAATATGACGGGATAGGATATCCTATCAAAATATTGCTTGAGGAATCCCTCACACAGCAGAGGAACGAAATGATGGATAGTTTCGCGCAAATCCTTCTACAACTACCAACAAGTGACGCATCTTCCTCGAGCGGAGGCGCCGCCCCCTTCAAGGTGCAAATCAACTTCGATATTCCTATATTTGAAGGACAGATAGACGCAGATGCTGTAGATAAGTGGTTTAATCTACTAGAAGGGTATTTTTCTATCCATAACTTTTCGAATAGAGAAAAGATTACTTTTGCACTCCTCAAAGCCGTTCCCCATGTCAAAGATTGTTGGGAAACATTCTGCGAGCAAAAGGACACAGAAGAAGCCTCATTATTTTAAGTCATAGCCACCTAGGAATCCTTCAGGGATGCTATTAAGGAACAATACTACCCTGTTGGAAGTAATGATGACTTGTATACCAAATATACCACACTGCGACAAGAATGAGACCAAGCAGTGGCAGAGTTCACAAATATCTTTTATACCTTGCGCACCAAGCTGGGTATCAAAGATTCAGAGTGACATCTGGTGCTCAAGTATCGTGGTTGTCTGCATACATACATCCAGAAAGAAATGGAATTTATGGATATCTCTTCCTTTGGCGCGGCCTGCCGATATGTCGTCAAAATCGAGCAAAAGCTCAAACAAAAGATGTGGCAATTTGGGCCTAGGAACCCCTCATAGCAAAAGACTGGAAAGGGCGGGCCCAACCCACAGAATAAAGGACAAAGCAAAGATGGATAGTATCAGGACAACTAGCCCAAGCCACAAGCAAAGAAGGACACCGGAAAGACAAAGAAAGATACTAGGAAGTGGTGCAACTTCCATAAGAGCCCTTGGCATAACACTACTGATTGCCGCTCAAAGCAGTCGCTGGTGGCCGAAGTTAAAGCATCTGAATCAGATGCGGGTTCTGACTTTGAGTACGAACCAGAAAGGGGAAGATGGATCATTGATGTGGAACCGAGTGCCACCATTTCTACCACCAAGCTCCATCCTGATGAACCAGATGAGCCAGAAGAAGGAGAACGCCTCTTCCATTCACAGATGTGGGTAAAAGGCACCCCACTGCACTTCATCATTGATAGCGGTAGCTAGAAGAATCTCATCTCAGCAGAGGTCGTCAAGCGCCTGGCCCTGCCGAAAACGCCGCACCCACAAACCTACACCATTGGATGGCTATGCAAAGGAAGCGATCTCCGCATCACCCAACAGTGCTGACTGTCATATGGCATTAATCCCTTCAAGGACGAGGTATTATGTGATGTTGCTCCTCTCGAAGTTTCAGATGTTCTTTTGGGACAACCTTATTTATGGAAACGTCATGTTGTATATGAGTCTAGGCCTCGTTGTGTTATTATTTCTTTGAACATAAAATTGTATAGGATACCTGAGGCAGTCCCTCCTAGTGCTATTTCATTGATCTCTACCAAGCAATGCAGGAAGGTCACCCCTCAGACTGGAAAATTTGTCTTCTTTGTGATTAGCTCTCAGAGTGAGAGAAAGATCGCAGCCACATCCAGGGCCTCCGTAACCAATCTCTCCACATGACAGAAGCAAGTGGATAAGGTGGTGGAAGGATAATCAGATATCTTCTCCTCTCCTACCGGGGTACCTCTGCACTGCCAGGTCAAGCATCCCGTCGATCTGAACCCAGGCGCACCGCTACCCAATGTACCAGTGTATTTCCACTCTCTATTGGAAAACAAGGAGATCAAGAGGTAGATCAAAGAATTGCTCCACAAGGGGCACATCCGTCCAAGCTCATCACCTTGTGGGAGCCCAATTGTGCTGGTGCAGAAGAAAGATGGGACCTGGCGACTCTGCATTGATTACCGGGCCCTGAATAAAATCACAGTCTACAATCGATACCTGATTCCCCGAATCGACAACCTCCTTGATCAGCTCACGGTGGCCAAATACTTCATTAAGAATGATATGAAGTCAAAAGAAGGTCTTTTTGAATGGCCAGTCATGCCTTTTGGTTTGACAAATGCTCCACCAACTTTTACGAGGATGATGGACGATATCCTATGACCTTTCACCAATACTTTTGTAGTGGTGTATCTGGATGACATCCTCATCTACAACAAGACTTGGGAGAAACACTTGCAGCATATTCAACAGGTTCTGCACACCCTGCAGAAGCACAAACTATATGCAAACTTGGAAAAATGCTCCTTCGGCATGGACAGGGTCCATTACTTAGGCTACATCATTGATTGACATGGTGTGCATGTGGATCCAACCAAGATCCAGGTCATCCGTGACTGGCTATCCCCAACCACACTCACAAAACTTCAGAGATTCTTGGGCCACGCCAATTTCTATTGCCGGTTTGTGGTGGGATTCTATCATATCACATGGGTCCTCATCCAAGTGACCAGGGGTGGTGGTAAGGAAAAATTTGTGTGGGGCCCTTCCCAACAACAGCCCTTCGATGACTTGAAGAAGCATTGTGCTCATCGTCGATACTCTCATTACTGGACCTGCAACATCCCTTTGAGATCGAGATATATGCTTCAAATTATGTTGTGGGCACCGTTCTCACTCAACACAGCCACCACGTGGCATATCATAGTGAGACACTATCAGATGTTTTCCATAAGTACCCTACCAACGACAAAGAAATGTACTCCATTGTACAAGCCTGCCGCTAGTGGAGACATTACATTCTTGGGAAGGAGACAATAATCCACACTAATCACAAGCCACTACAGTTCATGCAGACCCAAGGAAAGTTGCAAAATGACCGCCATCAGTAGTGGTCAACATATTTACAGCAATTCCACCTCAAGATCAAATATAAAACAGGGAGTACCAACCAAGTTGATGACTGCTTCAGTCGACCTGTAGTCGGGGAACTCACCACGGTGCTAGACTCTTGCGGCCACGAGACCTCCGGATGGCCCCACCTCTACGAGACAGACCCGGACTTCTCCACCACCTATCAAATGTTGGGTACCAACTCAGTGGTTGCTAATTTCCATCTTCAGGATGGGTTTTTGTGTCGTCTGGGCCATCTCTGTGTTCAATCAAGCGAGCACGCGAAGCTGATTTGGGAAGCTCACTACAGTCGAGTGGCAGGACACTTTGGCATCGAAACGACAGTGGCAGTGCTGTAGAAACATTTCTGCTAGCCGAAACTTCGACATGATGTCGGCAAGTATATTAGGTCCTGCACTGCTTGCACTATTGCGAAACCAACCACTAAGAAATAGGGCCTGTACACCCCTCTGCCTACTCCTGACAGGCCGTGGGAATCCATCTCAATCGACTACATGTCGGGCCTCCCGTCCACCAAGAGGGGAAACGACTGTGTTTTTGTGGTTGTTGATCGCTTTTCCAAGATGGCGATTCTAGCCGCTTGCAAAAAGAACATCACATTAGAAGCCATTGCCAAGCTCTTCTTTGAATGAGTATGGATACCTTTTGAGATACCACAGACCATTATCTCATACTGTGATAGTCAGTTCCTCAGCTCATTCTGGTTGAGCCTTTGGTCACTGCTGGATACCAAGCTCACCAAATCCATTGCCTTCCATCCCCAGACCAATGGCCAAACCGAGGTGGTAAACTGGATGGTCATACATATCCTACGCATGTACAATTCAACACACCCCCGCACATGGGATGAGAGTCTTCCCTATGTCCAACATAGCTACAACCGAGCCTTCCAGCTCAACTGGCCACATCCCCTTTCAGGTGGGGTTAGGATTCCAACCATTGGTCCCCATGGATGTTGCACTTCCCCTTGTGACCACCTCAGCCGAATCATCCTCGAAAGTTGACAAAGCTTCCCGGTTCATTGAACGTATCCAACAAATCCGCTAACAGGTTCAGGATATTCTACAGAAGTCTAATGCCAAGTACAAGCAGCGCCATGATCAACATTGGGTGCCACATAAGTTTCAGGTGGGTGACAAAGTTTGGTTGCATTTGCAGAAAGAACGCCTTATAGAGCCCCATCGAAAGCTTCTCCCACTCCGTTATGGGTCGTACACCATCACCAAGGTGGTGGGTGACAATGATTTTGAGATCAACATTCCCCCCTTCCTTGGTCTACATCCAGTCTTCAACATGGCTCTCCTTCGGCCATATTGCCCACCATTATTAGACACCTCGGAGATAGCAGAGAAGTTGACACCAACAGAGTTCAACCCTAACTTCCTACAACAAGCATCTAGTGATCATGTTGTAGAAACATAGATCAAGGGCACTCGACATCAAAGGATCCAACTTTATCGAGTTGTCAAAGCAGGGCAGCTCCTGCACCAAGGCAAGTGGCTCACCCGTGGGCAAATTCAGCAGAAATTTCCTCATCCGATGGGGGAACTCAACAAAATGGAGACCATTGCTTCCTAAGGAGGGAGGATTGATCCAGGTGGACATCGGTTGCCAACAACCTTTCCAACTGGCTCAAAATAGTTTTTTGGCAATTTTGGTATTGTACTATTTTTAGCAGTTTTTCGGGTCTTGAACTTTCGAGGCCATTTTGAGGCCCTAAATGACCTTTTTTGGAAATTTGGGGGGCCGAATAATTGTTGTGGGCATGCACTTCTCCCTAGTCAAAAGTTGTAAATTTTAGATAGACCTTTCCAATGGGCTACCAAGCGCCCCAAACAGAGATCGTATGCAAAAGTTACGACCCCAGGAAGTTCATGTACTAACTTACCGAAATGGGGCCCACATGACTTTTGGCACTTCATCTCCTAGGGTTAGGTTTTTGGATGTCTAGGGTTTTTGACATTCTTATTTATTGTAAAATTCCTTGAGAGCCTCATTGTAACCATCTTCTTGCGAAATGAGCACAGCCATCACATATCTTCTCAGAGATAAGCCGCCACCATTCCAGCAAGCTTGTTTTCTGCTGCATTTTACAGTTTTAGCTTATTCCCTTATTGAATAGAAAACCAATTTTACTGTATCTTTGTTATTTTTTTTTAAGCTTCTGATAATAATCTGTATTCATTTCGCTCTACTCATAAAATCCGGATCAGTGGTATCAGAGCGGTCTTCTCCTTGTCGTCTTAATGCATGTCCCCAACGAGGTCAGGGTACAAAGAATTGGGTATCAAGCTTGTTTCTCTTGAGGACAAAATCCCTCGCATGCCCAAGTGACCTCTCATGGCAGGAGAAAAGAAATATGATGAGATAGGATATCCTATCAAAATGTTGCTTGAGGAAGCCCTCACACAACAGAGGAATGAGATGCTGGATAGTTTTGCACAAATATTTCGGTGACTACCAACAAGCGATGCATCTTCCTCGAGCAGAGGCGTCGCCCCCTTCAAGGTGCAAATCAACTTCGATATTCCTACATTTTAAGGATAGATAAACGCAGATGCTATCGATAAGTGGTTGAATCTATTAGAAGGGTATTTTTCTATCAATAACTTTTTGAATAGAGAAAAGATTACTTTTGCACTCCTCAAACATGTTCCCCATGTCAAAGATTGGTGGGAAACATTCTGCGAGCAAAAGGACACTGAAGAAGCCTCATTATTTTCAGTCATGGCCACCTGGGAATCCTTCAGGGATGCTATTAAGGAACAATACTACGCTGTTGGAAGTTATGACAACTTGTATACCAAATGGACCACACTGCGACAAGAAAGATACCAAGCAGTGCGAGAGTTCACAAATATCTTCCATACCTTGCGCACCAAGCTGGGTATCAAAGATTCAGAGCGACATCTAGTGCTCAAGTATCGCGGTGCTCTGCATAGATACATCCAGACCAGAATGGAATTTTTGGATAACTCTTCCTTGGGCACGGCCTACCGATATGCCGTCAAAATCGAGCATAAGCTAAAAAAAAAGACGCGACAATTTGGGCCTGGAAACCCCTCACAGTAAAAGACAGGAAAGGGTGGCCCCAACCCAAAGAATAAAGGACAGAGCAAAGATGGACAGTATCAAGATAACCAGCCCAAGCCGCAAGAAGAGAAGGACACCAGAAAGACAAAGAAAGATACAGGGAAGTGGTGCGACTTCCATAAGATCCCTTGGCATAACACTGTTGATTGCCGCTCAAAGCAGTCGTTGGTGGCCGAATTGAAAGCATCTGAATCAGATGCGGGTTCTGACTCTAAGTCCCAACCAAAAAGGGGAAGACGGATCATTGACGCAGAACGCAGTGCCACCATTGCTACCACCAAGCTCCAACCTGATGAACCAGATGATCCAGAAGAAGGAGAACACCTCTTCCATTCACAGATGTGGGTAAAATCCACCCCGCTGCACTTCATCGTTGATAGCGATAGCAAGAAGAATCTCCTCTCAGCAAAGGTCATCAAGTGCCTAACCCTACCGACAATGCCGCACCGACAACCCTACACCATTGGATGCCTCCACAAACGAAGTGATCTCCGTGTCAGCCAACAGTTCCGACTGTCATATGACATCAAGCCCTTCAAGGACGAGGTATTGTGTGATGTTGCTCCTCTCGAAGTTTCAGATGTTCTTTTGGGACAACCTTATTTATGGAAACGTCATGCTGTATATGAGTCTAGGCCTCGTAGTGTTATTATTTCTTTGAACAGGAAATTATACATGATACTGGAGGTAGTCCCTCCTAGTGCTATTTCCTTAATCTCTGCCAAGTAATGCAGGAAGTTCATGTCTCAGATAGGGAAATTTTTCTTCTTTGTGATTCGCTCTCAAAGTGAGAGAAAGATCATAGCCACATCTAGGGCCTTTGCGACCGATCTCTCCACACAACAGAAGCAAGTGGATAAGGTGGTGGAAGGATACTTAGATATCTTCTCCTCTCCTACCGTGGTACCTCTGCACTGCCAGGTCAAGCATCCCGTCGATCTGAACCCAGGCGCACCGCTACCCAATGCGCCAGTCTATTTCCACTCTCTATTGGAAAACAAGGAGATCAAGAGGCAGATTAAAGAATTGCTCCACAAGGGGCACATCCGTCCAAGCTCATCACCTTGTGGGAGCCCAATCGTGCTGGTGTAGAAGAAAGATGGGACCTGGAGACTCTGCATTAATTACCGGGCCTTGAATAAAATCACAGTCCGCAACCGGTACCTGATTCCCCGAATCGATAACCTCCTTGATCAGCTCACAGGGGCCAAATACTTCAGTAAGATTGATCTGAAGTCTGTCTACCACCAAGTCCCAATAGAACAGACAGATGTATGGAAGCTGCCTTCAAGTCAAAAGCTGGTCTTTTTGAATGGCTGGTCATGCCTTTTGGTTTGAAAAATGCTTTTACAACTTTTATGAGGATGATGGACGACATCCTATGACCTTTCACCAAAAATTTTGTAGTGGTGTGATTGGATGGCATCCTCATCTACAACAAGTCTTGGGAGGAACACTTGCAGCATATTCAGTAGGTTCTACACACCCTGAGGAAGCACAAACTATATGCAAACTTGGAAAAATGCTCCTTTGGCATGGACAGGGTCCATTACTTAGGCTACATCGTTGATCGACATTGTGTGCATGTGGATTGAGCCAAGATCTAGGTCATCCGTGACTGGCCAGCCCAAACCACACTCACTAAACTTCAGAGCTTCTTAGGCCTTGCCAATTTTTATCGATGGTTTGTGCTGGGATTCTCTCATATCGCATGGGCCCTCAGCCAAGTGACCAGGGGTGGTGGTAAGGCAAAACTTGTGTGGGGCCTGTCCCAACAACAAGCCCTCGATGACTTGAAGAAGCATTTTTTCTCATCGTCGGTACTCTCATTACCGGACCTACAACATCCTTTGAGATCGAGACAGATGCTTCACATTATGCTGTGGGCGCTGTTCTCACTCACCATGACCACCCTGTGGCATATCATAGTGAGACACTATCAGATGTTGTCTCTAAGTACCCTACCTATGACAAAGAAATATACTCCATTATACAATCCTGCCGCCAGTGGAGTCATTACATTCTTGGGAAGGAGACAGTCATCCAAACTGATCACAAGCCACTACAGTTCATGCAGACCCGAGTAAAGTTGCGAATGAATTCCATCAGAAGTGGTCAACATATTTACAGTAGTTCCACCTCAAAATTAAATATAAAGCAGGGAGTACCAACCGAGTTGCTGATTGCCTCAGTCGACCTCCAGTTGCGGCACTCACCATGGTGCTAGACTCTTGCGGCCACGAGACCTCCGGTTGGCCCCACCTCTACGAGATAGACCCTTCCTTCTCCACCAGCTATCAAATGTTGGGCACCAACTTAGTGGTTGCTAATTTCCATCTTCAGGACGGTTTGTTGTGTCGTTTGTGCCATCTCTGCGTTCCATCAAGCGAGCGCGTGAAGATTATTTGGGAAGCTCAGTACAATGAGGTGGCAGGACACTTTGGTGTCGAAAAGATAGTGGCAGTGTTGCAGAAATATTTCTACTGGTCGAAACTTCGATGGATATCGACAAGTATATCAGGTCTTGCACCGCTTGCCTACTCTTGAGAAGCTGTGGGAATCCATCTCAATGGACTACATGTCGGGGCTCCCGCCAAGAGGGGAAACGATTGTGTTTTTGTGGTTGTTGATCACTTTTCCAAGATGGCGATTCTAGCCTCTTGCAAGAAGAACATCACAGCAGAAGTCACTGCCAAGCTCTTCTTTGAATGAGTATGGGTACATTTTGGGATCCCACAGACCATTATCTCAGACTGTGACAGTCGGTTCCTCAGCTCATTCTGGGCGAGCCTCTAGTCACTGCTGGATACCAAGCTCAACAAATCCACTTCCTTCCATCCTCAGACCGATGGCCAAACTGAGGTTGTCAACCTGATGGTCGTACATATCCTACACATGTACAATTCAACACACCCCCGCACATGGGATGAGAGTCTTCCCTATGTCCAACATAGCTACAATCGAGCCCTGCATAGCTCAACTAGCCACAGCCCCTTTCAGGTGGGGTTGGGATTCCAACCATTGGGCCCCATGGATTTTGCACTTCCCCTTGCGACAACCTCGGCCGAATTGTCCCAAGAAGTTGACAAAGCCGCTCGGTTCATTGAATGGATCCATCATATCTACCAATAGGTTCAGGATATTCTACAGAAGTCTAATGCCAAGTACAAGCAATGCCATGATCAACATCCCGTGCCACATAAGTTTCAGGTGGGTGACAAAGTTTAGTTGCATTTGTAGAAAGAACGCCTTACAGGTCCCCAACGAAAGGTTTTACCACTCCGTTATGGGTCGTACACCATCACCAAGGCAGTGGGTGACAATGCTTTTGAGCTCAACATTCCCCCCTTCCTTGGTCTACATCCAATCTTCAACGTGGCTCTCCTTTGGCTATATTTCCCACCATTATTAGACACCTCCGAGATAGCAGAGAAGTTGACACCAACAGAGCTCAACCCTAACTTCCTAAAACAAGCATCCAATGATCATATTGTAGACACACAGATCAAGGGCACTCAACATCAAAGGATCTAGCTTTATCGAGTTGTCAAAGCAGGGCAGCTCCTGCACCAAGGCAAGTGGCTCACCTGGGGCCAAATTCAATAGATATTTCCTCATCTAATGGGGGAACTCAACACAATGGAGAAATTGTTGCATAAGGAGGGAGGATTGATCCAAGTGGATATCGGTGGCTACCCACCTTTCCAACTTGCTCAAAACAGTTTTCTGGCAATTTTGGTATTGTACTATTTTTAGTTGTTTTTTGGGTCTTGAACTTCCGGAGCCATTTTGAGGCCCTAAACGACAATTTTTGGCGATTTGGTGGGCCAAATAGTTGCCTGGGGCATGCAATTGTTCTCAGTCCGAAATCATAAATCTCGGATAGACCTTTCCAATAGGCCACCAAATGCCCCAAATAGAGATCGTATGCAAAAGTTACGACCCCAGGAAGTTGATGTACTAACTTACCCAAACGGGGCCCACATGCCTTTTGGCTCTTCATCTCCTAGGGTTAATTTTTTGGATGTCTAGGGTTTTTGACAATCCTGTTTATTGTAAAAGGCCTTGAGAGACTCATTGTAACCATCTTCTTGCGAAATGAGCACAACAGTCACATCTCTTCTCAGAGATAAGCCGCCACCATTCCAACAAGCTTGTTTTCCACTGCATTTTACAGTTTTAGCTTATTCCCTTATTGAATAGAAAACCAGTTTTACTGTATCTTTGTTATTTTGTGTTAAGCATCTAATAATAATCTGTATTCATTTCGTTCTACTCATAAAATCCAGATCAGTGGTATCAGAGCGGTCTGCTCCTTGTCGTCCTAATGCATGTCCCCAATGAGGTCAAGGTACAAAGAATTGGGTCTCAAGCTTGTTTCTCTTGAGGACAAAATCTCTCGCATGCCCAAGCGACCTCTCATGGTTGGAGAAAAGAAAGATGACGGGACAAGAGATCCTATCAAAATGTTGCTTGAGGAATCCCTCACGTAGTACAGGAATGAGATTATGGATAGTTTCGCGCAAATCCTTCGACGACTACCAACAAGCGACGCATCTTCCTTGAGCTGAGGCACCTCCCCCTTCATGCTGCAAATCAACTTTGATATTCCTATATTTGAAGGATAGATAGATGCAAATTCTATAGATAAGTGGTTGAATATACTAGAAGGGTATTTTTCTGTCCATTACTTTTCGAATAGAGAAAAGATTACTTTTGCACTCCTCAAAGCCGTTCCCCATGTCAAAGATTGGTGGGAAACATTCTGCGAGCAAAAGGACACAGATGAAGCCTCATTATTTTCAGTCACGGCCACCTGGGAATCCTTCAGGGATGCTATTAAGGAACAATACTACCCTGTTGGAAGTTATGATGACTTGTATACCAAATGGACCACACTGCGACAAGAAAGAGACCAAGCAGTGCCATATTTCACAAATATCTTCCATACCTTGCACACGAAGCTGGGTATCAAATATTTAGAGAAACATCTGGTGCTCAAGTATTGCGGTGGTCTGCATAGATACATCCATACCGAAATGGAATTTCTAGACATATCTTCTTTGGGTGCGGCCTACTGATATGCCGTCAAAATTGAGCAGAAGCTTTAAAAAAAGACGCGACAATTTGGGCCAGGGAACCCCTCACAGCAAAAGATAGGAAAGGGTGGCCCCAACCCACATAATAAAGGATAGAGCAAAGATGGATAGTATCAAGACAACCAGCCCAAGCTGCAAGAAAAGAAGGACACCAAAAAGACAAAGAAAGATACTGGGAAGTGGTGCGACTTCCATAAGAGCCCTTGGCATAACACTATTAATTGCCGCTCAAAGCAGTCTCTCGTGGCCGAAGGGAAAGCAATTGAATCAGATGCGGGTTCTGAATCTGAGTCTAAACTAGAAAGGGGAAGACAGATCATTGATGCAGAACCCAGTGCCACCATTGCTACCACCAAGCTCCATCCTGATGAACCATATGAGCTAGAAGAAGGAGAATGCCACTTCATTTCATAGATGTGGGTAAAAGGAACCCCACTGCACTTCATCGCTGATAGCGGTAGCCAGAAGAAAATCCTATAAGTAGAGGTCGTCAAGCTCCTGGCCCTACCGACAATGCCACACCCACAACCCTAAACCATTGGATGGCTCTGCAAAGGAAGCGATCTCCGCGTCAGCCAATAGTGCCGACTGTCATACGGCATCAAGCCCTTCAAGGATGAGGTATTGTGTAATGTTGCTCCCCTCGAAGTTTCAGATGTTCTTTTGGGACAACCTTATTTATGGAAATTTTATGTCATATATGAGTCTAGGCCTCGTATTGTTATTATTTCTTTGAACAGGAAATTTTACAGGATACCCGAGGCAGTCCCTCCTAGTGGTATTTCCTTGATCTCTGCCAAGCAATGCAGGAAGTTCATCTCTCAGATCGAGAATTTTTCCTTCTTCATGATTCGCTCTCAGAGTGAGAGAAAGATCGCAACAACATCCAGGGCCTCCACGACTGATCTCTCCACACAAGAGAAGAAAGTGGATAAGGTGGTGGAAGGATACTCAAATATCTTCTCCTCTCCTACCATGGTACCTCTGCACTGCTAGGTCAAGCATCCCATCGATCTGACCCCAGGCGCACTGCTACCCCATGGGATAGTCTATCGCCGCTCTCTCTTGGAAAATGAGGAGATCAAGAGGAAGATCCAAGAATTGCTCCACAAAGGGCACATCCATTCCATCTCATCACCTTGTGGGATCCGAATCATGCTGGTGCAGAAGAAAGATGGGACCTGTCGACTCTGCATTGATTATGGGGCCCTGAATAAAATCACAGTCTGCAACCGGTACCCGATTCCCCGAATCGACGACCTCCTTGATCAGCTCACGGGGGAAAAACACTTCAGTAAAATTGATCTGAAGTCTGGCTACCACCAGGTCCCAATAGAACAGATAGATGTTTGGAAGACTACCTTTAAGTCAAAAGAAGGTCTTTTTGAATGTCTAGTCATGCCTTTTGGTTTGACAATGGCTCCAACAATGTTTATGAAGATGATGGACGGTATCCTATGACCTTTCACCAATACGTTTGTAGTGGTGTATCTGGATGACATCCTCATCTACAACAAGACTTGGGAGGAACACTTGCAACATATTCAGTAGGTTATGCACACCCTGCGGAAGCACAAACTATATGCAAACTTGCTAAAATGATCCTTTGGAATGGACAAGGTCCATTACTTAGGCTACATCATTGATTGCCATGGTGTGCATGTGGATCCAGCCAAGATCCAGGTCATTCGTGACTGGCCAGCCCCAACCACACTCACAAAACTTCAGAGCTTCTTGGGCCTCGCCAATTTCTATCGCCAGTTCATCCTGGGATTCTCTCATATCGCATGGGCCCTCAACCACATGACTAGGTGTGGTGGTAAGGAAAAATTAATGTGGGGCCTGTCCCAATAACAAGCCTTCGATGAATTGAAGAAGAATTTGTTCTCATCGTCGGTAATCTCATTACCAGACCTGCAACATCCATTTGAGATCGAGACAGATGCTTCAGATTATGCTGTGGGTGCCGTTCTCACTCAACACAGCCACCCCATGGCATATCATAGTGAGACACTATCAGATGCTGTCCATAAGTACCCTAACTATGACAAAGAAATCTACTCCATTGTACAAGCCTGCCACCAGTGGAGACATTACATTCTTGGGAAGGAGACAGTCATCCAAACTGATCACAAGCCACTACAGTTCATGCAGACCCAAGGAAAGTTGCAGAATGAATTCCATCAGAAGTCGTCAACATATTTATAGTAGTTCCACCTCAACATCAAATATAAAGCAGGGAGTACCAACCGAGTTGCTGACTACCTCATTCAACCTCCAGTCGTAGCACTCACCACGGGGCTAGACTCTTGTGTCCACGAGACCTCCGGATGGCCCCACCTCTACGAGACAGACCCTGACTTCTCTACGACCTATCAAATGTTGGGAACCAACTCAGTGGTTGCTAATTTCCATCTTCAGGACGGGTTTTTGTGTCATCTGGGCCATCTTTGCCTTCCATCAAGTGAGCATGCAAAGATGATTTGGGAAGCTAACTACAGTCGGGTGGCAAGACACTTTGGCGTCGAAAAGACAGTGGCAGTGCTGCAGAAACATTTCTACTGGCCGAAACTTCGACAGAATGATGGCAAGTATATCAAGTCCTGCATTGCTTGCACTATTTACAAAGCGACCAATAAGAAACAGGGCCTATACACCCCTCTTCCTACTCCTGACAGGCTGTGGGAATCCATCTCAATGGACTACATGTCGGGCCTCCCATCCACTAAGAAGGGAAATGACTGTGTTTTTTGTGGTTGTTGATCGCTTTTCCAAGATGGTGATTCTAGCCGCTTGCAAGAAGAACATCACAGTAGAGGCCACTCTCAAGCTCTTCTTTGAACGAGTATGGGTACATTTTGGGATCCCATAGACCATTATCTCAGACCGTGACAGTCGGTTCCTCAGCTCATTCTGGTCGAGCCTCTGGTGACTATTGGATACCAAGCTCACCAAATCCATTGCCTTCCATCCTTAGACCAATGGCCAAACCGAGGTCATTAACCGGATGGTCGTACATATCCTGTGCATGTACAATTCAAAACACCCCCGCACATGGGATGAGAGTCTTCCCTATGTCCAACATAGCTACAACCAAGCCCTGCATAGCTCAACTGGCCACAACCCCTTTTAGGTGGGGTTGGGATTCCAACCATTGGGCCCCATGGATGTTGCACTTCCCCTTGCGATCACCTCGACCGATTCATTCCCAAAAGTTGACAAAGCTGCCCAGTTCATTGAACGGATCCAGCATATCCACCAATAGGTTCAGCATATTCTACAGAAGTCTAATGCCAAGTACAAGCAACACCATGATCAACATCGGGTGCCACATAAGTTTCAGGTGGGTGACAAAGTTTGGTTGCATTTGCAGAAAGAATTCCTTACAGGGCCCCATCAAAAGCTTCGCCCACTCTGTTATGGGTCATACACCATCACCAAAGCAGTGGGTGACAATGCTTTTGAGCTCAATTCCCCCCTTCCTTGGTCTGCATCCAATCTTCAACGTGGCTCTCCTTCGGCCATATTTCCCACCATTATTAGACACCTCAGAGATAGCAGAGAAGTTGAGACCAACAGAGCTCAACCCTAACTTCCTACATCAAGCATCCAGTGATTATATTGCAGACACACAGATCAAGGGCACTCAACATCAAAGGATCAAGCTTTATCAAGTTTTCAAAGCAGGATAGCTCCTGCGCCAAGGCAAGTGGCTCACCCAGGGCCAAATTCAGGAGAAATTTCCTCATATGATGGGGGAACTAAACTAAATGGATACCATTGCTTCCTAAGAAGGGAGGATTGATCTAGGTGGATATCAATGGCCACCCACCTTTCCAACTGGCTCAAAACAGTTTTTTGGCGATTTTGGTATTAGACTATTTTTAGCTGTTTTTCGGCTCCTGAACTTCCAAGGCCATTTTGACACCCTAAACGAACTTTTCTGGCGATTTGGGGGGCCGAATGGTTGCCAAGGGCATGCATTTGGCCCCAATTAAAAGTTTTAAATCTTGGATAGACCTTTCCAATTGGCTACCGAGCGCCCCAAACGGAGATCGTATGCAAAAGTTACGACCCCGGGAAGTTGATGTACTAACTTACCCAAACGGGGCCCACATGACTTTTGGCTCTTCATCTCCTAGGGTTAGGTTTTTGTACGTATAGGGTTTTTGACATTCCTGTTTATTGTAAAAGGCCTTGAGAGCCTCGATGTAACCATCTTCTTGCGAAATGAGTGCAGCTATCACATCTCTTCTCAGAGATAAACTGCCACCATTCCAACAAGCTTGTTTTCTACTGCATTTTACAGTTTTAGCTTATTCCCTTATTGAATATAAAACCAGTTTTAATGTATCTCTATTATTTTTTGTTAAGCATCTGATAATAATCTATATTCATTTCGTTCTGCTCATAAAATATGGATTAGTGGTATCAGAGCGGTCTACTCCTTGTCGTCTTAATGCATGTCCCCAATGAGGTCAGGGTATAAAGAATTGCGTCTCTAGCTTGTTTCTCTTGAGGACAAAATCTCTCGCACGCCCAAGCAACCTCTCATGGCAGGTGAAAAGAAAGATGACGGGACAGGAGATCCTATCAAAATGTTCCTTGAGGAATCCCTCACGCAACATAGGAACAAGATGATGGATAGTTTCACGCAAATCCTTCGGCCACTACCAACAAGCGACGCATCTTCCTCGAGCGGAGGCGCCGCCCCCTTCAAGGTGCAAATCAACTTTGATATTCCTATATTTGAAGGACAGATAGATGCAGATGCTGTAGATAAGTGGTTGAATCTACTAGAAGGGTATTTTTCTGTCCATAACTTTTCGAATAGAGAAAATATTACTTTTACGCTCCTCAAAGCCGTTCCCCATGTCAAAGATCGGTGGGAAACATTCTGCGAGCAAAAGGACACAAAAGAAGCTTCATTATTTTAAGTCATGGCCACCTGGGAATCCTTCGGGGATGCTATTAAGGAACAACACTACCCTGTTGGAAGTTATGATGACTTGTATATGAAATGGACCACACTGTGACAAGAATGAGACCAAGCAGTGCCAGAGTTCACAAATATCTTCCATACCTTGCGCACCAAGCTGGGTATCAAAGACTCAGAGCGACATCTGGTGCTTAGGTATCACGGTGGTCTGCATAGATACATCCAGACCGAAATGGAATTTCTGGACATCTCTTCCTTGGTCGCGGCCTACCGATATGCCATCAAAATCGAGCAGAAGCTCAAACAAATGACACGGCAATTTGGGCCTAGGGACCTCTCACAGCAAAAGACAGGAAAGGGCGGCCCCAACCCACAAAATAAAGTACAGAGCGAAGATGGACAGTATTAGAACAACCAACCCAAGCTGTAAGCAAAGAAGGACACCAGAAAGACAAAGAAAGATACTAGGAAGTGGTGCGACTTCCATAAGAGCCATTGGCATAACACTAGTGATTGCCGCTCAAAGCAATCGCTGGTGGCCGAAGTGAAAGCATTTGAATCAGATGCAGTTTCTGACTCTGAGTCCGAACCAGAAGGGGGAAGACGGATCATTGACGCGGAACCTAGTGCCACCATTGCTACCACCAAGCTCCAGCCTGATGAACCAGAAGAGCCAGAAGAAGGAGAACGCCTCTTCCATTCACAGAGCTGGGTAAAAGGAACCCCGCTGCACTTCCTCATTGATAGAGGTAGCCAGAAGAATCTCATCTCAGTAGAGGTCATCAAGCACCTAGCCCTGCTAACAATGCCGCACCCACAACCCTACACCATTAGATGGCCCCGCAAAGGAAGCGAACTCCGCGTCAGCCAACAGTATCGACTGTCATACGACATCAAGCCCTTCAAGGACGAGATATTGTGTGATGTTTCTCCTCTCGAAGTTTCAGATGTTCTTTTGGGACAACCTTATTTATGGAAATTTCATGTTGTATATGAGTCTAGGCCTCATAGTTTTATTATTTCTTTGAACAGGAAATTGTACAGGATACGCGAGGCAATCCCTCTTAGTGTTATTTCCTTGATCTCTACCAAGCAATGCAGGAAGGTCATCTCTCAGAATGGGAAATTTCTCTTCTTCATGATTTGCTCTCAGAGTGAGAAAGATTGCAGACACATCCAGGGCCTCCGCGACCTATCTCTTGACACAATAGAAGCAAGTGGATAAGGTGGTGGAAGGATACTCAGATATCTTCTCCTCTCCTACTAGGGTAAGTCTGCACTTCCAGGTCAAGCATCCCATCGATCTTACCCCAGGCACACCGCTAGCCAATGGGCCAGTCTATCGCCACTCTCTGTTGGAAAACGAGGAGATCAAGAGGCAAATCCAAGAATTGCTCCACAAGGGGCACATCCATCCAAGCTCATCACCTTGTGGGAGCCCAATCGTGCCGGTGCAGAAGAAATATGGGACCTGGCAACTTTGCATTGATTACCGAGCCCTGAATAAAATCGTAGTCCGCAATCGGTACTCGACTCCCCAAATCGACGACCTCTTTGATCAACTCACGGGGGCCAAATACTTCAGTAAGATTGATCTGAAGTCTGGCTACCACCAGGTACCAATAGAACAGAAAAATGTATGGAAGACTGCCTTCAAGTGAAAAGAAGGTCTTTTTTAATGGCTGGTCATGCCTTTTGGTTTGACAAATGCTCCAACAACTTTTATGAGGATGATGGACGATATCCTACAACATTTCACCAATACTTTTGTAGTGGTGTATCTGGATGACATCCTCATCTACAACAACACTTGGGAGGAACACTTGGAGCATATTCAGCAGGTTTTGCACACCTTGCGGAAGCACAAACTATATGCAAACTTGGAAAAATGCTCCTTTGACATGGACAGGGTCCATTACTTAGGATACATCGTTGATCGACATGGTGTGCATGTGGATCCAGCCAAGATCAAGGTCATCTATGACTGACCAGCCCCAACCAATTTCTATCACCGGTTCGTGCTGGGATTCTCTCATATCGCATGGGTCCTCAGCCAAGTGACCAGGGGTGGTAGTAAGGCAAAATTTGTGTGGGGCTTGTCCAAACAACAAGCCTTCAATGACTTGAAGAAGCGTTTGTGCTCATCATCGGTACTCTCATTACCGGACCTGCAACATCCCTTTGAGATCGAGATAGATGCTTCAGATTATGCCATGGGTACCGTTCTCACTCAACATGGCCACCCTATGGCATATCATAGTGAGACACTATCAGATGTTGTCCGTAAGTACCGTACCTATGAAAATGAAATGTACTCCATTGTACAAGCCTGCTGCCAGTGGAGACATTACATTCTTGGGAAGGAGACAGTCATCCACACTGATCACAAACCACTACAGTTCATGCATACCCAAGGAAAGTTGCAGAATGACCGCCATCAGAAGTGGTCAACATATTTATAGCAGTTCCACCTCAACATCAAACATAAAATAGGGAGTACCAACCTGGTTTTCGACTGCCTTAGTCAACCTCCAGTCACAGCACTCACCACGGTACTAGACTCTTGCGGCCACGAGATCTCCAGATGGCCCCACCTCTACGAGACAGACCCTGACTTCTCCACCACCTATCAAATGTTGGGCACCAACTTAGTGGTTGCTAATTTCCATCTTCAGGATGGGTTGTTGTGTCGTCTAGGCCATCTCTACGTTCAATCAAGCGAGCATGCGAAGATGATTTGGGAAGCTCACTACAGTCGGGTGGCAGGACACTTTGGCGTCGTAAAGATAGTGGCAGTGCTGCAAAAACATTTCTACTGCCGAAACTTTGACAGGATGTCGTTAAGTATATCAGGTCCTGCACCACTTGCGCTATTGCCAAACCGACCACTAAGAAACAAAGCCTATACACCCCTCTGCCTACTCCTGATAGGCCATGTGAATCCATATCAATGGACTACATGTTGAGCCTCCCATCCACCAAGAGGGGAAATGACTCTGTTTTTGTGGTTGTTGATCACTTTTCCAAGATGGTGATTCTAGCCGCTTGCAAGAAGAACATCACAGCAGAAGCCACCACCAAGTTCTTTGAATGAGTATGGGTACATTTTGGGATCCCATAGACCATTATCTCAGACCATGACAGTCGGTTCCTCAGCTCATTCTGGTCGATCCTCTGGTCACTGCTAGATAGGAAGCTCACCAAATCCACTGCCTTCCATCCCCAGACCGATGGCCAAATCGAGGTCGTGAACCAGATGGTTGTACATATCCTACGCATGTACAATTCAACACAGCCCCACACATGGGATGAGAGTCTTCCCTATGTCCAACATAGCTACAACCGATCCCTGCATAGCTCAATTGGCCAAAGCCCCTTTCAGGTGGGGTTGGGATTCCAACCATTGGGCCCCATAGATGTTGCACTTCCCCTTGTGACCACCTCGGTCGACTCGTCCCCAGAAGTTGACAAAGCCACCCAGTTCATTGAACGGATCCAACATATCCTCCAATAGGTTCAGGATAGTCTACAGAAGTCTAATTCCAAGTACAAGCAACGCCATGATCAACATCCTATGCCACATAAGTTTCAGGTGGGTGACAAAGTTTGGTTGCATTTGCAGAAGTAACGCCTTACAGGGCCCCATCGAAAGCTTCACTCACTCCGTTATGGGTTGTACACCATCACCAAGGTGGTGGGTGACAATGCTTTTGAGCTCAACATTCCCCCTTCCTTGGTCTTCATCCAGTATTCAACATGGCTCTCCTTCGGCCATATTTCCAACCATTATTAGACACCTCAGAGATAGCAAAGAAGTTGACACCAACAGAGCTCAACCCTAACTGCCTACAACAAGCATCCAGTGATCATATTGCAGACACACATATCAAGGGCACTCAACATCAAAGGATCCAGCTTTATCGAGGATTCAAAGCAGGGAAGCTCCTGCACTAAGGCAAGTGGCTCACCCGGTGTAGCTAGGGTTTTCACCCTAGCTTGTGCGAATGAGCACCTACTAAGGAGAAGGGCCTCCTTAGTAGCAGTTCAATAAACAATAATTTAAAGCAGTAAAACAATATGAAATTTAACCTATCATGAGCATTAACATAAATAAAAAACAATGAAAAGATGACATCAATTTTATTTTTGTATTAAATTTACCTCAATTGTTGAGGTTTGTGGAGCTCTTGCAGTAGTCCAGGAGGGCTGCTTTCGTGCTCCAATGGGTTCCTTCTCTTTCTCCAAGGTGTTTGAATAATGGGCGAAAGGGGCACTTAAATGGGAAAAACTAGCTCAAATGGTAAGCTAGGGTTTCACTAGGGATTTTGGCAGAGTGAGGATAGGGAAGATTGTGGATGTGAAATGGGGAGCCTCCATCACCTATTTATAGGTTTTTAGTGGTGGAGTGTTGACCTATGGTTTTTGGCACCATATGGTTTAGGGCAATTGTATAGGGTTTTTGCTTCTTTTTTCCCTCTGTTTCCGCTTTTTTATATTTTTTATTCCCTTTTATTTGATTTTTGGGAATTTAGGGCCCTTTTAGAGGGTTTTTGCTATTTTTTGAGGAAATTTAAATTATTTGGGGGGGGAAGGGTGTTTTTTGGCCTTTTTGGTGGCTTTTTAATGGTTATTTAGGGTTTTGGAGGAAAATATGGTAGGAAATATAGACAAATGAGTCATGTAATGAGGGAGATGAGGTAGTGAGCACTTTTGGGGTGTTAACAGATTGCCCCCTGATGTGTGAGGGCACGAGCTCATTGTATGGCCGATAGACATCATAGGTCTTTTATGGTGTTCCTGGGATGTGGAGAGGAGAAGAAACAAACTAGAGCCCGGAACAACGGTCCCGAACAAACCGCAAAAACTGAAAATACATGACCTCAATAATGAATGAGGAATAATCTCAATATATGGATGAGGCGGGCATACCCATGCTCATATCAAGAGATATAAAAATAACAATGAGGCCCAAAAATGAGGACCTGAAAGATACATGGAGAATCACTGTGTACATCATAAGGGTCCAAAAAAGGGGACACAAATCTGGGACATACTATCGGCTGACCATGTCTAAGCTGAAGAACTGATACACTAGAATATCAATAGTGGTGCTGAGTATGGTACTAGAGGAACTGATGAACTAGAAGATCATAATGACGGGGGGTCATACCCTCAATGGTACACTGGACTGGAGCTGAACTGGGTACTCAAGGAAGTATATAAGTGGATGGCTTTCGAATACAATCACCAATGCAACCCGGATATCCATGGGAACATATAACTGGGTGTTCCAAGGTGACTCACCAATGTGCTAGAGTCGGGGGAAGTTCGGGGTCTTCGACCAATAACTGAAGGGATATATACCCTGCATGATTCTCAACGATGAGATCAAGGTGTTGAAGTCGAGCATGTGAGAAACAACTATTTGGAGAGGCACTAATGACTCCTCTCAAAAGGGTCCGTAGGCACTCACCACAAATGGTGATGAGATCAAGGCGCAAGGACCTCTGGGTCTTTCCTCTGGAATAGATGGGCTGGCGTTGATAGAGGGAGACCTGCAACTACCAAGCCAATGATGTTTCCTTGATAGGAGCACGAGGTGGAGAACTGAAGTGTGAAAGTACTGATGGTAGGATGGACATACTGTGTTGGGGGGAATAACTGGGCAAACTGAGTGGGTGGACTCAAACTTCCTTTGTTCAGAGTATGATGGCGGGGGTGAGTGGGTAACACATGAAACTAACTGGTGCGAAGGGGATCATATCTTTAATGGATCAGGGATGGTGACTGGGATGAGTGATACTCAAGGTGGGGTAAGATGGCAAGAGACTGCAGAATACTCTAAACAAAGGTGACCTTATTGGGAGTGCTGCAGAGATGATTGATCATAGTGTCGAGAGGCACCGGTGGGGGCTTCTTCAGGGTTTAAGGAGCTGGAATAAGTGTGCTCAAAATGGTACTGTCATGCCCATGATTGATTTCAATTTTAAGGAGTCTGAAAGTGATAAGACGACTCTGAAATAATGGAATGGTACAATCGTGTGGATTTGTACGAGAGTACATGCTCGCGGTTGCTTTCAATTTTAGAGAGTCTGAAAGCAAAAAGAAGACTCCAGGGGGGTTCTTTTTCGTGTGTTAGTCTCCAAGGCCAGAAAAAGCATAAAAGGATGCAATGAAGAACTCTTCTAGCCGGTGTCACTAGAGTATTCCTTTTTCGTAATTAGTCTTCCAAGTCCGGATAAGGGTTAAACTTATACCAGATAGACGCCCTTTCAGGTACTTTAACGAGCATGAAAGAAAGCAAGATTGCTCGACGATCTTTTCATTCTTTTAGGAGTCAAAAAAAAGCTTAACAAAAACTCCCTAAGTGCCTTTTTCGTAAAGGACTTGTCCAGAACGAAAAAGGGATAAAATTATACCGAACAAAAGGAATGGCCAAGCAAGGAGAGAGTGTTCAATCAAGGGACATCAATGAGAACCAAGAATGAGGGTGGGGGGGAACACTGGTGGGCCTCCTTGTGGGATGATGAATGGTGGCAAAATAACGAAATAATTGCAGTATGAATGGAGTGAATGGCTCATGTAAAAATGTGTAACAATTCGATGACGGTCGATGTGGCGCACAAACCGAGGCAGTAAGGTGTCGGGACACAATGTTGAAACTATTCCTGGTGATAGCGAGAAACGATCTTAAGCATCATCACGAGCTCAGAAACCAAATCCGGAAATATAAAAAGTTTTAAAAAAGGATAATGGCCGAGGTGGCACGCAAGCTGAGGTGACTAGGGGCTGGTAAAAAATGCCTGAAAAATCTGGGGGTGAGAGCGACAAATGATCTCAAGCATCATCACGGGCACGAAAAACTGAATCCAATGGTATAAGGAATGCTAAAGACTGAAAACGACTGATGTGGCGTGCAAATTGAGATGGCGACGTGCATGGAAAAAATTCCAAAAAAGGGGTTTGGAGAAAAATAGACACTGAGTTGACCATTATGAAGGTTGTGTCGTGCTGATTCCAGTGGTGGAGATGTTTTGGAAAACAGACTCCGTATGGATTCATAATGGACAAATCAAGAAAAGTCAACTGTCTATAGATAGTAAGTGGACCCATAATGCCAAGTGTCATTTGTGCCGTTGACTTTGACAGAGAGTGAGGTGGGCCAGAGCAGATTTTAGATTTTGGGGCAATTGGACCGGTCGATTTCATTTTCTGGAGTTGCAGGTATTTCACTGAACTCAAACCTTTATTTTTTTCCTGATTTGGGTGTGTATTGGGTCCTCAGGGGGGGTTGTACGGTCCACGTGGGTGTGGATCGCAGGTTGTGAGGCAATGGCCACGATCTGCGATTGTGGCTATGGCCTCCAAAACTGCGATCTGGTATCGCGACTATGGCCTGGGTAGTCGTGATCCATGCATGCGGCCGTGGTCGGGACAACCGCGATTTGGGATCGTATCTATGGTTGGGACAGCCGCGATATGTGATTGTAGTTGTGGGCTCCATAGGCGTGATCTGTGACCGCGGCTATAGTCCCGATAGCCACGATTTGGGATCGCGGCAGGGGGCCCCATAGTCATACCGGGGGAGGGATGATGGTTTATTAGATGATATGCTGATGAGTTTTCATTGTTTGATTGACAGGATGCCGAGTGTACTCTGGAGAGAGCGTGATATACCGGATGACCTGATGGACTATATACGGGGTGACTGACATATCCGGGGGACTTTGGGGCTGTGTAGATTGTTGAAGTTCATACAGGCGCTGATGATGCGTTCAATAGTAATATTGCTGAACAAGTTAGTGAGTTTTTGGGAGCCCGATAGTTTATGCTTCATGGTGCAGGGGGAGAGACTAGAACTCACCCTAGCAGACGTGTACTTTTTGACTGGACTACCATGTTTGGGTAGGGTGGCAGATACTCAGCCACGGGTGTCCGCGGATGTGGACATGGAGGAGATGCTGGATCGGTACTACCTTCCTACTACAATAGTGCATAAGAATGCACTATTGATTTGTGACTTGGAGGAGCCATCAGTTCGGGGGATCGCAGCATGTGTGGTTTGAGTGTTGGGGTCGCAGGGGACCAACCGGGTGTCTAGGGGATAGATGCAGCTGGTCGAGAGGGTATTACGGGGGACCTACTTTGCTTGGGGCCAGATGTTCCTAACTTGTGTTCAGCAGCAGCTGACCTCAGTGAAGGAATCTGGCAAGGGGTTCTGCTACGGGTCATTCCTGTGTTCTTTGTTTATGGAGCGGGTGCCGACACTGCGACCGAGAGTGTCGATCCGGGCTATGGGTTTGAGGGAGATGCGAGGTGCGGTGCGGTGAGATGATGTGCCGGCGAGGTGGGGGAGAGGTGGGGCGGTACTTCACATAGGAGATCTACTTGTAGTGGTTGCAACTTCCATTGACCTTTGATGACTATCCATATGCTCGTATGGACTACCGGCGAGATCCAATGGCACCATGACCCCCAGGGTAGGCTTAGGGCCCAGATGGTATGTATCTATCTTTTTGATTGTTTTATATTGGATGTTTTGATGTTAGATATATATATATATATATATATATATATGATGGTTCTAACTAGTTGTGATTGGGTTTGATGCAGATGTGGGACCGCTATCACCACCAAGGCATAGGGAGTGACGGTGGCATGTATCCATGCAAGGCTTGCCCGATCACGGGGAGGTACGATGGTGAGATGCGGAGGGGACTTTGGAGGCCCTGTGAGTTACCTTCGACCGGCTACAAGTTGCGGTCTCCGACGAGGGGTGGAGGGAGCTGGATCGGGATGTAGTCAAGGCCTGTCACGAGGCTCCACGGGATTGGCAGTCTATCTTGATTCGGG
This sequence comes from Larix kaempferi, assembly GCA_027924585.1. Lineage (NCBI taxonomy): Eukaryota > Viridiplantae > Streptophyta > Pinopsida > Pinales > Pinaceae > Larix > Larix kaempferi. Next base: position 12,720,199 of record BSBM01000173.1, on the reverse strand, counting down.
TGGAAGTTATGGCTAAGGTGACTAGGGTTCAGGATCGACAAGGGGATGAGGAGGATACAGAGGAGGATCTAGAGGAGCCGGAGGAGGAGCGTAGAGAGGAGGAGTCTGCAACAGAGGAGGCTGGCGAGGAGGATTCAGATGGGGTATATGACTCTCATTACGGAGTGCTGGGGACTCCCCCCTGATGCATATGGGCATTTGATATTTTTTGTATAGACGGCATGTATTTTATGACAGGGATGCTATTGGGGCTCCTGGATTTATATTTTTTGTATAGCTGAGTGCTGGGACACTCATGATATGTATATGATGATGATATATTTATATATATATGCACATGGATGCATTTTTGCGATGATGATTTTGTGTACGCACGTGGATGTGCCTGTATTGTTTTGTATGTGTTAGGATAGGCACGTGGATGCCCCTGTATAGTTTTTTACTATGTTATTGCACATGGATGTAAATGGTGTGGTATGATAGGCACGTGGATGCCTATTGGTGTAGATGCTGTCTTTTTGGGATTTTTATGTTTTTGAGGTGATGATTATGCATGATGGTTATCCATGATGGATGATTTTACATGGTGCGATTAATATACCAGTCTAGGATGTTGTTATCCATTTGATCTGCGACACTATTCTGAGCTCTTGGGACATGAGTGAATGTTATGGATTCAAACTGTCAGCTTAGCTATTTTGTGCACAGGAAATTTCTAAAGAGGCGAGGATCACGCACCTGGTAGCAATTGTTGAGTTGGGAGACAAGCAGCTGGGAGTCAAGGAACACATGAAGGTGATGTATACCCATCTGAGGGGCATCAGTCAGGAGACCAGTCACAATATCATACTCATCCTAGTTATTGGTAGCATCGCCTATGCACATTCTGTCAAGGTGAATCAACTCATGTGAAGGGGAATATAAGACCCATGCTGCAGAGGCCAGGTTTGGAGACCAGCGGCTTGCTCCATCGGTGAAGCCAATGTAATGAGGTGGAAGATGGTCCATCTATGATCATGCAAAAATGATGAATGTAAGTTGCGGTAAAAAAGTGAAAAACAAAAAGAAAGCAAAACTATACAATACAGACCAACGGGTCCGCGGGATTATTAAGGATAAAAGCATTTAAGATACAACCCATTACAGGGGTTGCGCAAGGGGTGGCCTTCTGAGTCAGTTAAAAAAAATGCCCCATGTCCAAGGCAGGTATGATAAGGGCCTTGCCACATGGTTTTGAACTTCCCTTTACCGGTCTTGTCGTGAGCTTGGTCGTAAACGAGGACTAGATCTCCTTCACGGAAGGCTCGTGGGTGGACATCTTTGTCGTAACTAGCTTTGGAGCGATTCTTGGTAGATTCAATGGTTTGGAGGGTTGTACGAAGGTCCTCATTAGCTTGTTCTAATAGCAGTAGGAATTGTTCAAGTGGGGAGGTGTCGGGGAGAAGTTCAATAGCGATGTGTAGGGTGGGGATCTGACACTCGATGGGGAGGACAGATTCGACACCGTGAACTAAGTGAAAAGGGGTGAAACCGGTGGCGGTCTTAGTTGATGTATGGTAAGTCCATAATGCAGGGAAAAGCATGTGATGCCAATTGGACTTATGTCGGTCAACTGTGCATTGGAGAATTGTTTTCAAAAAAAAATTAATGGCTTCAACCTGGCCGTTCCCTTGGGGGTAGTAAGCAGAGGCATACTGATGTTTGAACTTAAGGAGAGTTGACAACTTGCGCCAAATGGCATATTCAAAATGTGAACCATGGTCTGAGACAAGTTGTTTTGGGACCCCGAATCGTGTAATAACATGGTTAAAAAAGAAATGGGCAGCAGTGTCGGCTTTACGGTTGAAGGTGGGCATGGCTTCAGCCCATTTGGTGAAGTAGTCGACAGCGAAAATGATGTACTTATGGCTGTTGGCAGATGAGGGTTTACATTCCATGAATTCGATGGCCCATTTGCAAAATGGGCCAACGATAATGACTGGGTGCTGTGGGGTGGGTGGAGTCCGGGCCTTAGGGGCAAAGAGTTGGCAATTATGGCAATGCTTGACTGCTGTGATGCAGTCGGTAAATAGTGTGGGCCAGCAGTATCCTGCGTAGATGACCTTCTGGGCGGTGTCCATCCCTAAGAAATGTCCACTGCAGGCACTGCTATGACAGTCATTGACGACTTGTTCGGCTTCCTCGTGTGTAGGGAAACGACGGAGGATAGTATCAACTCCTCGCTGGTAAAGGACGTCTCCTAAGAGGAGATACCGAGAGGCATGGTGATGGATATGGCGGCGTCCATCGTGATTTATGTTTGGTCGAAAATTCTGTGTGCAAAGGTATAGCAAAATATCACCGTACCATGGGTCATCTGATGAGATGATGAACAAATGATTGTCTGGTAACTCATCAGAGATTGGCAGGGATGGAAAAAGGGATGGGAGATTGGTTATGAGCTAGGTAAGCGCGAGGGTTTTAGTACTCTTAGGGGTTGTTAAATTTAGGTCATATTCTTGGAGAATAATTACCCATTTAGCGACACGACCTTGCAGAAGTTGCCGGTTCAAAAGGTAGACCATGGGGTTGGAGTTGGTGACAATTGTAGTATGACTGGGTAAAATGTAATGGCACAATTTTTTGACGAAAAAGATGACGGCAAGGGATAGTCTTTCCTCATATGGGTAACATAGGGGTGGTCTAGACAAGGTTTGGCCGACGTAATAAATGACATGCTCTTGGAGAGAAACGTCTTCTTGAACAAGGACCCCTGACACGGCATGGTCGGATGCCAAGATGTAAAGGATGAAGTCCTGAGAGAAATCCGGAGGGGAGATCAAAGGGGCTTGCATGAGAGCTTTTTTAAGGGCTTCGAAGGCAACTTGCACCTGGTCATCCCAAAAAAATGGGATTTGGGTACGAAGCAGACGCAAGAAACCATGAATTGTGGTGGCATAATCAAGAACGAAGCGGTGGAGGAAATTAGATTTCCCTTGTAAGCTCTGTAGCTGCCGGAGTGTGCGTGGTGTGGGAAGGTCTAATATGGCTTGAAATTTGAGGGGGTCGACAATGATTCCTTTATGGGAAACAATGAAACCTAACAATCAGCCTACTAGAATGCAAAAGACACACTTGAGTGGGTTCAAGCGGATCTGATATTTGCAACAACGCAGAAAAACTTGCCGGAGGTCATTGGGGTGGTCGGATCGTTTCTTGGTACGTGCTGTGAGATCGTCAAGATAGACTAAGAGGATATGGACCAAGTTGTGAAAACAATAGGTCATGGCCCACTGGAAGGTGGCACCAGCATTTTTAAGGCCAAAAGGCATGACACGATAGGCAAAGGTGCCCCACGGGGTGGCGAAGGCAGTCTTGTATTGATCTTCCTTGCGGATCTGAATCTGGTTGTATCCTGAGAAACCGTCCATGAAGGATAGGACCTCATGCCCTACACACGCTTCGATGAGTTGGTCAATAAATGGCATGGGGAAGTTGTCTTTGGGACATGCTCGATTTAAATTGCGGAAGTCAGTACATACTCGGATGGTGCCTTGTTTCTTTTTAACAAGGACGGGGCTAGAAACCCAAGTGGTGTATGCAATAGGATAAATGAATCCTATTGTGCAAAGTTTCTCGATCTCTACTTTAACGGTGGGGAGCTCTGACGGATGAATTGGGCACTATTTCTAGCGAACGGGGGGCACATATGGCCATGTGTCAATGTGGTGCTATATGATAGCGGGGTCAAGACTAGGCATTTCGGTACAGGACAAGGAAAAGACATCACGGAACTATTGGAAAAAAAATTTGTACTCTCCGATCTCATACTCAGTGCAGGAGGCTCCTAACGTAATGAGTTCAGGAGCACCTGCTGGGGAAAAGATATAAATGTGGATTGTGGGTGAAATATTGGCCATGTTACCTTCCTCGAAGGCATCGGGAGCAGGAATGGGCTCTTTAAACCAGTTGAATTTGGTGGGGAGGAAATATTTGGACTCAACCAAAAATTGGGGTGGCTGTGGTGAGGGACGACTCTTCAGGGAGAAAATAGGAATGATGGTGCATATCTTCCCAGGGGTAATCAGGTGCAGTAAGAGCCTCAAGAATCTCCTCATCATTATGGAAACTTTGTGTCGTTAAATCGGTTGACGAGGGAGTGCATGTAGAGGAGATCATATAAATGGTATTGACCTCTCCGGTTGGCGGGGATTCTGGGGGGTGGATCTCTTCAATGGTGGGGGGAGCCATCTTGAGGTCCAAGTTATTCATCTCGTAGATAGCTGCTCTATAATATGGGAGATTTGGACAGTGATGTGAGTAATGGCCATAAATACTGCATATTCCACAAGGGTGGTTGGTATGCAGTGATTTATCATGAGGCTTAGGGGTAGGGTCAAGTTGGACAACCAGGATGTTGGGGTCGTCGTCAAGCATTTGCATGTGCTCTTGTAATGAGGGTAATTGTGGACATTGACGGTTAGCATGGCCCAACTCATCACACAAAGATCATTTGCGAGGAGCACGAAACACGAGGGTATTTTTAACTTTTTTGGGTGGGGGTAGAGCGGTGTATGGTTGTGGGCCTCTTCCCCCAGTGTGCTTGATAAGAGGGGTGGGACTGGTGGATGAGGAAGGAGTAGTGACACCAGGAGGTGTTTGAATAGTAGTGGTGATGGGTTGCACTGGTTGTAGGACAACATTTGGTGTCAGAGGGGAAACGGGAGGCGTGAGATACCACATAGGTAATCCTAAAGTTTACCCGGGGAGGCTGAGAATAGCCATAACCAGGGTGCTTACTACTCCCGAAGGGGGAAATAGGAAGGGGATCATATGGATGGGTGTAAAACCAACATGAATAGGTACCAAGGGTGGCTGGGGTAACAAGGGCGGTTGATGATTGGGTGTTTGTGTATTGTGTAGGGCGGTCGCTGGTGATGGGGGTGGAATGGATTGGAATGTTGAGGTCATTGGTGTATCTGAATAAACTCCGGGTCCCACTCAGGAAACCAAAGAGGTAGTGCACCGCAAACAGGTTGCTCAACCATGGGAAGAATGTTTTCAGGTGCAGCGGGGGCATTGGGATCGTAATAGGTGAGTCGATCAATCTTGACCATGCGTCCTTCATGGGGGAACATCATTGTACGAAAAACGGATGAGGCAACGGCACGCATGGTGTACATGTAACTGCGGCCAAGTAAGAGGTTATAATAGAGTTGTGCGTTGATGACCTCTATGTCAATAAACATTGTTTTATCAGCCAACTGGATGGGGAAATTAGCTAAGAGACCTTGGGGTTGAGCCAAACGGTCGTCATAGGATCGCAACGCAGTGGTGGACTGCTGGAGAGTAGGGGATCCCAACTTCTGCCAAACGAATGTGGACATAACGCATGTAGAGGCACCCTCATCGATGATGCACCGATGGATGAAAAGATTCCAAACGGATACAGAAACTTGGAATGCTAATGTGGAAGGCAGGCGTGATTCGGATTGGTCCAAATCGAAGGCCAACATTCGTGAATCAGTTGAGTCAATAGCACCAATGGCTGATAGCAAAGTCTTGTACTGTGTAGGAAAGTTTTTTAAGACCTCTAACGCAGACATGGCTACGGGGGAATGAGCTAAGTCATCTACAATATTGTAATTAGACGCGGCACGAGCATTGGGGTTATTGTTGATGCGACGAAGTGGGAAGCGAGGGGCTTTCGAAGTGCCATCTAATGGGGCCAGAGGTATTCGTAATGACTTATCGATGGGAAGAGAGTTGGTGGTTTTGTCAATGGCAGCGGCTTCAACGGTGGAGCTGTATTGGTTCCAACGGGCTTGAAGGTTGACATCGATGGATGACATCATTAACAAGAGATGTGTACCTGAGTCTAGGATGGGTTGATCGGGAGCTGCATAAGTGATTTGTTGTTGTGGAGGCATGTTTCCTTGAGGGGGAGCTAATGGTTAAGTGTTCACCACGCCTTGGGTTGGTAAAGGGTTCTGTAACACCAAGGGTTAAGTCTGAGGTGGTGGGGGGTTAGGTGGCGCCTGAGGTGCCACATGCCCTTAGCAATGGGCATCATCGGTCCAGAGTTGTCGGGCCAGCTCCAAATGTGGGCAAGCGTGTGTGTAATGGCCACAGACCCCGCAAATAGAACAAGGATGGTTCGTTTGCAAATTAGGGTTTTTGGCTTGTTTGGGTGGCCTATAGGGATTTTGGTTGGTAGGTGTCGCGTTATTATTGTTTGGAGGATTAGGTGGCTGGTCGCCTTGGTATAGAGGAGGATTGTTCCTACGGTTATGTCATTTTCCGCGGTTTTGCTGGCCTTGCTGGCGTTGGTTATTTTGGTTAGGCTACGGATTTTATTGGGCATACACTTGCCCTTGTACGGCAGGTGGGTTCAGGGGTTGTGCAGGTGCGGGAGCAGGCTGCAGTGGGTAATAAGTGGGTGGAGGTGGTGCAGGTGCTAAACCTTGTCGGAGTTGCTGATATGTCAGGGTGTCGGGTTGTGAGTTTTCCATAGGTGTTGCCTATGGGGGATAATAAGCAGGGGGGGCTTGAGAGGATACAGGAGCTTGTGTGACCTGTGGGTGATAATATGGTTCAGGTGCGACCAAGGGTCTATGGGAATAGTGATTATGTGCCATGGGAGCATATGAATTGGTTGCTCCAGAATGAGATGTAGCTCACGAAAGGTTGGGTCCATTTCTAGTGCGTGCTATGGAAAATGACTCGTTATGCGAGGCAATACAACCAATGATGCCATCTGCGGCATGGGATGCCCCCGACGCATCATTTCAGGAGGAATCGTCATTGGGGGCATCGGGTATAATGGTATATAGGTAACCAGACTGGGCGTAAATAAGGTCAAATTGTTGGGCTTTTAGGATGGCCTCTTCCTCGTACTGGGGTTGCTCAGATGCCACATCCTTGGCAATGACTGGGAGGAGAGATTTTAAAAACCAATCTAGGAAGATCCGGTCATCTAATTTGATTTTGCACAGGATTTGGTCAGTGATGTGGGTGGCTGTATTCTGTCAGCAAGACAGTAGGATCTCAACTCCCGCGTCATAACGGACGGGTAACTGGAAGAACCGTAGGAAGGTCGAGGCAAGGGAAGTAAAAGTGGGATGGGTACCATGGCGCTGCTTGATGTACCATTTGGCTGCAGAGCCAGTGAGAGTGCGTTGTAATAGACTAATCCAGACAGAGTTGTCCACTATGGAGTTGGAGGAACACCATAGATGGAAAAACATAATATGATTTTGGGGGTCTTCACTTGCCTTTCCCTCAAACTTAGGGATGTCTGATGGGAGCTTGGTGGGAATGTGAGGTCACGTAGGGTCGTGTCTGATGGGATCCTTAGTCAATCTAACCAGGTCATGAAGGTTGAGACTAGACATGAATGGAAAACTAGTAGAAGGATGTGACATGCTGGTGGTCGTGGCCACGTTGGGGCCAATGCCCCCAAGTGTAGGAGCTGGGTTCAGGTTGGAGATGTTTCCCCCAGGTGGAGGAATGAAGGTGGTATGGGATGGTTTTGCGCTGCTAAGGGTAGTGTGAGTCACTAGTGGAGTTGGGTTGGGTATGCTAGCCATTGCAATTGGAACAGTGACCGGAATGGTAGGTGTGGGCCCCATTGAGGGCATACCTAAAGCAGGTGTGGTCGCTGGGGTGGGGGTGGATGCTCCACCAATAGTCCCTACAAAGAAAGGGTTGGAATTCATGCCATCCATGGGGCTGGTTGGTGCAGTATATGTGGGACACCGGGTAAGACAATCCTAGAAGAAAAGCAACTAAGATACCATGTTCATGACACGTCCAGAAAAGGTGAATCTGCAGCTCCGTTCTTATCACCGTGTGGGCCTAAAAGGAATCACCACACGCAAACCAATGAGTAGGTAGCCTTCGGTTACTGAATAGATTGCGGTATTCCACTCAGGCCTCCAGAACCAGTCTGGCTACTTCAACCCTCCTAAGGGAGAGGCCCTTTGATAAACTGGTTGTGACTATGCCAAAAAATACTAGGGCATTTTGGTTCCCTAATGAACAACAATTATGTTTCAAGTGGAAGCGACCGAGGGGTGTTATTTGGATGCCTATCCCCCCTATCCTACCTAACTACAATATTATTATATGTTCCCCAAGTGGGGTTAGAATGTTGGTTGTGTTAAGTAGTATTTTAAGCTCACTTGAATTGCATGTGAGGTAATGAACCCAATCAAAAGTGCCACGGGGTGTGAAACTTTGTAATCAATAATAACAATGCAGAAATTAAACTTGTAATGAAAAATTTTCTTTTTCAATTGAAATGCTTAAACTCAAAAAAAGTCTGTAAATGGAACAGAAAAAAACTGCAGAAAAAGGCTGTAGGTAAGTATGGTTGCAGACAGAACAGGTGGCTGTGCAGGTGCAGAAAATATTGCAGTAAAGTTCTGGGTTCAAAAAAGGGTAAAAACTACAGAATTCAGAGCGCGGGTCTATGACTAAAATTCACGATCTGGAGCGCGGCTGTAGAGGTGAAACCTACGATCGGATCGTAGGTCTGTGGCAGAAAGGTGCATTTGGGTCGTGGATTCAGGGGGAAAACCTGCGGGCGGATCACGGGTTTGTGGACAAAAGGCACGAGCTGGGGCGCGGCTATAGGGCTGAACCCTGCGGGCGGATCGTAGGTATGAGGTCAATAGGTGCGACTGGGGCACGGCCAAATGGGGAAGAGCTGCACTCGGATCACGGGTTTACAGCCACAATGCACGCTTTGGAGCGCGGCAAAGGGGCAGAAAGCCGTGGTCTGATCATAGGTCTGGGGCTACAAACTGCGGTCTGGAGCGTGGGAAAGAGGCAAAAGGCTGCGCTTGGGTTGCGGGAAAAGGGGAAATAGTTGTGATCTGGATCATGGAAAGACGACCGAAAGCTACGATCTGGGTCGCGGATGCAAAGAGCAGAACCGTGATCTGCGGTGGAAAACCCAACTGGCCGAAGCCACAGCCGACCAGGGAAAACAAAAAAATACTTACAAAAACTAATTTTTAAAAAAAAAACTTAAACTAGAAATTCAAAGGAACACTAATGGAGTCGCCAAAACTGTAGCTAGGGTTTTCACCCTAGCTTGTGCGAATGAGCACCTACTTAGGAGAAGGGCCTCCTTAGTAGTAGTTCAATAAACAGTAATTTAAAGCAGTAAAACCGTATGAAATTTAACCTAGCATGAGCATTAACAGAAATAAAAAACAATGACAAGATGATAGAAATTTTCTTTTTGTATTAAATTTACCTCAAGTGTTGAGGTTGGTGGAGCTATTGCAGTAGTCCAGGAGGGCTGCTTCTGTGCTCCAATGGGTTCCTTCTCCTTCTCCAAGGTGTTTGAATAATGCGCCAAAGGGGCACTCAAATGGGAAAAACTAGCTCAAATGGTAAGCTAGGGTTTCAAGAGTGATTTTGGTAGAGTGAGGATAGGGAAGATTGTGGATGTGAAATGGGGAGCCTCAACCACCTATTTATAGGTTTTTAGTGGTGGAGTGTTGACCCATGGTTTTCGACACCATATGGTTTAAGTCAATTGTATAGGGTTTTTGCTTCTTTTTTCTATTTTTTATCCCCTTTTATATTATTTTGGGGAATTTAGGGCCCTTTTATAGGGTTTTTGCTATTTTTTGAGGAAATTTAAATTATTTTTTGGGGAAAAGGGGTTTTTTTGGCCTTTTTGTTGGCTTTTTAATGGTTTTTTAGGGTTTTGGAGGTAAATACTGTAGGAAATATAGACAAATGAGTCATGTAATGAGGGAGATGAGGTAGTGAGCACGTTTTGGGTGTTAACACCTGGGGCCAAATTCAGAAGACATTTCCTCATCTGATGGGGGAACTCAACGCAATGGAGACCATTGCTTCCTAAGGAGGGAGGATTGATCCAGGTGGATATCGATGGCCACCCACCTTTCAAACTGGCTCAAAACAGTTTACGGGCAATTTTTGTATTGTACTATTTTTTGCAATTTTTCAGGTCCTGAACTTTCGGGGCCATTTTGAGGCCCTAAACGACCTTTTTCGCGATTTGGGGGGCCAATAGAATGCCTTTTGTTAACACCCAAAAAGTGCTTACTACCTCATCTACCCCATTACATGACTCATTTGTCCATATTTCCTACCATATTTGCCTCTAAAACCTTAAAATCGCATTAAAAAGCCTCCAAAAGGCCAAAAAAGCCTCCAAAAGGCCACAAAACCATTTCAAAAGCCTCCAAAAGTCCACAAAACCATTTAAAAAGCCTCCAAAAGGCCAAAAAACCCCTTTTCCCCCCAAAATAATCCAAAATTCCTCCAAAATAGCAAAAACCCTCTAAAAAAGGAATAAAAAATATTAAAAAAAAGAGGAAAAAGAGGGGAAAAATGAGACAAAAACCCTATACAGTTGACCTAAACCATATGGTTCCCAAAACCATGGGCTAGCACTACACCACTAAAAACCTATAAATAGGTGATGGAAGCCCCTCATTTCATATCCACAGTCAAATACACCCTTACTCTGCCAAAATCACTCTTGAAACCCTAGCTCACCCTTGAGCTACTTTCACACTTAAGTGCCCCTTTGGCCCATTTCCAACCCTTTGGAGAAAGAGAAAGGAGCAAAGTTGGAAGCTTGGAAGCAACCCTCCTGGACTGCTACAAGAGCTTCACCAACCTCTACTCCTGAGGTAATCTTTAATACAAAAAGAGAAATCTTTTACTATATTTTCATGTTTTGTTATTTTTGTTAATGCTCATGCTAGGTTAAATTTCATACTGTTTTACTGTTTTTATTTACTGTTTATTGAACTGCTACTAAGGAGTCACTTCTTCTTAGTAGGTGCTCATTTGCACAAGCTGGGGTGAAAACCCTAGCTAGATTTTTGGCGACTCCCCTTGTGTTCCTTTGAATTTCTGGTTATAGTTTTAAAGTTTTCAATGTTTTTAATTTTTCTGCAATATTTTACTTTTTTTCCTTTCGGTTGCCGTAAACCGCGCCTTGTGCCCCCCGCTGTTGCGTTCTGACCGCGTATTTCAGGAGATTAGCTGTGATTCAACCGCAGCTCTCAGACTATTTTCAGCGACCTACTGGCGGTTTCCAGTCTGTTACCTGCGATCAAACCACGGCTATTAGCTTGTTCCATGCAGTCCGACAGCGACTATTAACCCTTTTTCCCGCGGCCTGCTTGCGGCTTTCAACCAGTTTCCTTCAACCCGCCTGCGTCTTTCGGCCTTTTTCCCGCGTCCCACTTGCGGCTTTCAGTCATTTTTCTGCAACCCTCCGACGTCTTTCGGCCTTTTTCCCGCGTCCCTCTTGCGGCTTTCAGCCATTTTTCTACAACCCGCTGGCGTCTTTCGGCCATTTTCCCGCGTCCCGCTTGCGGCTTTCAACCATTTTCCTACAACTTGCTTGTGTCTTTCGGCCATTTTCCCGCGTCCCACTTGCGGCTTTCAACCATTTTCCTACAACTTGCTTGTGTCTTTCGGCCTTTTTTCCTGTGGTCTGACTGCGTCTTTCGGCCAAAATCCCTCAACCTGTCTGCGACTGTTGAGCTGTTTCCCACGGTCCGACCGCCCAGATTTGCCACATACCCACGGTCTTTTTTCTGCACTTTTTTCCTATTTTGAACCCAGCATTTTGCTGCAATATTTTCTGCACCTGCACAGCCATCTATCCTACCTGTATCCATACTTCCCTATAGCCTTTTCCGCAGTATTATTTCTGTTCCATTCATAGAATATTTTTTAAAAATTTCAGCATTTTAATTGAAAAAGAGAAAATTTTGCATTTCAAAGTTTAAATTATGTATTGTTATTTTTAGTTAGAAAGTTGCCCACCCCGTGGCACTTTTACTTGGGTTTGAAATCTCACACGCACACACTCTGTCACCTAATTCAAGTGAGCCATAAAATACTACTTAACACAACCAACATTCTAACCCCACTTGGGGAACACATAAGAATTTTTGTAGTTAGGTAGGATCGGGGGGATAGGCATCCAAATAACACTCCTCGATTGCTTACACTTGAGACATAGCTGTTGTCCATTAGGGAACCAAAATCCCCTAGTATTTTTTGGCACGGTCACAACCAGTTTATCAGAGGGCCTCTCCCCTAGGAGGGTTGAAGTCGCCAGACTGGTTCCGTAGGCCTGAGTGGAATACTGCAATCCATTAAGTAACCGAAGGCTACCTTTCGCAGTTCTCGGTGTATCACCCGTATGAGGATACATCGGCGATAGAACCAAGCGGAAGATTTACCTTTTCTGGATGTGTCCTGAACGGGGTATCTTAGTTGCCTTTCTTCTAGGATTGACTACCTGGTGTCCCTCCCGGTAGGGGGGATATCTTTAGCCACTTGGCTCTACTATCCATATTGTCTGACTTGGATTTCATCACCTTGCAGAGGATATGTCTAGCTGAGTCAGAATACCATTCAGCTAGGTGTTTGCATACTCCCTTACCTCCTTTTGGTCTAGCGAGTCCACTATTTTTATTTTTTAGGAAACCTGCTGCTTCTTGGTATTCTGACCATTTTTATTGATACTCCACTTATTGTAGCATGGCTGTTACAGTAAGTGTTTTGAGTTCGTTGTTGGCCTGAGTGCCATATTTTTTGAGCTCTCCTTCTGCACACTTGGTTGCATTAGGGTTTTTGAGCTATTTTTCACTCAAACACAACCCCCAGATATTTGACACCATCTGTCACCATTGAGTCCCAGAGACATTCTCGGTGCCTCTGGGGCGAGCCCCCACAGCACGGTTCACTTGACACCACCTGTCATAGACATAGATCTTCATCACTTGATACCATTCATCATAGATCTCGAGCCTTGTCACTTGACTCCACTCGTCAACGACATAGAACTCCGTCACCCGAGCTAGACACCCCTTATTTTACCTCTGATTCTGAGGCAGAGTCCGAGAACCCCATTTACACTGCACCAACCAGCCCCATGGCTGGCGTGACTTCCACCCCTTTCTTTGTAGGGACCATTGGTGGAGCATCCACCACCACACCAGTTGCCACACCTGCCTTGGGTATGCCCTCGATGGGGTCCCCATCTACCATTCCGATCACTGTACCCATTCCAGTAGCTGGCATACCTATTACCACTCCATCAGTGACTCACACTACCCTTGGCAGTGCAGGACCGTCCCATACCACTTTCGTCCCTCCACTTGGGAGCACCATCCCAAACCCATCCCCTCCACTTAGGGGCATTGGCCCCAACATGGTCACACCCACTAGTATGTCACATCCTTCTACTAGTTTTCCATTCATGGCTAGTCTCAACCTACTTGACCTAGCTAGACTGACTAATGATCCCATCAGACACGACCCTGCATGGCCTCACATGCCCGCCACGCTCCCCTCCGACATCCCTAAGTTTGAGGGCAAGGCAGGTGAAGACCCCTAGAACAATATTATGTCCTTCCATCTATGGTGTTCCTCCAACTCCATAGTGGATGACTTTGTCCGCCTTTGTCTGTTACATTGCACCCTCACTGGCTCTGCAGCTAAGTGGTACATCGAGCAATCCCATGGGACCCATGCCACCTTTACCTCCCTTGCCTCGACTTTCCTGTAGTTCTTTCAGTTACCTGTCCGCTATGACGCGCGAGTTGAGATCTTACTGTCTTGCAGACAGAACACGACTACCCACAATGAGATGGTTGGGGCAGTAGCTCCCCGACCACAGTAGGAGCCGTTTGCCAGTGCGAAACAGGTGTCCCAGAGTCATTTGCTGATTTCGCACCTTGGTATTGTTCATCCCTTTAGCTTCCCGTCTGTACCATTCACAGATACTCGAGGATGAGTTTGAGAGGTACATGACAGAAAGTCAGGCGATGACCACTTTCGGGTGAGAAGTACATGACAACGAGTCGACGATAAGTGTAGTAGAAGGCTCAAACAACACCGCGTGATCCAGACAGCAAGAACAGTTGCAGCAATATCGTATAGCTGTATGCAGACTTCAAAGTAAAGACCACGGCATGTACGATGTCCAGTAGTTGACGTGGCTTGAGGTAAAGCCACAAGATTGTGTTGGGGGCCTGTTGGCAGGCGGTTCGATGAGGAAATGTCGTAGTACTACCGACACTACAACACATCGGATGAGGTCGCAGAAGGAATATTTTGTGTTAAAATATACTGTGGTTAGCGGGTTTTGGGGTCTCTTGGACCACATGTTATGTAATATTGAGTCAATTGTACCATGGTATGCAGGTTTTTGGGTCATTTGGACCGAGTCAGTTAGACATTGGGTCATTTTTCCATAGTGTCGGTTAGGAAGTCGTTAGTAAGTGGACAAACATTGTAATGGTATAATCCTATAAATCGATGAGAGTTGTAAGTGTTAGAGATATATAGAGAAGGAGATGTATGCGGATAGAGATCTATGTTTTGCTTTTCTGGTATACGACTGTGACAGTAATATAATGATGATGTTTTGGTACGAAATATATGAATGTTGTTATATTTTCTTGATGCAATGTCTACTTACTGTGTTATGATGAGAAATGTTGCGATTAAGTAATATGTTATAACTCCATGTCGAATGTTTAAAGTTTCTGTTTAAGCACTGCAATAGAGCCAGTCCGTATAGCCTCAACTCACCTCCTCCCTCGGCGGAAACATGGTTCTGTCTGCTCTTCCTAGATGCCTCGGGTGAGACCTCATCCACTCTGTGGGTGTTGCTGGGTGGGCTCAAACCTGCCCGGGCCGATGCCCAGGGAGACTGCAGTATGTGTCGACAGTGAGACAAACTGTCATGTCCCAAATTTGGTATTGGGTCACAATGGCCTAATAACATTGGCCCTATTCATTAGAGTTTGTCAAATTGATACTAAAGGTCAAATAATTGCCAAGGAGGAAAATTACTAGTTTCCTAGGTTTGGGGTGGAAGCTTTGGGATTTGGAATAATGGGGATAATAAATGATGTTTGAACATTAGAATGGCATAAATATTTAATAAAGGAGCTAAATAAATATATACAAGTGAAAATCAAAGTGGCATTTCATCATGAAGACACATGGAAGAAGTGGGACCCACATATGGCTAGATTTCCCCACTACACTTGGCATCATTCTCTCACCAATTCGAATTCAAGGTGAATGGTAACATACTTGGGGGAGTCCAAAAGGTATTATTCATTGCATGACTCATCCAAGGTCGAAATATAGAGGAAGAGTAACTCCCATGGAAGAGGAAGAGGCAATTTGGAGCTAGTGAGACACTTGGGCTAGATTCCCTAGCTCTATGACAACAATGATGAAGATGCTATGACACCTATGACACAAATCAGACCTGAAGGCTGACATATGACATATATGACATGTCAGGGCTAAAAATAGACTCCAAGAGGGCGCTCAAGGGTGTTAGGGCAGCTAAGATGCTTCCACATGTGATTTGGTGGAAGTGGGAGACTAGGAATTGTTGTACAAGTGGCGTTCTTTGGAATCTCTTCCCAACATGAGTTGGCATGAGTCTCTTGGAATGAATTCGACCCATGGAGGACATTAGAAGTTTATAAATGTCAATAACAAAGAATGAAACCAGCTTTTGATCATTTGTAGAATTTGTAATTGCATTTGTGAAGAGGGAGAGCTAGTGGATGACTAGTTTCTTGCCTTAGCCAATTTCGAGGGTGAAAGATTCCCATCCAAGTTGGTAATTGGAAAGGCCATTCAGACCTTTCATTTGGAGCTTTAATGGAGTCTTTATTTGCAGGTGTAAGCTACAGGGCAGCTCATGGTTTCTTCTATTGCAGCTCACTCCTTCAACCATTTCCGGTTTTGATGGCATATTCTTGATCCTTGAGGGAGGGCGTTTTTGGTGAGCTATTGTACTCTTTGGGGGAGCTTTTAATGCCCCATTTATTTTGTAATATGAATTAAATACTCTGTTCTTCATCTCCAAAAATTTTCAGGTCGAAATTCCAAGTAGAAATGTATAAATCTCATTTTTAATGGAAGAACAATGCCATTTCCCCACTACCTTGTTGTGAGCCAATGTATTGATGATGATTTCGAATGGATGGATGATTCTCTGATATATTTGTGGTCAATATAATTCCATGGATCTCTTCTACAATTTTCATGTACTGTACTTGAGCATTTGAAGTATTTTTACTTAGTTTAATTGCACTGGGAGAAGAAATAGTGCCATTTCCCCAAGGGTTGAATTGGTGATTTTTGCAGTTGAATGGGAGAGGGTTGGAACAGATATAATAATCAATTAATGGTGCACATGAGACCTTAATAACATACTTAATACATTCTCTACCTCTGTTCAGAAATTTGAGTGGCTTTGGAGGCATTTGGGAAGCCATTTTCATTGTTTACCCCAGGGGGATTTGAACCCCAAATTACTAGTAAAATTGCATAATTGGTCCAGAATCTTAAGAGAGTTTGCAGAGGTATTTTGGTGGCTATATGTTATCCCTGAACATCATATTCAATCCCTAATATCATTCATAAACCTTCCTTGAATATTTGAAGGCATTTGGAGTCAATTTGAGACCTAGAGACCAATACTAGTCAAAGGGAAATCACTAGTAAAGTTACCTACATTGACCAGAATTGAAAGAGTATTTGCAGAAGTATTTTAAAGGTACAAATGCATCCCTTAAACACATATTTATGTTCTAATCTCATTCATATACCTTCTCATAATATTTGAAATCATTTGGGGCAAATTTGGGACCTAGAGATCAAACTAGTCAAAGGTCGAACTAGGGAAAAAAAGTGGAAAATTGCAATTTTAATAAAATTCCTAACAAGGGACATTACAGTGGTATCAGAGCATGATCTTGGCACCTGATGTGGTATAATATCTATGAGGAAAAGAATTTAGGTACCACCATTATATATTGAAACCAAAAGTGCTTTTGTTGAAGAGGAAAAAAAAAAGTAGGAGAAGAAGAGCAAATTTTTTGAGGGAACTATGACTAGGGATGAAAAGGGAGCCTCATATGATGGTGAGGAGCATATAAAAATTATGAAAACAATATTTGAAGATATGACCAAGCAAATTAAGGAAGGATTCGAATTGTTTTCTATCGAACTTGTGGAAAAAATTATTGATTTTAAGGAAACCAAGGGGCAAAATGCAACAGCTTGCTTGAAGGAGCAAAAGGAAGAGACATCACAAGATAGTGAAGAATATTCTATTGAAAATATGGAAGATCATTTTGAGACACCTTCTAGCTTAGACATGAACCAAAGAGCATCTACTGATGGATGCTTAAACTATGAAGGAGTACCTATTGATGGGTGCTCACACCTCTATGTTGGTGACATAGAGATCACTTTTGAAAATGTTGCTGCAAGCCCAAGTTCCATTAAGCATGATAATGAAGACCTTGCAGCAGTTGAAGAAGAACCAAGATCAACTTCCCCATCACCACTTGAGCTTCATGAAGTTGGTCCAAGAAAAAATGAAGAAGATGAGGAGGTTCATTTGCAAGAGCCTCATTTTCTTGAAGGGTCCTTAAAGATGAATGAAAAGAAGATCCAAGAGTCCCTCAGCATTCTCCATGACACTCAAGCATTGGTGTCAAATTCTTGTTGGAGAGCTACTTCATTGGAGGAAACATCCTTCTTTGAAGACATGGAGAAGATTCAAAGAGCAATGTGCCACATCAAAGATGAACTTGAAGAGATCCAAACACTTGATGTGGTGGAAGAGGAATTTGAATTGCCTCTTGATGAAGGTTATGCAATTTTTAAAGAAGAGCATGATTCCTCTACATTGGAACCAAACTATGACAAAGAGTTCACACTTTTGAAGGAGCTGCATGATACTACCCATATGGATCCTTCCCATGATGAAACTTCTGCACTTTTTGATCATTTGGGTGAGTTAGTTCATTCTCCTACTTCCTACAATTCCATGTTTTGCAACATTAGTCTCAATGAAGTATGGGTGAAAGGGTTCTTTTTGATGGTGCCACATGAGGAGCATGGAACTCCTAGATTTAACTTTTATGATGACATGGTTGGAGCACATTCTTATTCACATTTGCAGCAGCATCATTTGTCACTTTATGATGATTCACATCTACATGGATGTACCTATGATATGGATTTGAGTCACTTGAAGACTCATGGTTTTTCTTGCTCAACACTGGGTTCATTTTATGTTAGAGGAACTTCATCCAACACTTGGGTGAATAGATTTATGATGGGAGAACATTTTTGTTGGCAGCCACATACTTTGTTACATCTTTATGATTCTCACATTCATGGATGTATGGGTGAGACTTCTTTGAGTCATTTGAAGTCTCCTTGTTTTTTCTGCTCATTATTTGGTTCAGATTTTAGTGGAGATTCTTCATTCACTTCTTGGATGAAAGAATACATGGTTGAATATTTTGATGCATATCACATCCTTTTGGAGCAGCATTATAGGACATGGGATCCTCACCTATGTCATTGGAGCAGATTTGATTGGTCACTTGAAGCTTGTATGCACTTGGAAAATGGTGGTCTACTTGCTTGGAGGTATAAGCACCTTCATGACTCTTTGATTAAGCATATCCTTGATGTACATTTTCATTATGTTGTTATGTACTTTGATGATATATATTTGGTACTCATGATGTTTGGAAGGATGCATACAAGAAAATGGGATCCAGGAATCCTCTTAACTAATGGTGTGGGTTGGAGAGCACTCTTAATTATTGGGGTGCAATACAAGCAATGGGACCCTGGAATAATTTTTATCTCATTGGTTTCAAATTTTTTGGGGAAACAAGCAGTATGGGATATGGATTTCCCCACTTAATAAAGTGATTTTTATCAGAGTAGTGCAGCAGCAAGCATGGTGGTTCCTCTCTAAAATCTTCATGGAAACTCAAAGACTCAAGGTTGGGCAATTCAATGGCAACTTCAAAGAATTATACAGAAAGCAGGTTCTTCAACACCCATGTTTAAAATTGCTTGAGGACAAGCAATATTGGGAAGGGAGGATTTGTCATGTCCCAAATTTGGTATTGGGTCACAATGGCCTAATCACATTGGCCCTATTCATTAGAGTTTGTCAAATTGATGCTAAAGGTCAAATAATTGCCAAGGAGGAAAATTACTAGTTTCCTAGGTTTGGGGTGGAAGCTTTGGGATTTGGAATAATGGGGATAATAAATGATGTTTGAACATTAGAATGGCATAAATATTTAATAAAGGAGCTAAATAAATATATACAAGTGAAAATCAAAGTGGCATTTCATCATGAAGACACATGGAGGAAGTGGGACCCACATATGGCTAGATTTCCCCACTACACTTGGCATCATTCTCTCACCAATTCGAATTCAAGGTGAATGGTAACATACTTGGGGGAGTCCAAAAGGTATTATTCATTGCATGACTCATCCAAGGTCGAAATATAGAGGAAGAGTAACTCCCATGGAAGAGGAAGAGGCAATTTGGAGCTAGTGAGACACTTGGGCTAGATTCCCTAGCTCTATGACAACAATGATGAAGATGCTATGACACCTATGACACAAATCAGACCTGAAGGCTGACATATGACATATATGACATGTCAGGGCTAAAAATAGACTCCAAGAGGGCGCTCAAGGGTGTTAGGGCAGCTAAGATGCTTCCACATGTGATTTGGTGGAAGTGGGAGACTAGGAATTGTTGTACAAGTGGCGTTCTTTGGAATCTCTTCCCAACATGAGTTGGCATGAGTCTCTTGGAATGAATTCGACCCATGGAGGATATTAGAAGTTTATAAATTTCAATAACAAAGAATGAAACCAGCTTTTGATCATTTGTAGAATTTGTAATTGCATTTGTGAAGAGGGAGAGCTAGTGGATGACTAGTTTCTTGCCTTAGCCAATTTCGAGGGTGAAAGATTCCCATCCAAGTTGGTAATTGGAAAGGCCATTCAGACCTTTCATTTGGAGCTTTAATGGAGTCTTTATTTGTAGGTGTAAGCTACAGGGCAGCTCATGGTTTCTTCTATTGCAGCTCACTCCTTCAACCATTTCCGGTTTTGATGGCATATTCTTGATCCTTGAGGGAGGGCGTTTTTGGTGAGCTATTGTACTCTTTGGGGGAGCTTTTAATGCCCCATTTCTTTTGTAATATGAAGTAAATACTCTGTTCTTCATCTCCAAAAAGTTTCAGGTCGAAATTCCAAGTAGAAATGTATAAATCTCATTTTTAATGGAAGAACAATGCCATTTCCCCACTACCTTGTTGTGAGCCAATGTATTGATGATGATTTCGAATGGATGGATGATTCTCTGATATATTTGTGGTCAATATAATTCCATGGATGTCTTCTACAATTTTCATGTACTGTACTTGAGCATTTGAAGTATTTTTACTTAGTTTAATTGCACTGGGAGAAGAAATAGTGCCATTTCCCCAAGGGTCGAATTGGTGATTTTTGCAGTTGAATGGGAGAGGGTTGGAACAGATATAATAATCAATTAATGGTGCACATGAGACCTTAATAACATCCTTAATACATTCTCTACCTCTGTTCAGAAATTTGAGTGGCTTTGGAGGCATTTGGGAAGCCATTTTCATTGTTTACCCCAGGGGGATTTGAACCCCAAATTACTAGTAAAATTGCATAATTGGTCCAGAATCTTAAGAGAGTTTGCAGAGGTATTTTGGTGGCTATATGTTATCCCTGAACATCATATTCAATCCCTAATATCATTCATAAACCTTCCTTGAATATTTGAAGGCATTTGGAGTCAATTTGAGACCTAGAGACCAATACTAGTCAAAGGGAAATCACTAGTAAAGTTACCTACATTGACCAGAATTGAAAGAGTATTTGCAGAAGTATTTTAAAGGTACAAAGGAATCCCTGAAACACATATTTATGTTCTAATCTCATTCATATACCTTCTCAGAAGATTTGAAATCATTTGGGGCAAATTTGGGACCTAGAGATCAAACTAGTCAAAGGTCGAACTAGGGAAAAAAAGTGGAAAATTGCAATTTTAATAAAATTCCTAACAAGGGACATTACACAAACCCCTATCGACTGAGGTCGCGTTGGTCAACAACATCACCGACTGTATTATAGTAAGGCTTACCACCATAATTATGGGGCATATAAGTGTTACTTGTAGCGGGAACCGCGTTGTAACGACCATGGATATAAGGTATGTTCCCGCCCCCTACATAAGCATTATTAGTAGCGTGAACAGTGGTATGGTGACCATGAGGTATATTCCCAACCCCAACATTGAAATTACTAGTAGAAGGAGCAGTGGTGTTGTGGCCGTGAGTATAAGGTATGTGTCCACCCCCATGATTGGGAGGATTGTTAACATTAGCAAAAGTGGTCCTAGGTTGTTGAGTCGAGGCATGTGTATTGAAATGTGGATGGCGAGTCGTGTTATGAACAGTGTTCCTATCAGGATGGGTAGTCCTAGGAGGCGGTCCTCCTCCAATATTTGAATTGTTAGGAGGGATGTGACCGGTCCCCATACTATGTGTGTGAGTGGAAAATGTGGTGCCCCGGGTGAGGGTATTTCCCCCAGTGGGTGCAATGTTGCTAACACCATGACTATCGCTAGCATGACTACCAAACAAAGCGGATGGATCAACTGTGTTGTAATCAGGCATACCAAAAGAGAACAGGGTAGCATTGGTCATAAGACCTGTGTCATCATGCAACTCAGGCATCCCATATCGAAAATCATGTGGATTCAAAGGATCGAATGGGTCATCCTCGGGTGGATCCGGACCAAACAAACTAGGTTGGGTCTCGGGTGGATCTGGACCAAACAAACTAGGTTGCGTCTCGGGTGGATCATCCCTCTATGCCTCTCAAGGAGTAGGGGTGTCTGAAGTGTATTCGACTCTACCCGATGGAGTCGTAATGATTTGTCCCATGCCAGAATGTGTAGTCATGACATCGACGATATATGTTTCATAAGAATTCAGAGACTCAAAGGGGGCCTTCTAACATCCCCTATCAATACAGCGTGTAATCTCGGCAGCTGGTAAACCAGCCAACCGATGAGATCAGTGGAGAGCAAGACTCCGTGCCACGATATCTCTGGAGAGACTATAAAATCAGAGCGTCCCCTAATGGCCAAACTATCGATCAAAAATAGAAAATCAAGAGCACACACCTAGAGAAACTACAGCCAAGAGCATGCAAACAGAGTGGCTAAATGAGCTCCCGACACTACAGCCAGTATGTCTCACCCAGGAGAGGCTTGAGACTCCCAAACTATAGCCGAAAGTAATAGAATCTGTTATAAAGGTTCCCAGGCTTCATTGCATGCAAAGGGCCAAGACCCTCTATAACAAACAACTATGTTGTCCAACCCCTAAATGACTCAGGATACGAACAGTATAACCATTGCAAGCACCCTGTGCGATACCTAGGTAAGGAAACTATGGTCACCATAGTATAGCCAATGCTCAAGGGGATAGTCGCAGGTGGGATCTGTCGTATGGGAAGGGTAGTTAAGCCCGAATCTCAAGAGGGTAAAATCCCCCAAGAGTCCCTAGACACAAATAAATCCTGGAAATATCTCCCACGTTCAGCCGGTATTATAGGGCTATCTCTGCAACCAACCTCCCGTGACCTCGTGCTTAACTTTGGACTGAGTAGAACTTACTGAGAACACCCATATATACCATGGATTTCACCACTCCATGGTGAGACACATAATGTTTCGTCTAGTAGTCTTGGATTTTTAACTCACAATGATCTATTCCAAGACTCTAAACCTATGCTAGTTGGTGTACCCTATAAATAAAAATCGTTCTAATCAATTTTAAGATTAAGCGTTAATTTTAATGGCTGTGGTTACTCGAAGGATATGGTCGTGGAACTAATGATGTATATGACTCAATAACATGCAAAATCATCAAACTCTAGACTCATCTATCCAATAAAAACAATGCCACTAGAATGAAAATCAATCCAACGATTTTGAAATAAAAATGAAACTCGTTTATATTTTCAATGCACAAACAAAATCTAAATGAAAGCACAAGCACGCAGATGCAAAATGCAATACATAAAAGTAAATTTTTTTTTGTATTTTCACTTATAAGCAAAAGGAAAATGCAAAACTATGTTTTTGTATTTTTCAATATAATGAAATGAAAAATGCAAGCAAAATCTACCTATTTGGTTAAAGAAATGCGGAGCAGATCACTAAGACAACCCAGCACATCCCAAATAGTGAGACTCAGCCAATGTAATGAGCTAGAAATTTAAAATGGGTAAAAATCAGCAAGGCTCAAAACCAAGAGAAAATAGGAGTTCTGGTCATGAACAAGGCATGGAACCGTTAGGAACAAGGCCAAAGAAGACTCAGAAACACTCACAACCAACCCAACAACAACCAAAGGCCATAAACCAATCACCCCCAGAGTTGTACCCTACTGTCGAAGGAATAACTGCGGGTACCCGCGGGCTATAGTGCAGATAGAGGTGGGTAGACGTAGGAAGAACTAGGCTCGCCCGCTTATAGGCAAAAGCAAATGAGTAAACAAAGAGTCCAATGACCCAGAAAATGTTAGGATATTTAGACACTTAGGAGTTAGTTAAGATCAACTTGTGTAATATATCCGTTAGGGATAGTGTGTTTCTTTATTATGCATTAGTATGCATTTGTAAATACTTAATTCGACGGTCACGATATGTTTCCAACATAGAGTGATCCAATGGCTCAACTTCTCTTAGATCAAACCTAACCTTGATCCGTGGCTTAACACCCGATTGGTCCATGATCTCTATTTAAAGAGCATGGAGGGTCATTGTTTAGTTGATCGATTATGAGAAGCTCATTTGTAACTTTCTTTCTTTGCATAATAAATTGTCCCGTAGAAGCTATTTGGCCGGGGCCGTGGAGTGTTTCCCTCAAGAGGGTTTAAACCACGTCAAAACATCGATGTGTTGATCTGTGATCTGTTTGTGTGAAGTGGTTGCTCTTGGTGTTTGGTCCTTTAGTAGTACCCCCGTGTACCCGAACATGGTATCAGAGCTTTTATGAAGTGCCGCTTCCGGTTATGATCTAGATCTTGAACTGCTGTTGCTGAAACTCGAAAGAGTTTCTAGTTCTGGGAAATAGTTTTCGTTTGATCGAAAACGGTTCCCGGTTGCTCCAGAAACGCGTATTTCATCAGATCTGAAGGTATAATGTTACAGTGACGCATTTTTTTTATTTCGTTTTTTGAAAAGAAAAAATCTCATATTTCATCTTTTTTTTACTGTTATATATTTTTTGGTTCGGATTGTTGCTTTTCCGTCTGCGTATGGTCTTTGCCGTGCACCTTGAGCGATCTCGGCAAATCAGAAACAGAAAGGGAAAGGGTTTTTCTCATCTGCGTATGCTCTTTGCCGTGCACCTTGCGCAATCTCAGCAAATCAGAAACAGTGAGAAAACGTAGACTTTTCGGGCAAGCTAACAAGATCTAACTCCACAAGTGTGGAAAAGTTTTTTTGTTTCGATTTGTGGTCTGTTTTGCAGGAAAAAGGGCAAGCACGCAAACCGAGCATGAAGAGTAAAAAAAAATCCCCCTTCCTCATTCCCATATTTTACATACATTTTAATCTAGCTCACTTGGTTCAAAGTTGCTTTATTCCTCAATAGGTCTTGAGTTCAAGTCTTAGGAAGTTACTTTTAAAAGAAAAAGTGCATGCAATTTCTATTTTCAAGTTACTTTATTGTAAAAGTGCATCTCACTTAAATAATAAAAAATAAAAATACAAGTGAGTCACTTAAGTTTTTTTATTGTTGCACTATTTAAAAGTAATATCATTGTAAAAGTGAAATCACTTATTTTACAAAAGTGGTTCACTTAAAGCAACTTTCTTGTAAAGTGATTGTCAAAAGGTTCATCTTGGGAAGAGGGGGGTTCTTTTTTTTGCTGGACATTCTCTAGCTGCCATGTCACTATTGGGGACATCTTCAACAGTTTCTTTGTTCAAGCATAACTTTATCATACAAAGTCAGTTTCCAGTGCCGGTTTTTTTTAAACCACCTATTTTTTTGATCTCTTCACATCCAGACTATTGGTTTCTGCTTTTACAACCATTAATTTACAACTATGGCCGCCCATTGTGATATTCTACTTAACAGTTCCAACTATTTCTCATGGAAATCTCGTATGGAGGATGTTCTACGAAGTAGGGGACTTTTCAGAATTACAACAGGGAAAGAAAAAGAACCCATTGATGATGATAAAAAAATAAAATGGACAAATAGATGTGATGAAGCTCGTGGATTGATTGGGATGTCAATCTCTACTGATTTGCGATTCCACATATCTGGAATTGATGAACCTAATACTGCTTGGGACAAGTTGGAAACTGTGTTTGGTAAACACAATGAAATTCAAGGCCACCAACTCGAAAATGAGTTGATTTCTTTAAATGCAAGTGACTTTTCGTGCATTCAAGATTATTTATCTAAGTACAAAACTCTTAAACTCTTATGTGCAGAATGTAAGATTGAGAGGGAAGACAAACAATGCATTTATCATATTCTTTCCAAACTTGGACCTGCATATTCTGTTTTTGTATCCACATTTTACTCCATGAAAGCATCCTTGAATGCAGCTAGCTATCAAGAGCCTAGTCTTGAATCCTTTTGTGATTCCTTGATTAGAGAACAAGATAAACTCATTCATCTTGGAATAATCAACAATGCAGATACATCTGGGAAAGCCTTATTGTCCCAACAGAAAGAAAAGTCCAATCCTCCCAAGAAACAAAATTTTTGCAATAATAAGTCAAACAAGGGTCCAAAACCCTCTCAGTCAGCTCCTTCTTTAAAAAATGACAAAGGATCCAAGCCAAAAGGCAAGAATACTAAGCGTCATTGCAACTATTGCGGGAAAGATAATCATGATGAATCTAAGTGTTTCAAGAAGATGGCAGCCTTGGAAGCAGCAATGAAGAAGCACCACATCAGCCTAGATTCGCCTTCAGAATCTACCTCTCATGGACATGCACTTTGTGCTTCTGGTTATTCTTATAATGCATCTTCTTCTTCTACTTCAAATGAATGGCTCATTGATTCTGGAGCATCTTATCATATGGCTAAGGATCAAGCCATCTTTTCTACTATGCATGAATGTAACACCAAACAAATATTTGTTGGTGATGATAGATCTCTAAATGTTGTAGGAGCTGGAACAGTTCCAGTAAATAATGGTCATTTTAGTGATGTACTATGTGTTCCAAGAATTTCCTGCAATTTGTTATCAGTCTATCAGATCACTCATTCTGGTGAAGGTAAAACTGTGACCTTTACACCTCACCAAGTTGTAATCAAGGATTTTAAAGATCCTCAACAGGTCCTAGCTACCGGAATTGTTGATGATATTACCAGGTTGTACAAGTTTAACAACTTTGGGTCATCACCTTTCCCTTCAGTTTTTGTTGCTCATAGTGATAACTTGAGCAAACTTTGGCATGAGCGATTTGGTCACTTAAATTATCGCTCATTGCAACAACTATGTAAAGAAAATATGGTGACAGGTCTTCCGATGGTATCTTGCAGAGATGGTGTTTGCTCCGGTTGTGTACTCAGAAAACATCATCGGGACAGTTTTGACAAACGTGCCTCTTGGCACGCATCGGTTCCCTTGGAGCTTGTGCATAGTGACTTGTGTGGTCCTCTTCCATCTGCTTCCTTTTCTGGTTTCAAATATTTCTTAACTTTCATTGATGATTACACCAGACGCACTTAGGTTTATTTCCTAAAACTTAAGAGCGAAGTATTTAACATGGTCTTGGCCTACAAGGCCCTTGTTGAAAAACAATCTGGTCATCAAATTATTAAGTTAAGATCTGACAATGGAGGAGAATATGTTAACAAACAGTTCACTACTTTCTGCATTGAACAAGGCATCCAACAACAGCACACTGTTCCATATACACCACAACAAAATGGTGTAGCTGAGCGGAAGAACCGCACTTTAAAAGAAATGGCTAATTGTATGATCCAATCTAAAGGACTAAGTCTTCAATTTTGGGCTGAAGCCATTAATTGTTCAAATTACATAGTTAATCGCACCCCCACTAAAGCATTACAAGGTATAACACCGGAAGAAGCATGGAGTAAAACTAAACCTGATGTAAGTCACTTCCGTGTGTTTGGTAGTGAAGCATGGGCTCACATTCCGGATGAAAAACGGAAAGCATTGCAGCCTAAAAGTGAAAAGTGCATATTTGTTGGATATTCTGAAGATGTAAAAGGTTATAGACTTCTTCAACCACATTCTCATGCTATAATCATTAGAAGAGATGTTAAATTTAATGAAAATCTCTTGGCCTGCGAGCCTAACTCGACGATTGTGCCTTCTTTGGCCTGCGAGCCTGATTCGGCGTTTGTGCCTTCTTCTTCTTCTTCCAACTTCCTTGACAGGTTTCCAACTCAAGTTTCTGATGATGACAGTGAGGATGAAAATCCACCTCCGCCTGCTCATGTTCCTCCAGTTGCACTAGCACAAGTGCTTCCTCGATGGGTCCATTCAACATGTGAAGCAGCTGGTGATCTTGCCGGTGATCCTAGAGATCAACATCGAACACGTTCTCAGTTTCAGCGAGCCTCTTCTCTTTTGGCTCAAGTTTCAGAGAATCATGATCCAGAAACTTTTGCAGAAGCTTCAGGGAATCCAGATTGGGATGCAGCCATGGATGAAGAATATCGTTCCTTAATGGCGAACGATACTTGGGATCTTGTACCTCTTCCAAAAGGAAGAAAACTTGTCAGATGTAAATGGGTCTACAGAACTAAGTATGCATCATATGGAAGTGTTGAAATACTTAAGGCAAGGTTAGTTGCCAAAGGTTTTTCCCAAGTTGAAGGGATTGACTACAATGAAACCTTTGCTCCCATCACCAAAATGAACTCCATCCGCCTTGTTCTTTCCCTTGCAGCCTTACACAACTGGGAAGTCCATCAAATGGATGTCAAGTCTGCCTTCTTACATGGTGATTTACAGGAGGAAATTTACATGGAACAACCTCCTCGCTATGTTCAGAATAACTCTAGCCTTGTCTGCCTCCTTAAGAAATCCTTATATGGCCTTAAGAAAGCTCCTAGAGCTTGGTATGCCAAAATGGATAACTTTCTCCTTGACACTAGCTTTTCGAGATGCCATTCTGACCCCAATGTCTATACCAAGAAAGTAGGAAACCATCTCATCATACTTGTTCTATATGTTGATGACCTTATTCTTACTGGCAGTGACCCTAAGCTTATAACCCATGTGAAATCCAGTCTTAAACAAACTTTTGAAATGTCAGACTTAGGACATTTGCATTATTTTCTTGGTCTCCAAGTTCTGCAAACCAAAGAAGGAATCTTTCTTTCTCAGTCTAAGTATGTTTGTGACCTTCTTCGTCGCTTTCACATGGAAGTTTGTACACCAGCCCCTTCTTCCTTCTAGTCTAGAGTCAAACTTTCTGCCACTTGTACTTCACCTGAAGTAGATGCCACCTTGTATCGTCAGCTTGTTGGTAGTCTTTTATACTTGACTCATTCCCATCCTGACCTTTCCTTTGCCGTTGGTCGAGTTGCCCGTTATATGCAGACACCTCATGAAAGTCACTGGAAAGCAGCTAAAATAATACTTCGATATATTCGAGGTACAGTTCAGTTTGGGATTCATTACAATACAGGGGGGAAACCTTTATTGGTTGGTTTCATTGATTCAGATTGGGCCGGCGATCCTGATGATCGAAAGTCTACTGCAGGTTATGTTTTCAGTCTGGGATCTGGACCTATTACTTGGGCTTGTAAGAAACAACAAGCTCTTGCTCTTTCTTCAGCAGAGGCAGAATATCGCGCAGCAGTTAATGCTAGTCAGTAAGCTTTATGGCTTCGACAGATCCTTTCAGAGTTTGGATTCGAGCAGCAGCAGCCTACTCCACTTTGGTGCGACAATCAAAGTGCCATCAAGCTTGCCAAAGATCCAGTTCTACATCAACGCAGCAAACACATTGAGCTACATATGCACTTCATCAGAAATCTTGTTCATGATCGTGTTTTTGAAGTGCTCTTTTGCCCTACAGATGATCAAGTTGCAGACATCTTCACCAAGTCTCTTACAGAAGCGAAGTTTTCTAAACTTCGATCTATGTTAGGAGTTCAGGAACTTGTCATTAAGGGGGGATAGCCTCTAATGCCTCCTTCCTTCTCCTAATAGTGTCACTTTTGTAAATCCTTCAATCCTATCCCAAGTTGTTCTTAAGGGGGGATGTTAGGATATTTAGACACTTAGGAGTTAGTTAAGATCAACTTGTGTAATATATCCGTTAGGGATAGTGTGTTTCTTTAGTATGCATTAGTATGCATTTGTAAATACTTAATCCGACGGTCACGATATGTTTCCGACATAGAGTGATCCAACGGCTAAACTTCTCTTAGATCAAACCTAACCTTGATCCGTGGCTTAACAACCGATTGGTCTATGATCTCTATTTAAAGAGCATGGAGAGTCATTGTTTAGTTGATCGATTATGAGAAGCTCATTTGTAACTTTCTTTCTTTGCATAATAAATTGTCCCGTAGAAGCTATTTGGTCGGGGCCGTGGAGTGTTTCCCTCAAGAGGGTTTAAACCACATCAAAACATCGGTGTGTTGATCTGTGATATGTTTGTGTGAAGTGGTTGCTCTTGGTGTTCGGTCCTTTGGTAGTACCCTGTGTACCCGAACAGAAAAATCCTATTTTCTATAGTGTATCCTAACGGCCAATCAATGACATAAAGACTCGACACACATCAACTCTAAATAAGGACTAATGCCTAAAAATCCCCAAAAAATGGATGTTCTCCCTAGCAGAGTCACCATTTCTGTTACGGAGAAAACTTCCTATGGCTTGGGGCAGACCACAAGAGATAGCTAACTACCAGAAAAATGACTCAATTCCCAATGCAATGCTATATAAATGACAATGCTAAGATAATGGATAATATAACCAACCTCAATCCGGATGTTCGATGTAAATCCCCGTTGAAGCATTCAATTTGTGCACTTGAACCTGCAAATTAGTCTTGACATCCAATATAAAACAAGCGCATATAATATATGAAAGACATTAACATCATCAATAGCAATGGTCCATGATATCATAAGTAAATGCAACCCAATGTAATATAAACAACATTCACGACATTAATGGATGAGAATATGAGTATTTCTATTAATAAATAACAAGAAGTACAATATGATAGGACCTCTTGCTAGAAACCAATCTGAACCAAGAACTGGGTCTCTCCACTTGTGCATCCACCACTTCAATCCTCCATGGAATGGCAAACTCAAACTATGAAAGGAGTTTGGAAGTTGAACATAAAGGGTTCACAACAACAAGGATAAATGAGTGTAGAATCAATATACAGAAAAAAATACACTAGAGTTATCTTGCTCTCTCTTTCTCCTCCCTTCCATATGCCATATGTGCTCAATATATAGTCCTTCCAAAGGTAAGTGAAAGGACACATCGAGGCGTTTCAGGGAAAATGGAGGGCCAAAGGTTTCCCTATGACCGCTTTTTGGGAGTAAAAATTAATTTACTAGTGACTTTTACCATTTTACTTGTCACCCGCAGGCTATAGTGGAACAGCACGTAGGTATGCTGGCTAAAATGTAACAGCTAGTGTACGGGAAGAAAAATAGGGAAATAGTGTGTCTAAAGGACATAAGTGCCTCTGAGTCAGTGAAATGGATCCTGAAGGCCAAGGAGTGTTGATGCTCACAAGGTGGAAAATTACGTTGTAACAAAGTGTAACTATGTAATGGTTTCTAGTGAGGATCTCAAGTCCAAGGCCCCGCCAGTAAACTTTGTAAGATTTGTTTCCTATGGAGGATTATAGACGTAGGAGACTGAAGGTTTTTAATGTGACTAAATGACAGGGCAATTAATTCACTAGGGGGAGAGGGAAATGGTTGGGAATCCATGAGATTTATTTAGTGATGATGGATTTCATCATGGTGCCTCAGACACGGGAAGACAAATAACTAATCAAATAAGGGTCTAATCTCTTGAGTAATATCCTAGGTTGAGATAGAGGTAATTTCTTATATATATATATATATATAAATTAGAATAATAATAATACATAACGTATCAATAAAATCATTTGGTATTAATATACGATTATTCAAATAAATTAGTATATATATTTATTTAATTGAGAAGTATTCATAATATTATTTAAAAGGGTTTATTTATTTAATTTAGAGATAATTGTGATTGAAATATACTTTTGTATTATTTTGACCTTTTGCATCCACCAATCGACGCACATATTAAATTAAAACTAATACTTAACTAAACGATCTCAAAGTAGACCCGATCAATCTAAAGGGGAATACGTGGGAGATATCCCGAGGGAGTTTTCGTGGGCGTTGTCTCCAAGGTGGAAGGGAGCGCCGACCCTAAGCTTCCATATGGAACTTGATTGATGAAGTGTTTAGGGAGCGCTGACCCTAAGCTTCCATATATATATTTGTGATTTACAGTCGAAAGGGGGAGGATCGTATCTCTAATGGAGAGCGAATTCCATCCCTTGAGAGATTGATTTTTATTGATTTCCCTGAGTAGCTCTCCATTCGAGAGACTAGTTCATGGATTTATATTTGGTTGGTTGATTGATGTATCTTTGCTTGAGGCCTTATTTTTTTGACATATTTTTTTATTAAGGAAACCTCACCATAATCCCTGGGTATGAATGCATAGAATATCAAGATTGATCTCTATTGATGTCCATTTTTGTCACCATTTTTTATCATCAAATATACTCTGAGTGGCGTTATTTTCACTATTTTGATACAATAAATCACTCTTTCTGCCATTCAGACCATCAAACAGACTAGGTATACATATATTCACTTATCATATGAATTTTGGGCAAATCTTGCCATATTATGATTTATTAATGTTTAATTGACATTTTTTTTACTTGCTTGGTATTTAGTTCTGGTTCTACAGGCTGTGGTCACCAAACAGACCTCTATTCAGACGTGCCTGCCTTTCAACCCTTCATTCAACCCGCGGATTCGTTGGTTAGAACATTTTGGAGTATTAAAGGAAGAAAAAAAGACGTGGATTTTGTTTTCCTCCTAGAACACGTGATTGAGAAGCTTCTACTAGTAAAGATTCGCCTCATTCAATATGGCCAACAACCTAGCATTAATTCTGTCAAGGACGTGTTTTTAACAGACAACAAATTTCGGGCTTGATTCCTGGGAAAATGAAGGCGAAATCATAAATTCTGGAACATGGGGTTTGTGCAGAATAGGCCCATTTAGGTCATCATGAGGAATTTTTCAAAAATTCGAATCCATTTGGGAGAAACGCGTGGTTCCTTGAAACCAACTTGCCCAGAAAACGTCAAAACGTGGTTGGTCATTTCTGAGTTTGTTCCTATTTTAATGGGCCATTTTTCTAGTTGTGAAGACCTGCTATTTTTAGAGAGCTCGACCACTAAAAGGGTCGACCTGCTCTCCCTTTGTAAATGCTATATAAATACATCTTTGGTTGTGAAGAGAAGTGAAAAAACGTTTGTAAAACTATGCTTCATATTTTTAATGAAAGCTCTGTTCAGTTGTTGGTATTATTTCGTTTTTCGTCTGATGATTGATGACTAATCAACATGGAACAACCTCTGATTACTGAGAAGGGCCCCTCAACAACCAAAGATCTTCTTGTTCATATTTGAGTTTAGTTTCTGCAGATCAGTGTTTTATTTTTAGTTTATTTTTCTGTAAATGAATGTTTTTTTTAAATGAATGCTTTTTACTTTCTGTAAATGAATATTTCTAACTTTCTGTAAATGCATGTTTCCATTTTCTTTAAATAGAATATATTGTTGTTAACTTAGTTTAAATTTCTGAGTTGTAGAATGGCCGGTCATGTTTAGCATATTCAGTTTGTTTCATGTTTAGCATGTTCAGTTTGTTTTATGTTTAGTGTGCCTAGTTTAGTTAGCTTGTTTAGATATGCTTAGTTTACATTCAAATTCTTAATTTATAGATAGCTAAAATTTATTTACTGTAATATTTTGAATTCAGTTCATAGTTAGAAGTAATTTTGTTAATGCTTTTCCTGTCAATTGTATTTTGCTGCTAACATAGTTTACTTTTCAGAATTAGGAATGGTTGACCAAGCATAGTGTTTTGTAGTCTGCTTTAAGTTTTCTTTTAAAATCCTTAGTTAGATGTTGTTTTAAGTTTTGTTATAGTTAGAATTAGTTCCATTAGCTTCTCTCTCTATAGTTGTAGGTCAATTCTATCTTCCATCTTAGTCTTGTCTTAACATGTAATAAGAATAATTCATCTCTTTTAGATAATGATTAGTATAAATGGTTTCTTATTACCTTAACTTCTAATTAGTCAATCTATTGCTTCCTTTGCACTGTAGGATCATATGCATTAGCCGGATGGTAGTTAAAATCATCCAAGTCTTCCTCTTTCTTTAGTTTAAATCACTTTATTCCATCCAGACTGTCATTTGGACAATCATCCGGATCGTCATATGGACCTTTACACTTTTTGCATTGTTTTATGCTTATTCAAAATCTAATTTCTTATGCTTTTTAACTGTAATGTTTCCTGCCTTTAATTAACAGTCTTAGGTGTAATTTAGATCTTGTTTTATCTTGCATAAATTTTTAATCAAGTTTGTCATTTTCCTTAGTCTTCATTCTATATTTTCATAACTTTGCTTCAGTTGCTTTACAAGTTATGTTTCTCTTAAGTCTGATTCATTAAATGCTTTACTATTACAGAATTTATCAGTTTCATTTCCACTGTAGTTTATTACATGTTCTTATGATTTATTTCAAATTAGAGTTAATATTTTCATTCTCCAAGTTATTTTAGTTTTGATAGTTCCTTTGTCCAAATACAGAATTTGCTTCTCTCATTCATATAAGCCAATAAAGATGTCCATAGAATAGGATTTGCTTCTGAATCAAATATATTTATTAAGTTTTCTACTTGCCTCCAAAATTCGTTAATTCCAAGTCAATTTCTTATGATAGAAGATAATCTTTATAAAATAGATCAGTTTAATATTAGATTATATTTGAATTTATAGTTGCTTTTCAAATTCTTAGTTAGTTTAAGGTTTTCATAAATAAATTAAAATTCTTGCATTTGAATTATGAAATTTATGCATGTAGTTTAAAATCATATAATTGCATGTTAACACATTTTGCATCTTTAGTTAGCTTAGGTTAGTTCAAGCCTTCAATCCTGCACATATAGTCTTTGCATCTCATAAGCTCCCTTTCTGGGTTGACAATTTAAATGTTGAATTAGATAGCATATATTTTACCCAACAATCCATGTGATATCAATACAGTATGATTAATGTACACATATATATTATTCTTATCTAGGAAGTGGGGTGGCCTTGGTGGAGTCGACATTATATTATGTAAATCTGATACCAGAGCTTGAGTTATCTTTGTCTAACAATGTGATAGAGGCTTGTGCTGGGTCGCATAAATGTTTTCCATTGTTTGCTTAAGATAGTCGTGGGAAGCAATCTCAATTTGCTTCTTTTAAAACCCTATTATTAAGTAGTGATTCATGTTGCAAAGTAAACGGATCTCAGCGATCTCAATCATTGTTTTTTATTTATGTTTTCAATGTTATGCTACTAGTCAACCGACCCCAACTTGTTTTGATTTTGCATGTTAATAAGCTTAAAAGGGTTGGGCGATCTCCACATCAAAGAGCTGACCCAACCTTGTTTTGTTTTAACAACATTTAAGTTTCAAGGAGAGGACGATCTCCTCAATGGGAGCGACCCATGCTTGCTTTCTATGATGGTGGATGTAGGTTTATAATGAACTAAGCAACCTCATTGAGGGGATTGGTTTCCTACTTGATAGCTTATGTACATGGTTTTAGAATGTTAATAAGGTGGATCTAGGTGACTTCATGGTCAAACCATGACCGTAATCTGGTAGATGTAGAAGCTATTTTCTTGTAGAGAGATTTTGTCCTTAAAATTTGTTTGCAAGAGTCTAAAGGCTGAGAACCTTCCTATATTGTTGTTGCGTAAATATTAAAGAGATGGGTGACCCCTTAAATGAGTCGATCCACACTCCAAGGTGCAATTGTGTATCTTTTTTACTTATAGTGTTGTATGTATTGCAGAGAGTGAGAGAAATACCTCTTGAAGGATGCCTCTCCACTCCGAATATTATCATTGTTAAATGCATAAATTAAATAGGATGACAATTATCATTCCTTCCAAAAAATGGAATGCAATATTCCAATATAATAATTGAGCAATATAATAATTCCAACATAATCATTTAAACTTATTTGGATAAGAAAAATCAGCATGTGGTTTCTAAATACCATTCATTACAAGGCATATTAATTGAGCCTTAACACATGGTATTTGTTTACAATTACCAATTAAGTATAAATGTTAATTATGTGCATTGTAATGCAATTACCACTCATTCTAGCCTATGATTTATAATTTCAGCCTGTGGTTTTCCAAAACCATCATACCATTCATGCTAAGCTTAAATAACAAACCTTTATTAGTTGTTAATTATCTTCTTATGTATTTAATACACAACAATAGTTCAAACATGGTTCAAACATTGCACAAGAATAATCACTTACTAATTATTTCATTTTTCTTATTAAATTGAGATATGTACAATAAACCATTGCTTTATAAATATTTCATTTAATTCTTTAAGAGTTATTTTCTCCCATTTATATGAAAAACAAGAGTTAAACTCCCCAACATATTATAATACAAATTTCATTTGAACTACGCAGTAACTAGTAATCACTACTGGGAATTGCTATGATAAATATTAAATTGTGGCAAGCATTCAAGTTATAGAGAAAATAACAATCAAAAGGATTTAAACTTAGTTATCCATTCATAAAATTTCCTTCTCACAATTATAAAATTTTAACTGTACAGTAAAAATTGTACATATTCCATCTACAGGAATTTTAACCAAGTAAATCATGAAATCATTCCAAGTATCAAACTCAGGAAAATTAAACAAGTAAATTCGTATAAATTTTTACCAGTCATCAATAAAATAACATTTTAGGAATTGAAACAGAAGCTATGGAATTGTTTCACCATTCATCAAATAAATAATATTGAGAAATTAAACATCGTTTCCAAAAATTGAAAACTTATCTGGAAAAATACTTGAATTGGGAAACTAGCTCTATGTGAGACACGCTCCACCCAACCATAGGTAATTATGTTCATTCATCTCTCTACAGAACACCACCCCCAAGATGAGACTCATGCATTCACCAAACATACATCTCACCAGCTCCATAATTTTTCTCAGGATTTCCTCACTTGGAAAACATGATTTAGTGGTTTTTTACCAAATCCATGCCAACTGTGC
This sequence comes from Larix kaempferi, assembly GCA_027924585.1. Lineage (NCBI taxonomy): Eukaryota > Viridiplantae > Streptophyta > Pinopsida > Pinales > Pinaceae > Larix > Larix kaempferi. The sequence goes on along the minus strand of BSBM01000173.1, from coordinate 12,683,852 downwards.
AATCCCTTCCCTTAGCTTCATTCTAACTAGCACCACAATGAAACCCATCACTGCATCTGTGCTTAGAATTCCACTAAAATAATTTATTACACCGTTTCCATTTCACAGGTGCAACCAGAGGAAAAACAAGAGGAATTTATCAACCAAAAAGTTAACAAAACAAGCTTGGGATAACAAGTAATCTAAACCAACCCAACTGCCACATAATGTGAACAAAGTGGACACTTTTCTCTGGATCTGGACTTGTTTCTCTATCCACCAACAATTCCAGTTGTCCACAAATTCTATGCTCAGTCACAATTCTCTTCAATGCTGCCATTTTCCCTCTCTCTCGCAGAAATTCCCCATGGACAGATTTTTCTCCCCGAAATTGAATGTATGAATGAATAATCATAATCAACATAAATAATCTCCCTTTCCCTTTGCATGAATTACTTTTATGCATGTCAATAGGGAACCATGTGGATTCTCCAAGAGACCTACGTTTCCTCAATTAATATTTTTATTTTTATTTTAAGATAAAAACATATAAGCTCTCCCTAATCCCACTTAACCCATTTAATCATAATTAATTGATAATTATGATTTTAAAAACACAACTAAAGTCATTTAAATGGGTTTAATATTTAGGATAAAATTTTGGAATATTTAATCCTCTAAAAGGTATCTAAGGGTCATGGCATAATTTCCTCCTAGGCCACTTTTAACCCCCTTATTGTCTCTAGTGAATACACGAGTCCCCGATCTTTTCAGTGTACTGCCTCAGCACAATGAGTTGTGTATTTTAATGTTAATAATTACAAAATATACATTTTTTCTGCAATATAGGAATTTGCATATCAATATTTACATCATACATATGATCAATTTAGGGGTCTCATCTAGGGGTCTTGCATTCCCATCCCCCTTAAATTAAACATTGTCCTCGGTGTTCCTTTTTCCAAAACACATGAACACAATTTTCAAAATGTTGCAAGTGATCCTCCTACACAACGTCTTTCAAGATGATCTTTGAAACTTGGGTCGGGTCAATCGGACCTATTCATGTTGTTCTTGCTGGCTTGGACCTTCCAACTCAACATATGGACTAATTACCTCATCAATTCTTTCTTTTAGCTACCATCATTCTTGCTATCTTTTCTTAGGCACTTTTGGAATCTGTAGTTGATTTGAAACATTTCTTGAAAAACACAGAGAAAATTCTGATCAACTTCTATATTCAATTTGTGTGATTTTCTTCAGCCTTCTTTAGCTTTATAATAATAGCAGTAACTTTCAGATGAATGCTTTCCTCTGCAATCAATTACCATAATTTCATTAATCCAATATAGTAATAAAATCAGTACATCCTTTCTATGAAAGATCAACTACTGTAAGAATCTGCAAGAGATCTGGAAGCTGTAGCAACTCAAAATCAACTATCAAGAATGTTGCAAAGAAGAAGAGAAGGAGACACTCAATGATCACTCATAAACACAGTAGAATAGAACAATATATCAATATTATACAATGAATAAGAATGTAAGTGAATGAGTACAATAGAACATTAAAGTGCATAATATAGGATTCGAATAGGTCAAGTAGGGCATTAGAATTCCTAACTCAGAGTCTGGCTTGGATAATAGTGGAGTCATCATCCAGTCAATGTATTAGTGATAAATGGTAACAGTCAGTCAAGTGTGGCTGACTGAGTCTAACTGAGTGTGGTGGGTGTAACTGACACATGTAGGCACTAACTAAATGAAGGAGGCTTAGTGTGTTGATGTATATGTAACTTCGGAATGTATTTCACATATATGTATATTGTATTCCTATAGAGATGTTATTATTCCTCTATACGGAAGTGTCGTCATTTATATTGTAAGTGTCGTAACTTATACTTGATGGGTTATTAGACCACCTTGTTGGGGTCGGCCCTGTATAAGTCATGTGGGTCAAAGGGTTATTAGACCACCCTATTGTGGGTCGGCCATGTGGGTCAAAGGGTTATTAGACCACCCTATTGGGGATCGGCCCAGTCAGCATTATGTTAAGTGGTTAAGTTGAGGCCGACTTAGTTGAGTAAAGGTCAAGTCAAGTTAGTGTATAAATAGAGAGTGTGTCTCTCTCATTTTACACATTCTATTCTCTCACTCACACTTGTGGAGGAGGAGGCTCTACTGCTAGCAGAAGACTATCTCTTGTATTCTGGTTGTTTCATTACTCTATCTATCTCTGAAGTTATTGGGGTTTTTCACCTTTATGGTTTTCCCCAAGTAAACTCTGTGTCTCTTGTGTGCTTGCATTATTGTGTCCATGATTGATATGCTGTAGATTTGTTATTCATGTTGTTCTCTCAGTTAAGATCCTAGATCAGATTGAAGTAAATTCTGAAAATTTAACATGGTATCAGAGCTAGCCTGAAAAAAGGCATGATATGGCATGTATGACACTTGTTGCACTTAGGATGCTAGGGCTTGATATAGCAAAAACCAGTCATCGTAGCACTTTCGTTATAAATCCATTTTGGCGAAGTTTTCAGATCTGAAACGTTTATAGGTCGAATATCAGATCCCCATGTACCTTTTTTCCAAAGGACAACCTCTAATTCGTTGTACTTTGTGATTTATTATCTATACAATATAGGGTTTCTGCCTCTTCCAGATTTGAGTCAAAATCAGGTGACCTTGGGAAAAAGGTCATAAATTGGGCTAGGAAGATCCAAATGACATTTTGTAAAAAGTGACAGGTATTACACAGACTTTAATATCTCAGAAAAAAATTTCAGAGGCCGAAGTTGAACCAGTGACACGTGGCACGCCGTACAAGTTTGCTCTCCTGTATTATCCCATAAACAGGTCACGTTACGACACTTGGCATAACTCTCTCTCAGAGAATCCAATTGAGGTCATACCTATCGAGATGGAAAGATAATAGGTTGGGCTATCTCAGGAAAACTTTTTAGAGGCCAAAGTTGAAACAGTGACACGTGGCATGCCGTACAAGTTCACTCTCCGGTACTATCCCATAAACAGGTCATGCTGCGACACTTGGCATAACTCTCTCTCAGAGAATCCAATTGAGGTCAGACCTGTCGGGATGGAAAGACAACAGGTCGGGCTATCTTAGAAAATGTTTTCAGACCCTATGGATCAAAACGTTCAGAGTTACACCAGAAGCAATCAGGTACATATTTCTGTCAAAACAGAATTATTTTTGAGTACCTTCATTCATGGCTTCCGAAATTTAAGGCTTCGGAGAAAATTGAAATTTTTGTAATCGAAGACCACGGCTGGATGCTACTCATCAAAATCAAAATTTAAATACCAATATCATAATTTTTTGGTTGGGCAGAAGGTCGGGCTTGATCAGACCCTAGTTTGGGACTTTGATTAGAAAAGTGGAAAATTAGGGCTTTTGCAAAAATGTGAATTTTTGAAATCTGTGACCATGGCTGGAAGCTCCTCATAAAAATAGAATCTTAGATATTTGGATCAGACCTTTTGATTGGGAAGAAGAGTGGGCTTCATCAAACCCTAGTTCGAGGTCACGTCCAGCGAATCCGGAAGTTTCAAAGGCAAAATTGAGGAGTGAAACTTTGCAGTTTTCAAATTCTGAATATACCAGCTTGATCAGCTCATCAAGCTCCAGATCTAGTTCCTGCAAATCAAGTGGATTGGGTTAATCCTAGAACAGGATGGATTGGTCACCTGCATAAGTGAAGAAGTTCCTGTTTTAGAGGGAGATGAGGCTAAGGCCTTCCATAAGAAGATTACAAGCAATCTTGATAGGTATGGCTTACAGGTATGTTTCGAATTCTGTTCATGATTACGTTTATGATATGTTTGTCTTCATATCATTACAATACAATCTTGATTAATTACTAGACTTGTCGTGTTACCTTATAGGAGATATTCATTTATTAAGGTTTTGACAATTATGATTGTACTAATGCATTGTGATGTTGTATGAGGTTTATGTTGTTTGCTAACACAAAAGGTACACCAAGAAAGTCAAATCATGTTCTACTTCAAGAACATATGCTCATGGTGACATGAAGACAAAGATTCATCCATTGTCATGGATCACATAGAAGATCTACTTTCGAGGTATGTATAACTTGGTCATGCAATGGTTAACTTATGAGACATGCAGGTTACTAGCACAAGTCACTGAAGAGAACCAGAAGACATTATGCGGGTATGTTAGACATAACTAGCTAGCATGCTAATCCAGGTATGTTTTTCCTATATCAAGCTAGAATCCTACCTTGTGTTATGATCTTATATTGTTGTGTTGTTGATAATGATTATTCATGAACTCATAGGTTTGAATAATCATGGTTGTATGCATATTATGTTTCTTACCATAATTGATGATATGACTAACCAGAAGAATCATGAAGGTATAGGTTTGAATAATCACAGGTTTTATGCATATTATATCTCTTATCTTGATTGATGATTCAACTAACCAGAAGATTCCTACGATCAAATAAGAATATGTATGAGTAAAAGAAGACTTCCCCGAAACCTTGAATACTAATGTTTATTATCTGTGAATGATCATGAATATACATGTTTAAGATTATTGTGTTTTAATAGTATTAAGATTATACTAATAAATGTGTGATTATGTATGAGACCTCAAGGATACCACAATGATGATACTAATAAGCATGCATAGTGATTAAGGATGGATGTAAGTTCAAGGATAGGTAATCTAGGAAGCAAAGATCAAGAGGGAGCACACTCTAGTTGTTCCTGCAAGAAAGCAAAGGAGCACACTTCAGTAGTTTCTACAAGGATGCAGATATTCAGAGAGAGTTGACCACTTCTCACAATCCACATAATAATGGAGTTGTAGAAAAGAAGCAAAGACTGAGAGGAAGTCAACCCAACAACCAAAAAAAGATAAGTATTTGAATTGTCATTTCTTAAATAGTGTTATTCAATGATGTATATGCTTATGTTCCTAAGAATTAGGTTGTGTATTATGCATATTAGAATAGTTGCATTGATGAACAGTATACTACTAATATACATGGGTAAGTGGCCTATGGAATTGTACAACATTCCATTGCTACTTATCTAGAATGAAACCGCTTTGCTGACATGTTGGGAGTTGTGCACAGTCTTAACAATGTTCTGGTAGAGATTGGAAGGCATCTAGAAAGTTATGGGATATGGATAATTGTTGTATTGAAGCATTGGCTAAGATAATTGCATGAATGTATGACATATTTCTTTATGTGTAAGAATTTGTTTCTAAAACTATGAGATGTTTTATAATCATGCAATTTAACTTGTTGTGTAGGAAAGATCGTATGCCATTACCTACAAAAGAAGAACTACAACATTTGTTCAGCAACAAAATTATCTATTGAAGATGTTGAAGTTCCCAAAATATGGGAAGAATGCCATGATCCGTCGATCATGAAGAATGATGTTTGGGATGTAGTCCCAAGCCCTGAAGGGAAGTTTGTTATGACTTCCATATGGATCTATCAAGATCAAGCATGCTGCGGATGGCAGCATAGAGAAATATAAAAGTGATGAAATAGAAGATACACTAGATGGATTTCAAGACAGCTTTCTTGAATGGTGTAGTTGAAGAAGAAGTGTATGTGAAGCAGCCACTTGGTTCTGAGACACATGACAGGGAGTCATATATGTGCAGAACTTGGGTATGATGCACCACTTTCTAGGTATGGAGGTGTGGAAAAGTGCAGATGGAATCTTCCTTGGACAAGGGAAGTATGTAGTAGAGATCCTGAATAGGTTCGGGATGATGGACTGCGAGGCTATGGCATCAAACCTGAAGCTTCTGTGTGATGCTTCATCTGAACCAGTTGATGTCACTATGTATTGTCAGATGATTGGGTCCTTGATGTACCTAACGAACATGAGACTAGATATTTGCTTTGCGGTGAACACATTGAGCCAGTTCCTGATAGATCCGAGGAGTGTTCACCTGGTTGCTGTAAAGCATATTCTGAGGTACCTGAAGGGTACAGTTGATTATGGGCTCAAATATGATGCGAATCAAAAGTTTAACCTACAGGGTTATGTTGATTCAGATTGGTCTAGTAGTGCTACAGATAGGAAGAGCACATATGGATGTTGCTTCAGTATGGGATCAGGTGTGATCTCTTGGTTTAGCAGGAAGCAGTCCTGCGTAGCACTAAGTATAGCTGAGGCAGAGTATGTTGCATCCTGTTCAGATAGTTGTGAGGCAGTATGGTTTCAGAAGCTACTGTCTGAGTTATTTGATCTCCCATTGGATGCTACTGGTATTTTCTGCGATAACCAGAGTTGTGTGAAGCTGTCTGAGAACCCAGTGTTTCATGAAAGGTCGAAACACATAGAGATCAAATATCACTATATCAGGGATATGGTGCAGAGAGGAGCTGTGAAGCTCCTGTACGTTGCAACGGACGAGCAGATTGTAGATGTGCTAACGAAGCCACTAGCTAGGGTGAAGTTCGAGTACTTCAGGGAGAGGCTTGGCATTCTTCAGATTGATGACACTTCGAGGAAGAAGTGATGGACACATTTGCTGAAGCCACTCCAAGCATGTTGGAAGGAGGATCCTTCACATGGTTGTGGATGTAAGCGCTGGATGATGAGAATTAGGATGATGTTCTAGTTTCTGCTTTGTATGATCAGTTGGATCATTTATATGTATGTACGCATCATGTTGGATGTTGGATATGATCAGTTGGATCATTTATATGTATGTACGCATCATGTTGGATGCTGGATATGTTCAGTTGGGTCATTTATATGTATATGTATGTACGCATCATGTTGGATGCTGGATATGATCAGTTGGATCATTTATATGTATGTATGCATCATGTTGGATGCTGGATATGATCGGTTGGATCATTTGCATGTATTTTGTATATGCATCATGTTGGATGCTTGGACCATGTATCTGTATATGTATCAGGTGGATACATTGTATGATCAGGTGGATCATGTATGGTGATATGTATCATGTATTTGTATTTGTATCAGGTGGAAACACTGTATGATCAGGTGGATCATGTATGATGATATGTATCAGGTAGATACTTGGTATGCATCAGGTAGATGCATTGTATGATCAGGATGATCATGGATGACGAGCTTCAGGATGTTGCTCCAGATGACATGCAGCAGGATGTTGCAGTGATGATGATCAGGATGATGTATGGTGAGTATCAGGTTGATACTCTATGGCCGTGGATCAGGTTGTGCAGATGAGCATATAATTTAGCCTTGGGAGATTTGCAGATAGTCTTTCGAGGTTTTTCCTATGGCATGTAATCTGGCCCTGGGATATCTGGAAAATGCTCTTTCGAGGTTTTACTCTGGGATGACATATAATTTGGCTCTGGGATATCTGAAGATAGTCTTTCGAGGTTTTTCCTATGGCATATAATCTGGCCCTGCGATATCTGGTAGATGCTCTTTCGAGGTTTTGTCATATGGCATATAATATGTCCCTGGGAGATCCGATAGGTTGGGCTGTGTGCCCGTAATAAGTCCTGGGATGCTCTTGCGAGGTTTTTCCATGACCACATATAATTTGTCCCTGGGAGATCCTATAGGTAGAGCTGTGTGCTGGTAACAGCTTGGGATGCTCTTGCGAGGTTTTGTGGTGACCACATATAATCTGTCTCTGGGAGATCCTATAGGTAGAGTTGTGTGCTCGTAATAGCTTGGGATGCTCTTGCGAGTTTTTGTGGTGAGGTCACATATAATATGGCCCTGGGAGATCCTATAGGTAGATTCGTGTGCTTGTAACAGCCTGGGATGCTCTTTCGAGGTTTTGTGACTCACGTAATAAGTCCTGAGGATTCCACAGTATGGCCAGTGATGATGAAGACCTGCAGGTGGTGGGCCTACATCCAGTATGAAAAGGACTGGCTCTATAGAACTTCCTATGACGAGTAGATTCAGAGATTGATTGAGATAGCAGCAGCAGTGACGATGATGATGTCTCAATGATGATTATCTAGTGACGATGATCCAGAGAAGAAGACTTGTGCTAGAAGACCTATGTCGAGAAATACCTTCCTAGTTAAGAGGGAGTGTTGATGTATATGTAACTTCGGAATGTATTTCACATATATGTATATTGTGTTCCTATAGAGATGTTATTATTCCTATATACGGAAGTGTCTTCATTTATATTGTAAGTGTCGTAACTTATACTTGATGGGTTATTAGACCACCCTAGTGGGGGTCGGCCCAGTTAGCATTATGTTAAGTGGTTAAGTTGAAGCCGACCTAGTTGAGTAAAGGTCAAGTCAAGTTAGTGTATAAATAGAGAGTGTGTCTCTCTCATTTTACACATTCTATTCTCTCACTCACACTTGGGAGAGTGGCGCACTTGTGGAGGAGGAGGCTCTGTTGCTAGGAGAAGACTATCTCTTGTATTCTGGTTGTATCATTGCTCTATCTATCTCTGAGGAAGTTATTGGGGTTTTTCAACTTTATGGTTTTCCCCAAGTAAACTCTATGTATCTTGTGTGCTTGCATTATTGTGTCCATGATTGATATGCTGTAGATTTGTTGTACATGTTGTTCTCTCAGTTAAGATCCTAGATCAGATTGAAGTAAATTCTGAAAATTTAACATAGTGGAGGGCGCATGAGGAGCTAACTGGAGTCAGAATGGGAAGGCTAGTCTCACTGGAGGTTCATCGGAGTGATACAATCAAGTAGGAGTCAATATAGCCTTAAATCAAGGAAAGACAAGCAACTAATTGAAGTGAACTGAGTGGTAGGTGAGAAAAGGTGCCTAACTAGCTGTGGTAGGTGAGAAGGGCACACTTGTCATGGAGAAGGGCACATTTGGTAGGTGGGAGGCCCTCTGGGGGCTATAGACAGGCTGTAAAGATCTAGAACCAAGCTCTAGGAGCTGGGAGGTCCACCATGATGATGACTAGATGCATGTAGATGACTGGATGCATGCATGCAAAACTAAAAGATGATGGGGAGAATATTCCAACAGCTACATCTTTCTTTGCTCGGAATGCTTTCATGCATTTGATATTTAACTCAACATATGCATGTAAATGACTGCATTCATATTCATTTCTTTTTCAGAAATTTAATTATTTCAGCATTCATTATTTATTTCAAAAGAAATAAACACAACAAACTTTTAGTTGTAACACACATTTCGATAACTTTCTTTTCCTAGAAAGAAAAAATCATAAATAAAAAGAGAAGAGTAAGAGTTTCCCCCTCTTAATATTTTCCCAATCTAGAGATCCACAATTGTGGCTTCACTACTCCTTCGTCTCTTTATCTTTGAAATGTAGGTGCTCGATTTGCTTAGTGTTCATCTAGGTTCAGATCCACATTATTTGTCCCACACAACACCAGGAAGGTATTCCTTCCTCTAATGCTATTCAATGTGCACGTAAAGGATCACCTAGACCATGTTCATCTTCCAGCGAAAACACTTCATATTTGAAATCTATCTGTTGGAGGAGCCTAGTCCACTAGCCGATTAGGTCCTCCAACCAACTACTTGTCGGTGCCAACTTGTCAGCCTGAACTTGTCGGTCGGTTGAACCGACAAGGTAGTTATGTAACTGATTGAAATATGGATAAATATAGGCTGGATATCTGGATGAGATATGAATGTATAATTGATCTCTGTATATACTTTGTATAGTCTCTGTAGACTAATAGAATACATGTTGCTCCTATCTCCATTACTTTGTCTTGTCTATTATCTCGTGAATTCTTGTGTGATCTTACATGATGTATTGTTCGTAACTATGCAACTTGATTGAATAAAACATTGTTTTCATGTCCATTAGTACATCCATGAGATGACAATAAGTATGAATCGATGATAACCGAGCAAGAAATCAGAGAATGGTGGGATAGAAAGATCGCAAATTACTTGCAGAATTATGCTAGACGAAACAAGTTAACTATCGCTCAAGCAAGAGAGAAGTTATTCGCTGAAATACATGAGAAGTTTGTCGAGGTCGTTCCATGTGCACTGAAGAATCTCCTTGATGAGAAGATTAGAGAATGAAAGAGATCAACAATTTCTCACAAAATTAATCAACGGAGGACAAACAAATGTATATGAACGGTGCGAGAAGCTTGCTGACGATTTCTACCAAGAACGTGCAATTGAAGAACAAGTCTCTGTAGCAGACCTTGAGAAGATATTTTACACTGATATTACTAACCAATTTCTATGCACACTGCCAACACTATTTTTCAAATTCCTTATCGACAAAGGAAGAGGACACATCATCAATCCACGACTACTTTTTCTACCACCTCTTCCAAATTTCAATTGGGAGGAAAAATAGAAAGAGTAGGAGAAGTTCGTGCAAGAACGAGAGTGGGAGAATCTCATGAGAAAATGAATTGTCCTACCACCCTAGTCACTTAAAATATTTTTTGGTCGGCATGGGGGGATAGCTGACCACGTGTCAAGTAGAATAGATGTATGATAGTCGACGGATGAAGTAAAATATGAACAACATCGAAAAGTCACAAAAAATGACAAATAAAGAATGGAAAGCCATAAGATTATTCTGGATAGTCAGAAATTTGAATGAGAAAAGCGGATAAAAAGGCTAGAGGAGATAAGGGAGCAGAAAAGTGTGCTAAAAAAAAAAAATTGGGTACTGTGACAGAGGAGGCAAGAAACCCTCCTGAGTCATTCCAAGCTCGACATGGTGTATGTGTTGATGAGTTGTTGTCACCTATGGAGGAATATCAGTGGATTGATCATGGTACAACTCTCTGAGTAAGGATATCCAAGGTCATAACTCCAAACTCATCACTACAGTTAACTCATGGCGTTAGAGTGCAAGAAATTGTCAAACAAGACTTGGGACTTCGTGCTGGTCAATATGGTATATGGAGTCGACGAGACTGAGAATGAAATGAATCAGACCGACTGTTGATCTAGCATCCACTAGAAGGGAACTAGATCACCTTTAAGCCTGATTTCTCTAATAGAAGCTTCCATCTATTCTATTAAGACTGTGAGTGACTGCCCCCCCATCCACTTCCAACATTGAGTGAATCGCCAATTCAGTCGGAGAGTTCGACAAGAAAAGTAATACGAGTAGAACAAGAAAATTTTTCCTGGTTGTCCAAAGAATTCGTAGCAGGTCATGGACATCCGACCGATGGAGAAATAATTGACGAGTTAGAATGCCCAGACCAAGAAAATGTAAAGCATGCATTAGTACCTATTAACACACATCAAGAGATAGTAGTAGTACCTGCCGAAGGCCAAATTGTCAGCATATCCAATGGAGGAAGTCGAACACCTTCACCACCAAGTAACTTAGAAATCATACAAGATATGGAAAATATGACGGGACCCACACCCCCTTCTATGAAGGAGATGAATATCCTCAAAGGAATTGGTTTGTATGTGAATCGATATGGGTAGCAAATGCTGTGGTCAATGAAGATCATCAAATGGCACAGTTTGTAGGCTCTCTATGTAAAAGAGCCCTTACTTGGTACATGAAGTATGCATAAATAATACCAAATGCAAACAAGGCTCATATTAAGCATCAATTTTTGTCGTTCTTTAAAACCCCCAACAGGAAACAACTAGCAGAGAAAAAATTGAAAAACATCACCCAAAAGTCGACAGAAACCGTTCGCGAGTACGATAAGAGACTCAAAGATTTGTTGAGTAATATCAACTACCAAATTGAAGAGCCTCTTCTAATAGAATGGTTCATAGTTGGACTAATATAAAGAATCTAAATGCATGTCAGGTTGCATGACTTTAATACATACGAAGAAGCATTAAAGAAGGAACTACAAACAAATATGGACGATGAATATCCGACAAACTCTGTCAACCAGAGCATAAATGAACAATTGGAAAGCATGAAAAGATCCATTCGTGAAATTAGCCTATGAGGAACGGACTTGTGGTTTTCAAATTGTTCGAGGGAAGGACACACAAAAGAAACCTGATGGTACGATGATCGTTTATAGGATGTGTGTGTTCTACATACAAAATTATTTTGTGATGTTTGTCAAGAATATGATCTGCATTCAACAAAATAATTTCCATACAACATGAAGAATGCACAGAATAAATGGTGTTCTATTTGCGAAGCAAAGTCCCACACCACAGCAGAATACACTCTAAATTTTAAAAATAAGCCAAATTATCATACGGTCTATAAAAAAAATACTATCGACCAGAGAGACCACAATGATAGAAACAATCGACACCAAAGAAACGATGGACAATTAAATGATCGAAGAGGAGACAACTACAACTGACATGGAAGATTCAACGGTCGAGGAATGAACAACGGAAGTCAAGAACCTTGACCCCGGCAACAACTTCAATGGTTTACATGCTTGAGTGAAGAACATCTATTTGCAAACTATCCTTGGAAAGACAGGACAGATCTGAAATTTTGTACAAAATGTGGGGTTGGTGATCACTTTTTCGAGGATTTCCCAACCATACTTGACAAAATTATGAATAAAAAGAATGTTAATATCTTATCTAGTGTTCCCAAATGTGATGTTGTTAAAAATAAGAACTTGCAGATCATAACTCGACAAGGCACCAAAATTGGCATTAACAACCCGTAAATCAAAAAAATGAAAAGCAAAGACGATTATCCCAATAAAACTGAAATAAGTAGTTATATAACAATGCCGCAAGAGTATTCCAAGAAATCTCCTCACAAGAAGATAATGATGAAGCTCGACGAAAATATATTAATGAATTGCTCCAATTAATAACTAAAGAGGAAGCAATCGCAAGGCGAATAGACATAATGTATGAGCTTAAAAGCAAAAATGACGAAGAAAAGAAGACCAAAAACCTCTGTTGACTGAACCAAAGGGATAAAAATGATGTTGACCCACTAGTTGATATGGAAATTGAAGGATACTTTGTTCGACAAGTCGTGTTTGATTTCGTATCACATGCCAATATCATGACTCGAATGACTTGGGAGCGTCCAGGCCAACCAAAACTGCATGAATCAGGAATATACTTAACAATTGTCGACCAGGGTCTTATTGATCCCATTAGAGTCTGGAGAAATTTCAAGATAGCTATCATGGTAATATCAACAAAAGTTCATTTTGAAATCATCGACCCTAAGGAAGGATCCAATTCCTTCGCTACATTAGTTGGTCGACCTTGGGGAATAAAAATGAAAGCGTCGATCTCACTCGACAAAGACACGATAAAACTTAAAGGTGACGGAAATAAATTCATTGTATACATCCATCTATCTCAAGGAAAACCTTGGGCATAACCTGTCGATGACAATGCCAACATCTGACGATTATACCAAGTGATGAAAAATAATGAGGATTTTTTCAAGCATAATAGTCAATGGGAAATTCACCTCGGAAACCCATCATCTATTGCATATAATTCAAACGTTGAACTCTATGATTGGAAAATGTAAAACTATGAAGCTCAAGCATGAGATTGTTGGACAATCAAAGTTGTCCCAAAGAAAAAGTACAACAATTTTACACTATTTCCATCATTCTGAATATTTTCAAAATAAAAATGAGAGAATATACGACACCCACACCTGTAAAAAAACAAGTTGTTGGGTACCCCATCACTGAGATAAAGAACGAGAATCGCCCACATTTCATGTTGACAAAGTATCCAAAAGCGTAGGAGATAAAGATCGACTTCAAAGCTTAGTCGAAACCTTCACTGGACAAGCTGCACGTTGGTGGGATCCACACCAGTCACGACTTCATACATGGAACATGACGTCGACGTATTTTGTCGAAATATTTGGCGGAAGAAAACTCACCGCTTAAGAAAAAGTACTGACATTTACCCAAGGACAAGATCCCCAGAAACACATTGACATCTGCGAAAAGGAATGGAAAATACTGGGATATAGAGATGAAAGAATATGGCCACACTTATTCCCTAGCACACTTGATGATTTTCCTAATAAATGGTATAAAATGGAAGAATCCATGGGAAAAACTTTCATTTGGAAGGAAATTAGAGAGAATTTTATTAAAGGTTTTTCTTTTACTCCAAAGTACAACACATTCAAAGACACAAGCAATTAGATCAGAAGTTTCCTAAAACCGAAAAATAACATAACCCCGACAGATAATCGATATACAGATGGCCGACATATTTCATCATGTAACCGAAGTTGCTCAATAGAAATTCAACACTCGACAAGACTGAAGATGGAAACCGACAAAACCTCAGGGAAAAGTTTCAAATGGAAGAACAAACATCCGACCACTTCAAAAATTATCAAAACAATCTTCAAGGTAGAATCAACAATGAAGGATGAGCCAGAAAGATTGAATGTAGAAGGATTCCCACTGGCATTATCAGAATTTAAAGAAGGTGAACAATAGATTAGTGAAAAAATAGCACCATAGTGGATGGACACACAATTCAAATTAAAATAAGTCAGCATATCTAACGACGATCGACCAAAAATGGCAAAGATTGGCGATTACTGGACTAAGGAACAAATAGTAGAAATTACCAGCTTATTGAAAGAATTTCTAGACCTCTTCGCCAGAGATTATAAAGACTTGAAAGGACTAGTACAGGAGATGGGAGAAATGAAAATTGACATCAAACCTAATGCCAAACCTATCGAGAAAATATTTATAAGTTGGAACATACATATAGATATATTGTCAAGAAAGAAATTGACAACATGCTCACCGCTGGAATTATAAACCCTATCGACCAATCCGAGTGGGCGAGCCTGATGGTCATTCAGATAAAGAAGCACGATCCGACATGACTTCGGATTTGTTTCGACTTCAGGGAGATTAATAAATTAACGCTGACATATCCATTTTCAACACCTTTCACTGATGAAATCATTAATAAAGTTGCAGGGCACGAATGTGATTCGTTCACCAACGGATTCTGTGGGTACAAAGAAGTCCCTATTACAATAGAAGACCAACAGAAGATGACATTTGTCTATGAGTTCGGATCGTTTGCATACAGAGTAATGTCATTCGGATTAAAAAATGCACCGGTCGTCTTCTCTATAATTGTAGTTAAAGCATTCCAAGAATACACATACAAGAAATGGCTATCTACTTTGACGATTGGACAATCTATTATATGTTGAGAGACCACTGTAAGTGGCTACGACTAATGTTAAATAGATGTCGTCAAATACAACGATCATTGAACATCAAGAAGTGTATATTCACAAGACCAATAGGAATCCTGATTGGACATCTTGTTTGCAAAGAAGGTATAAAAGTCGATTTCCCAAAAAATAAAATTATTATTGACTTGGGACATCTGGGTTATTATCGAAAGTTTATTCGCCATTATTTCGACATAGTGTATCCACTTGAACAGTTGTTGAAAGAAAATCAAGAATTCAGATGGACAAATGAATGTGGCACATCCTTCAACATGCTGGAAAGAAAACTTGTCGAACCTCCTATACTCAGGTTTCCTAATTAGTCTATCAAGTTTCATCTCCACATCGATGCATCAGGAATAGAAGTTGGGTCTATTTTAACATAACCTGGGGAGGATGGCATGGATTACCCGAATTCGTATAGCAGTAGAAAATTGAACAAGGAAGAAAGGAGTTACTCGACAACAGAAAGAGAAGCACTTCGTATGATATTTGCTCTTCAGAAATATCGTCATTATATGCTAGCCAACCCATTTGTCTTCTATACTGATCATCAAGCACTAAAATACTTGGTCAATAAACCATTACACCATGGTCGATTATGTCGATGACTATTACAATTCAAGAATTCAAATTTGAAGTGGTCGTCTGACCAGGGAAGAAAATGTCGGTCCTGACCACCTGTCGAGAATAGAAATTGGAGAAGAACCAATAGGGATTGATGATGATCTACCAGATGCACATTTATTCAGATTTGAAGCAGTACTAGCAGCATTGGAGGAAATAACACAATTTCTAGAAGAGGGACAAGTGCCAAAAGGAACTTCAGAAAAGAAGAAGAAAATATCAGCTATGAAAGTTGCGCCATATACCTTGATGAACGGATTTTTATATAATATAGGACTAGATGAAGCGTTGCATCATTCTGTCTTGGAGCATGAGAGACAAAACATCATGGATTTAGCACACAATGGACCTACAGGAGGACACTATCAAGCTGATACAACTACAAGAAAAATTCAACCGTCTGGACTGTGGTGGCAGACAATCCACAAAGATTGCCAAAATTTTATAAACAAATGCGACAAGTTTCAAATACTAGGTCAACCTTTGCCACGTACTGAAATGCCCTTGATATCTATAAATCCAAGTTTAACTTTAAAAATTTGGGCAATTGACTTTGTCAGTCCATTTCTAATTCATGTTCAATGAACATGAGTGAGATATATTATCACAGCTGTTGAGTGTGTCACAAAATGGGAAGAAGTTGAACCTGTCGAAGCCTACACAAGAGAAGTAAAAGCGAAATTTATCTTGTTGGCCCTATACTAATTATGTCTCTTATTACTTAGATCAGAATAGTATTCGACGTAGTTATTTGTCCAACAAAACCCTTCTTCACCAACCCTTTCGGAAACAGCCTGCGAACAAACTAAGGTATCACCTGAGGCGAAGTTATGGGGTGGCTGCAGAAGCACATTTCTACAACCAGGTGATGCGCAGTTATTAAACTGGTTAGCTGAGTGATGTCATGACTACTCTGCATCCACTTCTTGTACTACAGCGCACTCTAGAGTTGCACTCACAGGGAATCACACAATGCAATGCAACGAAGCACTTTGGAACCGTGCTGAGGGATAGTTTTACACTCTACAAGATCCACTGGATTAGTGTCACTTGTGCAACTATGCATTCAACATACTCACAAGTACTTGTACATTCAGATATATGTGTTCGATACTTAACATATTATTCTCATCAACCATACATGTGAAAATACATATAAAAAAAGGAACATACATAAACATAAACATAAACATAACCATGAACGTGAACAGTCTCACAGATGCATTCACACAACACACTTATTTACGTGGCTTACCCCCAGGATGGGAGCTACGTCCACGGGAACTGTTGTTTATATTAATGGGAAGGGTCAACGGTTCTTATTTGCGCACATAGCTGCAAACTCTTCTCTCTACAATGGGTATCTGCGCACACAGCTGCAAATCCTCTTCCTCTCTTCTTTCTCTTACAATATTTAGTATTTCATCAAAAACCCCAAAAATACCAACCCTTCCCTTACAAAATTTCCCTTTTTATAGACCGTGCCCGAGGGTCACATATTTACAATCATTGTGGGCCGAAAAAACCCTATCGTACCCCAAAACCCCCCAAAATGGCACGGTTATCCCTGTTGGCTCGGTTTTGCAACCAAGCTTAGTGCTATGGGCACCTACTAACTAGTAGTAGCAGTTTCAATAGAAATAAAAACAATAAACTAAATAAACAATACTTTTCATGGATCTAAACAAGAATCTAAGCAAATAATGTAAACATTTCAAAATCAAGAACAAGAAACATAATAAATAATTTTTTGTATTGAAAAGTGGGGGGCAAGCAAGTGCTTGCGATATTACCTTCAATGGTGAAGGTTGATGTTGAGCAACTCCCAAGATGAGTAGCTCCAAACTCCAATAGGTCTCTTTCTCCAAGGTTGCTTCAATGGCTAAAAGTGCTCAGGGGAGATTTCAGCAGCATAAGGATGAGATAATGGAAGGATGTGAAATGAGGAGCCCCTACCACCTTTTTATAGGTTTTGGTGGTGAGGAATACCATTTGTGGTTTTGTGGAAACCAATGGTATTGACCAACATGGTTTAGGTAATTTTCCCTCCTTTTTCCTTTTTTGAATAAAAATAATATTTTAATTCCCTTTTTAATATTTTTGGGAATTTGGACCCTTTTTGAGGGTTTTTTATGATTTTCTTGGAAAAATAATATTTTTTAATGGAAAAAGGGGTGTACCAAGGTCTTTTGGTGACCTTTTGTTGGTTTCAGAGGCTCAGATGGTGGAAAAGTGGACAAATGGGTCATGTGAATAGGAAAATGAGCTAGTGAGCACTTTTTGGGTGTTAACAGATTGCCCCCTGATGTGTGAGGGCAGGAGCTCATCGTATGGCCGATAGACATCATAGTTCATTTGTCTTTTTCTGGGGTTTTAGGGGAGAGAAGAGACCGTTTGGAGACTGGAGCCACGGCCCTTGGAAGCTGCAAAAACAAAAAATATTACATGACCTCAATATGGATGAGGTATAATCTCTGATAAAGGACGAGGCGGGCATTCCCATGCTCGTATCAAGACATATACAAAACAATTAGTCCCAAGAAGGGGGATCTAATACGGAAAGAAATATACTGGTACATCATAATGGTCCAGAGGGGACATTATTGTGGGATATACTCATGATCATGACTGATCTCAATAACTGATACACTGGAATAACTGTTGAACTGCTGAAACTGAAGGTGTCCAACATCTGTAGGGACTCAAAGACTATGAGTCATCTCTGAGCAATAATGTAACTGTATACTCAAGGGAGTATGAAACTGGGGTAAATCTGAATATTGTCGCCATGCGCAAACCGGATCTCTATAGAAAAAGTGTAACTGGTTGTATCCATAGGTAGACTCTCAAATGTGGAGGAGTCAGGTGGTATCCGGGGTCTTTGACTAATAACTGAACGGACCAATACCCTGTGCGAGTCTCAACGATGCGATCAAGGTGTTGAAGTCGAGCATGTGAGAAACAACCATTTGGAGAGGCACTGAGGATTCCTCTCGAAATGATCCGTAGGCACTCATTATAAATGGTAATGAGTCCAAGACACAGGGACCTCTAGGCCTATCCTCTGGAATCAATGTGGTTGTCGTCGACAGAGGGAGACCAGCAACTAACAAGGCAATGATGTTTCCTTAATAGGAGCTCGAGGTGTAGAACTGAAGTGATGTAGTACTGTTGGTAGGACTGACATAGTTGTGGGGATGGGAAATAACTGGGTCAAAAAATGGGTAGACTCAAACTTCCTTTGTTCAGAGCATGATGACATGGTTGACCTGGCAGCGTAGGGGACTGACTTGTAGGTGTGGGGATCATCTTTTAGGGACTGAAGGGTATGTACTTACTCTGGGGGGGGAGGACGAGCTGATAGGTGCCGTCGAGGAATTGTCAAGGTGACATACTGCAGAATACTCTGAACAAAGGCGACCAAAATGGGGAAGCTGCTATGTGAGTAGACGTGATGTGTTGTAGCGCCAAGAGGCACCATTGATTCCTTCTTCGTGGTTTTAATGAGCTCCAAGAAGGGATAAAAGTATGCTCTGAAATGGTACGGTCCTGTGGATTTTGTGAGCCCAGGACGGCGCATGCTCATGGTTGCTTTCATGTTTAGAGAGTCTGAAAACGGTAAGTGGACTCTATTGGTGTTTCTTTTTCGTAAGTTTAGTCTCCAAGGCCCGAAAAAGCATAAAATGATGCGGATGGAGAACTCTTCTAGCCGATGTGACTAGAGTATACCTTTTTCGTAATTAGTCTACAAGGTCCGGAAAAGGGGTAAACTTATACCAGGTAGACGCCCTTTCAGATACGTTTATCGAGCATGAAAGGAAGCAAGATTGCTCGGCGATCTTTTCATTGTTTTAGGAGTCAGAAAAGAGCTTAACAGAAACTCCCTAAGTGCCTTTTTCGTAAAAGGGGTTGCTCGACCCGAAAAAGGGATAAAATTATACCGAACAAAAAATGGATTGATGAGGGCGAGAAAAGGTTTCAAGCACCGTCATCTGTGCGGAAAACTGGATCCGGTGACATAAGGATTGTCGAAAACGGAGAACGGCCGATGTGGCACGCTAACCGAGGTGACGAGGGGGGCGTGGAAAAGATGCCCGAAAAATATAAAGGTGAGAGCGAGAAATGATCTCTAGCATCATCACGAGCGTGGAAAACTGAATCCGGCGATATAAGGCAAGTCGAAAATGGAGAACGGCCGATGTGGCACGCTAACCGAGGTGACGAGGGGGGCGTGGAAAAGATGCCCGAAAAATATAAAGGTGAGAGCGAGAAATGATCTCTAGCATCATCATGAGCGCGGAAAACTGAATCCGGCGATATAAGGCACATCGAAAACAGAGAACGGCCGATGTGGCACGCAAACCGAGGTGACGAGGGGGCATGGAAAAGATGCCCGGAAAATCTAAAGGTGAGAGCGAGAAATGATCTCAAGCATCATCACGGGCACGGAAATATGAATCCGGCAGTGCAAATGGTGCAAAAAACAGAGGTCATAAGGACTCCGGAATGGTTAAAGGAAAGAACAAGGTTAAAAAAAATGGCTACAAATAAAGGTGATCCCACCAAGCGAAGGATGCAGTGGTGGGGAGAAATGATGACCCGTGGGGGAAAAATACTAGGTGTATCAAATCAACTGAAATATACAAGTGACACGTGACCTCAAAAATGGTTGAGATCACGAATATGAAAAAGTGAGCAGGGTTAATGGTCTGCCCCCATGCTATGTGCATGGGGTTTGTGATTGTGGATCACATATGTGTTGGTTTGAACGATGGGCTCATTGAGGTGTTGAGATAGAGATGATGGGGAAGGTTCAAAATGATTGATCATGCCCCCTATCCCGGGGTCGAGGTAATCTATTATGCCCGCTAACTCAGAGGTGTCAATGTGGTGCAGATGTTGTCTCATAGAGAGATCAATAGGGCATTGAGCAACTGCTGGCGGGGTGTTATACCATGAGGCTGTGGGTCGTGGTGGCATACTGAAGTGATGATATGATAATGGGGGATTCCCTTTGTGGGGTGGATGCCCCTAGTATCTCCGACGAGGATCACGGTGATGATGAGTAGGCAAGGTTTTGGGCATGCCCCCATGTTGTGGACATGTGGTTTCCTGGTTGATTTGAAAGGGTTCAACCTGTGTGTCAAAGGGATCAATGGAAGGGGCCGACCGGACAGAGGGGTATCCAGTGGAGATCATATAAATGGCGGGGTCAAGGCCAGGCATTTCGGTATCTGACCAAGTAAAGACATCAGTGAATTCTTGGAACAGTTGTTGGTATTCTCCGATCTCATGCTCACTGTGGGAGGTTCCTAATGTGATGGTATGAAGGGCACCAAGTGGGTCAGAGATGTCAATGTGGATGACGGGAGAAATATCGGCCATGGGATCCGTTAACCAGTCGATTTTAGTAGGAAGGAAATCCTTGGACTCAACCGCGGATTGGGTAGCGGTGGTGGATGAAGTCTCTTCCAGGAGGAAGTATGGACGATGGTGCATGTCTTCCCCGGGATAATCAAAGGTAGTAGGAGTCTCGAGAACCTCTTCATCATTGCGGGACCTTTGAGTGGTCAAATCGAGTGATGAGGTAGTGGTAGTCGAAGAGATCATATAGATGGTGTTAATCTCTCCGGATGAGGATGATGCGGGAGGGTAGATCTCCTCGATAGTAGAGGGTGCCGTCTCTAGGTCCAAATTGTTCATCTCGTAGAGAGCTGCTCTGTAGTCTGGGATGTCAGGACAGTTATGCGAGTAGTGGCCATAAATACCGCATATCGCACATGGGTGGTTGGTACGCAGTGATTTATCACGAGGCATAGGGTTTGGATCTAGTTTGACCACCGGGATGTTGGGGTCGTCGTCCAACACTTGCATGTGTTCCTGCAATGCAGGTAACTATGGGCACTGATGGGTTGGATGGCCTAACTCATCACACAGCGAGCATTTTGGAGGAGCACGAAATATGGGGGGAGGTTTAACTGCCTTGGGTGGGGGAACCGCAGTGTATGGTTGTGGGCCTCTGCCCCCAGTGGGCCTGACGAATGGAGGGGGATTCGTCGACGACGAAGGAGTCGTGATACCGGGAGGTGGTTGGGTAGAAGTAACAATGGGTTGCACCGGTTGTAGGATGACATTTGGTGTCGGTGGAGGAACGGGAGGCGTAATATACCACACGGGTAATCCCAATGTTAACCCGGGGAGACTAAGGGTAGCCATAACCGGGGCGCTTACTACACCCGAAGGAGGAAATAGAAAGGGGATTGTGTGGATAGGTGTAACACCGATGTGACTAGGGACCAATGGTGGTTTGGGTAACAAGGAGGGTTGATTACCGGGTGTTTGTGAAAGAGTGCAGAGGTTAGCGACCTGGGTCTCCGGTGACGGTGGTGGAATGGCCTGGAATGTAGAGGTTATCGACGCCTCGGAGTAAAGTCTGGGTCCTACTGAGGAAATGAATGAGGTAGTTGCACCACAAACAGGTTGTTCAACCATGGTGAGACCATTTTTAGGTGTGGTAGGGGCCTTGGGATCGTAATAGGTGAGCTGGTCGACCTTGACCACGCGTCCCTCATGGGGGAACATCATGGTACGAAAAACGGATGAGGCAACCGCTTTCATGGCGTACATGTAGTTGCGACCAAGTAAAAGGTTATAGTCTAGTGGGGCATTGATGACCTCAATGTCAATGAGCACGGTTTTACCCGCCAGCTGGACAGGGACATTGGCTAAAAGACCTAGGGGTTGAGCCGAACGGCCGTCATAAGCTCGTAATGCAGTGGTGGACTGCTGGAGAGTAGGGGATCCCAACTTCTTCCAAACAAATGTGGACATGACGCATGTGGAGGCCCCTTCATCGATAATGCACCGATGGATGACAAGATTCCGAACAGAAACGGAAACTTGGAATGCTAAAGAGGAAGGCAGGCGAGGTTCAGACTGGTCTGAATCGAATGCGATCAACTGTGAATCATTTGGGTCAATCGCCCCAATGGCGGAAAGTAAAGTCTTGCGCTGAGTAGGACAGGTTTTTAAGACTTCTAACGCAGACATGGCTGCGGGCGATTGAGCTAAGTCATCTACGATGTTGTAATTGGATGCAGCTCGTGCATTGGGGTTGTTGTTGATTCGGCGAAGGGGGAAGCGAGGTGCTTTAGAAGCGCCATCAAGTGGAACCTGAGGTATACGCAATGTCTGATCAGTGGGATTAGCAGTGGTATCCTTTTCGGCGGGGGGGGCTTCAGAAGTCGGTCCGTATTGATTTCGACGGGTTTGGACATTGACGTCAGCGGTGGACATCATCAATAAGTGGTGGGTACCTGAATCAAACATGGGTTGATCAGGAGCTGTGTAAGTTATTTGTTGTGGTTGCACGTTGCCCTGTTGGGGGGCTAACGGCTGGGTGTTTACCACTCCTTGTGTTGGAAAGGGGTTTTGGAGAACCAGAGGTTGTTGTGGAGGTGGTGGGGGGTTGGGTGGTGGCTGAGGAGCCGCCTGCCCTTGACGATGGGCGTCATTTGTCCATAGTTGTCGAGCTCGCTCGAGATGTGGGCAAGCGTGGGTATAGTGGCCATAGACACCGCAAATGGAACAAGGATGGTTTGTCCGTAAATTAGCATTTTTAGGTTGCTTAGGTGGCCGATCAGGATTCTGATGAGCGGGCGCCGCGTTATTGTTTTGCGGGGGCTGGGTAGGCTGTGGAGCTTGGTTGCGGTTTTGATTGTTTCCACGGTTGCGTCCTCTTCCGCGGTTGGGTTGTCCACCCTGGTTGCGTTGGTTATTTTGATATTGGGGCTGCTGTTGTTGTGCGTACACATGCCCTTGAGCATTGGGGGGATTCTGAGGAGCCGCAGGTGCGGGAGCAGGTTGCGGTGGATAGTATGCAGGTGGAGCTGGAGGTGGTCCAGTTGCCTGTTGGGGTTGTTGGTACCCCTGCGCTGGTGGAGGTGTGAGGTTAGCCGGTGCAACCGGTTGTGGGTAATGCATGGGCTGTTGTGGAAACTGCATGGGGTTTTGTACCGTAGGTTGAGCATAGTATGTAGGAGGTACATATGCTGATGGCGCTTGGCCATAACAATGTTGTGGACAAGAGGGTCCATGAACATGATGGGTCTGGTTTATTGGAGCATAAGAAGTTGTCGCTCCGGAACTGGATGTAGCCCTAGAAAGGTCTGGGGCGGGCATGGTGCTCACCATACTGAAAGGTTTTGCTTGCGGTGTAATTTGGCCAATAATGCCATCAGCGGCATGTGATGCCCCCGGTGTGTCACCGCGTGCAGAGTCGCCTCGTGGGGCGTCAGGTATGATGGTGTATAGGTATCCTGACTGGGCATAGATAAGGTCAAACTGTTGGGCCTTAAGGATGGCCTCCTCTTCAGACTGGGGTCTTTCAGAAGCTACATCCTTCGCAATGAGGGGAAGGAGGGATTTAAGGAACCAGTCTAAAAAGATTCGGTCGTCTAATTTGATCTTGCATAGGCTTCGGCGCCGACGCCAATCATGGATATGGTCAGTGATGTGCGTGGCCGTGTTCTGTCTGCAAGACAGTAGGATTTCGACGCCCGCATCATAGCGGACTGGTAGCTGAAAGAACTGCAGGAAGGTCGAGGCAAGGGAGGTAAATGTGGAATGCGTCCCATGGGGTTGCTCGATATACCATTTGGCTGCAGAGCCAGTGAAGGTGCGCTGTAATAAACGGAGGCGGACTGAGTCGTCCACTATGGAGTTGGAGGAACACCATAAATGGAAGGACATGATGTGGTTCTGGGGGTCTTCTCCGGCCTTTCCCTCAAACTTAGGGATGTCAGAGGGAAGCTTAGTGGGCATATGGGGCCAAGCAGGATCATGCCTAATGGGGTCATTCGTAAGCCTAGCTAAATCTGGCAAGTTGAGACTTGCCATGTATGGTAGACTAGCGGATGTGGTGACCGGAACCGGGATTTGCCTAGCCATTGTGGTATGGTGTAGGGGTCCAGTAGCTCCTATAGGTATGCTAGGTATGGCGGGTATGTTCCCTCCAACAGGTGTGGCCTGATATGGGTTAGTACTCCCAAGTGCAACTTGGGTTACACTTGGGTTAGGAATCGCACTAGGGATTCCTGGTATATTACTACCGAGTGCAACGTGGGTTACACTTGGGTTAGGAATCGCACTAGGGATTCCTGGGATAGCATTCCCAAGTGCAACAGGAGTGACACTTGGGTTAGGAATCGTACTAGGGATTCCTGGGATAGGGTTTGTGGAAACCGAAGGGGGTATGACCCCCATGTTGGGCATGCCCATGACAGGTTGTGGTCCTGTGCTAGGCATTCCTAAATGTGGAGTGTTACCCATATTGGGCATACCCAAGGGGGTGGGTGTTGTCATGGATGGTATCCCCGCAGAAAGGTCTGCGGATGTCTGACCTATGGTTAATGTAAATTGTGGATCTTCTGGTGTTCCAGACATAATTGTGGTAGGTGGTAACTCTGTGGGGTTTTCGGATTCTACCTCCAAATCAAAGGTGAAGTGGGGTATGTCAGAATCGGATGACCGTCTAGATGATCGACGATGTGTCGAATCAAGGGATAATGCTCTGCGTCCGTGACGTGGAGAGCCAAGTGGACTAAACTCTGGGAGTTCGCCCTGTAGACGACGAGAACGTCTAGAATTCTCAATGGTGAGAATATGTTTTTTATGTAAAAATTTGTTTTAAGTGTCAGGTGGTGATATATGTATGTAAAAGACTCAAAACCCTAATGCAACCAAGGGTGCAAAAAAGGGGAGTGAAAAAAGAAGGCTCACAGGCCAAAAAATCAATCCTCAAAAAATGCACTTATTCTAGCAGCTGTGCTACAATAAGTGGAGGAATGCAACAACCGGTCAGAATACCAACATGCAAGCGGCTCCTAGAAAAAATAAGTGTAACTAGACTCAAAAGGTGGTAAAGATCATGCAAACACCTAATCTAAAAGTATTGTGACTCAAACAGACGATATCCCCTGCAAGGTGATGAAATCCAAGTCAGACAATATGAATGTAGAGACAACGGCTAGATATCCCCCTACCGGGAGGGACACCGGGTAATCAATCCTAAAAAGACAGGCTACTAGGATACTCCGTTCATGACGCGTCGAGAAAAGGTAAATCTGCCGTTTGGTCCTTTGATCGCAATATCCCAATACAGGGATATCCCGAGAACTGCGAATGGTAGCCCTTCGGTTACTGAATGGGTTTCGGTATCCCACTCAGGCTTCCGGAACCATCCTCGCGACTTCAACCCTCCTAGGGGAGAGGCCTTCCCACAAACCGGTTGTGACCGCGCCAAAAAGTACTAAGAGATTTTAGCTCCCTAATTGGACAACTTCTATGTCTCAGATGTATGAACTGAGGGGTGTTATTGGAACACCTATCCCCCCAATACTACCTAGCTACAAGAATTCTTTTCGTGTTCCCCAAGTGGGGTTAAGAGTGTGTTCAAATTAGGGTACGTTTTAAGTCTTAGTTCAATTAAGTGATCGTGTGAGTGCACGTGAGGTGTTATAAACTGAACTTGAAAAAATTAAATGCTTTAAGGGAAATTTTTCAAAAAATAAAGGACTTTTCGAAAAATAACGAGCAAATATTTAAGACTTTTTCACTAAAAAAGAAATTAATTTGTTTTTTCAAAAATAACTCAAAAAATAATGGATTTTTTGGATTTGTGAAAGCAAATAATAAACTTCTAAAAGAAATAAATGGATTTCTTCGTTTCAATAAAATTTGCTAAGGGCAAGATTCTAAAGAAGTCAACAAAAAAATTTGAATCTAGATAAAGAATGCAAAATGAATCTTTCTTTCACTTTCTTGAAAATTTTTAAAAAGATATATGTATGCACTTTTAAATAGTAAAATTTTTTTCTAAATCTGGAAAATATGCAGGATTTTATACTGTAAAAAATATGCTATGGGCAGAAAGTACAGTAAAAAATATTTTTCAAAATCGGGATGGCCGAATGAAAAAAATTCAGCCGCGCGGGTTTTGGACGAACAGCCGCGATGGGCCGCGCGGGTTTTGGCCGAACAGTCGCGATGGACCGCGCGGGTTTTGGACGAACAGTCGCGATGGACCGCGCAGGTTTTGGGCGCACAGTCGCGATGGACCGCGCAGGTTTTGGGCGCACAGTCGCGATGGACAGCGCGGAAAAAGGCCGCGAAGCCGCGGTGTGCAGCGCGGAAAAACACAGAAAAGTCGCGATGGACCGCGCGACTGTCTGGAAAAAGGCCGCGATGGACCGCGCGGAAAAATGCAGAAAAGTCGCGATGGACCGCGCGACTGTCTGGCAAAAAGCCGCGAGGCGGAAGCCGTGCACGGAAAACGAGAAACGAACTCGAAAATTTAAAATTTAGGGCTGTTTTTTGGGGCCAAATCTCAGAACAGCAATGGATCTGCTGTCTAAGATGGCAGATCTATGGATCTAATGGTTAAAAACTCATAAAAACTAAGATTTAATGGTAAAGCTAGAGATCTAAAGTTCAATCCCCAGCGGAGTCGCCAAAAACTGTTGGCTCGGTTTTGCAACCAAGCTTAGTGCTATGGGCACCTACTAACTAGTAGTAGCAGTTTCAATAGAAATAAAAACAATAAACTAAATAAACAATACTTTTCATGGATCTAAACAAGAATCTAAGCAAATAATGTAAACATTTCAAAATCAAGAACAAGAAACATAATAAATAATTTTTTGTATTGAAAAGTGGGGGGCAAGCAAGTGCTTGCGATATTACCTTCAATGGTGAAGGTTGATGTTGAGCAACTCCCAAGATGAGTAGCTCCAAACTCCAATAGGTCTCTTTCTCCAAGGTTGCTTCAATGGCTAAAAGTGCTCAGGGGAGATTTCAGCAGCATAAGGATGAGATAATGGAAGGATGTGAAATGAGGAGCCCCTACCACCTTTTTATAGGTTTTGGTGGTGAGGAATACCATTTGTGGTTTTGTGGAAACCAATGGTATTGACCAACATGGTTTAGGTAATTTTCCCTCCTTTTTCCTTTTTTGAATAAAAATAATATTTTAATTCCCTTTTTAATATTTTTGGGAATTTGGACCCTTTTTGAGGGTTTTTTATGATTTTCTTGGAAAAATAATCTTTTTTAATGGAAAAAGGGGTGTACCAAGGTCTTTTGGTGACCTTTTGTTGGTTTCAGAGGCTCAGATGGTGGAAAAGTGGACAAATGGGTCATGTGAATAGGAAAATGAGCTAGTGAGCACTTTTTGGGTGTTAACAATCCCGCTAACCAGTCTTGTCATAACTTGACAGTTATTTCAATTGCATTTGGCTGCCTTTTAGCGTCGCTTCTGGCTCTGACTCTCTTCTGATAGCCGCAGTTATGACCGCGCAAATCCGACTTCATACTGATATGTCCCTTTCATCCAATCTAGTTCTTCTGTCGATGTCGGTCTGCCATCCTAACTTCCTCAGTTGTCCTGGCCATCCTTAATACTCTGTCTTTACTAAGGAAACAGGTCCCTTTCCTCCGACTCCGCGCCACTACTTACCCTATTCTCAGGATTTGCGGATTTATTTTCCCAAAATAGGTCGCTGTTGGACCTCGCTTCACTTGTACTTCTTGCCTACAAAAACGGTTGTTCTGGAACTTCGCACCACAAAATTGCTCCGCTTGGGCCATGCCCAACAGGACCCTAACACTCACATGTGGCTCATCCCCGAGCACTCTCAGCAGAATTTTTCGGTTGTGCATCCCCTTGGATGTTTAACATCGCAGGGAAGTTCTGGTAAGTTGCGCTTATCCTCACAACTGTGTCCTTAGCGTTTCACTCAAAATCCTTGATAGTTTATAACATATCTTACGAGATGACTTCTTGGGCATTCTCTTGTACCGTATGCTCTGTGGTGTGGAGTTCTTGTAAATTTTCTTCGATTTCCTCTGAGAGGGAGAGTGCTTCTTCCTATATGGGTTATAACCTCGCTGAGGTATCAACCTCCTTCACCCTCAGAACTTCCAGCTCTCTCTGCAAGTCCTTGACTTCTGCTAACTTCTGGATTTTTTGTCTGGGTGGCAAGGTTTTCATGGCTGCGTTCATAGAATCCAGCTCTGTCTTTCTTTGTTGTAATTCATATTGGATTTTCTGTAGCTCAGGATCCTCCTACTGTGTAGTCCATACTTTAGTGGCTTCCTCCAATAAGTCTTGCAATTTTGCTACTTCAATGGAGATGTTCTATGTTGAAGCCCTTAGTCCTGTAGCTCTTGCTTCTGCCATACCTAGAGGGGTACCAGGCGAGTTCTGAGCTTCTAGTCTAGAAACATTTTCCTTGTAGGCGATCTCCATATCTTCCATCTCCGCTTTAAGATTGCTTACAATGGTGTCAATATTAATCATGGTATCTTCTATCTCTGGTTTCTCTTCACATTCTGGTATCTGCGTACATACCGTAGCAATAGTTTCTTGCATCCTTCTTTGCTTCTTGTGCGCACTAGCAAGTTCTCTTGTTTTCTGCACACATTCCTCTTTCATCTCTTTGTAGCTTTCTTCTAGATGCAGATGTGGATTGTAAGAGACTATGTCTCTATCTCTGATCTCTTATACAACCTGCAGATGCAGATTTTGCAACCCCTCAAGAGGTAGCATACCAACGTTAATATCCAGGTGCTCCAACCTCTTTGCACCTTCAGTTAACTCATCATCCACGAAGATACTGTTAATCGGCTCCATTTAGACTAATCGAGGATTCATGGTCAAGGCAAGTGAACTTCTCTTTCTTTGACTTGACTCACCCGAATTTCCTTCTGAGTCAGACTCTCGAACCAAGTCCTTCTGGACTTGTTCTATCTTCGCAACCATGCTCTTAAGTTCTACAAGGTTCTCGTTTAGGTGTGCTTGAATTTCTTCGCTTTTGCTATCTTTTAGGAAAAGCACCTCTTCTAAATTATCACTTATGTGCAGTGCAATGTACTCATAGTCATCTTCATGTAATTGCGCCTCTGGTAGAGTCTTGGTCGCCTTGTGTTTCTTCCTGGGCCGTTTTACTTGTGCTGCACTTCCAGGGTCCTTTCTCTTTTCTCTTGCTGGTACCTCAACAATGTCTTTTTGTGCCTCTCCTTGGCCTGTTTCTGCTTCATTTGGTGGATCTTTAACTTTTCTTTTATCTGATGTTGTTTGGATTACCACTGGTGTATCGACCTTCCACTTGTGATGAACCTACAACAATTAATTAATGAAAATACACGAGATAGCAGAAATAACAGAACTCAGAATCGCTTTTATTGATCGTAGGGCACTTCGAGGGGGAAACCTCCTTTGAGCAAGCTCAATACAAATAACTTCACATTACCTTCATAGGTCTCAACATAAAACTTATATACTAAGTCTAGGTGACAATACCATGGGTCAATACCATGTTTCAATACAAGCCATGGGCCAGTACAAACTATGGATCAACAATTACTACGAAACGACTTACAAAGCATATGCGTCCAACAACAATAATACAAACTATGGATCAACAAATATGATGGGACGACTTACAAATCATATGCGTCCAACAACAATATACTAGCAAAGTAAATAGAAGGGTTGACATGGGTTCCTAACATCCCCTCTCCCTTAGAAAAAGATTTGTCCTCCAAGCTTTAGATGTGGAAATTGATGCAAAATTTGAAGGAGTGGTTCCCCTGTAGCATCCTCGGGTTGCATTTCGGGCCACTGACGCCTTTTGAGTTTTAGGGAGGGTTTCTTGGAAGGCTGTAGATGAAGAAGAATCATATCAAATACGTGAAAAGTGTGCTCAGAACGGTGCTGATCATCTTGTTGTTTCATTCGAATTCTTGCCATGTGAAGATTGTCCTATAGAATGAGCAGAATTTGATCGCGGTTTCGAAGAACCAAGTCAATTTCCTAAACTGGGGAGCTGCTGAGGGTGTATGGAAGAATAATTGGTGGTGCCTATCCATAGATTGCTTCATATGGTTTCCTTTTATATGTGGTATTATACCACTGGAGTGCTTCTAGTAAATTCATAGAAATATTTGTCCAAATCTGTGTAGGGATGGGAAAGGGTTCAAGCAGTCCCAAAAGGAGTGTCATTTCACCCTTGTTGACCTGGAAAGTATCACAGTCAACCACCATTTGTTGAATTGTCATTTTCAGTCCCTGCCAAAAGAAGTTACATTGTTCCCGGTCATACGTTTTGAGGAACCCAGAGTGCCCTACTGATGAAGAAGCATGGAGTTCATAGAAAAGATAGCCTTGTTGAATAGATTGCAACCAATTTGAAACAAGCAGAGAAATAGCTATAAGAGGAACTGGGTCATCAAATATGTGAGAAGGAGCATCTGCCACCATATTTTCCTTAGCCTTCTTGTAAGTGATCACATAGGCATAACCCATGAGTTGGATAACCCATTTCAGGTGTGGTGGGGAGGAGACCGGTTGTTCCAGGAAATTTTCCAGACTTTGGAGACCAAGCTTGATGTAGAAATGATTCCCTAATAGGTATGGCTGCCACTTCTGTACTGCATGAAAAATAGCCATCA
The DNA here is from genome assembly GCA_027924585.1 of Larix kaempferi. Classification (NCBI taxonomy): domain Eukaryota; kingdom Viridiplantae; phylum Streptophyta; class Pinopsida; order Pinales; family Pinaceae; genus Larix; species Larix kaempferi. Next base: position 12,652,586 of record BSBM01000173.1, on the reverse strand, counting down.
TTTCCTGCTGAGATGTAGATGCGGCTAAGTCTTACCGAAAAGGTCTCTTGAAGGAGACAAGCCCACTGGTTCAGCAAAGACACCTGCATATCTATCCAAGGAAGTGGGGGAGACCGTTGATGGCTGCATCTGAATGGAATGGAGTTGATCGATGACACCATGTGAATTCTTCTTAAGGATATTTTCCAGGCGATGTGAACTGATGATGCAGAGAGAACCTTGTTGTAAGCTCGTACATTTGTGTTGTTTCCCATTGACTGAAAACTGCATCCAAAGTTCAACAAAATCCCATAACATAGGGCCAAGTGTGGATAACCATTGAGTGCCCAAAACCACATCATATCCGCCTAGTGACAAAGAAAACATGTCAGAGTGTAGGTTATAATCTTCCAGAGAGATAAGCACATTGTGACACTTCCCCTTGCAAGGTAAGGTGCCTCCATTGGCAACCATGAATTCAAAGTTGGAGCAAAGATGGACAAAACAATCAACCTGTTTGGTGATCCGAGGGTCAATGAAGTTATGAGTGCTACCAGAATCAATGAGTATTGTAAGAGGAAGATTCTTGAAGTAACCCCTGACCCACATTGTTTGGGGGGTGGTGACACCAGATAAAGCATGGAGAGATATCTCTAGTTGGTCATCCTGAGATGGGGGGTCAATAGGAGGCTCTTGAGTGTCGACCTGATCATCCGTTGTATCTAGAGCTTCTTCACCAATTTTAGAGGTAGGTGGTGAATCCATATCCAAGAGATAGAGATTTTGTTGAACACATCTATGTCCCTGAATGAATTTCTCATCACAATTATAACAAAGCCCTTTTTCTCTATGTGCCTGCATCTCTGTTTCAGACAAATGCTTGATAGGAGTTGGTTGAGGAGCTGGTGGGATGGGAGTTCATTGAGAACCCATATTTCAGAAGGGAACAAAAGTGGGTTTGGAGCATTGTTGGGATGCAATCGTGTCTTCTGCCAACTTATCCAATCCCAGAGCTTCCATCATTATGTTGGGACAGAACATTTTGAGCTCTGAGCAAATGTCGTCCTTAAGACCACTGATAAAACAACTCCTATAGAATTCATCAGACAATCCTTCTATGTGATTGGCTAGTTTCTCAAACTCTGTCTGATACTCTCTCATAGTGCCAATTTGACGAAGTTTAGTGAGTGCTCCGGTGAATTCATCAAAAGCAGTAGGACCAAATCGTTGCAAAAGGAGTTGGAAAAAATCTGTCCATTTTGGCTCGTCATGAGCCTTGATGTACCAACGGTACCATTGAAGGGCTTCCTGTTCCAAATGATAGGATGCAAGTGGAACTTTTTGGACATCAAAAGTATTATGCAGACTAAAATATTGTTCTGCACGATAGATCCATCCAGTCGGATCAGTACCATTGAAGCAAGGAAATTCAAGCTTTGGACCACAGAAATTGATGGAAGAAGAGAACCTATTATCTGATGAAGACTCAGACTATCGTTTGTTGTTCATGGTTGAATGCTCAAGATGGAGGCTGAGAAATTTTTCATCCAGATCCTAGAGTTTGGTTTGGATGGCTACAAGTGCTTCCTCCATGGTTGTTGCTCCTATGTGGGTGACAACCATAACCAAGATTTTTTTTTTGGGGGGGGGGAATGGATAGAAAAACATAAATAGAAGGTTATTTAGTAAAGGGAATTTGGATTTGGGAAAAACGCAGATGGGTAATTGGGTTTGACTAGGTTTTGGACACTTTGGAATGGATAGGGAAGTAGAAAATGAGGATTTCAGAAGCAGGGTGAAAGAATGGGAAAATTTGTCAGAGAGGGACAAAGAAGCAGAAATAGGGAATGGACACAGTGGCAAAATTTGAGGGATATTGAGTGAAAATCGAAGGAGTTATGGAAAACCCTAAAAATAGACAAATGTGGGATTTCTGGCTTTAGGAAGTGGAATTTGGGATAAGGTCCTCGGGAATGAAATATGCAGAATGGGGTTGCAAGGGTGTCAGTGAAGTTTCAGGGAAAACAGAGTTAAAACAAGGGAGATATGGCGAAAAAACATGATTTTTTTTTCAGAATGGATCTGAAACGAATTTCGGGATGGATCTGAAATGGTAGGATTTGGAACGGCTCATAATGGAATGAAAATGGACGGATCGGAAATGGTGGGTAGAATGGATCCGAAATGGATGGATCATAATCGACTTTCAGAATGTATCTGCAGCAGTGCAAAAGTGCTCAGCAATAGATGGACCTGCAATGGCGCAGAAGTGATTGGCAATAGTTCAGCTGAAAATAGATATGGACCCCAGGTATGTTTGACTTCCTATCGGTTCAAGGGATTCACTCGGCCACCAACGTTGTCTGATGGCTTGCGTATTGGGGCAGTACCCCTCACTCCACAACTCAGGTAAAACTAATAACCGCTTTGCCACAAACGATAGCTCTTGGTTTACCTCATGGGTGGGAACTAGTCAATCAGGTAGGGGTCATTGCCCTTTTCGCTGGAAGGTCCTATCAATGGGCCAGCTACTTCTAGGTTCCTGTGGTACTCCTCACAATGCGTTTTAGGGCTTATGCCCAAGTACTTCCCACAGTTAAGCGGATAGGGATTATTCCCAGATCCGAATCTGTAATAGATGCGAAAAAAAAAATTGGCAAAAATTTCACCCAGTGAGCCCAAGAAAGTGCTCTGATACCAGATGTGATGAACCTGCAACAATTAATTAATGAAAATACACAAGATAGTAGAAATAATAGAACTCAAAATCACTTTTATTGATCGCAGGCCACTTTGAGGGGGAAACCTCCTTTGAGCAAGCTCAGTACAAATAACTTCACGGTACCTTCATTGGTCTCAACACAAACTTATATACTAGGCACCAATACTATGTGTCAATACAAACCATGGGCCACTACAAACTATGGATCAACAATTACTACGGGACGACTTACAAAGCATATGCATCCAATAACAATAATACAAACTATGAGTCAACAAATACTATGGGATGACTTACAAAGCATATGCGTCCAACAACATTATACTAACAAAGTAAATAAAAGGGTTGACATGGGTTCCTAACACCACTCTGGTGGCCAATCTTCCATAATTAGCTCGATTTTCTGTGCATCGAGATGATATTGCCCTGGGAACCCCTCTGGATTTTGCTTATCAACCCTTGGCTGAATATAGATATAATGCAAGTCAGCCTTGAATACCATTCTTTGGATGTACGTGGTTGTCAGCTCCCTTGAGATGCGCAAAGTGCATTGAATCACATCGCACAACTACCCGTAGTAGGTAAATAGCTGCTCATTGTTTACCCGCTACCTGTCATGCTTCGCATTTTCCCACATGTTGGAAAATTTCTCCCCTCGAAAATATCCTAACAACACTGGGAGGTTTTATCGGTATTATGGTTCTTTCCAGCCTACAAAATCAATTACCACAAACAACCAACTGTAGTGGAAAGGGATTCCAGTCTCCTGAGTCTCGCGGACATCATCCTAAGTTAAGAAATGTTTTGCTTACACTGTCAGCTGATCCCAGGATCCATCAGACAGTTGACATCATGATAGCTGACATCCCGGAGACCTATGGGATGTGGTTAAGCAGGGACTCATCAGAGAAACTTAAGGGTTACTTTACATCCGACTGGTCCCACTTATGGCTTCCCTACAATGGTCAACTGAATAAAATTAAGATCAACAAAGAACATTTTATGAAACAGACAGTCACTGATCTTAATGATTCAAGCGAACCTGTTGGTTATCTCACCTCTCGTGTAGAGCAATTTACATTCGATACCTTTTTTGGTGAATTCCCAGCTGATGCCTCACTAGAAGAAAGCATTCAAAACGAATCACATATTACTCAAGTTACTTCTATACCTTTCTCTGGTGAAATTGTGCATAATGTATACAATGTAAATACAAATTTTAGGATAGACCTTGTCTCATGGACTTTATTTTTTTATGGTTCCAAGTCCAAGGAGGGAGCTGGAGAAGGTTGTGTCCTAATTGATCCTAAGGGAATGAAAATTATGATTGCTTGCAGGTTAGAATTTGATTGCACTAATAATGTAGCCGAGTATGAGGCTCTGGTTCAGGGACTCAAGAAGGCTATTGATTTAGGTGTGCAAGCGATTGAATGCTATGGAGACTCTGAAATTATAGTCAAGCAGGTCAGAAATAAGATACGCTGCTTATCTCCACGCTTGGCTAATTATCAGAAGATGGTAAGGGATTTAACCAACTCATTTTTAGCATTCAATATTAAATCAGTTCCCAGATCACAAAATTTTAATGCAGACCTGTTAGCAAATACAGCGTCTAGAATGATCCTACTAGAAGGTCTATCTCCTCAAACGTTTTCCATTGAATTGATGTACAGACCCTCTATCCCGGATAATGTGACTAATTGGAAAGTATTTGATGATGACCGACAGATACTTGACTTCCTCATAGCTCAGGATACATTCCAAGATATGGCCATTGATGAAGCAGAACATGAAAAGTCACTCGTTGATCTCTCAAACGTTATCCCAAAGTCAGTGATCAATCTAGAAAAGTTTTACGATTTGCAAGACAAGTTCAAATCCCAAACCAATTGTAAAACTCAAAGCTCATCCCTAAACTATGAGCGAGTCAATTTGGGCATCGAGAAGGAACCATGTTTCATCAATTTGGGAGTTGATTGTACCCCTGAAGAACGGAGGGCCATCATTGCATTGTGTAAACAGTATAAAGATGTTTTTGCCTAGACTTATGACGAATTGAAAACATTTGACACTAGCGTCATGTTCCATAATATACCCATGAAACCAGAAGTTAAGCCATTTCAACAAAAGCTACAGAAAATGCACCCTAGCTTAGAGCCCTCAGTAAAAAAGGAGTTGGAAAAGATGCTCACTGCTCGAACTATCTTTCCAGTCAGGCACACTCAATGGATAGTTAACTTAGTGCTTGTCCATAAGAAAAGTGGTGAAATTCGACTGTGTGTCGATTTTAGCAACCTGAATCGGGATTCTAAGAAAGACAACTATCATGTTCCGCCTATGGGATAGATTCTTGAGAAGGTAGCCGGGTCGGAGATGTTTTCCCTCCTAGACGGTTTTTCGGGATATAACCAAGTTATGGTTGCCCCGGACGACCAATTAAAAATAGCTTTCAGGACCCCTTGGGGCACTTTCGCCTATAGGTGGATGCCTTTCGGGTTAATCAATGCAGGAGCTACTTTCTAGAAGGCTATGGACATAGCTTTCCGAGGGTTAACGCATAATTCTGTCGTAGTTTATCTTGATGATATCACTATTTACTCCAAAAGGCGACATGAACATGTGTTTGCTCTGAAACAGGTTTTTGACCGTTGCAGGAAATTCGGCATTTCTCTCAACCCCAAGAAATCTATTTTCGCAGTAATAGAAGGAAAGCTTCTGGGCTTCATTGTTTTGAAAGAAGGTATGATTATTGATCCTGAACGCACAGAGGCTATTTCAAAGATTGGGTTAATAGTCTCGTGCAAATTAATGCAATCCTTCTTAGGTAAGATTAATTTTGTACATAGATTTGTACCAAAATTTTCCCAGATTGTTAAACCATTACAACTTTTGGTCAAGAAAGATGTGCAGTTTACTTGGTCTCAGGAACAAAGAGATGAATTTATTCAAATTCGAAAGGCTATTGCTGAAGTTCCTGCTCTCATGTCCCCAGATTTTGATAAGGATTTCATTCTTTATACTTTTTCCACTGACTTTTCTTATGCAGCCGTCCTGACACAAAAGCATGAGGATGATGCAGAAATTCTGATCTCTTTCATGAGCTCAACATTCAAAGGTGAAGAGCTTAATTACTCACATATTGATAAGAAAGCCTATGCCGTCTATAAGTCTATCAAACATTATAGGCCCTACTTGTTGAAGTCTCGAACTAAAGTCATTATTCCATACTCTTCCATTAGAAACGTCCTCATCCAGAAAGAGTTGGGGGAAAAGAGGGCCCATTGGATGACAGCCCTCCAAGAATATGATCTTGAGATGAGACCAGCTAAAATTGTCAAAGGACAAGGTCTTTGTCTTATTACCGCTCAATCTAATGACCCTACGTAGCAGCAATCCGAATGGGATCAAGAGGAAGAAGTTCCCTTAGGTGTTGTTAACGTTATCGATGCTCCGACATCTGAATGGTATGATGATATCAGATTTTTCCTGAACCATGGGTTTTCTCCCGAAACCCTTGATTTTAAGAAAAAGAAGGGCTTTGAGACTAAAAGCTGCTCCTTATCAGTTTATTGATCAAGTTCTGTTTAGGAGAAATTATGATGGAGTATTTCTTAGGTGCTTGGAAAAACATGAAACTGATAACATCTTATTCCAATTTCATGCAGGACCTGCTGGAGGCCATTTTTCAGGTGAGACTACAACACATAAGATTCTCAGGGTTGGATATTATTGGCCCACATTGTTTAAATATGCTTACGCTTATGTAAGGAGGTGTGAACCATGCTAGAAATGCACAAGAAAGTTTAAGAAACCTGCATTTCCTCTTCAACCAGTCACAATTCAGTTTCCATTCCAACAATGGGGACTGGATTTTGTCAGGCCCATAAACCCTACTTCGTCCCTCCAACATAAGTATATTCTTACAGCAACTGACTACTTCACTAGATGGGTGGAGGCAGCCCCTCTTAGACAATGAATGCCAGTCAAGTAATTTCCTTCCTTGACAGTCAGATCATCACATGGTTTGGCACTCCTGAGTACTTAGTTTTTGATAATGCATCCTACTTCTCTTCAATCGATATAACTGAATATGCCTTTGAAAAGGGGTCAAGCTTAAGTTTTCTGCCAATTATTACCCGCAAGGCAATGGTTTGGCTGAGTCCTCAAACAAAAATATGATAAATATTCTCAAGAAGATTGTAGCTTCTCATCACAGAGATTGGCACACACAGTTACATAATGCTTTATGGGATGATCGAATAAACCCAAAGGCAGCTATTGCAAATTACCCCTATTGTCTCGTTTATGGCAAAGAAGCCATCCTTCCTATTAATATCACCATCCTTTCACTACAATTGGCCCAGTCTGTCCAAGAAGATGATTCTTCCCCTCTCCAGCATAGAATAGACACTCTCTTGCAGCTAGAGGAGGACAGGGAAATAGCTAAGAACAAATTGTATCATCATCAGCAGATGGGGAAAATATGGTTTGATGAAAAATCTCCATCTGACAGGGAATTTTCTGTTGGTGACTTGGTTCTGAGGTGGGATAAGCAACATAAAGATAAGAACCCGTATACCAAGTTTCAGCGCCTTGGCTAGGACCTTTCATTATTACAGAAAAGATTGGTCCCAACATTGTTCGATTACAGAAACTAGAGGGAGTTGTAGACACCTTCCCAGTGAATGTGTCTCTTCTCAAAAAGTATTTTGTTTAAACAATATAGTGCACTTGTACATACATTTGGTTTGTTTTTCAACCATTTGTCTTCTTGCATTGACATTTTGATTAGTCTTCTTGTTTTGTTTTGGTTTTCATTAATAAGGATTCACATGTGTGGTAATGGCTCATGATCACTTTTCTTAGAAACAACTGCTTCTGAAGTTTCAGTATTGTTCTCAATCTTACTTTTTGTCTTTTCATTGTGAAAATCCTCACAATAGATCTAAGAGATTATGTATACCTCACAAGAGAATGATTATGGTTAAGCAAGAAAATAGAAGAAGAATGGTCAATACAATATAATGAGCAACATAATAATATGGTACAGTAGAAATTGGATAGAAGCAATAATACTTCACACACACTAATTAATTAATCACAATATGGACAAATAAATAGTACAATGGTAGAGAGGATTCGAATGCCTAAGGTGGCAATTCGAATTAGCCTCTCAGAGTGATCATAAGACCAATAGAGTGTCATCGGAGCACAACTAGGTGTCCTCATGATCATCGAAGCACAACTAGGTGTCCTCATGATCATCGGAGCACAACTGGAAGTCCTCACCATCATCAGTGGAGTCATCAATGCTCAAGTAACTGTCAACCATCAATCAAACTAAGTCAGGTAGGTGTAACTGAGTATAACTCAGTGTAACTAAGTGTAACTGAGTGTAACTAACTGTAACTGAGTGTAAACTGAAGACAACTGGGCTGGTAGGTGAAGGAGGGCGAATTGCTTCCTAAAATCAAGGAAGAAGGGCACATTAAGCAAATGGAGGTCTAAAACTGAATAGTGAGAAGCTCCCGGGGGCTAGCTAACTGAGGGCTAGGTGTTGGACTGATGACTAGGATGCATGCAAAATGCATGCAAACCCTAGAATGCATGCAAACCCTAAAAGTATATGCATGATTGAAAATGTAAAGGATCAAAATACTGGTGGGACTAGGATGGAGTATAGGAATATCCTAACACCCCACCTTAATCCATCCTAGGCCCTGGTAACTAAGACCAAAGGTCACCCAATACAATGAATAATAACAGTCAATAAACCAAGGAAGTGGGGAAAATTTCATGGGAAAAATACACCCCCCCTCAAAACAGACTGTAAGGCACACATAAAAAATAAATGCTCCAAACTCAAGCAGGTGTGATGCTTGGTCATATGTATGGAGGTATCTTCTTCTTTGGAAGAAGTGGATCATGCTCAAAAAGTATGTGCTTGTACTTGCTCTTCAGATCGAATGTGATGAGAACAAATCCAAAAGTATGAGAGTGATCCTTGAACCTGTGATTCGAATCAGCTGAGGTAGGATAAAAAACATGAATATGCAGATAGTCTTTTGTCTTCTCCTTCGAACCATCATGGGTGAGATCATGCCAAAAAGAACCATCAAATAATAATGTTTGCTTGAAATCCAAATCAGATTTAAGGATTGAAGAATAGTTTCTTGAGATCTCCTTTGAACCAACAGGGGTGAGATCAAAACTATCATATGCATGAGAAATTATCCCAAGTAGTAATTGCTTAGAATCCAAATTAGATCCAAGACTTGAATCATGGTTTCTTGAGATCTCCTTTGAACCATAAGAGGTGAGATCAAAACTAGTAAATGCATGAGAAATTATCCCAAGCGAATGGAAATGGTTTCTTGAGATCTCCTTTGAACCATAAGAGGTGAGATCAAAACCATTAGATGCATGAGAAATTATCTCAAGCGGGTGGCAATGGCCATATTCTTCAATAACCTTCTGAAAGCATGAATTAATGATCATATAGTAGTAAATAAGAGATGTTTGTTGGAGAGGAGCGAATGCATTACCTCCAATAGCTGATTTTACCTCCGAAATAATCATGTGATCATGATACAAACCAACAAACTCTGGTGCAAGAGAGGATTTAGGACCTTCTGCAATATCTAGAGTGTGAGCTGGCACAGAAAGAGAAGAAAGTTGGAGCATGAGTGTAGAATATGCAAGTTCTTTGTCAACAACTTCAATATGAGATGATACTGGTTCATGATCTGAGAGACCATCACGAGGAGCGAGTGCATCACTTTGCTTGCTTTTGAAGGGGTTTGGACCAAATCCTTCATTCTGTTTGCCGAATCTTTCATCCAGGTGAGCCCATAGCTCTTTTGGAGTTTCAATATCAATAATGAAAGGGTACAATATGTACTTAGGCATAGTAAGCATCATTCTTCCAAGGTGGATGTCACCTTTATTCAAATAGTCAATATTCTCTTCAAAGGATTCGAACTCTCTTTCAAAATGACAATCAAAGAGATCATGGCTCTTTAAATATGCTATCATATTCAGTTTCCATTCATCATAGTTGAATAGAGAAAGAGGAGGGATTCCTTCTAAATCATACATTGAAGCTATAGAAGACCTTCAAAAACAATAGAGAATATCTGCAACTACTACTGCTGCAACTGCTGCACTCGAAATCTTGGTAATCACCTGCAGAAAACTCTCAATAATGGAGATAAACAATACTCTCAACATGCTCTGATACCATGTGAAAATCCTCACAACAGATCTAAGAGATGGTGTATACCTCACAAGAGAATGATTATGATTAAGCAAGAAAATAGAAGAAGAGTGGTCAATACAGTATAATGAGCAACAAAATAATATGGTACAGTAGAACTCAGATAGAAGCAATAATACTTCACACACACTAATTAATTAATCACAATATGGACAAATAAATAGTACAATGGCAGAGAGGATTCGAATGCCTAAGGTGGAAATTCGAATTAGCCTCTCAAAGTGATCATAAGATCAATAGAGTGTCATCGCAGCACAACTAGGTGTCCTCATGATCATCGGAGCACAACTGGAAGTCTTCATCATCATCAATGGAGTCATCAATGCTCAAGTAACTGTCAACCATCAGTCAAACTGATTCTGGTAGGTGTAGCTGAGTGTAACTCAGTGTACCTAAGTGTAACTGAGTGTAAACTGAAGACAACTAGACTGGTAGGTGAAGGAGGGCGAGTTGCTTCCTAAAATCAAGGAAGAAGGGCGCATTAAGCAACTGGAGGTCTAAAATTGAATAGTGAGAAGCTCCTTGGGGCTGGCTAACTGAGGGCTAGGTGCTGGACTGATGACTAGGATGCATGCAAACCCTAGAATACATGCAAACCCTAAAAGTGCATGCATGACTCAAAATGTAAAGGATCAAAATACTGGTGGGACTAGGATGGAGTATAGGAATATCCTAACATTCATTATAATTTGCTCTAAAGAATAAACAGTCAATAAGTGCAGTACCTTTGGATACTTTTCACTTTGATCATTATCTTTCACAATGCTTTATTTGTGTAATTGAGGTATGGAGGATGGTCATCATTTCTCTATCTAGTGTTTCATGGTTGAACGACATATCATAATAACTTGACCAACTCTGATTACTCATGGATCCTTTTACAATCACTTTGAATATGAATTTTGTTTAAAATTATAAGTTACAAGGTGGGTGGTCTTGTTATCGAGCCAGCCCATTAGGTTCATAGGTGTTTTAAGTGGAATGACACATTCACATCAAGCCACCACACTTGGAAGATGACTTCCAATTCTGTTGGAAGGTGGAAGATCCTATTACAGGTCGGTCCATTCATGATCCGCAAAGCACTGGTGAGTAACATTACCATTATATGGTCACCAAGCCATGGTAATGCCTTGTAGCCTATGCCAAAATAAATTGTTTTATCTTTCATTATGGGATTTTGTTGTATACAAGAATAGGGGGGTCTTATCACAAGCCATCCCTGCTATGATCATGGGTTTGATCTTGGACTGGAGTTATCACAATATGGTCACCAAGCCATGATAATTTCTTTTGGTCTTACAGCTTGAAGACAAGGAGTCTCGTCATCGAGCCAGCTTGACCAGCTTCCAGATCAGGCCTATGAATGGCGTTGTTTCATCTGATCACCAAGTTAGTATAGTGGTCTTATATCAACAAGGTTTTATGTATAATTGAAGAAAGAAAGAAAAAAAGAAAAAAAAAGAGGAAAAGAAAAGATAAAGAACTATACATAACCCAAAGAGCACCACTGAATATACATGCAACTAATAAACCAAGGTGATCTGTAATTAGGATATCCATGAGCATTTCTAAGACTGTGCCCAGGTTCAACACAAGCTGGTTTTCAATGATTACATCATGGTAAAGATTTGGTACTACTCTCTAAATATTCTTATCAGATGAGTGCTATCTTTAAAATGGTCACTGTTGAGATCTATCCATTTTCATGTTCACTATTTGTTGACTGCTATCTTTTGAGTATTTTCTTTGAATTCAGTTTCAAGAAAATGGTTGATTAACATGTTGTCTTTAGTCATGATTTGATTGCAGAGATAACTGGTTCTTCCCAGCCAGTCACCATTTGTTGTGGCCACAACATATCCCATACTTAGCTAAAGCACGGGAGCCCCATTTTTAATCAATTCGAAGGTATATGGGTAAGTTTCTCTTTGTAAATACAATTTTCGGTTTAGATGTCTTTAAACATTACTGCCCATGTACCTGTATTTCATTTCGCTACTTGATCTAGGTTTTCTCTAAGTGTTTGGTTTGCCGAAAAAATCTTTAAATTTTGACTATTTTTACTTTTTTGGGGCAAACCCAAAACCTGAAAGTTTCGGGTGCGGGAAATTGTTGTTTTCATTTTGGGATTTTCGTCATCCCGAAACACAAAACCAAAAAGTTGCGGGTGCGGGATTTCATTTTTTGAAGTTTGTTTTACATAAACCCGAAACCTGAAACCCAACAATGTCGTGTTTTAAGATCCGGGATTTTTGTTTGTGAGTTTTAATAAATCCGACACTGTTGCATTTCAGGATTCGGAAATTCATTTTTTTTACATTGCGTTTAATCGTGTTCTAAAACCCGTAACTTTCGGGTTGCGGCTTTCAAAAACTTAGTTTTAATTTGGTTGTATTTTTGACATTCTATCATTTGGCCTTAAATTGGCAACGAGTATGAAAGCCTTCAGTTTGTCCTTTATATTCTATAAGAGGAGAATTTTGCATGTTTATGTTGTAAGTTTCTTCTTGACACATTTGGTATGAGCAATATGTAGACAGGAAATGAATCCCTTCATGCGTGTTTCAAGAATTAAGAACTTTGGCCTTTGTTGTATCAAGAACCTTTGTCACCACCTTTTGATGCAAGTATTCATGATTCAAGCAGCGATAGCAAACAAGATGATGTTCAAGTCCCATCTATCTGTATGTGATTCCTAGAGAGGAAGGAAAAGAAGGTTTCTGAAGAGCCAACTGATCAAGATGATACTGTTATATGGGATTATATAATCAATGAAGACTCTGATATTCTTCCAATTTCTTCTGACGTGGACCCTTTAACGGATATCTCTGTTTTTGAGAACATAGTCTCTTGTCCAGAAGTCCCTGCGGCGAATTCTCTACAAGCCGAATCATCTGTTGTTGATAATGAGCAGGTTGGGGCGGAATTATTGATTGTAATGTGAGGATCTTTTAATTAAAGAATATATCTTTAAGAATCTCTTTGAAAGGTTAAAGAAATCATGTAGTCCGAGAAATGGCAAGGTTTCTTGGATCAACAGTTGGAACAGACTCATTTCTGATTTTGGAATCCCTATTCTGTAGGATTCAATTTTGGTACTTTGTTGTAGTTTAATATTTAAGGAAGGATACTTCTCGGAGGGAGGGGGTTGGAATTTTTGGAATTTTAATTTAGCAGAAGATAAGACTGAGGATACTCTGTGGCCAAAGTCATTGTAATTTTGGTACAAGACATCTTAATACAGTAATGTCATCTTTGGATCCATCTTCTGATTATCACTTAAATTTCTTTAAGGATTTTTTATTTTATGTTCCAGATAGTCATCCGCTATACATATGATCCCTTGTTAGATATCTAATGGATACATAGATCTGTTGTATTGGTTTTTCTGTATAACTGATGTGTGTATGAAAATATTTGATTAAATTTCTTTAATTAAATGCTTTCTTTATCGATTTTTGCAGATGATCAGATATATATATATAATCATTGTTGATTTTTCAATCAACAAAAGGATAATAGGTTATATCTTGATGGTCTTTAAGCTCGAATTATCATTGTTTAATTTTCATTAAATAAATCATAATTTAAGTCAACAAATATCTCATCTAAAGGCATTTTTGTTAAAGGTGATAGACTATTTGTTTTCTTACACCTCAAGGTTGATCTGCATAAACACCAAACTTTTCATTTTAGAATAGATATGACTTAAGATTAGGTTATTTTCCTAAATAGGTTAAGTTAGAATTGTTCACTGTTTCCCATACCTCTTTGTTTCCCTAAATTGGGAAACTAATGTTATTGATCAAATCACTTACTCATAGAGTGCCAATGGAGGTTGAATATCCGTGGGTGATTACCACACCAAACAACTCAATGATAGAATTTCCCTTGCATAGGGTCTTTCGAAGCCTTTGGTTGGGTTTTCATCCCCTGTTGTGTGCCTTGGAACCCATTCCAGCACCTTGCACTTACCCTGCACACCCGAGGCATCAACACGCTCCAAATCCAAATTTTTCCCTTTCGAAATATGGGTTCTCAATGACCTCCCATCCCGCTAGCTCCTCAATCAACTCCTATCAAGCATTTTTATGAAATAGAGATGCAGGCACGCGGAGAAAAATGGCTTTGTTATAATTGTGATGAGAAATTCACTTGGGGACATAGATGTGTTCAAAAAAAGCTCTATCTCTTGGATGTGGATTCTCTTCCTACCTCTGAAATTGGTGAAGACACTCCAGATACAATGGATGCTCCTGTCGACATTCAAGAGCCACCTATTGACCCTCCATCTCAGGATGACCAGCCAGAGATATCTCTCAATGCTTTAGTTGGAATCACCACCCCCCAAACAATGCGGGTAAGGGGTTAATTCAAGAAGCTTCCTCTTACAATATTCATTGATTCCAATAGCACTCATAATTTCATTGACCCTCGGATCGCCAAACAAGATAATTGTTTTATCCATCCTTGCTCCAACTTTGAAGTCATGGTTTCCAATGGGGTCACCTTACCGTGCAAAGGGAAGTGTCTTAATGTGCATATCTCTGACATGTTTGCCTTGAACTTAGGAAGATGTGATGTGGTTTTGGGCGCTCAATGGCTACGGACACTTGGCCCCATCTTATGGGATTTTGCTGAAATTTGGATGCAGTTCTCCCCCAATGGACAAAAACACACATTGACAGGCTTACAACCAGGGTCTCTTAGCATCATCAGTTCACATCGCATGGAAAAATTCCGTAATAAGAATTCACATGGTGTCATCACTTAGATACAACCATCAGCGGTCTCCAATACTCCTTTGGATCTACAACAAAGTCTGGATCGATATACATGTGTCTTTGTTGAACCAGTGGGATTTCCACCTTCAAGGCTAGAGGACCATTGTATTCAGCTCCTTCCTGAAGTGTTCCTCCCAACATCAGGCCCTATTGATACCCATTTCACCAAAAAAAAGATATTGAAATGCTCGTTCGGGACTTACTGAAGCAAGGTATTATTTGCCCAAGCACTAATTCCTTTTCTTCACCAGTTCTTCTTGTCCACAAAAAATATGGGTCATGGCACCTCTGCATTGACTTTCGAGCACTTAATCACCTCACCATCAAGGATAAGTTTTCAATTCCTATTGTTGATTAGCTTCTTGATGAGCATAATGGTGCTCATTTTTTCTCCAAGTTGGATCTTCCTTCTGGGTATCATCAAATTTGGGTTCATGCAGATGATATCCATAAAACAGCTTTCCGCACACATGATGGCCACTATGATTTTTTGTTCATGCCTTTTGGCCTCACTAATGCTCCTTCAACATTCTAGGCCTTAATGAATAAAATATTCCGGCCCTACTTGCGGAAATTCATTCTGGTATTCTTTGATGATATCCTCATCTACAGTAAAACATGGGATGAACATCTCCAGCATCTGGATCTTGTAATGCAACTTTTCTCTGACCACCATCTCCACGCCAAACAGCCTAAATGTGTTTTTGGACAGAAGGAAGTTGAGTATCTCAAACACATTATCTCAGCAGAAGGGGTTCACATGGATCCTGCCAAAATCACTGCCATGAACAATTGGCTGCCTCCTCAGACACTCAAGAGCCTTCGTGATTTTTTGGGTTTGACTGGCTACTACCGCAAGTTTGTCAAGGATTATGGGAAGATTGTAGCTCCATTAACTGCTTTATTGAAAAATGATGCTTTTACATGGAGACATGCTACTGAGTGTGCATTTGACAAACTGAAACAAGCTATGTGTACTACACCTATTCTAGCTATGCCCGATTTTTCCAATCCCTTCACTATTGAGAGTGATGCTTGCGGCAATGGACTTGGTGTTGCTCTCCTTCAAGATGAACACCCCATTGTGTTCACCAGTAAATCCCTTTCAGGTAAGAATTTAGCTGCGTCTACATATGAGAAGGAAATGATGGCTATTTTGCATGTAGTACAGAAGTGGCGACCCTACCTATTAGGGAATCATTTCTGCATCAAGACTGATCACCAAAGTCTGAAATATTTCCTGGAACAGCGTGTATCCTCCCCAGCACAATAGAAATGGGTTAGCTAGCTCATGGTTTATGCCTATGAGATCACTTACAATAAGGGTAAGGACAATATTGTGGTGGATTCTCTTTCTCGCACATTTGATGACCAAGGTTCTCTTTTAGCTATTTCTATTCCTGTTCCAAATTGGTTGCAATCTGTTCAACATGGCTATGTCAATGACTCTTCATTATCTCAAATCATCCACCGCTTGGCCAACAACCCTTCTGTTGTACCACATTACTCTTGGGATGGTGCTTCCCAAGAGCACAGATCTTCAATAGGTTGTCTTCTATGAACTCCATGCTTCTCCATCGGCTGAGTACTCTAGGTTCCTCAAAACATATGAATGGGCACAATGTAACTTCTTTTGGCAGGGCATGAAAAGGAAAATTCAATAGATGGTGGTTGAATGTGATACTTGCCAGCGTAAAAAGGGTGAAACGACACTCCTTTCGGGATTGCTCGAACCCTTGCCCATACCTACTCGGATTTGGATGGATATTTATATGGATTTCATTGAAGGGATCCCTAAATCTGGAGGGAAGACAGTGATTTTGGTTCTGGTTGATCGCCTCTCCAAATATAATCATTTTTGTGCTCTTAGCCATCCCTATACAGCCTCCTCAGTCACTCAAATTTTCCTGGACCAGATCTGTTGTCTTCATGGAATCCCTTCTTCCATTGTCTCGGATCGTGATGCGACTTTCACCAGTCATTTTTGGACAGAACTATTTTGCCACATTGGCACCAAACTGAAGATGAGTTCAGGGTATCACCCACAAACAGATGGTCAGAATGAAATTA
This sequence comes from Larix kaempferi, assembly GCA_027924585.1. Classification (NCBI taxonomy): domain Eukaryota; kingdom Viridiplantae; phylum Streptophyta; class Pinopsida; order Pinales; family Pinaceae; genus Larix; species Larix kaempferi. Next base: position 12,635,752 of record BSBM01000173.1, on the reverse strand, counting down.
TCAATAAATGCTTGGAAACGTATCTTCGTTGCATCACCTCTAAACAACAAAATCAGTGGGAAAAGTGGATCCCTCTCCCTGAATGGTGGTAAAATACCTCTTACCACAGTGCCTCTAAAATGACTCCATATGAAGCAGTTTATGGTCAGGCACCTCCAGTTCTTCTTCCATACACCCCCAACAGTTCTCCAGTTCAAGAAGTTGACAGGGTCCTTAGAAACCGCGATCAAATTCTTCGCATTTTGCGGGAAAATATTCACATGGCAAGAAATCGCATGAAGCAACAAGCCAATCAACATCGTTCTAAATGCACTTTTGAAGCAGTTGATATGGTTTTTCTTCGTCTCCAGCCTTATAAGCAATCCTCCCTGAAACTCAAAGGGTGCCATAATCTCACTTCAAAGTTCTATGGGCCATATAGGATTCTTCAGAAGATTGGGTCTATTGCTTATAAATTGAAACTTCCTCCTTCTTCCCACATTCATCCAATATTTCATGTCTCTTGTCTGAAGAAAGTTCTTGGCACCAACATCAACGAACAAACTATTTTACCAGAACTGGATAATGAAGGATCCATCCTTTTGGAGCTGGAGGCCATTCTCAATACGTGCACTCACCATCTTTTCTCTCGCTCTATCACAGAGGTCTTAATTCAGTGGCACGGAATGCAACCAGAGGATGCTACATGGGAGCCACTCCTTCAAATTCAGCGATAATTTCCACATCTAAAGCTTTGAGGACAAAGCTTTTTATAAGGGGAAGGGGATGTTAGGAACCCATGTCAACCCTTCTCTTTACTTTGTTAGTATATTGTTGTTGGACGCATATGCTTTGTAATTCGTCTCGTAGTAATTGTTGACCCATAGTTTGTGTTATTGTTGTTGGGCACATATGCTTTGTAAGTTGCCCGTAGTATTTGTTGATCCATAGTTTGTATTGGCCCATGGTTTTGAACCATAGTATTGGCACCTAGATTTAGTATATAAGTGTGTGTTGAGGCCAATGAAGGCACCGTGAAGTTATTTGTATTGAGCTTGCTCAAAGGAGGCTTCCCCCTCGAAGTGGCCCGTGATCAATAAAAATATTCTGTGATCCAATATTTTATGCATTTTATCAATTAACTGTTGTAGGTTCCTCACAGTATGCGATCGGCCTTATTTATAGGTGCAGCAGGCCTGACCTGCGCCCTCAAATGGCCAGAGAGACATTAAATGTCGTGACCGTTGCAAAAATCACCCGAATATCTTGGTCCTTTCCTTCATTGAATGCGTCGGAAACAACTGAATTTGCATTAAATGCAAACGTGGCCATTGGAAAAACACTGTATAATGGCTACTTTTTGGTTGAAAAGACATAACGGCTAATTTTTTTGAACTTCGCTCATTGCATAGACAAAATTCGTGAAGTTCTTTTGTGCACTTATGCTCCTTCATTTTTAACTTCGCACATGCGCTTCCTATTTGTATTTCGCATCACATCTTGCAACATGCACTTCGCATTAGATGTTTCAATTTCATGGGACTTCGCTTTTCGCTTTTCACCAAAATTGTGTTTCTCAGCAGTAAGGCTTTCAATTTCTCCATCAAATCTAGGAAGGTATTTATGGTATTTGGGAGGATAGTTTTGAAGAACAGGGGGCAGCCTTAAAGGGCTATATCTTAGTTTAGACCTGGAACGACAAGGAGTATGTAGAGGGAGGATATCACTAGCCTTATTCTCTTGGGATTTGCAAGGCTGGATATAAACTTTGCAGGCCTCAAAAGAAGGGACAGGATCAGCTGTTGGGATGGGAAGAGAACGTGCAGTTTCACAATCTAGTAAAGGATATATAAAGGAGGCTCTCTCACGACCTAGAGTTCCTCGGTGAAATAGAAATTTTTTTGATATATCTACATAAGGTTAAAAGGAAACAAATACAGAAGAACAAGATCTCTTTGAAGAAATTGACAGTTTGATACTTGGGTCTTGATTCTTCCATGTTTTAAAGGTGTTGGGCTCGCCCTTCAGTGGAGTCTACAAATTCTGATTAAAGACTAAGGGGACCATCCTGTGAATCAATGAAACCCTGGATTTCTTCAGCATGGAGTTTCCATGAGAATTTTCCAACATCTCAATTCTGATACAAGATCGCCGATCTCCCCGATGGGGTCACCTTCGTACTAAAATTTCGCTTGAGTGGAGTCGTCAGGTGAATAATAAAACCTTCTCAATGTCTAACTATTGTTCACCATCATCATTTCATATATGAAACCTTTGTCGTTCTCCCAAGGATAATAGAACAATCACGTCCCCAGCAACGGCGCCAATTTGTTAACACCCAAATTAATCCCCAAGGTTGTGAGAGAAGGCAATTCGGGGTAACCACTAACCACTTTAGATCTGTGCTACTGACCCAGCACAGTCTGAGAGGGCTCTCTCAACAATTCACAGAAATACTAGAAATAATCAAAGGTGTCAACAGTGAAAACATACACCAGCATTCTCATTCAAGATATTCAATTACAACACATAGAAGATCAGATTTCTGCTAGAAACAAAATGGTTTAAACGTTGTCTAGCTGAAGTATATGAATCTCTATTTGGGCAATGGAGTCACATTAAACAAACGTGAAAAATTATTCACAAAGGTTCTATAAATGCATTCACACAGGGGTGAGGTAGCAAGAAGCTAGTAGTCAAAGTGATTTTTATTGATGGAACAGAAAAGAAAAGAACATTCCATTGATGTAAGGCATACCATGATGAATCCTACACCAACTTTAGCAGAAACTGGCGAACCTTCTATTAAAGTTGGACATGATTTCTTCTTCTTTCCTTCTCATGGAGTAAAACTCTGAAAGAACTAGGTCCCATGACCTTCTCTTACCCCAAGACTCCAAGAAAATATCAGAAAACCTATGCCACGTATCTATAGACCCAAGCTGCAAATGGTTAAACCATTGCTTCACATATCCTTGGAAATATTGGGCGAAATCCCTCATACACACATCATCATGCTCTACTTAAAAAAGATCCAAAAAATGTTCAAAACCTTGGAGGTGTTTCTCAGCAGTAAGGCTTTCAATTTCTCCATCAAATCTAGGAAGGTATTTATGGTATTTGGGAGGATAGTCATGAAGAACAGGGAGCAACCTTAAAGGGCTATATCTCAACTGAGACCTGGAAGGACAAGGAGTATGTAGAGGGAGGATATCACCAGCCTTATTCTCGTGGTATTTGCAAGGCTAGTTATAAACTTTGCAGGGCTCAAAAGAAGGGACAGGATCAGCTCTTGGGATGGGAAGAGAATGTGCGTTTTCACAATCTAGTGAAGGATATATAAATGAGGCTCTCTCACTACCTAGAGCTCCTCAGTGAAACATAAATTTTTTGATATATCTACATAAGGGTAAAAGGAAACCAATACAGAAGAACAAGATCTCTTTGAATAAATTGACAGTTTGATACCTGGGTCTTGATTCTTCCATGTTTTAAAGGTGTCGGGCTCGCCATTCAGTGGAGTCTGCATATTCTGATTAAAGACTGAGGGGACCAGCCTATGAATCAATGAAACCCTATATTTCTTCAACGTGGAGTCGCCATGAGAATTTTCCAACATCTCAATTCTAATACAAGATCACCAATCTCCCCAGTGGGGTCACCTTCGTATTGAAATTTTGCTTGAGTGGAATCGCCAGGTGAATGATACAACCTTCTCGATGTCTGACTGTTGTTCAACATCAGCATTTCAGATCTAAAGCCTTTGTCATTCTCCCAGGGATAATAGAACAATCACGTCCCTGACATTGGTGCCAATTTGTTAACACCCAAATTAAACCCCAAGCTTGTGAGAGAAGGAAATTCAAGGTAACCACTAACCACTTTAGATCTGTGCTACTGACCCGGCATAGTCTGAGAGGGCTCTCTCAACAATTCACAAAAATACTGGAAATAATAAAAGGTGTCAACAATGAAAACATACACCAGCATTCTCATTCAAGATATTCAATTACAACATATAGAAGATCAGATTTCTGTTGGAAACAAAATGGTTTAAGCGTCGTCTGGCTGAAATATATGAATCTCTATTTGGGTAATGGAGTCACATTAAACAAACGTGATAAATTATTCATAAAGTTTCTGCGAATTCATTCACACAGGGGCGAGGTACCAAGAAGCTAGTAGTCAAAGTGATTTTTATTGATGGAACAAAAGAGAAAAGAACAGTCCATTGATGTAAGGCATACGATGATGAATCCTACACCAACTTTAGTAGAGAATAATGGTGAAATACTTGGAAAAGAGTCAAGCAGAGCATAATTTCTATGAATTCCACTTAACTATAACACTGCACCAAGTATGAAGGAATAGTACAGTCATGGAATAACGAGGAAAGAAGCACAATTAACATAGAAAAAGAAAGACAGACTGCCAGACCAATGACACAAGAATCCCTGGAAAAATGTAGGCTCGGCTCTGTAAACTTTTTTAAACAGCTCAAAATGTCTTACAGATTGATTCTCAAAGCTCCAAAAGTTTTTCAATAAGTTTTTTCAACCCTTCTGTCTTTAATTACAATGAATTTATAGAGGCCCCTGGAGCTCTAGGCTCGACTCTCTCCTGAACAGAAAACAGTTGCAATTACTTGACACCTACTTGACAGCTAACCAAGGCGTTTCGTCGTTACAACTTTAAATACAGACACAGGTGGTATAGGCCTAACCGATTTTTTACATTCACTGGACTATTTTACTGTATGACCAACTACTTGAATAAAAACAAAACAGAAAAATAATAGCTCTAGCTTGCCGCTTCCATTTCTTGTTGGTTTCTTAGCTGATACCTTTAGCTCTTAATCCTGAAGATTGAAAATATATAAGATTGAACTGCTTCCTACCAGGTGTGTTTTTTACCCCTCGTGGCAACACGCTGTAGAGATGAACAATTACAAATAATGGACCCTCCACGGCCCTGTCGGCTTTTCCAAAAATGGGCTTATAAACCGTCTAAGCTTCTTCAAAATTGGAGACAGGGAATATACTTATGTAGCCAGAACTGACTTGCTGGGTGGCGTGATGTAGACAACGTCATCACCTTAGTCATGGGCTTTCACCTAATCATACCAGTCAAGAAAATCATCTACATCATAGGATGCCTTGGTTTGGGTTTCCTTTGGTGGGAAAGCAGGGGGCATCTCTTCAGTGGGAAGTATTAAATATTTGATAAGGTATTCTTCCTGGGGGATTTTCTACTCGTTCTCTTCATGGGCTCCTTCCCTTCCTCTCTGTTGTTGAAAAATCCAACCCCTCTATCGAGTCTTGGGATCTTCTGGTTCGGTGACAGAACCATCTTCCACATGGTTGAAAACCATAGGAAGTAGAGGAGTATGCTCCTCCTCCATTTCAGACAATACATGCTCGGGTACAACTACTTTTTTGGCTCCCTGATCTCTCTCCATATCTCTGCTACCAACAACAAAAATATTTGAATAAATGAACTCGCCACCTTTTTAGAATTGGACGTAAGTTGCGATCCAGGGAATTAGGCTTATAACGACTGATGATGAAGGCATCCCCATGCGAATCATTCTGCTATGATTATCTAACTCAGACCTTCCAAATGATTTATTATGATGATTGAGGATAGGACTGACGCAAGACACGCTTAACCATGCTTTTCCTATCATATAGAAAAGACACCTGACAACGCTGAGGTGGTTCCGTCCATGTGGCCATCATTGATTTACAGCGAAAATGTCTTTCACCTGCGAAAACTCCTGATTGGATCAGGACCTTAGATTTTAGTCTTCGTGGCTTTCAAACTTTGTAACACATGGCTCAAATCCTGACCGTTGGATGATACGCTTTTGCGGACAGTGGCAATTTTGGGCGTGCTTAACATGCCAACGATTAGAATCACCGCCGCTGCTGTGGGTCATTGATCTATCTCCGTTAGATCTGTGTCGTTGCGAGGCATGCGATGTTTACCCCAATCGCGTTGATTTGGAATGCAACCCTTTTTAGCGCACGTTATATTTGCACCATCCCCTTTTTACCGTAGATCTTTGTTTCCGTCGATCTACAACGTTGATTTCTTTAGGAATCTGCCCGATGGTTAACACTTCCTCCGTGCTTGTAACATTTCCACTTAAATATTTGCGTAAAAAGGATCAGAGTTGTAGATCTCTAGGGCAATCTAATTTTTGTCATCCCTACACACTTCTATCTGTTATCGGATTATTAGCCTGCTATCGGACCCCTGGTTACCACGAACCTTTAGATTTTTCTCGATTTTCTACTCCTTTGGTTACATCTACTGCTCTGTGCTCATATTTTCTACTTCGGGGGAATATTAATAGGGATTTTGGCTTCCTTTAGAAATTTTTCATGGTCACGCAATTCCCTTTTCTTTCCCAAGATCTTCTTCAAACTCCAACACCATTTGAGTGCTAACAACTGGATCCAACCGAGGATGCTAACCTCCCCACGAGGTAGCAAAGAAAATTCGTAGACCAAGCGCCTGATCCATTGGGAGGCTCTCACCCTGACAGATACAACCTTCAACCTGTAACAAATCCTCCATTCGAAAACTGTAACTGAAAACCCGAAACTGAAAAACCTACTGAAATTCTTCCAAAAATTTTGAACACATGAACTGCTAAAAATTTAAAACCTGAAATTGATAGAAATGCTTGACCTCCAAGCTTATTTATATATAGATGATCCTACCCTATTTACTGAGCATAAAGGCCGAATCACGTGATCTCACACTTCCAATGAAGCCAATCAAGCAAATGGCTTCTTGACTGAAATTCACATTCAATCCCTCTTGGCTAGAAAAAGAGTTCGGCAAATGATAACTCCAACTGACAATATTTTTCAATCCCTGCATGCTTGAACAATACAAACTCCATCTTCTCTGATGATTCCAACAAACTGGCAAAAGGATCTTCAATAAAATGAAAGACTGTTATTTTTTTATGACCAATCATGAGAGCCTCTTCAGCTGGTTCCTTCTGATGGTTCACATTATCTATGTCACAACCAGGATACTCAAGTTGTATCCTCATTTTCAATCTGTAAAACTGAATTTCAGAAATATTTTGAAAGGTATACTCATCTCTTTTGTCTTTTATATTGACTATATAGATAGGATTTTCATGACAACTTTCAGACGAAACATCAACATTGTCATGTAGATTTGTTTCCTTACATAACTCAATAGATAAAAGGATCTGACTTGCAGGAGATATTGGACACTTAATTTCATGTACATCAGTCTGATAGAACTAAAGTTCATCGTGGGTTTCAAAAGAAATATCATTCTGATCTTTAAATGTATTAAAGAGAACAGCTCCCTCTAGGAAATAAAACTCTAGCTCGGGAGAAAAGATATGAAGGTCATCACTAATTTCCTCTGAAATCTCAGAATTTAAAACTTGATAACCCTCTTCACACGCAGCAGAAATATCATTAATTTTTTCAATAAAATTAAGTGCAACAGACTCTTCTTGATATAAAAATTATGAAAATGAAAGAGAGGCCTGATTTTCTGTTTGGCACTCCTCCTTTTCATTGTTAATTTCAAAAAAAATTATGAAGTTCTCTAAGCAATCCCCTTCATATTCATCATACTTAGGTGGGTTGAAATTTTCCTTAAAACCATTACTGACAAAAATGTTAGCAGGCCGATATCAATTTACATAAAACAAGTTAGAATTACCTTCTTCTGGCATATCACTGAGATGATCATCTCTGTGTTCATCCTGGGAAAGACTAAAATGCAAAGCAATTTCTCCTTGTTCATGCCTCTCTTTGAATCCAAATTTACCAGTCCTTTCCTTGTTATCTTTGCTTGTTAATTTTCCAGACATCCTAAGATTGTCTTCAACCTCCAAAGCATCAAGGAACATATGCTGCAAATTGGAAGACCTTCTCTCCAAAAGCAGAAAAGATAAATTGGGAGGAAATATAGATGCATAGTGTAACTTAGCAGCATTCTCCAGAGGATGAAATTTCCTTTGGCATATCATAATACAAATTGGCAAACCTTCTATTAAAGCTGGACATGATTTCTCCTTCTTTCCTTCTCATGGAGTAAAACTTTGAAAGAACTAGGTCCCATGACCTTCTCTTACCCCAAGACTCCAAGAAAATATCAGAAAACCTCTGCCATGTATCTATAGAACCAGGCTACAAATGGTTAAACCATTGCTTCACATCTCCTTGGAAATATTGGGCAAAATCCCTCATACACACATCATCATGCTCTACTTCAAAAAGATCCAAAAAATGTTCAAAACCTTGGAGATGTTTCTCAGTAGTAAGGCTTTCAATTTCTCCATCAAATCTAGGAAGGTATTTATGGTATTTGGGAGGATAGTCATGAAGAACAGGGGGCGGCCTTAAAGGGCTATATCTCAGCTAAGACCTAGAAGGACAAGGAGTATGTAGAGGGAGGATATCACCATCCTTATTCTCTTGGGATTTGCAAGGCTGGTTATAAACTTTGCAAGGCTCAAAAAAAGCGACAGGATCAACTCTTGGGATGGGAAGAGAACGTGCGGTTTCACAATCTAGTGAAGGATATATAAAGGAGGCTCTCTCATGACCTAGAGCTCCTCGATGAAACATAAATTTTTTGATATATCTACATAAGGGTAAAAGGAAACCAATAAAGAAGAACAAGATCTCTTTGAAGAAATTGACAATTTGATACCTGGGTCTTGATTCTTCCATGTTTTAAAGGTGTTGGGCTCGCCCTTCAGTGGAGTCTGCAAATTCTGATTAAAGACTGAGGGGACCAGCCTATGAATCAATGAAACCCTAGATTTCTTCAACGTGGAGTCACCATGAGAATTTTCCAACATCTCAATTCTGATACAAGATCATCGATCTCCCCAGTGGGGTCACCTTCGTACTGAAATTTCGCTTGAGTGGAGTCGCCAGGTGAATGATACAACCTTCTCGATGTTTGACTGTTGTTAACCGTCAACATTTTAGATCTGAAACCTTTGTCGTTCTCCCAGGGATAATAGAACAATCACGTCCCCCGACAACGGTGCCAATTTGTTAACACCCAAATTAACCCCCAAGGTTGTGAGAGAATGCAATTCGGGGTAACCACTAACCACTTTAGATCAGGGCTACTGATTCAACATAGTCTGAGAGGGATCTCTCAACAATTCACAGAAATAATGGAAATAATCAAAGGTGTCAACAGTGAAAACGTACACCAGCATTCTCATTCAATATATTCAATTACAACATACAGAAGATCAGATTTCTGCTGGAAACAAAATGGCGTCTGGTTGAAATATATGAATCTCTATTTGGGCAATGGAGTCACATTAAACAAACGTGAAAAATTAATCACAAAGGTTCTGCGAATGGATTCACACAAGGGCGAGGTAGCAAGCAGCAAGTAGTCAAAGTGATTTTTATTGATGGAACAAAAGAGAAAAGAACAGTCCATTGATGTAAGGCATACGATGATGAATCCTACACCAACTTTAGCAGAGAATAATGGTGAAATACTTGGAAAAGAGTCAAGCAGAGCATAATTTGTATGAATTCCACTTAACTATTACACTACACCAAGTATGAAGGAATATTATAGTCATGGAATAACGAGGAAAGACGCACAGTTAACATAGAAAAAGAAAGACAGACTACCAGACCAATTACACAAGAATCCCTGGAAAAACACAGGCTCGGCTCTGCAAAAATTTTTAAATAGCTCAAAATGTCTTACAGATTGATTCTCAAAGCTCCAAAAGTTTTTCAATAATTTTTTTCAACCCTTTTGTCTTTAATTACAATGAATTTATAGAGGCCCCTGGAGCTCTAGGCTCGGCTCTCTCCTAAACAGAAAACAGTTGCAATTACTTGACACCTACTTGATAGCTAACCAAGGCGTTTCATCGTTACAACTTTAAAAACAGACACAGGTGGTATAGGCCTTACCACTTTTTTACATTCACTGACCTATTTTACTGTATGACCAATTACTTGAATAAAAACAAAACAGAAAAATAATATCTCTAGCTTGTCGCTTCCATTTCTTGCTGGTTTCTTAGCTGATACCTTTAGCTCTTAATCCTGGACATCGAAAATATCTAAGATTGAACTGCTGCCTATCGGGTGTGTTTTTTACCGCTCGTGGCAGCATGCTGTAGAGATGAACAATTACAAATAACAGACCTGCCATGACCCTTTCGGCTTTTCCAAAAATGGGCTTACAAACCATCTAAGATTCTTCAAAATTGGAGACAGGGAATATACTTCTGTAGCCAGAACTAACTTGCTAGGTGGCGAGATGTAGATAATGCCGTCACCTTTGTCCTGGGCTTTGACCTGGTCATACCAATCAAGAAAATCATCTATGTCATAGGAATCCTTGGTTTGGGTTTTTTTTGGTGGGAAAGCAGGGGGCATCTCTTCAATGGGAAGTATTAAATATTTGATAAGGTCTTCTTCCTAGGGGATTTTATGCTTGTTCTCTTCATGGGCTCCTTCCCTTCCTCTCTGCTGTTGAAAACTCCAACCCCTCTATCGAGTCTTGGGATCTTCTGGTTCGCTGACAGAACTGTCTTCCACATGGTCGAAAGCCATAGGAAGTAGAGGAGTATGCTCCTCCTCCATTTCAGACAATACATGCTCGGGTACAACTACTATTTCGGCTCCTTGATCTCTCTCCATATCTCTGCTACCAACAACAAAAATATTTGAATAAATGAACTTGCCACCTTTTCAGAATTGGACGTAAGTTGTGAATCCAGGGAATTAGGCCTATAACGAATGATGACGAAGGCATCCCCATGCGAATCATTCTGCTATGATTCTCTGACTCAGACCTTCCAAATGATTTATTATGATGACTGAGGATAGGACTGACACAAGACATGCTTGAATGTGCTTTTCATATCATATAGAAAAGACACCCGACGGCGCTGAGGTGGTTCCGTCCATGTGGCCATAATTGAATTACAACGAAGATGTCGTTCACCTACGAAAACTCCTGATTGGATCAGGACCTTATATTTTAGTCTTCATGGCTTTCAAACTTTGCAACACGTAGCTCAAATCCTAACCGTTGGATGATACGCTTTTGTCGACAGCGGCAATTTTGGGCATTCTTAACATGCCGGTGATTAGAATCACTGCCACTGCTGTGGGCCATTGATCTATCTCCGTTAGATCTACGTCGTTGTGAGTCGCGCGATGTTTACCCCAATCGTGGTGATTTGGAATGCCACCCTTTTTAGCACACGTTAGATTTGCTCCATCCCCTTTTTACCGTAGATCTTTGTTTCCGTCGATCTATGGCATTGATTTCTTTAGGAATTTGCCCGATGGTTAACACTTCCTCTGCGCTTGTAACATTTCCACTTAAATATTTGTGCAAAAAGGATCAGGGCTGCAGATCTCCAGGGAAATCTAATTTGTGTCATCCCTACACACTTCTATCTGCTGTTGGCCTATTAGCCTGCTATCGGACCCCTGGTTACCACAGACCTTTAGATTTTTCCTGATTTTCTACTCCTTTGGTTACATCTACTGCTCTGTGCTCATATTTTCTACTTCAGGGGAATATGACTAAGGAGTTTGGATTCCTTTAGAAATTTTTCATGATCACGCAATTCCCTTTTCTTTCCCAAGATCTTCTTCAAACTCTAGCACCATTTGAGTGCTAACACAATGCATTTTCAATTTTCCAAGAAACTTCATGTATTTTCTATCATAGAGGAGGACAAGATCTCGTACCTGGAATAATTTTTACTTGATATGCCTATCATGCCATGATTTTTCTTTGTCTTTTTGCACTTGTTGGTGAAATCCTGCAATGAAGCGATCTTCTTCTAGCCCAACTAAGTGTAGTAGCCTTTCTTCCATTGTCTCATTATCTGACATGTCTGTGAATGTTGCAATTCTCAAACTTGGTACTATGCCTTCCATTGGCATAACAACTTCCTGTCCATATGCTAACCTGAAGGGTGTATGACCTATCAACTTCTTTCAAGTTGTCCTATATGCCAAAAACACAGCTGGTATTCGCAAATCCCAATCATCCCTATTTGTATTACATACCTTAGTCAACACATTTTCCAATACTTTGTTAAAAGCTTCAACAGTGCCATTGGCTTGTGGATGATATGGTGTGCTCTTCTGATGGTAAATATGAAATTCATTTGTCAGGGATTTGATAGTTCTATTCAAAAAGTGAGCTACCCGGTCGCTCATTAGGATCTTTGGACATCCAAACCTTGTGAGTATTTTTTCAAAAATGAACTACGCAGCAGTAACTGTGCTACATTCCTTCATTGGTTTTGCCTCTTCCCATCTAGTTAGATAGTTTGTAGTTGTAATGATGTCTCTCGAACCAGTTCGCTTTCCTGGTGGGTTGATTGGTCCCACAAAATCAATAGCCCACTTATCAAATACTTGCAAAGTCATGTGTGGCATCAATGTCATCTCATCTCTACGAGATGGCTTCCCTGTCCTTTGGAAAACATCACAACTATGACAATGTTTCTTTGAATCCTTGTGGAGTGTAGACCACCATAGTCCCGCTCTTAGAATTTTCTGGGTAGTAGCTCTTCTTGCATAATGGACTCCAGACACCTATGAATGTGCTTCAGCAAGTATCAATGGTTTCTCATGTTCTAGCACACATATGAACAATACTTCATCCGATCCTAGCTTGTATAATTGTCCTGCAATTATGGTGAGGTCAACTGCTTTTACTACCAATTGTTTCTCCTGCTGCACAATAAAATCTGTAGCTTCCAACCCTGTGGTCAGGAATTCTACAATATCCTTATAATAGTCCCTGCTATTTGAATAGAAAACAATTGCGCATTTGGTAGAATATCCTCCAGGTTGGTAGGCTTTTCTCCTGACTCAATTCTGGAAAGGTGGTTAGGTCCTGAGTTCAGCCTTCCTGGATTAACAATGATTTCAAAATCATACTCCTAAAAGAGTAACAACCATCTAAAGATTCTTCCCCCTAACATTGGTTTATTGACCGGCTATTTCAAAGCTGAATGGTCAATAAACATATAGAAATGAGCACCTAGCAAATAGTGTCTGAACTTTTGCAGTATCTATGTTGATGTATATGTAACTTCAGAATGTATTTCATCTATGTATTTCATATATATTTATTGTACCCTTATAAGAGATGTGTTATTCCTCTATAAGGAAGTGTCGTCATGTGTATTGACAAGTGTCACAAGTGTGTGTACTTGCTGATGGTTTATTAGACCACCATGTGTGGGGTTGGCCTTGAAATATATATTATATTATGGATGTACCTAGCTAGACAAGTCGGCCCCATAGTGTCACTGGGCAAACAATTAAGTATAAATAGAGATCGGGAGATCTCTATTTTGATCACTCGGAAACTCACACTTCTCTCACTCAGAAAGTGGCGCACTAGTGAGGATGAGGATCATCTGCTACTATGAGACTATCTCAGTGTATTTTGTTTGTACTTTGGTTGAGCCATTGCTCTCTCTATCTCTGAGGAAGTTGTGGGGTTTTTCACCTTAGGGTTTTCCCCATGGAAACTTTGTGTCTCTTGTCTCTCATGCTTTTGATTCTTATGATGCTTGTCATGCTTGTTATGATTGATATGCATTGATATACTGTACATGTTATTCTCTCAGTAAATATACTAGAGTATTGTGAATTAATGCTCAAAATTTAACATGGTATCAGAGCTAACCTGAGAAGAAGACATTTTGCAGTGACGGAAAACTTGCATTTCTTATTTATTGGGTTTCTCTCCACATATTTTGGAAAAGAAGTATAGTAGATTGACTCTAATCACCAAGGAAAATCTATCTATCCAATCAGAATTCAATTCTGATCATTTTCAGATTTGGCCCTAAAAATTAGGGTTTCCACAAAAATAGGAATTTCTGAAATCTGAAGACATAGCTGGAAGCTCCTTGCAAAAATCGAAGTTTAGAGCTTTGGATCAAGATTTTTGGCTGGGTAGATCTTCGAGAAATGCAAACCCTAATTCAGGGCTCTCCCTAGTGAACCTGAGAGGACAAAAAGAAAAATCTGAAGGGTAAAGCTTTGTTGATCTCAAATTCTTAATACACCAGGCTGATCAGCTCATCAAGGTGCATCTTTCTATCCTTTCTGTTAACACCCAAAAAGTGCTCACTACCCCATCTACCCCATTACATGACTCATTTGTCCATATTTTCTACCATATTTGCCTTCAGAACCCTAAAATCCCATTAAAAAGCCTCCAAAAGGCCACAAAACCATCAAAAAAGCCTCCACAAGACTAAAAAACCCCTTTTTTCCACAAAATTATCCAAAATTCCTCCAAAATAACAAAAACCCTCTAAAAAGGGAATAAAAAATATTAAAAAAGGAGGAAAAAGAAGAAAAAGGAGGAAAAAACCCTATATAGTTGACCTAAACCATATGGTTCCCAAAACCATGGGCCAGCACTCCACCACTAAAAACCTATAAATAGGTGATGGAGACCCCTCATTTCATATCCACAATCAAATACACCCTTACTCTGCCAAAATCACTCTTGAAACCCTAGCTCACCCTTGAGCTACTTTCACCATTGAGTGCCCCTTTTGGGCCATTTCCACCCTTTTGGAGAAAGAGAAGGAGCAAAGCTAGAGTTTGGAGCAATCCTCTTGGACCATTGTAAGAACTTCACCAACCTCTACACTTGAGGTAAAATTTTAATACAAAAAGAAAGATCTTCACCATATTTCATGTTTTTGTTATGTTTATTAATGCTCATGTTAGTTTAGAATTTGTATTGCTTTAATACTTTAATTTACTGTTTATTGAACTGCTACTAAGGAGTCCATTCTCCTTAGTAGGTGCTCATTTGCACAAGCTAAGGTGAAAACCCTAGCTATAGTTTTGGCGACTCCCCTTGTGTTCCTTTGAATTTCTGGTTATCATTTTTAAAGTTTTAAATATTTTTAATTTTCTGCAATATTTTTCTGTTCGGCTGTCCCTTTCGGCTACCGTAAACCGCATCTTTTACCCCTTGCAGCTGCATTCCGACCGTGGCTCTCAGACTGTTTCCGGCAGCCTGCCGACCGTTTTCAGTTTGTTACCTGCGATCCGACCACGGCTATTAGCTTGTTCTGGGCGATCCGACTGCAGCTGTTCACCCTTTTCACGTGTCCCGACTGCGGATTTCAGCCATTTTCCTTCAACCCGCCTACGCCTGTCGGCCCTTTTCCCGCGTCCCAACTGCGGCTTTTAGCCATTTTCCTGCAACCCGCCTGTGCCTGTCGGCATTTTTCCTGCATCCCTCCTACGACTTTCAGCCATTTTCCTGCAACCCGCCTGTGGCTTTCGACCTTTTTCCCGCGTCTTGCCTGCGGCTTTCAGCCATTTTGCTGCAACCCGCCTGTGGATTTCAACTTTTTTCCCTCGGTCCGACTGCAACTTTCAACCAAAATCCCGCAACTTGTCCGTGACTGTTGAGCTGTTTCCCGCGGTCCGACTGCCCAGAATTGCCACAGACCCGCGGTCCGTTCTCTGCACTTTTTTTTTTTTTTTTGCTGTTTTGAACCCAGGACTTTGCTGCACTATTTTCTGCACCTGCACAGCCATCTGTCCTACCTACAGCCATAATTCCCTACAACCTTTTCTGCATTTTTAGTTATGTTCCCTTTACAGAATAGTTTTTTAAAAATTTCAGCATTTTAATTGAAAAAGAGAAAATTTTGCATTTCAAAGTTTACATTCTGTCTTGTTATTTTTAGTTAGAAAGTTGCCCCCCTTGTGGCACTTTTACTTGGGTTCATCATCTCACACGCACACACTCTGTCACCTAATTCAAGTGAGCCTTAAAGAAACTACTTAACACAACCAACATTCTAACCCCACTTGGGGAACACATAATAATTTTTGTAGTTAGGTAGGACCGAGGGGATAGGCATCCAAATAATACCCCTCGGTTGCTTACATTTGAAACATAGTTGTTGTCCATTAGGGAACCAAAATTCCCTAGTATTTTTTGGCACAGTCACAACCAGTTTATCAGAGGGCCTCTCCCCTAGGAGGGTTGAAGTCCCTAGACTAGTTCCGGAGGCCTGAGTGGAATACCGCAATCCATTCAGTAACCAAAGGCTACCTTTTGCAGTTCTCGGGGTATCCCTGTATGGGGATACTGCGGTGATAGAACCAAACGCTAGATTCACCTTTTATGGACGTGTCATGAATGAGGTATCTTAGTTTCCTTTCTTCTAGGATTGACTACCCAGTGTCCCTCCCGGTAGGGGGATATCTTTAGCCACTTGCCTCTCCTATCCATATTGTCTGACTTGGATTTCATCACCTTGCAGAGGATATGTCTAGTTGAGTCATAATACTATTTAGCTAGGTGTTTGCATGCTCCCTTACCTCCTTTTGGTCTAGCGAGTCCACTATTTTTATTTTTTTTAGGAAACCTGCTGCTTGTTGGTATTCTGACCATTTCTGTTGATACTCCACTTCTTGTAGCACAACTGTTACAGTAAGTGTTTTGAGTTGGTTGTTGGCCTGAGTGCCATATTTTTTGAGCTCTCCTTCTTCACACTCGGTTGCATTAGGGTTTTTGAGCTATTTTTCACTCAACACAACCCCCCAAATATTTGACACCATCTGTCACCATTGAGTCCCCACGGCACGGTTCACTTGACACCACCCGTCATAGACATAGATCTTCATCACTTGATACCACTCATCATAGATCTCGAGCTTTGTCACTTGACTCCACCCGTCAACGGCATAGAAATCCGTCACCTGATCTAGACGCCCCCTATTTTACCTCTGATTCTGAGGTAGAGTCCGAGAACCCCATTTACACTGCACCAACCAGCCCCATGGCTGGCGTGACTTCCACCCCTTTCTTTGTAGGGACCATTGGTGGAGCATCCACCACCACACCTGCTTTGGGTATGCCCTCGATGGGGCCCGCATCTACCATTCCCATCACTGCACCCATTCCAGTAGCTGGAATACCTATTCCCACTCAATCAGTGACTCACACTACCCTTAGCAGTGCAAAACCATCCCATACCACGTTCATCCCTACACTTGGGGGCAACCTCCCAAACCCTACCCCTACACTTGGGGGCATTGGCCCCAACATGTTTCAACCCACTAGTATGTCACATCCTTCTACTAGTTTGCCATTCATGGCTAGCCTCAACCTTCCTGACCTAGCTAGACTGACTAACGATCCCATCAAACACGACCCTACGTGGCCTCACATGCCCACCAAGCTTCTCTTCGACATCCCTAAGTTTGAGGGCAAGGCAGGTGAGGACCCCCAGAACCATATTATGTCCTTCCATTTATGGTGTTCCTCCAACTCCATAGTGGACGACTCTGTCTACCTCCGTCTGTTACAGCGCACCTTCACTAGCTCTGCAGCTACATTGTACATCAAGCAGCCCCATGGGACCCATGCCACCTTTACTTCGCTTGCCTCGACCTTCCTGCAATTCTTTCAGTTACCTGTCCGCTATGATGCGGGAGTTGAGATCCTACTGTCTTGCAGACAGAACACGGCTACCCACATCACTGACCACATTCATGAGTGGCATCGATGCCGCAGCCTCTGCAAAATCAAGTTAGACGAACGTACCTTCTTAGATTGGTTTCTAAAATCCCTCCTTCCTGTCATTGCCAAGGATGTGGCATCCAAATGACCCCAGTCCGAAGAAGAGGCCATCCTCAAAGCCCAACAATTTTACCTCATTTACACCCAGTCGGGTTATCTATATACCATCATACCTGACGCCCCTCGCAACGATTCCTCCCAACACGATGCGCCGGGGGCATACCATGCCGCAGATGACATCATTGGCCGTATTGCCTCGCACCCCCAACCCTTTTCCATAGCACATCCTAGCCATGGCCCCGACCTTTCGCGGTCTACATCTCAATCTGGAGAAACCAATTCGTATGCTCCCATGACACACCACCACCATTCCCACGGACCCTCCTGTCCACCTAAGTGCTTTGGTCATGCGTCCCCCGCTTACGCCCCCCCCCCCCGGTCGCACCTCAGCCATATTACCACCCACAGGATGCACCATCTCCTTTCTCTTCTCAATCCCAACCTGCTTATTACCCGCCACAGGCAGCCCCTGCGGCAAACCCACAACCCGTTCTGTAGACATATCAGCAACCCCCACAAGGTTTAGCACCTACGCAGCCTCCACCTACTTATTATCCACCGCAGCCTGCTCCCGCACCTGCACAACCCCAAAACCCACCTGCTGCCCAAGGGAAAGTTTACGCCCAACAGAATCCGCAGCAAAACCAAAACAACCAGCACCAACAGGGCCAGCAAAACTGTGGCAAAGGCTGTAACCGTGGGAACAACCCCCCTCCCGACCAAGGTGGTCAACCTCCTAATCCCCCAGAAAACCATAACGCAGCACCTGCCAACCAGAACCCTGATCGGCCACCCAAGCAGGCTAAAAATCCTAATTTACGAACAAACCATCCTTATTCTATTTGCGGGGTATATGGCCACTATACACATGCTTTCCCACATTTGGAGCGAGCTTGGCAACTCTGGGCTAATGATGCCCATCGCCAAGGTCATGCGGCTCCTCAAGCGCCCCCCAACTCCCCACCCCCTCAGCAGCAACCTTTGGTGCTGCAAAACCCCTTACCAACCCAAGGCGTAGTGAACACTCAGCCGTATGCTCCCCCTCAAGGTAACGTGCCACCACAACAACAGATCACTTATGCGGCTCCTGATCAACCCATGTTCGACTCAGGTACTCACCACTTGTTGATACCAATATGGCTCCACCCCTGAAGCCCCTCCTGCCGACAAAAACACTAATGCTCATCCCACTAATCAGACGTTACGTATACCTCCGGCTCCACTCGATGGAGCCTCCAAAGCACCTCATTTCCCACTTCGTCATATCAACAATAACCCCAATGCTCGCGCTGCGGCAAATTACAACATTGTAGATGACTTAGCCCAATCTCCCACAACCATGTCCGCTTTAGAAGTCTTAAAAAACTTTCCTTCACAGCGCAAGAGTTTGCTCTCCACCATTGGTGCTATTGACCCAAATGATTTACAACTGATGGCATTCGATTTGGACTAGTCCGAACCACGCCTGCCTTCCACTTTAGCATTCCAAGTTTCTGTTTCCGTTCGGAATCTTGTCATCCATCAGTGCATTATCGATGAAGGTGCCTCTACATGCGTTATGTCCACATTCGTTTGGCAGAAGTTGGGATCCCCTACTCTCCAACAATCCACCACTGCGTTGCGAGCCTACGACGGCCATTCAGCTCAACCTCAAGGTATCTTAGCTAATGTCCCCATCCAGTTGGCTAGAAAAACCATGCTCATTGACATAGAGGTCATCAATGCGCAACTTGATTATAACCTCTTACTTGGCCGCAGCTGCATGTATGCCATGCGGGCGGTTGCCTCATCCATTTTTCATACCATGATGTTTCCCCATGATGGACGCATGGTCAAGGTCGACCAACTCACCTATTATGATCCCAATGCCCCGCTGCACCCAAAAATGTTCTCCCCATGGTTGAACAACTTGTTTGTGGTGAAAATACCTCATTTGTTTCCTCCGTGGGACCTGGAGTTTACTCAGATACGCCGATGACATCCACAATCCAATCCATTCCACCCCCGTCACCCGCGACCGAAGTCTTTGACCTCTGTACTCTTTCCCACAATACACAAACACCCAACAATCAACCACCCTTGTTACCTAAACCACCATTGGTACCTAGTCACATTGGTGTTACACCCACCCACACAATCCCCTTCCTATTCCCTCCTTCAGGAGTAGTAAGCGCCCCGGTTATGGCTACGCTCAGCCTCCCCAGGTTAACCTTAGGATTACCCGTGTGGTATATTTCGCCTCCCGTTCCCCCGCCGACAGCAGATGTCGTCCTACAACCGGTGCAACCCATTGTCACTACTAGTCAACCACCTCCCGGTGTCGCTACCCCTTCGTCATCTACAAATCCCCCTCCTCTTATCAAGCCCACTAGGGGTAGAGGCCCACAACCATACACTGTTGTACCACCTCCCAAGACAGTTAAGCCCCCTCTCGTGTTTCGTGCTCCCCCCAAATGCTCGTTGTGTGATGAGTTAGGCCATCCGACTCATCAATTTCCACAATTACCTGCATTACAGGAACACATGCAAATGCTTGACGATGACCCCAACATCCCGGTTGTCGAACTAGATCCAACCCCTAAGCCTCGTGATAAATCACTGCGTACCAACCACCCTTGTGCCATATGCAGTATTTACAGCCACTACTCACATCACTGTCCTGATCTCCCAGATTACAAAGCAGCTCTCTACAAGATGAATAATTTGGACCTTGAGACGGCACCCCCCACCATCGAGGAGATCCACCCTCCGGTATCATCCCCATCTGGAGATATTAAAACCATTTATATGATCTCTTTGACACCCGCCCCCTCATAAACCGATTTGACAACTCAAATTTTCCGCAGTGATGAGGAGATCCTAGAGGCTCTCACTGCCCTGGACTATCCCTAGGATGACATGCACCATTGTTCCTATTTCCTCCCAGAAGAATCCTCCTCTACCACAACTACCCAATTCGCCGTTGAGTCCAAAGATTTCCTTCCCACTAAAGTCGATTTGTTTAAGGATCCTATTCCTGCTCCTGATGCCTTTGAGGAAGGTAACATGGCCAACATCTCACCCGTCATCCACATAGATATATCTGACCCACCGGGTGCTCTTGAAATCATTACCTTAGGAGCCTCCTGCAGTGAACACGAGATTGGAGAGTACAAAAAACTTTTCCAAGAGTTCTGTGATGTCTTTTCCTGGTCCTATACCGAAATGACTGGTCTCGACCCCACTATTATAGAGCACCACATTGACACATGGCCCGATGTACCCCCGTTCACCAGAAACAACACCCCATTCATCCTTCAAAGCTCCCCGCTGTTAAAGCAGAGGTTGAGAAACTTCACAAAGCAGGATTCATTTATCCTATTGCATATACCACTTGGGTTTCAAATCCCGTTCCTGTTAACAAAAAACAAGGCACCATCAAAGTATGCACTGAATTCCACGATTTAAACCGAGATTGTCCCAAGGAAAACTTCCCCAGGCCATTTATTGACCAGCTCATCGATGCATGTGCGGGGCATGAAGTCCTCTCTTTCATGGACGGTTTTTCCGGATACAACCAGATTTAGATCCATAAGGAGGATCAGTACAAAACTGCCTTTACCACCCCTTGGGGCACCTTTGCCTATCGCGTCATGCCTTTTGGCCTCAAAAATGCTGGTGCCACCTTCCTGTTGAGATATTGTAACTTCAAAGAATATTATATTTGTACTTTATTATTCCGGAGATGTTTCATTCCTCCGTGAAGATCTTATTATATATCCAGAGATGTTTATTCCTCCGTCGGAATGTGGTAACTTGGGTTATTAGACTTCCCTAGTGGGGGTCGGCCCTGTATGTGTTATGTGGGTCAAAGGGTTATTAGACCACCCTAGAGGGGTCGGCCCAGTCAGTTGTAGTGGGGTATTTAACCCATTGGTTAAATACGAGCCTACATGTTTTGTGTAAAAGACAAGTCGGAGTAGTGTATAAATAGAGGAGGTGTATTCCTCCTTTTACACACACACTCACTCACTTGAGAGTAGCGCACTTGTGGAGGAGAGGTCTGCTATGGTGGAGGAGGAGATCATGTCTTTATTTTGCATCTTTGTATATTTCTGGTCATCTATATTGAGGAAGCTTTGTTGGGTTTTCTACCCCATGAGGGTTTCCCAGGATAAATCTCTGTCTCTTATGTTTATGTTGTGCTTGTTGTTTCTTCAGTGATCCTGTATATTCTATTATTGTGAAATGGAATGTAATGCTGCTATTTTCTGTCTTAGCATATTAAATCTTAACATGGTATCAGAGCTAACCTGAAGCAAGGCAATGTATGGCACTTACGACACTTGCTTTACTTATGACAATTTGAAGGTTAGGGTTTTATATAGAAAAAACCAGTCATCGTGGACCTTTCGCCATAAATCCATTTTGGAAAAGTTTCAGGATATGAAACCTTTACAGGTCATAGATAACATCTCCAGGTATCTTGTGTCCAAAGGGTACCCTCAGATTCGTTGTACTTTGTATGTTATGATGAGTACAAGTTAGGGTTTCTGCCTCTTCCAGATCTCAGTCAAAATCAGGTGACCTAGGAAAAAAGGTCATAACTTGGGCTAGGAAGCTCCAAATGAAATTTTGTAAAAAGTGACAGGTAGTACACAAACAGTACTAGCTCAGGAAACTTTTTCAGAGGCCGAAGTTGAACCAGTGACACGTGGCAATCCTTACAAGTTCGCTCTCCTATTTTATCCCATAAACAGGTCACATTGTGACACTTGGCATAACTTGGGCTAGGAAGATCCAAATGAAATTTCGTAAAAAGTGATAGGTAGTACACAGACTGTACTATCTCAATAAACGTTTTCAAAGGCTTAAGTTGAACTAGTGACACGTGGCACGCCGTACAAGTTCACTCTCCTGTTTTATCCCATAAACAGGTCACACTGCGACACTTGGCATAACTCTCTCTCAGAAAATCCAATTGAAGTCAGACCTATTGAATTAGAAATATCACAGGTCAGGATACCAAAAAAAATTATTCAGACCCTATGGAGTGAAAATTTCAGAGTTATAGCAGAAACAATCAGGTACATATTTCTGTCAAAAAAGAATTATTTTTAGAGCACCTTCATTCATGGCTTCCAGAATTTAGGGTTTCGAAGAAAGTTAGAATATTTGGAATCGGAATCCACGGTTGAATGCTACTCAGGAAAATCAAAATTTAAAGACCAAGATCAAATTTTTTGGTTGGGTAGAAGATTAGGCTTGATCAAACCCCAGTTCGGGATTTTGATCGGAAAGATGGAAAATTAGGGCTTCAGCAAAAGTTGGAATTTTTTAAGTCTGTAACCACGGCTGGAAGATCCTTAGAAAAATAAGAGTTTAGAGCCTTGGATCGAACCTTTTGATTGGATAGAAGGGTGGGCTTCATCAAACCCTAGTTCGGGTTCCTGTCCAGAAGATCCAGAAGTTTCGAAGGCAATTTTGAGGGGTCAAATTTTGGAGATTTCAAAATTGAAGTATGCTAGTTTGATGAGCTCAACAAGACACATCCTTCCATCCATTCAGAAGTGTGAAAGTCAAAGATTGAATTTTTAGGGTTTCTCTAGCAAACCCTAACTAAGCTCCAGATCAAGTTTCAGAGGGAGTTGAGGCTAAGGCCTTACATAAGAAGACTACAAGAAGTCTCGACAGGTATGAATTGAGGAGGTTCAGGTATGTCTTGAAATGTGATTCTTGATTAAGTTCATAATGTGTTTGTATTCATGCTATTTATCAGTACAATCTTGATTAATGTTAGAATTGTCTTATCACCCTAGTAACAGTATAGATGCATGTGAATTATCGAAGACATCCATTGATTAGGGATATATGATTGTAGTAATACATTATGGTGTTGTATGAGGTTGATGTTGTCTACTAACAAGATACAGGTACATCACAAAAGACAAATCAAGTTCCATAACCATGACAACATGAAGACAAAGACTCATCCATAATCTTTGTTCTACTTACAAGGTATGTATTACTTTGTTATATTATGCTTAACCTATGAAATATGCAGGTTCTAGCACAGGATCTCTAAATCATTGAAGAGAACAAAGAAGATATTGTTTAGGTAGGTTAGACATAACTAAGCAGGTATACTAATCCAGGTATGTTTTCCTATGTCAAGTTAGAATCTTACCTTGTGTTAGGATCCCTTATATAAGTATACTTGGTATGATTGGTCATGCTAGTAATCAAGGGTTTATGCATATTATGTCTCTTATCTTGATGATTTAATTAAACAGAAGAGTACTATAATCAAACAAGAATATGCATGAGTAAAAGAAGACTTCCTTGAAACCCTGAATACTAATGATCATGACTATACATATTCAAGATTATTTAGAATTAGAATGTTTTGATAATATTGAGAATATACTAATGAATGTATGTTTGTGTATGAGATCATGAGGATGACACTAGTGCACACTTGAGCATGCACAGTGGTACAGAATGAATAGAAGTTCAAAAGACATATAGAAGATCAAGCGGGAGGAAACCACACAAACATAAAAGATAAGTATTTGAGTTTTTATTTGAAATAGTAAATGATATTGTCTGTAATAGGTTGTATGCATATTTGCATTCCTATAATATATCATGCTGAGTGTAAACATTCATAGATCATTGAACAGTATACTACTAATATGCATATGATTGGTAAGTTGGACAAACATTCCATTGTTTCTTGTCTAGAATGAAACCTCTTTACTGACATGATGAGAGCTGTGCACACTCTCGATAGTATGTTCTGGTAGAGATGGAAGGCATCTAGATAGCCACTGTATGCATACAGGATATGGAAAAGTGTTGTGCCAAAGTATTGGTCAAGATAGTTGCATAACTATGTATCCGTATGCATAATAGGTTATCATGTCAATATGATTTGATGATTATGAAGTATTACTAATCATGTACTTAATTTTGATTTGTAGGAAAGATCATGATGAATGATGAACACTGAACAAGCGATAGATGTTCAACAAAAGGATTTACAAATCAAACACACTATAGAAGGCTTGTGGCTAGAAGATTCTCTTAGGAAGAGGAAGAGAATCATGATGAGATGTTTGCTCCAAGTGGCTAGATAAGACCATTCTCTTAATAGTGTAATTAAAGAAGAAGTGTGAATCAGGTTCTGTATGGGTTCCCAGGATCGATAATGAATTGGTGAGCTTAATGATCACCATGGGTGATGTGGATCTCAACCTTTGCTACAAGGTTGAATATGGTTTCTATACACAGATGACATGAATGCAAGAAGGAACTCACCACAGAGTTCAAATGATATTGAGGCTCATATCAGTAAACCCATCTAACGAGACATGGCACGGATAGATATGTAGAAGATCATTCAATGCAGAGTGTGAATGATGTTCAATCAAAAAGGGAGAATTGACAGTTTCTTTATAAGCTTGGGCTTTACCAAAAGTAAAGTTGTTCCTAACCTTTACCTTAAGGTTGTGGATGATGAACCTATCATACCATTATTGTATGACGATGATCTCTTTCTGACAAGGAATGAGAAACAAATCATGAAAAGAAAGAAGAAGATGGCTATAGAAATGAAAATGAAAGATCTCAGATTGATGCATTACTTCCGAGGTATGGAAGTATGGCAAGGCTCAAAAGGAATCTTTCTCAACCAGGGAAAGTATGCTGAGAAATATTAAAAGGACTTGATGTGTTGGAATGGCCACTCTTGAAGTTGTTAGCAAATGACTCATCATAGTTAGTGGATAGAACTCTGTACAGACAAAATATTGAGTCATTGATGTGTCTAACAAATACTAGGTCAGATATATGCTTTGCTGTGAACACCTTGTGTCAGTATCTAGTGGAAACCAGATGTGTTCACCTATTAGTTGCAAAGCATGTGATGAGGTACCTAAAAGATACGATAGACTTTGATCTATGTTACCTTAGAGATCATGACTTCAGATGGCTACACTGATGTTGATTGGGCAGAAATTGTATCAGACAAGAACAGCACATCGAGAGGATGTTACTATATGGGATCAACCATGATCTCATGGTTTAGCAGGAAGCAGTCTAGTGTGGCTCTCAGCACAAGCAGAATATATGGCTGCTTGCTCTGCTAGTTGTGAAGAAGTATGGCTTCAGGATTGTTTGACTTAGAGATAGACCCAACTATGATCCTATGTGACAAATAGAGTTGTACCAAAATGGCAGAGAATCCAGCGTTCCATGATAATTCATAGCACATAGAGATCTGACATTTCTATATACAAGATATGGTGCAGAAAGGAATTAAAGTTCGAATTTGTAATAAGTTACCAATGTACTAACCAAACATCTACCTCAAGTAAAGCTTTCCGAGACAAACTTAATGTAGTTTAGAGGGACCCTCCTCGAAAGGGGGAGTGATGTGGTCACTTATGATGAGATTGCCTACATCGACAGAGAGGTCGATGATGTGGATACATATATTGGTGATGCCAATAGAGAGGTTGGTAGATGGTCCTTAGACAGGGTCTAAGTTGACAAGCGGATTGTATCATCCTTGAACACATGTTCTAAAGAGAGCCGTAGACAGATGTCTTCGAGAATGAAGTCCTTCGTGGACATGTAAGGATTTAATCATCCTTGGATTTCAGTCCTAAAGTGAGCCGTAGACAGATGTCTCCGAGAAAGAAGAGGGATTGTATCATCCTTGAACACATGTTCTAAAGAGATCTGTAGACGTATGTCTTCGAGAATGAAGTCCTTGGTGGACATGTGAGGATTGAATCATCCTTGGATTTCAGTCCTAAAGTGAGTCGTAGACAGATGTCTCTGAGAAAGAAGAGGGATTGTATCATCCTTGAACACATGTTCTAAAGAGAGCCGTAGACGTATGTCTTCGAGAATGAAGTCCTTGGTGGACATGTGAGGATTGGATCATCCCTGGACTTTAGTCCTAAAGAGAGCCGTAGACATGATGTCTCCGAGAATAAAGTCCTGAATGAACAGGTGGGGGATTTTATCGTCCCCGTACTTCGGTCCCAGAATTGAGTCATAGACTGGGTCTCCGATAATGAAGTCCCGAATGAACAGGTAGGGGATTGTATCTTCCCCGGACTTAGGTCCCAGAATTGATTCGTAGACTGATCTCTATGAGAATTGAAGATAGGACTACATCGTCCCTGAACCTCGGTTCAAAATGTATGTGAGGACTGCATCGTCCATGAACTGGGTTCAAAATGTACGTGAGAGGACTGCATCATCCGTGAACTGGGTTCAAAATGTACGTGAGAACTACATCATCCATGAACTGGGTTCAAAATGTACGTGAGGACTGTATCGTCCATGAAATGGGTTCAAAATGTACGTGAGAGGACTGCATCGTCTGCGAACTGGGTTCAAAATGTACGTGAGTACTGCATTGTCCATGAACTTGGTTCAAAATGTACGTGAGGACTGCATCGTCCATGAACTGGGTTCAAAATGTACGTGAGAGGACTGCATCATCCGTGAACTGGTTTCAAAATGTAGGTGAGGACTGCATCGTCCATGAAATGGGTTCAAAATTTACGTGAGAGGACTGCATCATCCGTGAACTGGGTTCAAAATGTACGTGAGGACTGCATCGTCTGTGAACTGGGTTCAAAATGTACATGAGAGGACTGCATCGTCCGTGAACTAGGTTCAAAATGTACGTGATGGGATTGCATCGTCCCTAGACATGAGACTTGTCTTAAAGTGATAAGGATTGATCATCCTCAAACCTGATCTGGATTGTATCATCCATGGACTTATGTCCTAAAGAGAGTGGGATTGATCATCTTGTAATATGATCGTGTGTGTTGCAGAGTATGCTGCTATGTATTGATGATAGATGTATTAGTGAGAATACATGCTTTTGATGATAGATGTATTAGTGAGAATACATGCTTTTGATTATAGATGTATTAGTGAGAATACATGCTTTTGATAATAGATGTATTAGTGAGAATACATGTTGTTGATGATATATGTATTAGTAAGAATACATGTTTTGATGATAGATGTATTGGTGTGGATACTAATACAGATGATCCAGATGCTGTAGATCGAGATGATCCAGATGTTGTAGATCAAGATGATCCAGATGGTGTAGATCAAGATAATCCAGATGCTATAGATCGAGATGATCCAGATGTTGTAGATCGAGATGATCCAGATGCTGTAGATCGAGATGATCCAGATGCTGTGGATCGAGATGATCCAGATGCTGTAGATTGAGATGATCCCGATGCTAATGATTGTATGATGATCGTGAGAATCCAGATGTTGATGTTGTTGTATATGTTCGAGTGCTACAGAAGATAAAGACTCAGTACTGAAGATGTTGATCTTCCAGTATTGAAGATGTTTCAGTAACTGCTTGAGTTACTGATGATGTTGAGAAAGCTTCCAATGATTTATAGATGTATCATGTATGATGTTGATGACTCCTTGCTCGTGCAGATGCTGTTATAATATCCTTGTCACGTCCCCTCCCATCCAACCAGCTAGATGGAGAGGATCGTGATGGTTAAACCGGGCATCCAGCCCCATTCACATTCAGCAAGCATTCAAATCAAAAGAGAATATATATATATATATACAAATGCATAACAGATACGAAATTAAACTGGGCGTCTAGCCCTATGAAACGTTTAATCATAAGCATGAACATAATATAACAGAGATAGATGGAAATGTATGGTTTTTAAGAAAATCACAGCGGAATATTAAGAATTTCACATCCATCATACATTTAAGATGTTCATCAAATAGGTAATTGCAATTTAACACAAGAGGATACTTATCTTATATGAAAGTAGTCCCACGCAACTGGCTATGCAACTGCAACGTTCCACCCAACCGTAGGCCAGTGTGCTCCTCAATCTCTCAGCACCACTGCCACCCCCGAGCTGGGCATGATCTCTACAAGGAATCAGGGAACAACAGACTCACACATAGCCAAGCATACACCAATATGAGCCAATCCAATCTGCAATTGGGTTTATCAGGCTGCTAGGACATGGGAGGGAAGAATTGCTAAGCTAGCGAGCTCCAACACAGAGCCAGGGATAACCTTTGCAAGATCTATCTAGCTTGGCACCCACAATACCTACACACCCAGCACTAGGAAGTATTCTTTTCTCTGCTATACAGTCCCTCAAGCCATACCTTCCCTATCTAGTGCTCTCAGGGTATGCATAGAAGAGTAACCAAAGCCCTCTTGATCTTCTTGAGAGGTTGTCTCCCCCACTAGGTTTATCAAGCTACTTCTATCCACTACCACTCCAAAACTTCAATTCACAGGTTCAAACCAAAAATGAGGATGCACACTACAGCAGAACACAATCATGGGGCAGGATAAAACGTTTTTACAGGTAGATGCATGAGATGGGGTTTCAGCTAGCTCAGCAAAAACGTTGGAACCCACAAAAACGAAATGGGAGGTTGGGGAACAACCCAGGAAGCCAAATCCGTTTTTTTAAAACGTCCAGGGCCCATTCGGGGCAAAAATGACCTCCCTCCTAGTCCCCAATTCGTGGCCTTCCTCTCCCAACTGTTATACTAGGCAAAAACGACTCCCAGGCATGGAAAAATGCAGGATTTTGATGAAAAACGTATATGGAAAAGGCCCAGCTAACTCCCACTGCGTGAATGAATGAAGACTGCCCATTCCCCATGGCTTTGGGTACCATTTCGTGGGTGGTTTCGTTCCCCACAAGCAAAAACACGATTTTCCAAGTTGATGGCTTGCCCATGCACGAAAATGGCTTGCCCATACTCTTTCATTCCCAAGGCATTAACTGCCTTAACCAATTTCTTGGAAGAATTAAATGATTGGGTACATGAGACAAAACGGGTAGTTGGTGGTTTATGGGTTTCCCCATTGACACATGGATTAATACCATTGGCCCAAGGGTTTGAATAATTTCCCTCCCTATTCCTTGTAGAACCATGCCCCATCTCTTTTGTTGCATTGCTTAGCCGGTTGTGGGTTTTTCATTAAAAATTTGTAATTACATGATTTCTTATATACATTGTGCCCATCTCGCACAAGAACCATAGGCATCTATTTTAATTGCCGATACATGAAACGCTAAATCAATGGTGGGGCCTTGGCCTTGAGCTCCTCACCATGATTAAATTACAATATTTACATCATTTACAATTTGATACAAAGGGGGTCAAAATGGGGACGTGACAATCCTTCTCGTTAAGGGGGAGTGTTGAGATATTGTAACTTCAAAGAATATTATATTTGTACTTTATTATTCCGGAGATGTTTCATTCCTCCGTGAAGATCTTATTGTATATACGGAGATGTTTATTCCTCCGTCGGAATGTGGTAACTTGGGTTATTAGACTTCCCTGGTGGGGGTCGGACCTGTATGTGTTATGTGGGTCAAAGGGTTATTAGACCACCCTAGAGGGGTCGGCCCAGTCAATTGTAGTGGGGTATTTAACCCATTGGTTAAATACAAGCCTACATGTTTTTTGTAAAAGACAAGTCGGAGTAGTGTATAAATAGAGGAGGTGTATTCCTCATTTTACACACACACTCACTCACTTGAGAGTAGCGCACTTGTGGAGGAGAGGTCTGCTATGGTGGAGGAGGAGATCATGTCTTTGGTTTTCATCTTTGTATATCGTTGGTCATCTATATTGAGGAAGCTTTGCTGGGTTTTCTACCCCATGAGGGTTTCCCAGGATAAACTTGTGTCTCTTGTGTTTATGCTGTGCTTATTGTTTCTTCAGTGATCCTGTATATGCTATTATTGTGAAATGGAATGTAATGCTGGTATTTTCTGTCTTAGCATATTAAATCTTAACACTTCCAGCGGGCCATGACCTACTGTTTTCACGACTTGGTCCATATCCTACTAGTCTATCTTGATGACCTTACAGCTCATTCCCGGAAATGATCAGATCACCTTAACGACCTCCGGCAAGTTTTTCTGCGTTATCACAAATATCAAATCCGCTTGAACCCACACACGTGTGTCTTTTGTGTTCCAGCAGGCTGGTTGTTGGGTTTCATTGTTTCCCAGAAAGGAATTGTTGTCGATCCCCTGAAAGTCCAAGCCATATTAGACCTTCCCTCTCCTCGCATGCTCTAGCAAATCCAAAGTCTGCAGGGATGATCCAATTTCCTTCGTCGCTTCATTCCTGATTATGCCACTACCGTTCATGGTTTCTTACACCTACTTCGCACCCACATACCCTTTGTTTGGGATGAGCAAGCAGAAGCTGCAATCGC
This sequence comes from Larix kaempferi, assembly GCA_027924585.1. Taxonomy (NCBI): domain Eukaryota; kingdom Viridiplantae; phylum Streptophyta; class Pinopsida; order Pinales; family Pinaceae; genus Larix; species Larix kaempferi. The sequence goes on along the minus strand of BSBM01000173.1, from coordinate 12,604,833 downwards.
CGCCCTCAAGAAAGCTCTCACCCAAGCCCCTTTAATCTCCCCTTCGTATTTCTCTAAGGACTTCATCCTTTACATCTCGGCATCCGAACATGCCATGTTCGGAGTCTTAATTCAAGAAGATGCCTCTCATCAAGAGCATGTCATTTATTACGTCATCCAGACCTTGTCTGGACCACCCCTACGTTACCCATACGAGGAGAGACTAGCCCTTGCTATGGTGTTTTTCGTCCAAAAATTGTGACACTACATTTTACTTAGTCATACCATAGTTGTACCCGACTCCAACCCCATGGTTTATCTATTAAACCAGTGACTCCTACAAGGTCGTGTTTCTAAATGGGTCATTATCCTCTAGGAATATGACCTCACTTTCTGCACCCCTAAGAGCACTAAAGCCCTCGCGCTTGCCCAGCTCATCACCGATCTCCCCTCCCTTTTGCCATCCCCACAAATCTCCGATGAGTTACCCGACAACCACTTGTTCATCATCTCCTCTGATGACCCATGGTATTGTGATATTTTGTTATACCTGTGCACGCAGAAGTCTAGACCCAACATCAATCCTGATGGACGTCGTCATATCCATCACTAGGCCTCTCGATATCTCCTCTTAGGCAATGTCCTTTACTGGTGAGGGGTTAACACCATTCTCCGTCATTTCCTTACACACGAGAAAGATGAACACGTCCTCAATGACTGTCATAGTGGTGCCTGCGACAACCATTTGTCTTGGATGGCCACCGCCCAAAAGGTCGTCTGCGCCGGATACTTCTGGCCCACATGCTTTACTGACTGCATCACAGCAGTCAAACATTGCCATAATTTCCAACGTTTTTCCCCCAAGGCCCAGACACCACCTGCTCCGTTACACCCATTCGTCACCGTTGGTCCCTTTTGTAAGTGGGTCATCAACTTAATGGAGTGTAAACCCCCATCTTCCAATGGCCATAAATACATCATTGTCACCATCGATTACTTCACCAAATGGGCTGAAGCCATGCCCACCTTCAATTGTACCACTGACACCGCTGCCCGTTTCTTTTTCAACCGCATTATCACTTGATTCGAGGTACCCAAACAGTTGGTCTCAAACCATGGTTCACACTTCGAAGATTCCATTTGGCGCGAGTTATCCACCCTACTAAAATTCCAACATCAGTATTCCTTTGCTTACTACCCCCAAGGGAACGACCAAGTAGAGGCCATTAATAAAATCTTAAAAACCATCCTCCAACGCACTGTTGACTGAAATAAGTCCAATTGGCACCACATGTTGTTCCCTTCCTTATGGGCTTACAGTACATCCACCAAAACCGCCACCAATTTTACCCCATTTCATTTAGTTCACGGTGTCGAGTCTGTCCTCCCCATAGAGTGTCAGATACTTTCCTTACACATCACCATCGAGCTTCTCCCAGACACCTCCCCATTCAATCAACGTCTTCTATCACTAGAACAAGCTGATGAAGACTGTCATGCCACTCTCCAGACCATTGAAGCTGCCAAGAACCGCTCCAAAGTTGGTTACGACAAACATGTACACCCTCGAACTTTCCATGAAGGGGACCTCGTCCTCGCCTATGACCAAGCCCACGACAAAACTGGTAAAGGAAAGTTTGAATCCATGTGGCAAGGCCCTTACATCGTGCAGACCTCCCTCGGCAATGGGGCATACATTTTAACTGACTCTGAAGGTCACCCTTTGTGCAACCCTTGTAATGGGTTGTATCTTAAACGCTTTTACCCCTAAATAAACCTGCGACCCCATTGGTCCGCATTGTACAGTTTGCTCTCTTTTTGTTTTTCACCTTTTTTACCACAATCTTACATTCATCATTTTTGCATTATCACAGATGGACCATCTTCCACCTCATTACATTGGCTTCACCGATGGAGCGATCCACTGGTCTCCCAACCTGGATTCTGCAGCATGGGTCTTATATTCCCCTTCACATGAGTTGATTCACCTTGACGGAATATGTATAGGCGCTGCTACCAATAACCAGGCAGAGTATGATGTTGTGACCGGTCTCCTAACTGCTTCCCTCCAGATGGGCATATGTCACCTTCATGTGTTCCTTGACTCCCAGCTACTTGTCTCCCGGCTCAAAAACTGCTACTAGGTGCGTGATCCCTGCCTCTTTAGAAAATTCCTGCACACAAAACAACTCAGCCGACAATTTGAATCCATAACATTCACCCATGTCCCAAGAGCTCAAAATAGTGTCGCACATCAAATGGCTAACACCATCCTAGATTGGCACATCAATCACACCATGTAAAACCTCCATCATGCATCATCATCCCATAACATCTCATAAAAAATATATATAAAAACCCAAAAAGATTGCAAGGGGCATCCACGTGCCTATCATCACATAAACATTTGCATCCATGTACAATAAAAAATAAAAACACCTTCGTATACAGGGGCATCCACGTGCCTAATCCTACATACATAATGTTGCATCCATGTGCAATACATCCAATAAAATACACAGGGGGCATCCATGTGCCCAACACCCTACACTACTTGCATCCATGTGCAGTGCAAACATATAACAAACCATAAGCACATCCACGTGCGTACACTAAATCATCATCACAAAAAGGTGCATCCATGTGCATATATATCTATATCTCAAAAAATACATATTCATCTTCTATACATGTCTTGAGTACCCTCGTACTCAGCTATACAAAAAATATCTATACATCCCTATGCCTCATAGAATACATGCCGTAGCTACAAAATTCGGGGGAGTCCCCTGCACTCCCTAATGAGAGTCATACCCTGCATCATCTGCCTCCGATTCAAAACCTCGCTCCTCCTCCAGCAACTCCTCATCCCCTGCAAGCTCATGTGCCCGTCCCCTGTCCGCTAAGATGGCCACCCGGATCGCGATCGACCGGAACTCCTGTGGCGCCCTCATGCAATCCTGAATCACCTCCGGATCCACGTCCCGCCACCTGTCATCGGTCACTCCCACTAGCAACTAATCCAGCAGCATCTGTACGGACTCTAGAGTCCCATCAGCGTCCCGTTGACGCACCTCCCTTGGCCTGGCAGGGCTAGTACCGCCACATGCCCCCTGCGCGCTATATGTCCTGGTGGTGGTCTCGGGCCCACATCTATAGATCATACATCAGTCAATAACAGTATATCACAAAAAATATCATATACAAATCTTGACATCCATAACACACAATACAATCAATCCGTACCATCTGGTCCCCATGCCTGTCTTGGCGCCCGTGGTGCCTATGGATCCCCGGCGTAGTCCATATCTCTGTATGGATAGTCATCCAGTGTCAATGTTATCTGTAGCCACTGCAGGTATAGCTCCTGCGTGAAGTATCTACCCACCTCCCCACCACCCCAGCGGCACATCATCTTCCCCCACCGCACCATGCACGGCTCCCTCAATCCTCCTGCCCTGACCGACACCCGCGACCGCAGTGTCGGTACCTGCTCCATGAAGAAAGCACATAGAAAGGATCCGTAACAGAATCCCTTACCAGATTCCTTCATCGATGTCAGCTGCCGCTACACACAGGTGAGGAATATCTAACCCCACGCATAGTAGACACCATCCAGTACGTGCTCCACTAGCTGCATCTGGCCCCCAGACACCTTCTCGGGTGACTCGGACCCCAACACACGAACCACGCATGCCACAATAGCCTGTACTGCCGGCTCCTGCAGGTCCACCACCCGGAGTGCGTTCCTCTACACCCTAGCCTCTGGAACACAGTACTGCTCCAGCATATCCTCCATATCTACATCCGCAAATACTCGTGGCTACGTATCCGCCACCCTACCCAGACAAGGAAACCCCATCAAGAAGTATACATCTTCCAGGGTGAGGTCCACCGTCTCTCCCTGCACCTTGAACGCCTGAATGTTCGGCTCCCAGAAACTCACTAGCCGGTTCAGCAGCAGCGCTGCTGAACGCATCATAGGTACCTGTGCAAACTTCAGCAGTCCACACAATCCCAACGTCGATCACACATGACGATCCTCCCGGATTACAGCCACTATCTCATCGGGGACCTCTCACTCTCTCCAAAGCACTAGCGGCATCCTGTCAATCACGCAAGGCAAACTCATCAGACTCATGTAAAAAACAAAAAATAACCTTGAAGCCCCCCCCCCCGGGGAACCCTAATAGCTCGATCCCAATCATAGCTTTAGGGCCCCTTGTCGCGGTATCCGGCCGCGGCTATCAAGGCTACAGTCGTGGTCCAAAACCGCGCCTGTAGGAGCTGAACTCGCGGTACCAAACCACGTGTTCAGCCTCGGAATGTGCGGTACCAGACCGTGATCCACCCTGGAACCCGCGGTCCCCGACCGCAGTTCCACCCCACTTGGACCATACAAAAAATCCCCTGGGACCCACTACCCCCCCCCCCCCCGAACCCAAAGAAAATGCAGGTATGAGTTTGACAGAATACCTGTAACTCCTGAATCTAAAATCAGCCAGTCGGATTGTCCAGAAACACCAACTTCGCTCTGGTCAACTCTGATCACTAGTCAAAGTCAACAAGTACAAATGACACTTGTCATGTTGGACCCACTCATTATTTATAGTCTGTTGACTTTTTCTTGTTTTGGCCATTCTAAACCCATACGGAGTCCATTTTTCGAACCGTTTCCACCACTGGAATCAACACAATGAGACTATCATGATGGTCCACTTGTTTTCTTATTTTTTCCACCTCACTTTTTGAGCATTTTTTAAACACCACTCATCGCCTTGGTTTGCATGCCACATCGATCATTATCTAGTTTTGACACTTTTTATATCGCCAGATTCATTTTTTCGCGCTCGTGATGATGCTTGAGATCATTTCTCACTCTCACTTGGTACAGTTTCAACATTGTGTCCCGACACCTTGCTGCCTCGATTTGCGTGCCACATAGGCCACCATCGGATTGTTCCACATTTTTACATGAGCCATTCACTCCTGTCATATTGAAATTATTTCCTTATTTTTCCACCATTCATTATCCTGCAAGGAAGCCCATCAGTGTTCCCCACCACCCTCGTTATTGCTCATCATCAATGTTCCTTGATTGAGCACTTCCTCCTTGCCTGGCCATTCCTTTTGTTCGGTATACTTTTATCCCTTTTTCGGGCCAGACAAGTCCTTTACAAAAAGGCACTTAGGGGGTTTCCGTTAAGCTCTTTTCTGACTCCTAAAACAATGAAAATATCGCCGAGCAATCTTGCTTCCTTTCATGCTCGTTAAAGTACCTGAAAGGGCGTCTATCTGGTATAAGTTTAACCCTTTTCGGGACCTGGTAGACTAATTATGAAAAAGGAATACTCTAGTCACAACGGCTAGAAGAGTTCTTCATTGCATCCGTTTATGCTTCTTCGGGCCTTGGAGACTAACACACGAAAAAGAAACCCCCTGGAGTCTTCTTCTCGCTTTCAGACTCTCTAAAATTGCAAGCAACCACGAGCATGCACCGTCCTGGGCTCATACAAATCCACATGACGGTACCATTCCATCATTTCAGAGTCTTCTTATCGCTTTCAGACTCCTTAAAATTGAAAGCACTCATGAGCATGAACTGTCTTGGGCTCGTATAAATCCACACGACAGTACCATTTTTCACCTACTTCTTCTAGTTCCTTAACCCATGAAGAAGTCCCCCCGTGCCTCTTGGCACTATGATCAATCATCTCGGCAGCACCCTCAATCAGGTCTCCTTTGTTTAGAGAATTCTGCAGTCTCCTGCCATTTTACAACAACTTGAGTATCCCTCATCCCAGTCACCATCCACGATCCATTACAGCTATGATCCATTTCCCCTCAGTCAGTTTCATATGCTTCCCGATCGTCCCCACCATCATACTCTGAACAAAGGAAGTTTGAGTCCACCCACTCTACTTGCCTAGTTATCCCCTACCATATGCCAGTCCTACCATCAGTACTCTCACACTTCGGTTCTCTACTTCGCGCTCCTATCAAGGAAACATCATTGCCTTGCTAGTTGCAGGTCTCCCTCTGTCAACGACAGCCCCTCTATCCCAGAGGATAGACCCAGAAGTCCCTACGCCTTGGACCCATCACCATCTGTGGTGAGTGCCTACAGACCATTTTTTAGAGGAGTCATCATTGCCTCTCCGAGTGGTTATTTCTCACATGCTCGACTTCAACACCTTGATCGCATCGTTGAGAATCACGCAGGGTTTATATCCCTTCCATTATCAGTCGAAGACCCCGAATATCCCCCGACTCTAACACATTGGTGAGTCACTTCGGAACACCCAGTTATATGTTCCCGTGGATGTCCGAGTTGCATCGACGATTGTATTCGGAAGCCATCCAGTTATATGCTTCCTTGAGTACCTAGTTCAGTTCCAGTTCAGTGTACCATTGAGGATATGACTCCCCGTCACTATGATCCAGCAGCTCATCAGTTCCTCTGGTACCCCACTCAACAGCACTGTTATTTTTCCAGTGTATCAGTTCTTCAGCTTATACATGGTCAGCCCAGTAGTATGTCCCAGATTTGTGTCCCCTCTCAACCCTTATGATGTACACAGTGGTTCTCTATGTATCGTACAGGTCCCCCTTTTCGGGCCTCCCAGTTATTTTTTATGTATCTTGATACGAGCATGGGTATGCCCGCCTCATCCATATATTGAGATTCTTCCTCATTCATTATTTGAGGCCATGTATATGTCAGGTTCCCATATTTTGGACCCCATTGTTATTATTTTTCTATATCTTGATACGAGCATGGGAATCCCACCTCATCCATATGATCAGATTATTCCTCATCCATTATTGAGGTTATGTACTTTTAGTTTTTGTAGTTTGTTCGGGACCGTTGTTTCGGGCTCCATTTTTTTTCTTCTCTTCTCCACACCCCAGGAAAACCATACAAGACTTATGATGTCTATCGGCCATACGATGAGCTCCTGCCCTCACACATCAGGGGACAATCTGTTAACACCCACAAAGTGCTCACTACCTCATCTACCCCATTACATGACTCATTTGTCCTTATTTCCTACCATATTTACCTTCAGAACCCTAAAATCCCATTAAAAAGCCTCCAAAAGGCCACAAAACCATAAAAAAAGCCTCCAAAAGGCTAAAAAACCCCTTTTTCCCACAAAATTATCCAAAATTCCTCCAAAATAGCAAAAACCCTCTAAAAAGGGAATAAAAAATATAAAAAAAAGGAGAAAAAAACCCTATACAGCTGACCTAAACCATATGGTTCCCAAAACTATGGGCCAGCACTCCACCACTAAAAACCTATAAATAGGTGATGGAGACCCCTCATTTCATATCCACAATCAAATACACCCTTACTCTGCCAAAATCACTCTTGAAACCCTAGCTCACCCTTGAGCTACTTTCACCATTGAGTGCCCCTTTTGGCCCATTTCCACCCTTTGGAGAAAGAGAAGGAGCAAAGCTGGAGTTTGGAGCAATCCTCTTGGACCATTGCAAGAACTTCACCAACCTCTACACTTGAGGTAAAATTTTAATACAAAAAGAAAGATCTTCACCATATTTCATGTTTTTGTTATGTTTATTAATGCTCATGTTAGTTTAGAATCTGTATTGCTTTAGTACTTTAATTTACTGTTTATTGAACTGCTACTAAGGAGTCCATTCTCCTTAGTAGGTGCTCATTTGCACAAGCTAGGGTGAAAACCCTAGCTACGCTTTCAGAAAGTTGAAATTCACATTTAGAATTTTTAGGGTTTTTTCTGACAAACCCTAATCCGGGACCAAATCCAATTTTCAGCAATTCAAGTGGTAAGACCTAAATCTTTTCTATTATCATTTGAAGTACTCTTTAAGATGTCTCACCACACCAAGCTTGAGGATAAGCTTGAAGGGGTTGATAACTTTCGAGCTTGGAAGTATAGAATTGGGTTAATCCTGGAAGAGAATGAGTTGGACTCATATATAAAAGAAGACATCCCTATCCCAGAGGATGAAGAGGCTAAGGTATTGCATAAGAAGAACTTGGTCAAGGAAAAGAGAATCATTGTTGATTCTATCAAAGACCATCTCATACCCCATGTGTCTTCTCTAAAGACACCCAAGGAGATGTTTGACTCTTTGACCAAGCTATTTGAAGGGAAGAACATAAATTAGAAGATGACCCTATGGAATCAATTGAAAGGGGTCAAGATGTCGAATGGAGAAACCATTCAATCCTATTTCTCTAAGGTCTCTCAGATCAAGGAACAACTTGAAGTTGTAGATGAAATGGCGGAGAATGTTGAAATTGTTATGACGAATTTGAATGGCCTACCTAGGTCATGGGACTCTTTTATCCAGGGGATCTGTGCCAGAAAGAAATTAATCTCCTTCAGCAAATTGAAGGAGGAATGTTCTCAGGAAGGAGCAAGGCTTGTGGTAAGAGAAGAAAAGATGGGGAATGAAAATCAAGCTCTCATAGCTCACACTAAGAAGGGAAAGTTCAACAGGGAGCCATCCCATTACAAGAAGAAATATTCTCATCATTATCACAAAGACAAGAAAGATCTAAGGTGTTTCACTTGTAATGAGAAGGGTCACTTTGCTTCAGAATGTCCCAATAACAAAAGGGACAACCACAACAACAACAACTCTAGCAAGAAGAAGAAGGGTAACAAAAGAAGGTACCATGCTCATGCTGTCGAAGATGATGAACCTCCAAAGAAGAAAGCTAGGGCAGAAAGTGAAGATGACTCATCAAGTGAAGAAGAGGATGTCCTAATCTCTGCTCTCACAGGTACAATCTCCCATGGTTGTAATGATTGGTTAATTGACAGTGGGGCTTCCAAACACATGATTGGGTTTAAAGAATCTTTTGTAAATATGTCTGAACATGAATCACCCCATAAAGTGAAACTTGGGGATGATTATCAATATCCCATCAAAGGAAGTGGTGAAGCCTCCTACAACCTAGATTCTGGAAAATATTTGAAGATGAAAGAAGTCCTTTATGTACCTGGGCTCAAGAAGAACTTACTATCCATCTCTACATTGGATGCAAAAGGTATGAGGGTTGCATTTGTGGATGGCCAAGTCCTAATGTGACCAATGGGAAAGACCACAAATGATGCAGCGGTGATTGGAGAGCAAGAGGGAGGTTTGTATAAATTGAAAGGAAAACCTGAACATGCCATGGTGCATGATTCCATGGAGCCAAGTGAACTTTGGCATAGAAGACTTGCACATATGCACTACAGAGCATTACCAATTGCACGTAAGGATGTAGAAGGTCTTCCTAAAATCAAGACCAAGGTGTTTGCAAAGGATGTGCAAAAGGAAAGAACATTAAGAAGGAATTTCCAAGCAATGAAAGCAAGGCAAAAGGCATCTTGGAAATCATCCACTCAGATGTTTGTGGTCCCATGTCATCCAGTTCTCTAAGTGGGTATGTTTAGTATGCCTCTTTCATAGATGACTTCTCCAGGAAGACTTGGGTCTACTTCTTGAAGATCAAAGATGAGGTGTTTGACAAGTTCAAGGAATTCAAAACCTTGATGGAGAATCAAACTGACAAGAATATCAAAACATTCAGATCCAACAATGGTGGAGAATTCACCTCAGGTGACTTCAAGAAGCTTTGCAGTAATTCAGGGATTAAGAGGGAGTTGACTGCTCCTTATAATCCTCAACAGAATGGAGTTACAAAAAGGAAGAACAGAACAATCATGGAAGCAGCAAGGGAAATGTTGCATGACCAGGATCTACCTATGCATTTATGGGCAGAAGCAGCTAGAACAGCTGCATATGTGCAGAACAGAACACCCCACAAGATATTGGACAACAAGACACTAGAAGAGGTCTTTTCTGGTAAGAAACCTTAAGTCATCCATCTCAGAATATTTGGTTGTCCAGTATACACTCATGTCCCAAAGGAAAAGAGGACTAAACTAGATCCTTCAGGAAAGAAGGGTATCTTTGTGGGTTACAATGAAAGCTCGAAGGCTTGCAGAATATACTTTCCAGGGTTCAAGAAGATTGATGTCAGCAGGGATGTAACATTTGATGAAAACTCAGCATTCATCAAATCAAGGAAGGCACCTATCGAAGTTTATGAAGAACCTAAGGAAACTAGATTTCAAGACACTATCATGACTGAAGCAATTCCAGAAGTTGTTTGTGAGTTTGAAGATCCGCAAGAACCTGTAGATCCACCCCGTGAGGATAACTCTCACAAGAGGAAAACTGCATGGGCTAGAGAGCTCATTCAAGATGCAGAAAGATTTGGCATTCCAAAAGAAGAACACAGAGCAAAGAAGAGAACCAGATCACATACCATCTATGTTGCTTTACTCTGTGACATTATGAACAAAGAACCTTCCAGTTATGAAGAAGCAGTGGAAAAGAAAGAATGGAAGGATTCCATGGTTGAGGAATACCAATCAATGATGAAGAATGATGTTTGGTATGTTGTCCCAAGACCTAAAGAGAAGTCTATTGTGACTTCCAAATGGATCTACAAAATCAAGCATGTTGCAGATGGCAGTATAGATAAATACAAGGCAAGATTCGTAGCTCGTGGCTTCTCTCAAAAAGAGGGAATAGATTATGAAGAAAATTTTGCACCTGTAGCCAGGTATACTTCCATCAGAACAATACTTGCCCTGGCTGCAGCAATGAAATGGAAAATACACTAGATGGATGTCAAGACTTCTTTCTTGAATGGTGTAGTTGAAGAGGAAGTATATGTGGAGCAGCCACTTGGTTTTGAAATACATGACATGGAGTCATATGTGTGCAGATTGAAGAAATCCTTGTATGGCTTGAAGCAAGCTCCCAGAACTTGGTATGGTAGGATGGACAGTTTCCTATCTAGTTTGGGCTTTACCAAGAGTAAAGCGGATTCCAACCTTTACTACAAGGTTGAGGAAGGGAATCCTGTGATTCTACTCCTGTATGTGGATGACTTATTTGTAACAGGAGATGACAGATTGATTGCAAATACTAAGAGGAAGCTTGCTGTCGAGTTCGATATGAAAGATTTGGGAATGATGCATTATTTCCTAGGTATGGAGGTGTGGCAGAGTGCAGGTGGGATCTTCCTTGGTCAAGGGAAGTACATAGTAGATATCCTGAAGAGATTTGGGATGATGGATTGCAAGGCCATGGCCACACCTATGGCATCGAACCTGAAGTTTCTATGTGATGCTTCATCTGAGCCAATTGATATCTCTATGTATCGTCAGATGATTGGGTCCTTGATGTACCTGACGAACACGAGACCATAGATTTGCTTTGCTGTGAACACATTGAGTCAGTTCCTGACAGATCCGAGGAGTGTTCATCTAATTGCTGTAAAGCATGTTCTGAGGTACCTGAAGGGTACAGTGGATTATGGGCTCAAGTATGAAGCGAATCAAAAGTTTAACCTGCAAGGTTATGTTGATTCAGATTGGGCAAGCAGTGCTGCAGATAGGAAGAGCACATCTGGGTGCTACTTCAGTATGGAATCAGGTGTGATCTATTGGTTTAGCAGGAAGCAGTCCTGCGTAGCACTGAGTACAGCTGAGGCAGAGTATGTTGCAGCCTGTTCATCTAGTTGTGAGGCAGTATGGCTACGGAAGCTATTGTCTGAGTTATTTGATCTCCCATTGGATGCTACTGGTATCTTCTATGATAACCAAAGTTGTGTGAAGTTGTCTGAGAACCCAATGTTTCATGACAAGTCGAAACACATAGAGATCAAATATCACTATATCAGGGATATGGTGCAGAGAGGAGTAGTGAATCTCCTGTATGTGGCAACAGACGAGCAGATTGCAGATGTATTGACGAATCCACTAGCCAGGGTGAAGTTCAAGTACTTCAAGGAGAGGCTTGGTGTTCTTCATATCGACGACACTTCAAGGAAGAAGTGATGGACACATTTGCTGAAGTGATTCCAAGCTTGTTGGAAGGAGGATCCTTCACATGGATATGGATGTAAGCATTGGATGATGAGAATCATGACGATGCTCCAGTTACTACTCTATATATGCATCAGGATGATGCTTGATATGATCAGTTGGATCATTTATATGTATATGTATGTGCGCATCATGTTGGATGCTGGATATGATCAGTTGGATCATTTATATGTATGTACACATCGTGTTGATGCTGGATATGATCAGCTGGATCATTTATATGTATATGTATGTACACATCATGTTGGATGCTGGATATGATCAGTTGGATCATTTGTATGTATTTTGTATATGCATCATGTTGGATGCTTGGACCATGTATCTATATAAGTATCAGGTGGATACATTGTATGATCAGGTAGATCATGTATGTTGATATGTATTAGGTATGATCAGGTGGATCATGTATTTGTATTTGTGTCAAGTGGATACACTGTATGATCAGGTGGATCATGTATGATGATATGTATCAGGTAGATACTTGGTATGCATCAGGTGGATGCATTTTATGATCAAGATGATCATGATGATGAGCTTCAGGATGTTGCTCCAGATGATATGTATCAGGATGGTACAATGATGATGATCAGTATGATCATGGGCATCAGGATGATGCCTCGTGCGATGATGATCCATTGGATCATGAGTATCAGGTTGATAATTGGAGGTCAAAGATGATATGTGGTAGGTTGTACAAATAGCATGTAATCAGTCCTGGGAGATCTTGCCGGTCGTGCTGTGGCACATAAATGTTCCTGGGATACTCTTTCCGGTATTGCTATGTAGTATGTAATCATTCCTCAGATATCCGATAGGTTGATTTGTGTGCTCGTAATCAATCCTGGGATGAAGTATTACTATGGAGACATGTAATCAGTCCTAGAGATCCGAGAGGTTGAGCTGTGTGCTCATAATTAGTCCTGGGATTCCCTTTATAGATCTTGTTGGTCGTGCTATGGCACATAAATGTTCCTGGGATGCTCTTTAAAGGTTTTTTCTATCCACATGTAATCAATCCTAGAGATCCGAGAGGTTGAGCTATGTGCTCGTAATAAGTCCTGGGATGCTCTTTAGAGATCTTGTCGGTCGTGCTGCAGCACATAAATGTTCCTGGGATGCTCTTTAAAGGTATTGTGGAGTAGATGCATGTAATCAGTCCCGGGATATCTTGTCGGTCATGCTTAGGCACATAAATGTTCCTGGGATACTCTTTCTGGTATTGCATCCACACATAAAATTAGTCCTGAGAGGCCACCTCTATCAGACCGTTCGCATAGATGATGAAGACCTGCAGGTGGTGGGCCTACACCCAGTATGAAAAAGGACTGGCTCTGTAGAACTTCCTATGACAAGTAGAGTCAGAGATTGGTTGAGATAGCAGTAGCAGTGACGATGATGATGACGATGATCCCGAGAAGAAGACTTGTCTAGTAGATCTGTGTCGATAAATACCTTCCTAGTTAAGAGGGAGTGTTGATGTATATGTAACTTTGGAATGTATTTCATCTATGTATTCCATATATATTTATTGTACCCTTATAAGAGATATTTTATTCCTCTATAAGGAAGTGTCATCATGTGTATTGACAAGTGTCACAAGTGTGTGTACTTGTTGATCGTTTATTAGACCACCATGTGTGGGGTCAGCCCTAAAATATATATTATATTGTGGATGTACCTAGCTAGACAAGTCGGCCCCATAGTGTCACTGGGAAAACAAGTTAAGTATAAATAGAGATCGGGAGATCTCTATTTTGATCACTTGGAAACTCACACTTCTCTCACTCAGAAAGTGGTGCACTAGTGAGGAGGAGGATCATCTACTACTAGGAGACTATCTCAGTGTATTTTGGTTGTACTTTGGTTGAGCCATTGCTCTCTCTATCTATGAGGAAGTTGTGGGGTTTTTCACCTTAGGGTTTTCCCCACGGAAACTCTGTGTCTCTTGTCTTTCATGCTTTTGATTCTTATGATGCTTTTCATGCTTGTTATGATTGATATTCATTGATATACTGTACATGTTATTCTCTCAGTAAAGATCCTAGAGTATTGTGAATTAATGCTCAAAATTTAGCAGTGTACACAATAGCTAATCCTTCTCTTTCTGTCGTGGTATAATTATTTTAGGTTGAGGACAGCTTTTTGCTTGAGAATTCAATAGGATGGTCGATGCCTCCCTCACATGGCTAAGCTAGCATGATGCCCAATGCTATGGATGAAGCATCTACATGTACATGGAATGGTTTACTCCAATCTGGAAAAACTAGAATAGGTACAGTGACCATCATTTCTTTCAATGTATCCAATCCTTTCTGACAGTCCTCAATCCATGTGAACTTCACTTCCTTCTTCAATAATTTCTCCATAGGCACAGTGATCTGCGCATATCCTTTGATGAACTTCCTGTAGTACCCTATGTGTCCCAATGTAGTGCGTAGTTGTTTTACTGAATTAGGTGCTGGAAAATTCACAATAACTGCAATTTTTGCTTAATCAACCATCAATCCGTGTTTACAAACAATGTGTCCTAGTAGAATTCCATACGGAACACAGAAGATGATTTTCTTAAGGTTCAGGGAGATCTAATGTTGTTTACACTTCGCTAACATCAGTCTTAGGTTCGCATAATGGTTCTTCAATACCCAAAATATTGTCCAATCATCAAAATGCACTTTTAAAAATTTATGGATAAAATATGTAAATGCAGCAACAACTACTCTGGAAAAGATAGCATATGTGTTCTTCAGACCAAACGGCATAACTATGTACTGAAATGAACCTCATTCAGTGGAAAATGTGGTCTTGTGCCTGTCTGTTGTATCAATTCTGATCTGATGATATCCATAAAATCCATCAGTGAAGGATTATGCTTCATTCCTTCCAACATTATCTAACACTTTATCTGTGAATGGAGTAAGAAATGGGTCATGCAGTGATGCATCGTTTAACTTTTTGAGATCTACATAGATTCTAATTTCTCCTTTAGCTTTCTTGTCCTAAAAAACCATGGGAATTATCCATTCTAACTCTTGTACTGGTTCAATGATTCCTGCCTCAATCATTTTATCAAGCTCTTCCTTTACTCTTTCTTTGTATCTGGGATTTAGTCGATAGGGTATTTTCTTAATAGGATTCGCATCCGGATTGAGAGGTATTTTCATGACTCCCATGTCGCCCAAAATTCCTTTCATTTCGGAAAAAAATGTACGAAATAAGTCTTTGTATTCGCACAGTAAGTATTCTATTTGCGCTACCGTTTTCTCATCCCAATAATCTCCTATAGAAGCGAACTTCGGTTCTTCACTAGTTCCAAAGTTCACTTTTCAAGTTTTCACATGATTACTTAGATCCAGAAGTTCCAATCTAGGTCCTTCTACTTCGCGCTCTCCTTCTGAATAAGGTATGTTAACATCGCATGGATCTTCATCTTCATCTTCATATTCACCTTCGTCTAAAGAGAAGTTGTAAAATTCCAAGGAATGCTCTAGTTTTCTTTCCCACTCTGGTTGTTGATACACAGGTTTCGGTATGTCATTGAATACATTCTTTTTGATGATTTGCAAAGCCTCATTTATACTTGGACATTCTTCCTCAAAACTGAAAGTCGCTTGGAATTTCTTAGTCATGATGGACCATTCTATTGTTCCTCTGTGAAGTTTTGTTTCTATGTACCAGTTCTTCAAAATTTGCTCCAATGTGTGCACAAACCGATGGACCCATTCTTCTTGCGGTACATGTGTCCATGGTTTCATGCAAAGGTCTATGTGATCTTTGGGATCAGACTGTCCATTATATTTCACTTGTACAAGATCAGTCGCTTCTAGAAATCTGATCTACATTATGTGCTTACATTCTTCCCATGTGGTCAAATTCTGCTTATGCACATCCCACCATCTAGCAGGTGTTGCACGTAGTGTTGTATCCAATGATACTAATTTGTATTCATCTGGGACTGATACAACATACTCCTGAAATAATTCGTAGATATCCCCTAACCCATCATAAGTAGGGATTGAAATTACCTATGTTCCAATCCGGCGCAGTGACTTAGTGAGTTACGCACATCTTCTCGCAGATACTTCGTGTATTCTTCTCTACCAGTTCTCTAGTCCCGCATTTGATTCTGACATGCAAGAACTGTCGCATCGCCAACTCAATGTTCCATCATGAGTAGGATTGATGTAGTTTTCTTGATTCATCGTCATCTTGTAGATATGATCCAGATAGTTCTGCATTCTTCTCTTATCGGTTTAGTATATCTAGGTCCCTGTAAAGGATCCAAGGGTGCAATGACACTCATATCCGGTCCTTTGAATATCATATGCTTCTTTTTCAAGTTGATAATTTTGAGGTTATCAATTTCCCATTCTATCCCTAATAGTGCAGGATATGGATTGCTATTGTCTATAATCTCAATGACCTCAAAGTATGCTTTACTTCTCACTCCATCAATGTCGACAAGGACATTTGATAAAATTAAAGCTCACAATAAATTCGTAATATCTTTAAAAAAAAGTAGATACTATAGTAAAAATTTAGCATCATTAGCATCATTGACATTGGATAAGAATTTTAGTATTTATAGTTAATATTAAAATCTTATCTTTGACATCATCATTTGACATAGAAATATAAATGTATATAAATAAACAAATTATGATGTCAATAACCTAATTATAAACATAATTAAAATACATATAGTCTTAGTATTATAAATTAATTTATTAATTTATTTTTATTTTTATTTTTATATTTTTATATTTTATATTTTTATTTATTAAATATTATATTGAAAATAACAATTTAATTCCTTCTTGCAAAGACTATGAATTTTATTAACTCATTCTACTTAGTAAATAAATGTAATTTATTAATTATTTTATTGTACTAATGAAATAATTAATTATTAATTAATAATTTACTTTGTAACAAAATATAATAATTTTGTTTCCAAATAAACAATTATTAAATATTTAATATTATAAAGATTAGAATTTTCCATAACTCAAAAAACTATAAAAAAACATTACAACCTGAAAATATTATTAAAACAATATATAGTTACAACAACTAAATAGATGGCTATAATTAATTTAATTTTATAATTAATTTAAAACAAAACACTAAAACTAACTACAGGTAGGGTTAGGTTTTTGGCCGACATCCTGGATTCATTCTTCTCTCAACAAACAAAACACAAATGATTATTAATGCTCTGGAAATGCTATCCCTTACCTTGACTCATTGTCCTGATGATGAACCGTGATTAGGGTTCGAAACATCGACTTTTATAATGTGTACTGCGTTAATCCCGAGCCTTTCACCAAACCCTCAATGCAGAAATCTTAGAGGTATAACCTTTTGTTGATTAGCTAGCCTCAATTGTATTGGTGACCATGATAACTTCAGCTTCCCCATTTGTTCCCATGTCTGCTTTGTTAGGAAATTTACTTTTGAGCCTAAGTCAAGGATAATCTGGTCCATTTCAAAATCTCCAATCTCTGCACTTAGTCTCATTTCTCTTCCAATTCTTTTATGATTCTAAATATGATGAACCACTCTATGTGCTTCATTTACTACATTACATTGCTCGTAATGACTCAATAGGCTTTGTAATTATGCCAAGGCATTTTGATGCTTTAACAAATTTATGCAGCTCTGTAAAAGATGCGCAACAGGACTCACCAGGTCTGCTGCAGTACGTGATCGATCATAGGAAGCTGGAATATCCATCATAGGTGTTGTCTCACTTCGCAAATTGATTCTCATAGTTGAAGGATCTGATTCTTTGAAGGTTTCTCTTGCTTCCATGAAGACCTCTTTTTATTTGTTGAGGTTGAAAGTAGGTGTTTTTCCAATTGCTTTTCTTATCGAAGCCCCTTTAGTAGGAATCTTTCTAGCTTGGTGATCCTTAGAAGTCGAAGCTTCAGTTCTTTGATCTCCACCTGTTGTGGCTCCACTTCGTGTCACAACATGAATGTTGCAATCTATATTCTGTTTTTCAGCTGCGATCATCTATATGTTTTGATTATGTGCTTCTGGTATTCTCTCTTGCATTTTTCCTTGCAAAACAGGGCATGCCTCAGTGACATGTTCAAATTATTTACAAGTAGTACAAGGGTTCGTACACTCTCTAGCTAGATGTCCTAGTTGGGCACAGTTATAACATACAATCTGACCTCTTCCTCGTCCATGTCCAGTGTTTTTTCCTCTTCCTATGAATCCACCACATCCTCTGTATGTGCCTTGGTCATACTGCACATTTTCATTGTTGTTTTGCGTTTCCCCTTTAACTATGTAGACATCATGTTTCTTTCTATCATGAGGTCATATGCTCTACAGTTGTTATCATCATGGCCAATTGACTTACAGAATGTGTAGTATAGGTTTTTTGGTGTTTGCACATATTTATGAATTAGATAATAGTCCTCTAGGAGATGTTCTCTACATCGGAAAATCTCACACCATGGTCCTTGTTGTTGATTTAATGGGTTTGGAGCTTCGCTAGCAATGTAATCCCTAAATACCAGACAATGTTCTTTAGAGTATCCTTCTCCCTTATACTTTGTACACCAAACCTCTTCTCAGGTTTCTTTTCCTTTCTTCATATCTTGTAGTTGTAATGTCAAATTTGCTAGTTGGTTCTATATTTGAACCATTCCTACGCTAGTCTCTCCTATAGGTAAAGCCTCTAGCTTCATCACAATTTCTAGGGCCTCTATCTGTGAAGAAACTTTCTGTTGCATCAACGGTAATCTGATATGGGGTAGTAGCGAAGCTATAAGCCATTATTAGTATTGTTGTGGTGCTATGTCAAAGCTCACTTGATCTAACAACGCTTTGAAATTTTGATCAAATTCCCATACTGTCTCACTCGATTTTTGCTTAATTTCTTTCAACTCTGTGATACACTGCGATTCTAACTTAGGTTTTTTAAACTCTCTGATGAGTGCACTGATCTCCGCTAGTGTCCTATTATGTCCAATAGAGTACTTCATAAACCATGTTAAGGCTCTGTCCCTGAATGTGGTAACTAGTTGTGCTTGTCTAATAGTATCATCGTGTACTTGTTTAACATTCCATACGGCTTCACAAAGAAACCAATGTTTCTCTAGGTCTTCGATACCAGTTCCTTTAAATATAGGCAACTTAAAGGCAGCTTAATTTTGTCTGTCATTCTTCTTCTAGGAGGCTTAGTGTTATGTGAGGAATTGCATATACTACTACTTGGAACGTTCTGAGCACTGGCTCTTGCAGTGTTACTACTATTGGTGTTCTGTGGGTTAGTAGTATTTATGTCGTTAGCTGGAGGTTTTTGCAGAGTAATGGGATGATAGCCAATTGGTCTATCACTATCAATCTCAACCTGATATGAGTGTCTGTCACTTCCTAACTCAGTTTCTAGAGAGATGTGAGGTCCTAGTTCATGAGACCTATTCCTAGTGCTAAACTTGTATCTTTTACCACTTCGTAATGTATAGATATTTTCCTTAGTGTCAATGTCTGTGTTAATGAACATTACAGACTCAAACCATAGGAATCTTATTTCATTCTTAACACACATTTTTATGCTAACAACATTTTAATGTATAGACTGAGATTTTTTAGGTACTTGCCTCTGAACCCTTTGAAGAAATCTGCCTTTGCTGCACTGTAAGACTTCAGAGTGTCCACAGCAAATTCGGTAATGCAACATTCTAGTATGCTATCAAGATAGAAGTCTACTGCTCTTGATATTGGGCTATCCACTGATTTAAGTCTGTGAATCCGTTATGGAGTCCACACTGTAGGTTCTCCACCTTTAAAGAAATTTTTATGTTCTGCGAGTCTTGATATCCACTCGTGTAGCTCATTGATGAAGGATGCGAAGAAGAATTCATGTATGTCAGAGAAGAGATATCTCTGTAACCACTCTTCCGTAAATAAGTGTGGATGTCTATTTTCTTTCTTTGCAAATGCCTCCTCAGTCTTAGTTACCTAGTTCTATATCTATGTCCGCTCGGGATTCCAGCTATCAGAGCACATCACCAGTTCGGTCCCAGCAACAGAACCATTTGTTGGCTCTATACTTCTTTTGTCTCTTATTACTTAGATCAGAGCCGAATTTCAGTGCAGTTATTGGTCCAACAAAACCATTCTTCACGGGCCCTTTCGGAAACAGCCTGTGAACAGACTAAGGTCTTACCCGATGTGAATTTATGGGGTGGCTATAGAAGCATGTTTCTACAACTAGGTGATGCGCATTTATTAAAATGGTTAGCTGAGCCAAGTCACGACTACTATGCATCCACTTCTTGTACTACAACACACTCTAGAGCTGCGCGAATCACACAATGCAATGCAACAGAGCACTTTGGAACTGCGTCGAGGCACAGTTTTACACTCTATAGGCTCCACTGGATTAGTGTCTCTTGTGCAACTACGCATTCAACATACTCAAAATTACTTGTGCATTCAGATATATGTGTTCGATACTTAACATATTATTCTCATCGACCATACATGTGAAAATACATATAAAAGAAGGAACATACATAAACATAAACATAAACATAACCATGAACATGAACAATCTCATAGATGCATTCACACAACACACTTATTTACGTGGTTCACCCCCAGGATGGGAGCTACATCCATGGGAGTTGTTGTTTATATTAATGGGAAGGATCAACAGTTCCTTTTTGCGCACATAGTTGTAGAATCTTCTCTCTATAATAGGTCTCTGCACATACAGCTACAAAGCCTCTTCCTCTCTTCTTTCTCTTACAATACTTAGCCTTTCATCAAAACCACAAAAAAGACCAACCCTTCCCTTACAAAATTTTCCTTTTTATAGACCGTGCCCGAGGGTCACGTCTTTACAATCATTGTGGGCCAAAAAAACCCTATAGTACCCAAAAACCCCCAAAATGGTGCGACTACCCTGCTAACCAGGCTTGTGATAAATTGACAGCTATTTCACTTAGCTTCGGTTGCCTTTCTATGTCGCTTCTAGCTCTGACTCTCTTTTGACAGCCACAGTTCTGACCGCGCGGCTCCGACTTCATACTGACATGACCCTTTTAGCCACTCCGCTTCTTCTGTCACTATCGGTCCATCATTCTAACTGCCTCAGTTGTCCTGGTCGTCCTTAGTACTATATCTTTACTAAGGAGACAAGTCCCTTTCCTCCGACTTCACGCTGCTCCTTACCCTGTTCCCTATATTTGCAGAGTTATTTACCCAAAATAGGCTGTTGCTGGACCTCTCTTCATTTTTTTGATCTATACTTCTTCTGTCCCTTATTACTTAGATCAGACCCGCATTCAGCGCAGTTATTGGTCCAACAAAACCCTTCTTCACTGGCCCTTTCGGCAACAGCCTGCGAACAGACTAAGGTCTCACCCGAGGCAAAGTTATGGGGTGATTGCAAAAGCACATTTCTACAACTAGGTGATGCACAGTTATTAAAATGGTTAGCTGAGCGAAGTCATGACTATTCCGCCTCCACTTCTTGTACTATAGCACACTCTAGAGCTGCACTCACAAGGAATCACTTGGATGAAGAAGGGTTTTGACTTTGTCGGTCCATTTCCAATTCATGTTGATGAATAGGGGTGAGATACATTATCATAGTTGTTGAGTATGTCACAAAATGTGCAGAAGTTGAACCTGTCGAAGCCTACAAAAGCAAAGTAGCAGCGAAATTTATCTATGAAAATAATATTACATGATTTGGATGTCCATTAAATCTAATCAGTGATCAAGGTTCTCACTTCATAAATAAGACACTATCAGTGCTGACGAAATATTTTTTGATTAACCATTGAAAAAGTACAACATATCACCCACAGTCCAACAGGGAAATAGAATATTTTAACAAAACCTTAACTAAAGGCTTTACAACAAAATGCAATATCGACAAAGATGATTGGGACAAAAAAATACAAGCGGTACTTTGGGCGCATCGAACAGCGTACAAAAGATCAACAAGATATACCCCATTTAAACGTGTTTATGGAAACGAAGCTATCATTCCTCTGCACTTCCGACATCAAGCTCCATTAATAGAAGAATTATTACAACTTGACATCAAGCAATCCAGGAATGACAGATTATTTCCGTTGTCGAAATTGGAAGAACAATGACAATGAACAATTCATCATCAAGAAGCTCAAAAACAACAACAAAAGGCATGGCATGACCGAAACATAAAAAATAAGGATATATTAGTTGGAGACCTTATCTTTCTCTATGACAGTAGGATTAAAGGAAATACGAAGAAGCTGCACACTGCATGGTTAGGCTCGTATGTAGCAGAGGAAATCAATACCAATGGATTAGTTCGACTAAAAACACTACAAGGAAGCGTGTTCAAAAAATTTGTCAACAGTGCGCAGTTAAAACACTAAAGAGTATAACAAAAGGCATGATTTCGACCAATGGATGTATCACCATTAGTTGAATGACATGCCCAGGTTTGAAACATTTCTTTAAGTATAATTATTTTTATCACCAGATACTTAATTATGATTTTGCAGCTTTAAACAAAAAGCAGTTATAACCGACTTAGATGGAAATAAATAGTATAAAAAGGAGACTAAAACATGGGTAATGGCAGGTTCATCATGACGATAGTTTGGGGAGACAATGCAGCCAACGATGATGCAGGAAGATAAACAAATAAAAGAGCACTAGGCGTGAAGGACCGACCGAGCAAAAATCATCGACTAAGTGAATGTGAACGATGGGGACAAATAAGCCGACAAGATTCTAGTTGATGAGAGCTAAATCGACGAAGCACACCAAAGCATAAAGAAATCCTCTTGACCGAAAAGCATCAAGCTGATGAACAAAATAAACTCAAACTAAATGACTACCAAACTCAACTTTGTTATAGTTTGCACTTTAATTCAATTTATTTAGATCTTTAAACTGAAATATAGACAAGCATATCAAAACAAAAAAGACACGAGAATTTTTCCTCGAGGAAACCATAAAGGAGAAAACCCCGCAACTTCCTCATAAATAAATTTGCCACTAGTACAATATCAAGCAAAATGGAAAACCCAAAATATAAGATGTCTTCTACAACTCTCTTTATTTCTTCACCAGTGAACTTGTCTTCTCTCTCTCCTTATGCGAACTTGCTTAAGTGAGAGTGATCCTCTCTATTTATACTTGATGTGTGGGTGACCTTTTTCCTAATGGGGATGACCTCACTAACTTGACTGGGCTGACCTGTACTAGGGAGAATCAATAATACAATTTACATTTATCTTTGGGGGAGCTATTTCCCCGACTTACAATGGAGGTTTTACCTCAATATTATTTCATGACCAAATACAATAATGACATCCCCGAACGGAGGAAAAACATCTCTAATGAACGTACAATAAAAATACAATAATAATATAATAATAATAAATATAAGAATACCTTCCAAAGTTACATTTAGAACAACACTCCCTCTTAACTAGGAAGGTATTCTCTCTCCACAGTCATCATCATAGATGGACACATACTCTATATCATCATCGTTGGAACATCATCAACACTGGATCATCATCGTCGATGCTGCATCAATCCTCATCTCGTTGATCATTAACTAGTGACATCTCTCGAATCTATCCATCATGAGAATTTATACAGAGCCAACCCTTTTTCATGTTGGATGTAGGCACAATTCTCATCTAGGTCTTCATCATCTCCACAAGCAAGCCATCAAGTAGGTACAACCCAGGACCACACATTACATTGCCATAGCAATCACGTGCATCTCCTACTATCATCTCATCGTATCCAGGTCATATAATCATCACACACGGAGATCATCCCGGGTGCACACCTCATGTCCAACAGACCACCTATGTCTCCCACCTAATGGTATAGCCTAGGAGCACCCTAGGTGCATTACATCTCTCACGATCAGCCTATATATTCAAACATGTGGATACATCTTAGGAGCACCCCAGGTGCATTACATCCCTATCGATCACCCGCGTCTTCCACCATGTAAGATACAATCCCAGCACACCCCAGGTGTCTTTGTGACCGGTGGACCTACCAGCATAACCAAATATGTGGATACAGCCTAGGAGCACCCCAGGTGCATTACGTCCCTATGTACCACTTGCATCTTCCACCATGTGAGATACAACCCTAGTGCACCTGTGTCTTCTGGTCTCACCACTCCCTCTTTTGAGGAACATCGATCTTGATAACACCAACCTTCTCTCTAAAGTACTCGAACTTCACTGTTTCTAGTGGCTTGGTTAATAAATCAGCTTTCTGCTCGTCTATCGCCACATACTAGAGCTTCACTACTTCTCTCTGCACCATATCCCAAATATAGTGATACTTGATCTCAATATCCTTCGACTTGTTAAGGAACACCAAGGTCTCAAAAAAATTCATGCAACTATGGTTGTCACAGAAGATACAAGTCGCCTTGAGTTCGATATCAAACAAATATAACAGTAGCTTCCGCAACCATACTTACTCAAAACTAGCTGAACAAGATGCAACATACGCTGCTTCGGTTGTACTCAATGCCACGTGTGACTACTTCCTACTAAACCAGGAGACCATACTGGATCCCAAACTGAAGCAACGTGCCGAAGTGTTCTTCCTGTCTGTGGCACTGCCTACCCAATCCGAATCAACATAACCATGCAGTTTAATCCTCTGATTCGTCTCATACTTGAACCCATACTCAATTGTACCCTTTAGGTACCTCAAAATATGTTTTGCAGCCGTTAGGTGAACATGTCTTCGATCTGTTAGGAACTGGATTAGGGTGTTCACATAAAAACATATGTATGGTCTCGTGTTCATCAAATACATTAACAAACCAATCATTTGTATGTACATCGTGGAATCAATTGTCTCTAAAGAAGCGCAACATAATAGCTTCAAGTTCGATGCCATAGGTGTCGCCATTTCCTTGCAGTACATCATTCTGAACCTCTTCAAAATATCCACTACATACTTTCCTTGACCAAGGAAATACCATCCGCACTCTGCCACACCTCCATGCCTAAGAAGTAGAGCATCATTCCTAGTTCCTTCATCTCGAACACTGTGGAAATCCTTCTCTTTGTATCTGCATTGAGCTCATCTTCCCCTGTTACAAACAGGTCATCTACATATAGTAGTAGTATCACTGGTCTTCCGCCCTCAACCTTGAAGTAAAGTTCGGAATCTTATTTACTTTTGGCAAAGCCTAATCTCATCAGAAAGTTGTCCATCCTGTCATACCATGTCCCGAGTGCCTGCTTCAAGCCATATAGCGATTTCTTCAATTTTCACACATGAGTCTATATGTCACATGTCTTGAATCCTGGTGGATGCTCCATGTATACTTCCTCTTCAATCAACTACACCATTCAAGAATGTTTCCTTGACGTCCATTTGGTGTACCTTCCATTTCATTATTGTAGCCAATGCAAGTATAGATCTAATGGAAGTGTACCTTGCTACAGGTGAAAATGTCTCCTCGTAGTCTATTCATTCTTTCTAGGAGAAGCCACGTGCCATAAATATTTCCTTTTGTTTTTCAATGCTACCATCTGCAACATGCTTGATCTTGTAGATCCATTTCAAAGTCACAACCGACTTCCCTACTGGTCTTGGAACCATCTCCAAGACATCATTCTTCATAATTGACTAGTACTCCTCAATCATGGAGTCCTTCCATTCATTCTTCTATGCTACTTCCTCATAGTTGTAAGGTTCTTTATCAATGATGTCACATAGTAGGGACACATAGATGGAGTATGGTATGGGACTCTTTCTTTCTCTATGCATCCCATCGGAGCACCATACTTCTCTGCACCTTGTATTTATTCACGTGCCCATGCTAGTCTTCTCTTGTGTGAGTTCTTCTCGCGAGGTGGATCTACAGGTTCTTGTGGTTCTGCCATGTCGCAATCTTAAAGATCCTCTTGAATTGCTTCTTCCATAACTCTGTCTCTGGTTCTGGTAACTTTAGGTTCTTCGGTTTCTTCAATAGGTAATTTTCTTGATTTGTTGTATGTTGAATATTCGTCGAAAGTCACGTCTCTACTGATCTCGATCTTCTTGAATCCTGGGAAGTATATTCTATAGGATTTTAATGTCTCGTTGTATCCCACGAATATTCCCATCTTTCTTGAAGGATCTAGCTTGGTTATCTTTTCCTTCGGGATATGTATGTACACCGGGAAGAAAAATATTCTGAGATGGCTGACTTGATCTAGTTTCTAACGTGAGAAAGCTTCTTCAAGATTCTTGTTTTTCAATACACGGTGAGGTGTACGGTTTTGTACATACACAATTGTCCTTACTGCTTCTTCCCATAAGTGCATCGGAAGATCTTGATCATGTAGCATTTCCTTCGATGCTTCCATTATTTTGGTTTTCTTTCGTTCTGCAACGCCATTTTGTTGAGGATTGTAAGGAGTGCTCAACTCCCTCTTAATCCCAAATTCTATGCAAATTTCTTTGAATTATTCTAAAGTGTATTCTTCGCCATTATCCGATCATAGGTTCTTGATCTTCTTCTCAGTGTGATTTTCAGCCAAGGCTTTGAATTCCTTAAAGTTTACTGAATACTTCATCTTTTCCTTTTAAGAAATAAATCCATGTCTTACGGGAAAAGTCATCTATAAAAGAAACATAGTATACATACCCGCTTAATGAACTGGAAGACATGGGACCACATACATCTGAGTAGAATATCTCCAATATTATTTTTTCCTTTCTTTCACTATTGGGAAATTCCTTCTTTACGTTCTTTCCTTCCGCACATCCCTTGCAAATTACTTCATGTTTTGTTTGGATTTATGGTAGTCTTGAGATTGCTTTGCTTGCAATAGGTAGTGCTCCATAATGCACATGTGCAATCCTTTTGTTCCATAGTTCACTTGGTTCCATGGAGTCCTGAACCAATGCTTGTTCAAGCATCACAGGGATTTGTAACAAAGGGTATGTGGTACCCCTAAGACCTAATCCCACTTTAGTCAAAGAATTCACAAGAACACCAACAGGTAATAATTCCAAGGGGTTAGTCATTAAGCAGATCAAATATGAAACTGACAGAATCATTTCCAAGATTGTGTCCATTGGCTTGGCTGCCACTAGTCGAGGATCAAACCTTAAAATCGACATGCTCGAAGCCGCCCATAATATTGCATGGCAAGGAAAATTATATAGGTGGGATAAGCATTTGATGGGCATTATCCGGTCTGTCTGTCAAAACTGCCAAGATGAAAGAGGAATAATCACATTTCTATCGCTTATTATTTGGATAGCTATGTCACACCTCTGACCTGTTGGAAACAAGGACTTCACTACTGACAAAGGACCCCTCATGTATAACTTCAAAACTTTTACATCACAAGGGTGTCGACTAGGATTAATAATAGCCAAGATATGGCTGGAAGCTTGGTTCCAAGAACTAAAAATTAGCATATCCAGATGGCGGGTTCCACAAAATATCCTTCGATGTCTACCGTTGACATCACATATCCAATTAGCACCTGATCATACCGGCATTTGCTATTTTCAAGGAGCATCCAGAGCAGTGGAGGAACTAGACTTTTATCCAGAATTTGACCGATTGTTTGTTGAGTTATCTTAACAATCCAACACAGTCATACCAGTTCCAGAGCAGGAAAGACGAAAGAACCAAGAAATTGTTGAGCCACTAACAGATGCGGAGAATGAAGAAGAATATGAAGTACGCTTGTATATTGATACATTTACACTAAGAACTGATGAAATCGTTGAAACAAACCCTTTGGGGATTACAATAACCCCTCATCAGAATTCTCTCGATAGATCAGTACACAAGCCGAAAGCATAACACCAGAATATCAACTAACCAAGGAAAACATATGTCGTGTCACCAATGCAATTTTCAAAGCTAGGCATAATAGAAGACCGAAAATAGCAAGAAAAGGGAAAAGGAAATTAATCTTACAAGAACTGAAAAAAGAAGAAAACACTGAACTTTACAACCTAGCACTCGGGTAATTGAATATGCTACTCATACTTCACTTTCTCTTGGAGGTACTTGGAACCTAAGAAAGAGAAGGAACGGGTAATTGAAATTTCTCCACCCCTGTTCCTTTCCCCTTTCTATTCTATCAGAAATTCTCCAATTATGGGTGTTCTTTAATTGTGATATATGATCATTTTGACGCCCTCCCCTTCACAACTCCCCTCCACAGCATGATATATGGGAATTTTTAGCACTCTCGAAGTCCCAAGACTGGGATTTGTATGTCTGTTCCTTGCCACCAATCGCATCCTCGTAGCTCCCCTTCCCATAGCCAACTGTTTTGCAAGATGGAGAGGAAGTGAGAAGCATAGTAATCCAAGTACCGCTTTTCTTGGACACTTATTTGAAACGACATGGGGTTACTTTGTCGATCTACCACATGATTGCAGAGTTCGCCGGATGTTGTTCGGTAACAGACTCAACACATTGATTTTGTTTAGTACCAGATCATGTTGTCAGATTATTCTACCTTCACAGGCGTCTTCCCAACCATAACTTGATGACCTAGTTCCAACCATGGTAGTAGTTTGTATTAGTTCATATTCTACAACTGTCTATACTCAATTTGAATAAAGACAAGCATTAGTGAATTTCAACTTACTCCCTGCTTTCTTCGAGACGAAGAAGCATTTTTTTGGTGGGGAAGATGTTGGAGGAGCCTAGTCCGCCAGTTGACTAGGTACTCCAACTGACTACATGTCGGTCCCAACTTGTCGGCATGGTCTTATCGGTTGGTTGAACGGACAAGGAATTTATGTAACTGATTGTAATCTACATAAATATAGGCTGGAGAGCCGGATGAGATATGAATATATAATTGATCTCTGTATATACTTTGTACAGTCTTTGTTGAGTAATAGAATACGTGTTGCTCCTATCTCCATTACTTTGTCTTGTCTATTATCTCGTGAATGTTTGTGTTATCTTACATTATGTATTGCTGGTAACTATGCAACTTGATTGACTACAACACTATCCATAGGACTTACAAGTCGGAGTGCTCCCCGTGGTTTTCTCAAAGGATTCTTAGCTAACTGTATCAACATAAATACCACATCACCAGTCACTTTTATTGTATTATTATTATGATTATTGTTGTTGTTGTTGTTGTTGTTGTTCTTATTGTTATTGTTATTATTATTAGGTTTGATTATTAGACCGAGTGCCCCCATCCCCCTTCAGAATTTGTTAGTAGGTGAGGGTTTCTTATTAATTTATAATTGTTTTGTTAATTTATTATGTTTCTTCAACCTTTACTGCAACATCAACTTGCAAGTCTTCTTCTCATTTAGAGAAGTCAGATTCTCAATGCAATCATCCAAAGGAAACCCATCCTTGGCTTGCATAAATTTAATCATAGGAATCATATCCTTAATGCAATCTTGCGAAGGAAACCCATCCTTGTCTTGCATAAATTTAATCAAATGAATCATATCCTCAATGCAATCATCCAAAGGAAAATCATCCTTAGCTTGCATAGTCTTCTTCTTCTTTAGCTTTGCTCCTTTCTTCACGTCTATTCTTCAATATACAAGCACCAACTTGCATATATACCTGATAAACACAAAATGGTTAGCAAACATCATCAAAATCATACATTTATCAAAATGTATTATCATCAAACTAAAAACATATAATTTACATGATTGAATTCTCGTCACTGAAACACCAGGAATGCGTCCATTCCTTTACGATGTAATCAATGTTGGAAACCATGACACAACACAACACCAAGAATGCATACATTCCTTTCAGGTGTGTGCCATGTTGGTTGGACTTGTAGCTTAAGTATATTTTCAAAGTAAAACATCTTTTGAATATTATCTCCAATAAAAATTATTTTCAATATTAAATTGAGGTTAGGTAAAGATATTTCCCTTCTTCCTCAAGGCTTGAGAAAATTTCAATTTATTTATTTGTGCCACATTCTTTAATCAAACATGATGAAGAACCTCTTGGATGACCCCAAAGAACTATAATATTGCGATCTCTTTCTCTGCATCCAAAATTTTAGTTTCGTAGTTTCATTCTCTGCATCACTCACAGGTAATAGAATTAGATACATACTAATAAATCATATCAAATAAATTCAGTTAAAAACCAGTTAACAAGTTATAACCAACTAACAACTTTACCAGATATCAACAAAGTAACAATTTATAATCAGCTGACAACTTATCTCAGTTAGCAACATATTCTTAGCTTCAAATTTTCATAAGTTAGCATAATTATAGAAGTATTAACAATTCATTTATATCTCACACAAGTATGATGAAAAAGAATTTAAGCATTTAGACCTACACTGAAACATGTGAGTGCACTAGTCTTATCATGAAAACATCCAACGGAATTCAAACACTTACTGTTGTTTCAGAGTCTCCTGCATATTTAATATTGCATTCAAATATATAATTATGTAATTATACTAATTGTCCTTAATTAACAACATTCCATTGTTGTATCAACAAAAACCATTCTTGCACAGATGGACTTAGGCATAGTGTAGCTAGGGTTTTCACCCTAGCTTGTGCAAATGAGCACCTACTAAGGAGAATGGACTCCTTAGTAGCAGTTCAATAAACAGTAAATGAAAGACAATATATTAAAATGAAAATTATTCTAAACATGTGCATGAAACATAAAAGACAAGAAATAGAAATGGTTTTTTGTATTAAAGATTATACCTCCAATGTGAAGGTTAGTGAAGTTCTTGCAATGGTCCAAGAGGTTTGCTCCAAACTCCAACTTTGCCATTTCTCTTTCTCCAAAGGGTGGAAATGGGCCAAAAGGGGCACTAAAGGGTGAAAGTAGCTCAAGGGTGAGCTAGGGTTTCAAGAGTGATTTTGGCAGAGTAAGGGTGTATTTTACTATGGATATGAAATGAGGGGTCTCCATCACCTATTTATAGGTTTTTAGTGGTGGAGTGTTGGCCCATGGTTTTGGGAACCATATGGTTTAGGTCAGCTGTATAGGGTTTTTTCCTCCTTTTTTTCTCTTTTCCCTCTTTTTTTATATTTTTTATTCTCTTTTTAGAGGGTTTTTGCTATTTTGGAGGAATTTTGGATCATTTTGGGGGGGGAAAGGGGTTTTTTAGCCTTTCGGAGGCTTTTTTGATGGTTTTGTGGCCTTTTGGAGGCCTTTTAATGGGATTTTAAGGTTTTGAAGGTAAATATGGTAGGAAATATGGACAAATGAGTCATGTAATGGGGTAGATGAGGTAGTGAGCACTTTTTGGGTGTTAACAGATTGCCCCCTGATGTGTGAGGGCAGGAGCTCATCGTATGGCCAATAGACATCATAAGTCTTGTATGGTTTTCCTGGGGTGTGGAGAAGGGAAGAAACAAACTGGAGTCCGGAACAACGGTCCCGAACAAACTGCAAAAACTAAAAGTACACAAACTCAATAATGGATGAGGAATAATCTGATCATATGGACGAGGCGGGCATTCCCATGCTCGTATCAAGATATAGAACAATAATAACAATGGGGTCCAAAATATGGGGACCTGAAACATATACATGGCCTCAAATAATGAATGAGGAAGAATCTCAATATATGGACAAGGCGGGCATACCCATGCTCGTATCAAGATACATAAAAAATGACTGTGAGGCCCGAAAAGGGGGACCTATAGGATACATAGAGAACCACTGTGTACATCATAAGGGTCCAGAGGGGACACAAATCTGGGACATACTGTTGGGCTGACCATGTCTGAGCTGAAGGACTGATACACTAGAATGACAACAGTGCTACTGAGTGTGGTACCAGAGGAAGTGATGAGCTGCTGGATCATAGTGACAAGGGGTCATACTCTCAATGGTACACTGAACTGGGTACTCAAGGAAGCATATAACTGGATGGCTTCCGAATGTAATCGCCAACGCAACCCATACATCCACGAGAACATATAACTGGGCGTTCCGAAGTGACTCACCAATGTGCTAGAGTCGGGGGAAATCCGGGATCTTCGACCAATAACTAAAGGGATATATACCCTGTGCGATTCTCAACGATGCGATCAAGGTGTTGAAGTTGAGCATGTGAGAAACAACCACTTGGAGAGGCAATGATGAATCCTCTCAAAATGGTCCGTAGGCACTCACCACAGATGGTGATGGGTCCAAGGCATAGGGACCTCTGGGTCTATCCTCTGGAATAGAGGGGTTGTCATCGACAGAGGGAGACCTGCAACTAGCAAGGCATTGATGTTTCCTTGATAGGAGCGCGAGGTGGAGAACCGAAGTATGAGATTACTGATGGTAGGACTGAAAGACTGGGGGGGATAACTGGGCAAGTAGAGTGGGTGGAATCAAACTTCCTTTGTTCAGAGTATAATGGCGGGGACGATCAGGCAGCATATGAAACTGACTGAGGGGAAAGGGATCATAGCTGTAATGGATTGAGGATATTGACTGGGATGAGGGATACTCAAGCTGGTGTAAAATGGCAGGAGACTGCAGAATACTCTGAACAAAGGCGACCTGATTGGGGGTGCTGCCGAGATGATCGATCATAGTGCCAAGGGGCACGGGGGGACTTCTTCATGGGTTAAGGAACTAGAAGAAGTGTGTGTAAAATGGTACTTTCGTGTGGATTTATACGAGCCCAGGACAGTTCATGCTCGTAATTGCTTTCAATTTTAAGGAGTCTGAAAGCGATAAGAAGACTTTGAAATAATGGAATGGTACTATCGTGTGGATTTATACAAGCACAGGACAGTTCATGCTCATGGTTGCTTTCAATTTTAGAGAATCTGAAAGTGATAAGAAGACTCCAAAGGGTTTCATTTTCGTGTGTTAGTCTCCAAGGCCCGAAGAAGCATAAAAGGATGCAATGAAGAACTCTTCTAGCCGGTGTGACTAGAGTATTCCTTTTTCGTAATTAGTCTACCAGGTACGAAAAAGGGTTAAACTTATACCAGATAGACGCCCTTTCAGGTACTTTAACAAGCATGAAAGGAAGCAATATTGCTCGATGATCTTTTCATTGTTTTAGGAGTCAGAAAAGAGCTTAACAGAAACTCCCTAAGTGCCTTTTTCGTAAAGGACTTGTCTGGCCCGAAAAAGGGATAAAATTATACCGAAAAAAAAAAAAATGGTCAGGCAAGGAGGAAGTGTTCAATCAAGGAACATTGATGATGACCAAGAACGAGGGTAGGGGGGAACACTGGTGGGCCTCCTTGCGGGATAATGATGGTGGCAAAATAACGAAATAATTGTTGTATGACAGGAGTGAATGGCTCATGTAAAAATGTGGAACAATTCGATGGAGGCTGATGTGGCGTGCAAATCGAGGCAGCAAGGTGTCAGGACACAATGTTGAAACTGTACCAAGTGAGAGCGAGAAATGATCTCAAGTAGTATCACAAGCTTGGAAAAATGAATTCGGCGATATAAAAAGCGTCAAAAACGGATAACCACAGATGTGGCATGCAAACCGAGGTGACAGGGGGTGTTTTGGAAAAGATACCCGAAAAAATCTGGGGGGTGAGAGCGAGAAATGACCTCAAGCATCATCACGGGCTCAGAAAAATGAATCCGATGATATAAAATATACCAAAAACGACGAGCAGCTGAAGTGGCACGCAAACTGAGGCGACGAGTGGTGTCTAAAAAATGCTCAAAAAATGATGCGGAAAAAATAAGAAAACAAGTGGACCATCATGACGGTCTCGTCGTGCTGATTGCAGTGGTGGAAACGGTTCGAAAAATGGACTCCGTATGTGTTCAGAATGGCCAAAACAAGAAAAAGTCAACGGACTATAAAGAGTGAGTGGGTCCAACATGACAAGTGTCATTTGTACTTGTTGACTTTGACTAGTGATCAAAGTTGACCAGAGCTAAGTTGGTGTTTCTGGACGATCTGACCGGCCATTTTCAGATCCGGGAGTTACAGGTATTTCGACAAACTCATACCTACATTTTCATTGGGTTCGGGGGGTGCAGTGGGTCCCAGGGGATTTTTTGTACGGTCCACGTGATGTGGACCGCGGGTTTGGGGGGAGGAACCGCGGTTGGGGACCGTGGGTTCCAGGGTGGATCACCTGGCTGGGGACCGCGAGGTTCGGGTTGGAAAACGCGGTCTGGTACCGCGCGTTCTGAGGCTGAACACGCGGTTTGGTACCGCGAGTTCAGCTCCTACATGCACGGTTTTGGACCGCGACTGTAGCCTTGATAGCCGCAGTCGGAAACTGCGGCAAGGGGCCCTAAAGCTGTGATTGGGATCGAGCTGTTAGGGTTCCTCGGGGGGGGGGAGGCAAGGTTACTTCTTTGACATGATTCTGATGAGTTTTCCTTGTGTGATTGACAGGATGCCGCTGGTGTTGTGGTGAGAGAGGGAGGTCCCGGACGAGATAGTAGAGGTTATCCGGAGGGATTGCCATGTGCGATCGACGCTAGGATTGTGCAGACTTCTAAAGTTCACACAGGTACCGATGATGCGGTCAGCAGCGCTGCTGCTGAACCGGCTAGTGAGCTTCTGGGAGCTGGACATACAGGCATTCAGGGTGCAGGGGGAGAGGGTGGATCTCACCCTTGCAGATGTCTACTTCTTGACAGGGTTTCCCTGTCTGGGTAGGGTGGCGGATACGCAGCCACGAGTATCCGCGGATGTAGATATGGAGGATATGTTGGAGCGGGTACTATGTTCCAGAGGCTAGGGTGTAGAGGAATGCACTCCGGGTGGTGGACTTGCAGGAGCCAGCAGTACAAGTTATTGCGGCATGCGTGGTTCATGTGTTGGGGTGCCAGTCACCTAAGAAGATGTCCGGGGGCTAGATGCAGTTAGTGGAGCGCATGCTGGATGGTGTCTACTATGCGTGGGGCTAGATGTTCCTCACTTGTGTGCAGCGACAGCTGACATCGGTGAAGGAATCTGGCAAGGGGTTCTTTTATGGATCCTTTCTATGTGACTTCTTCATCGAGTGGGTACCTACACTGCGGCCGCGAGTACCGGTCAGGGTAGGAGGACTGAGGGAGCCGCGCATGGTGCGGTGGGGGGAGATGATGCACCGCCGGGGTGGATGTGAGTTTGGTAGATACTTCACGTAGGAGCTGTATTTGCAGTGGCTACAGATGCCGCTGACACTGGATGACTTTCCATACAGAGACATGGACTACACCGAGGATCCAGAGGCACCACGGGCGCCAGGACAGGCATGGGGACCAGATGGTACATATGGTTTTGCTTACATGTGATGGATGTAAAGTCTTGGGCATGATATGTGTTATGATATTGTTAACACCCAAAAAGTGCTCACTACCTCATCTACCCCATTACATGACTCATTTGTCCATATTTCCTACCATATTTGCCTTCAAAACCCTCAAATCCCATTAAAAAGCCTCCAAAAGGCCACAAAACCATCAAAAAATCCTCAAAAAGGCTAAAAAAACCCCTTTTCCCTCCAAAAATATCCAAAATTCCTCCAAAATAGCAAAAACCCTCTAAAGAGGGAATAAAAAACATAAAATAATGAGGAAAAAGAGGAAAAAAGGAGGAAAAAACCCTATATAGCTGACCTAAACCATATGGTTCCCAAAACCATGGGCCAGCACTCCACCACCAAAAAACCTATAAATAGGTGATGGAGACCCCTCATTTCATATCCACAATCAAGTCTACCCTTACTCTGCCAAAATCTCTCTTGAAACCCTAGCTCACCCTTGAGCTACTTTCACCATTGAGAGCCCCTTTTGGCCCATTTCCACCATTGGAGAAAGAGAAGGAGCAAAGCTGGAGTTTGGAGCAACCCTCTTGGATCATTGCAAGAACTTCACCAACCTTCACATTGGAGGTAAAGCTTTAATACAAAAAACCATTTACATTATCTCTTGTCTTTTTATGTTTCATGCACATGCTTAGTATAATTTTCATTTTAATATCTTGTCTTTTAATTACTGTTTATTGAACTTCTACTAAGGAGTCCCTTCTCCTTAGTAGGTGCTCATTTGCACAAGCTAGGGTGAAAACCCTAGCTACAGATATATACTGTTACTGACTGATGTGTGATCTACAGATGTTGGCCCGAGACCACCACCAGGACATGTAGCTCGCAGGGGGCATGTGGCGGTACCAACCCTGCCAGGCCGAGGGGAGGTGCATCGACGGGACGCGGAGGGGACACTGGAGGCCGTACGGATGCTTCTAGATCGATTGCTGGTGGGAGTGACTGATGACGAGTGGCGGGATGTGGATTCTGAGGTGATCCCGGATTGTCTGAGGGCGCCACGGGATTTCTAGTCGATTGTGATCCGGGTGGCTATCTTGGCGGATAGGGGTCGGGCACAAGAGCCCGCAGGGGATGAGGAGTTGCCGGAGGAGGAGCGAGGTGAGGACTCAGAGGCAGCTGACGCAGGAAATGATGCGGGGTATGACTCTCATTAGGGAGTACAGGGCACTCCCCCCGATTTTGTAGCTACGACATGTATTCTATGAGGCGTAGGGATGTATAAATATTTTTTGTATAGCTAAGTACGGGGGTACTCAGAACATGTGTAGCATATGGACATGTATTTTTTGATATATATATATAGATGCACATGGATGCACCTTTTTTCTATGATGATTGAGTGTACGCACGTGGATGCGCTTATGGTTGGTTATATGTTGGTACTGCACGTGGATGCAAGTAGTATAGAATGATGGGCACATGGATGCCCCTTGTGTATTGTATGTGATGCAACATGATGTATGTAGGATTAGGCACGTGGATGCCCCTGTATATGAATGTGTTTTTATTTTTGATTACACATGGATACAAATGTTTATGTGATGATAGGCACGTGGATGCCCCTTGCAATCTTTTTGGGTTTTTATATATTTTTTATGAGATGTTATGGGATGATGATGCATGATGGAGGTTTTACATGGTGTGATTGATGTGCCAATCTAGGATGGTGTTAGCCATTTGATCTGCGACACTATTTTGAGCTCTTGGGAGATGGGTGAATGTTATGGATTCAAATTGTCGGCTGAGTTGTTTTGTGCATAGGAATTTTCTAAAGAGGCAGGGATCACGCACCTGGTAGCAGTTGTTGAGCTGCGAGACAAGTAGCTGGGAGTCAAGGAACACATGAAGGTGACATATGCCCATCTAGAGGGAATTATTCAGGAGACTGATCACAGCATCATACTCTTCCTGGTTATTGGTAGCGGTGCCTATACATATTCCATCAAGGTGAATCAGTTCATGTGAAGGGGAATATAAGACCCATGCTGCAGAAGCCAGGTTGGGAGACCAGCGGCTTGCTCCATCGGTGAAGCCAATGTAATGAGGTGGAAGATGGTCCATCTGTGGTCATGCAAAAATGATGAATGTAAGATTGCGGTAAAAAAGGTGAAAAACAAAAAAGAGAGCAAACTGTACAATACGGACCAATGGGGCCGCGGGATTTTTAGGGATAAAAGCATTTAAGATACAACCCATTACAGGGGTTGTGCAAAGGGTGACCTTCTAAGTCAGTTAAAATGTATGCCCCATTGCCAGGGCAGGTCTGCACGATGTAAGGGCCTTGCCACATGGACTCAAACTTCCCTTTACCAGTTGTGTCATGGGCTTGGTCATAGGCGAGGACGAGGTCCCCTTCATGGAAAGTTCGAGGGTGTACATGTTTGTCGTAATCAGCTTTAGAGCGGTTCTTGGCGGCTTCAATGGTCTGGAGAGTGGCACGACGGTCTTCATCAGCTTGTTCTAGGGATAGCAGACGTTGCTCGAGTGGGGAGGTGTTTGGGAGAAGCTCGACAATGATGTGTAAGGCAGGTATTTGACACTCGATTGGGAGGATAGATTCTACACCATGAACTAAATGAAACAGGGTAAAACTGGTGGTGGTTATGGTGGAGGTATGGTAAGCCCATAAGGCAGGGAACAACATGTGGTGCCAATTGGACTTATTCCAGTCAACAGTGCGTTGAAGGATGGTTTTTAAGATTTTGTTAATGGACTCTACTTGGTCGTTCCCTTGGGAGTAGTAAGCAGAGGAATACTGATGTTGGAACTTTAGTAGGGTGGATAACTCATGCCAAATGGAATCTTTGAAGTGTGAACCATGGTCTGAGACCAATTGTTTGGGTACCTCGAATCGAGTGGTAACGTGGTTGAAAAAGAAACGGGCAGTGGTACAAATGAAGGTGGGCATGGCTTCGGCCCATTTGGTGAAGTAATCAATGGCGACAATGATGTACTTATGGCCATTGGCAGATGGGGGTTTACATTCCATGAAGTCGATGGCCCAGTTACAAAAGTGACCAACGGTGATGACTGGGTGTAACGGAGCAAGTGGTGTCCGGGCCTTGGGGGAAAAAAGTTGGCAATTATGGCAATGTTTGACTACTGTGATGCAATCAGTAAAGAGTGTGGGCCAGAAGTATCCAGCGAGGATGACCTTTTGGGCGGTGGCCATCCTAGAGAAATGGCCGCCGCAGGCACCGCTATGACAGTCATTTGGGACGTGTTTGGATTCCTCGTGGGTAAGGAAACGACGGAGAATCGTGTCGACCCATCGCCGATAAAGGACGTCACCTAAGAGGGGATATCGAGAGGCCTGGTGACGGATACGGCGGCGTCCATCACGACTGATGTTGGGTCTGAACTTCTGCATGCAAAGGTATAGCAAAATATCACCATACCATGGGTCATCAGACGAGATGGTGAACAAGTGATTGTCGGGTAACTCATCGAATATTTGTGGGGACGACAGAAGGGAGGGGAGATCAGTCATGAGCTGGGAAAGCGCGAGGGATTTAGTGCTCTTAGGGGTTCTGAAAGCGAGGTCATATTCCTGGAGAATAATGACCCATTTAGAAACAAGACCTTGCAGGAGCCGCCGGTTTAAGAGATAGACCATGGGGTTGGATTCGGCGACAACGGAGGTATGACTGAGCAAAATGTAGTGTCGCAATTTTTGGACGGAAAAGACCACAGCAAGGGTGAGTCTCTCCTCATATGGGTAACATAGGGGTGGTCTAGACAAGG
Source organism: Larix kaempferi (assembly GCA_027924585.1). NCBI lineage: Eukaryota > Viridiplantae > Streptophyta > Pinopsida > Pinales > Pinaceae > Larix > Larix kaempferi. Next base: position 12,565,903 of record BSBM01000173.1, on the reverse strand, counting down.
TTTGGTTGATGTAATAAATGACATGCTCCTGGCGATTGGCATCTTCTTGAACCAGGACTCCGGACACGGCATGCTCGGATGCCGAGACGTAAAGGATGAAGTCCTGAGAGAAATCCGGAGGGGAGACCAAAGGGGCTTGTGTGAGAGCTTTCTTGAGAGCTTCGAACGCAGATTCTGCTTGCTCATCCCAAACAAAGGGTATGTGGGTACGAAGCAGGTGTAGGAAACCATGAACAGTGGTGGCATAGTCGGGAACGAAGTGACGGAGAAAATTAGATTGTCCTTGCAGACTCTTGAGCTTCCGGAGCGTGCGAGGAGGGAAAAGGTCTAAGATGGCTTGGACTTTCAGGGGATCAACAGCAATTCCTTTCTGGGAAACAATAAAACCCAACAATCGGCCTGCTGGAATGTAAAAGACACACTTGTGTGGGTTCAAGCGGATTTGATATTTGCGACAACGCAGAAAAACTTGCTGAAGGTCATTAAGGTGGTTTGATCGTTTCCAGGAACAAGCTGTAAGGTCATCAAGATAGACTAGAAGGATGTGGACCAAGTCGTGAAAACAATAGGTCATGGCCCGCTGGAAGGTGGCACCAGCATTTTTTAGGCCGAAAGGCATGACGCGATAGGCAAAGGTGACCCATGGGGTGGTAAAGACAGTTTTGTACTGATCCTCCTTATGGATCTGAATCTGGTTGTATCCGGAAAAACCGTCCATGAAAGATAGGACTTCATGCCCCACACACGCATCGATGAGTTGGTCAATAAATGGCGTGGGGAAGTTGTCTTTGGGACAGGCTCGGTTTAAATCATGGAAGTCAGTACATACTCGAATGGGGCCTTGCTTTTTGTTAACGGGAACGGGGTTTGAAACCCAGGTGGTATAAGCAATAGGATAAATGAATCTTGCTTTGCGAAGTTTCTCAACCTCTGCTTTAACAGCGGGGAGCTTGGAAGGACTAATGGGGCGCTGTTTTTGGCAAACGGGGGGTACATATGGCCATGTGTCAATGTGGTGCTCTATAATAGTGGGGTCGAGAGCGAGCATTTCGGTATAGAACTAGGCAAAGACATCACGGAACTCTTGGAAAAGTTTTTTGTACTCTCCAATCTCATGTTTACTGCAGGAGGCTCCTAAGGTAATGATTTCAAGAGCACCTGGTGGGTCAGAGATATTTGTTTGGATGACGGGTGAGATGTTGGCCATGTTACCTTCCTCAAAGGCATCAGGAGTAGGAATAGGATCCTTAAACCAATCGACTTTAGTGGGAAGGAAATCTTTGGACTCAACCGCGAATTGGGTAGCTGTGGTAGAGGGGGAGTCTTCTGGGAGGAAATACGAACGATGGTGCATGTCATCCCAGGGATAATCCAGGGCAGTGAGAGCCTCTAGAATTTCCTCATCATTGCGGAAAGTTTGAGTTGTCAAATCGGTTGACGAGGGGGCGGGTGTCGAAGAGATCATATAAATGGTGTTAATCTCTCCGGATGGGGATGATACCGGAGGGTGGATCTCCTCGATGGTGGGGGGTGTCGTCTCAAGGTCCAAATTATTCATCTCGTAGAGAGATGATCTGTAATTTGGGAGATCAGGACAATGATGTGAGTAATGGCCGTAAACACCGCATATGGCACAAGGGTGGTTGGTACGCAGTGATTTATCATGAGGCTTAGGGGTTGGATCGAGTTCGACAACCGGGATGTTGGGGTCATCGTCAAGCATTTGCATGTGTTCCTGTAATGTGGGTAATTGGGGACATTGATGAGTCGGATGGCCTAACTCATCACACAACGAACATTTGGGGGGAGCACGAAACACGGGGGGGTTTAACTGCCTTAGGAGGGGGTACAGCAGTGTATGGTTGTGGGCCTCTGCACCCAGTGGGCTTGATAAGAGGAGGTGGATCCGTAGATGATGAAGGGGTAGGGACACCGGGAGGTGGTTGACTAGTAGTGGAAATGGGTTGCACCAGTTGAAGGATGACATTTGGTGTCGGTGGGGGAACGGGATCGAAATATACCACACGGGTAATCCTAAGGTTAACCCGAGGAGGCTGAGAGTAGCCATAACCAGGGCGCTTACTACTCCCGAAGGAGGGAATAGGAAGGGGATTGTGTGGGTGGGTGTAACACCAATGTGACGAGGTACCAATGGTGGTTTGGGTAACAAGGGCGGTTGATTGTTTGGTGTTTGTGTATTGTGGGAAAGGGTACATAGGTCAGATACTTCAGTCACGTGTGACAGGGGAGGAATGGATTGGAATGTGGAGGTCATCAGCATATCTGAGTAAACTCCAGGTCCCACAGAGGAAACAAACAAGGTAGTAGCACCACCAACAGGTTGTTCAACCATGGGGAGAACATTCTCGGGTGCAACGGGGGCATTTGGATCGTAATAGGTGAGTTGGTGTAGCTAGGGTTTTATCCCTAGCTTGTGCAAATGAGCACCTACTAAGGAGAATGGACTCCTTAGTAGCAGTTCAGTAAATGTAAATTATTAAGCTAAAACAGAAATGTAAACTAATCTAAAACACATGCATGAAACATAAAGAACAAAAGATAAATAATGGTTTTGTATTGATATTACCTCCAATGTGGAGGTTGATGAAGCTCTTGCAATGTCCAAGAGGGTTGCTCCAAGCTCCAATGTGCTCCTTCTCTTTCTCCAATGGTGGAAATGGGCCCAAAGGGGCTCTCAAGGTGAAAGTAGCTCAAGGGTGAGCTAGTTTTCCAAGAGAGATTTTGGCAGAGTAAGGGTATACTTGACTGTGGATGTGGAATAAGGGTTCTCCATCACCTATTTATAGTTTTTTGGTGGTGGAGTGCTGACCCATGGTTTTGGGAACCATATGGTTTAAGGCAGCTGTATAGGGTTTTTTCCTCCTTTTCCTCATTATTTTATATTTTATATTCCCTTTTTAGAGGGATTTTGCTATTTTTGGAGGAAAAAGGGGGTTTTTAGCCTTTTTGAGGCTTTTTTGGTGGTTTTGTGGCCTTTTGGAGGCATTTTAGGCCTTTTGGAGGCTTTTTAGTGGGATTTTTAGGGTTTTTAAGGGAAATATGGTAGGAAAATGGACAAATGAGCCATGTAATGAGGTAGATGAGGTAGTGTACACTTTTTGGGTGTTAACAGATTGCCCCCTGATGTGCGAGGGCATGAGCTCATCGTATGGCCGATGGGCATCATAAGTCATATATGGTTTTCCTAGGGTGTGGAGAGAAGAGAAGAAACAAACTGAAGCCCGGAACAACGATCCCGAACAACTGCAAGAACTAAAAGTACATAACCTCAATAATGGATGAGGAATCATCTGATCATATGGACGAGGCAGGCATTCCCATGCTCGTATCAGGATATAACATAATAATAACAATGGGGTCCAAAAAATGGGGACCTGACATATACATGACCTCAAAAAACTGAATGAGGAATAATCTCAATATATGGACGAGGCGGGCATACCCATGCTCGTATCAAGATACATAAAAAGAACTGTGAGGCCCGAAAAGAGGGACTTGTAAGATACATAGAAAACCACTGTGTACATCATAAGAGTCCAGAGGGGACACAAATCTGGGACATACTGCTGGGCTGACCATGTCTGAGCTGAAGAACTGATACACTTGAATGATGACAGTGCTACTGAGTGTGGTACTAAAGGAACTGATGAGCTGCTGGATCAGAGTGACAAGGGGTACACTCGCCATGGTACACTGAACTGGAACTGATCTGGGTACTCAAGGAAGCATAGAACTGGATGGCTTCCGAATACAATCGCCAACGCAACCCGGATATCCACGGGAACATATAACTGGGTGTTCCGAAGTGACTCACCAATGTGCTAGAGTCAGGGGAAATCCGGGTTCTTCGACAAATAATGGTAGGGATGTAAATCATGCGCGATTCTCAACGATGCGATCAAGGTGCTGAAGTCGAGCATGTGAGAAACAACCATTCGGAGAGGCAATGATGAATCCTCCCAAAATGGTCCGTAGGCACTCACCACAGATGGTGATGGGTCCAAGGCGCAGGTACCTCTGGGCCTATCCTCTGGAATAGATGGGCTGTCGTTGACAGAGGGAGACCTGCAACTATCAAGGCAATGATGTTTCCTTGACAGGAGCGCGAGGTGGAAAACCGAAATGTGATAGTACTTGATGGTAGGACTGACAAACTGGGGGGAAAAACTGGGCAAGTAGAGTGGGTGGACTCAAACTTCCTTTGTTCAGAGTATGATAATGGGAGTGATCGGGCAGCATATGAAACTGACTGATGAGAAAGGGATCATAGCTGTATTGGGTCTGGGATGGTGATTGGGCTGAGGGAGACTCAAGCTGGTATAAAATGGCAGGAGACTGCAGAATACTCTGAACAAAGGCGACCTGATTGGGGGTGCTGCCGAGATGATCGATCATACTACCTGGAGGCACGGGATGACTTCTTCATGGGTTAAGGAACTAGAAGAAGTGAGTGTAAAATGGTACTGTCGTGTGGATTTTACGAGCCCAGGACAGTTCATGCTCGTGGTTACTTTCAATTTTAAGGAGTCTGAAAGCGATAAGAAGACTCTGAAGTAATGGAATGGTACTGTCGTGTGGATTTTACGAGCCCAGGACAGTTCGTGCTCATGGTTGCTTTCAATTTTAGAGAGTCTAAAAGAAAATAAGAAGACTCCAGGGGGTTGCTTTTTCGTATATTTAGTCTCCAAGGCCCAAAGAAGCATAAAAGGATACAATGAAGAACTCTTCTAGCCGATGTGACTAGAGTATTCCTTTTTCGTAATTAGTCTACTAGGTCCGGACAAGGGGTAAACTTATACCAGATAGACACCCTTTCAGGTACTTTAATGAGCATGAAAGGAAGCAAGATTGCTCGGCGATCTTTTCATTGTTTTAGGAGCCAGAAAAGAGCTTAACGGAAACTCCCTAAGTGCCTTTTTCGTAAAGGACTTGTCCGGCCCGAAAAAGGGGTAAAAGTATACCGAACAAAGGGAATGGCTAGGCAAGGAGGAAGTGTTCAATCAAGGAACATGTATGATGACCAAGAACAAGGGTGGGGGGGAACACTGGTGGGCCTCCTTGCGGGGTGAATGAAATGGTGGAAAAATAACAAAACATTTGCAGTATGACAGGAGTGAATGGCTCATGTAAAAGTGTGGAACAATCCGATGGTGGCCAATGTGGTGCGCAAACCAAGGCAGCAAGGTGTGCTCGGACACAATTTTGAAACCGTACTAGGTGAGAGTGAGAAATGATCTCAAGCATCATCATGAGCTCGGAAAAATGAATTCGGCGATATAAAGATTGTCTAAACAAAGAACGGCCGATGTGGCACGTAAACCGAGGTGACTGGGGGTGTTTTTGGAAAAAGACCCAAAAAATCTGAGGGTGAGAGCGAGAAATGATCTCAAGCATCATCACTGGTGTGGAAAAATGTTTTCGATGATATAAAATATGCAAAAATTGGAGAACGGTAGATGTGGCACGCAAACCGAGGCAACGAGTGGTGTCTGAAAAATGGGCAAAAAATGATGGGGAAAAAATAATGCAACGAGATGACCATCATGACGGTCTCGTTGTGCTGATTCCAATGGTGGAAATGGTTCGGGAAACGGACTCCGTATGGGTTCAGAATGGCCAAAACAAGAAAAAGTCAACAGACTATAAATAGTGAGTGGGTCCAACATGACATGTGTCATTTGTACTATTTGACTTTGACTTGTGATCAGAGTGGACCAGAGCTGAGGTGGCATTTCTGGATGATCCGACCGGCCGATTTCTAATTCGGGAGATACAGGTATTCCGTCAGACTCATACCTGCATGTTTTTTAGGGTCGGGGTTTGGGTAGTGGGTCCCAGGGTTATTTGTACGGTCTACGAGGGGTAGACCACGGGTTTGGGGAACGAAACCGCGGTTGGTGACTGCGAGTTTCGGGGTGAACCACGCGGTTGAGTACTACGTGTTTCTCGGCTGGATATGCAGTCTGGTACCGCGCATTCCAAGGAGGAACACGCGGTGAGGGACCGCGGGGTTAGCCCTGACAGGCGTGGTTAAGAATCGCAACTCTAGGCCTGATAGCCGCGGTGTGAAACCGCGGCAGGGAACCTGAAAGCCACGGTTTTGGGCCCAGCTATGAGGGATTCCCGGGGGGAAGGAGAAGGATTTATTTATTTGACATAAGTCTGATGAGTCTACTTTGTGGGATTTGCAGGATGCCGCAGGTTCTATGGAGAGAGCGGGAGATTCCTGACGAGATCGTGGCCGTCATCTGAGAGGATCGCCATGTGCGATCGGTGCTGGGACTATTCGGACTTCTAAAGTTTGCCCAGGTACCCATGATACGGTCGGCAGCGTTGCTGCTGAACCGACTGATTAGCTTCTGGGAGCCGGATATACAGGCTTTCCGTGTACAGGGTGAGAGGGTGGACCTCACCCTGACCGATGTATACTTTCTGACGGGGTTGCCCTGCCTTGGCAGGGTGGCAGACATACAGCCGCGGGTCGCCGCAGACGTAGACATGGAGGACATGCTGGAGAGACATTGTGGTCCAGAGGCTAGAGTGCATAGGAATGCACTTTTGGTGAGAGACTTACAGGAGCCAGCAGTACAGGCCATGGCGGCATGTGTGGTTCGTGTATTAGGGTCCCAGTCACCTGAGAAGGTGTCTGGGGGCCAGATGCAAATGATAGAGCACGTACTGGATGGGGTGTACTACGCGTGGGGCCAGATGTACCTGACCTGCGTTCAGCAGCAGCTGACAGCAGCGAAGGAATCTGGCAAAGGTTTTTTCTATGGTTCGTTCTTGTGTGCCTTCTTTATGGAGAGGGTACCCACACTGCGGCCGCGGGTGCCGATCAGAGCAGGAGGTTTGAGGGAGCCACGGATGGTACGGTGGGGTGAGATGATGCGCCGCTGTGGTGGCGGCGATGTTGGCAGGTATTTTACGTAGGAGTTGTACCTGCAGTGGCTCCAGATACCATTGACATTGGACGACTTCCCGTATAGGGATATGGACTACACGGGAGATCCGGAGGCGCCACGAGCACCAGGACAGGCATGGGGTCCTGACGGTACGTATGTGTTTGCTTGCATGTTATGGATGTCAAGTTTTATATATATGATAGTAGATTGATATACTGTGACTGACATATGGGTGATCTGCAGATGTGGGCCCGAGGCCGCCGCTAGGTCATGTAGCACGGAGGGGGATCGTGGTCGTTCCAGCTCTGCCTGGACGAGGAGAGGTCCGTCGCCGCGATGCGGAGGGGACATTGGAGTCGGTACGGGCACTACTAGACCGTTTGCTGATAGGGGTGACCGACGAGGGATGGAGGGATGTCGATCCGGACGTGGTTCAGGATTGCATGATGGCACCCCGAGAGTTCAGATCTATAGCGATCCGGGTGGCGATCTTGGTGGACCGGGCACGGGCACAGGATCCCATAGGAGATGAGGACTTGCCAGAGGAGGGGAGAGGGGAGGACTCAGAGGCCGCTGATGCAGGAAGTGATGCAGGATACGACTCTCATTAGGGGGTGCAGGGGACTCCCCTCGAGTTTTGTAGCTACGACATGTATCTTTGATGAGGCTTTAGGGATGTATAGCCATTTTTCGTATAGCTAAGTACAGGGGTACTCAGGACATGTATAGCACTGAACATGTATTTTTTGATATATATATATGCACGTGGATGCACCTTTTTGTATGATGTTGTTTAGTTGTATGCCCGTGGATGCGCATTATGATTTGTGATATGTTTACATTGCACGTGGATGCAAGTAGTATAGGATTTTGGGCACATGGATGCCCCTTGTGTATGTTATGTGATGTATTGCACATGGATGCAACACTATGTATGTGGGACTAGGCACGTGGATGACCATGTACATATTTTTTATTGCACATGGATGCAAATGTTTATGGGATGATAGGCACGTGGATGCCCCTTGCAATATTTTTTGGGTTTTTATATATTTTTATGAGATGCTATGCATGATGGAGATTTTACATGGTGTGATTGATGTACCAATCTAGGATGTTGTTGGCCATTTGATCTACGACACTGTTTTGAGCTCTTGGGACATGGGTGAATGTTATGGATTCAAACTGTCGGCTGAGTTGTTTTGTGCGCAGGAATTTTCTAAAGAGGCAGGGATCACGCACCTGGTAGTAGTTGTTGAGCTGGGAGACAAGCAGCTGGGAGTCAAGGAACACATGGAGGTGACGTATGACCATCTAGAGGGCAGTAGTCAGGAGACCGGTCACAGCATCATACTCCGCCTGGTTATTGGTAGCAGCGCTGATACAGATCCCGTCGAGATGAATCGTTTCATGGGAAGGGGAATATAGGACCCATGCTGCAGAAGCCAGGTTGGGCGACCAGCGGCTTGCTCCATCGGCGAAGCCAGTATAGTGAGGTGGAAGATGGTCCATCTGTGGTCATGCAAAAATGAGGAATGTAAGATTGCAGTAAAAAATGTGAAAAACAAAAAAGAGAGCAAACTATACAATGTGGACCAGTGGGGCCGCGAGTTATTTAAGGATAAAAGCGTTTAAGGTACAACCCGTTACGCGGGTTGCGCAAAGGGTGACCTTCGGAGTCAGCTAAGATGTATGCCCCCTTGCCGAGACAAGTCTGCACGATGTAAGGGCCTTACCACATGGATTCGAACTTCCCTTTACCGGTTTTGTCATGGGCTTGGTCATAGGCGAGGACAAGGTCCCCTTCGTGGAAAGTTCGAGGGTGTACATGTTTGTCGTAACCAGCTTTGGAGCGGTTCTTGGTAGCTTCAATGGTCTGGAGAGGGGCACGACGGTCTTCATCGGCTTGTTCAAGGGATAGCAGACGTTGTTCGAGTGGGGAGGTGTCGGGGAGAAGCTCGACGGCGATTTGCAAGGCAGGTATCTGACACTCAATGGGGAGGACAGACTCTACGCCGTGAACTAAGTGAAATGGGGTAAAACCAGTGGCGATCTTGGTGGATGTACGATAAGCCCATAAGGCGGGGAAGAGCATGTGGTGCCAATTGGACTTATGTCGGTCAACGGTGCGTTGAAGGATGGTTTTGAGGATTTTGTTAATGGCCTCTACTTGGCCGTTCCCTTGGGGGTAGTAAGCAGAGGAGTACTGATGTTCAAATTTGAGTAGGGTGGATAACTCACGCCAAATGGAATCTTCGAAGTGCGAACCATGGTCTGAGACTAACTGTTTACGAACCCCTAATCGAGTGATAACATGGTTAAAAAAGAAACGGGCAGCTGTGTCAGCGGTACAATTGAAGGCAGGCATGGCTTCGGCCCATTTGGTGAAGTAATCTACGGCGACAATTATGTATTTGTGGCCGTTGGCAGACGAAGGTCTACATTCCATGAAGTCGATGGCCCACTTACAAAAGGGACCAACGGTGACGACTGGGTGTAACGGAGCGGGTGGTGTCCGGGCCTTGGGGGCAAAAAGTTGGCAGTTATGGCAATGCTTGACCGCAGTGATGCAGTCGATGAAAAGTGTGGGCCAGAAGTATCCGGCGCGGACGACCTTTTGGTCAGTGGCCATCCCAGAGAAATGGCCGCCGCAGGCACCGCTATGACAGTCGTTAAGGACGTATTCAGCTTCCTCTTGTGTAAGGCAACGACAAAGAATGCTGTCAACCCCTCGCGGGTAAAGGATATCGCCTAAGAGGAGATATCGAGAGGCTTGGTGACGGATGCGATGGCATTCATTACGGGTGAGTTTGGGTCTGAACTTCTGCGTGCGCAGGTATAACAAAATATCACCGTACCATGGGTCATCATACGAGATAATGAACAAGTGGTTGTCGGGTAACTCGTCGGAGATTTGTGGGGCCGGGATAAGGGAAGGTAGATCAATGATGAGCTGGGCAAGCGCAAGGGCTTTAGTGCTCTTAGGTGTTCGGAAAGTGGTCATATTCCTGTAGGATAATGACCCATTTATCAACACGACCTTGTAGTAGTCGCCGATTTAGGAGATAGACCATGGGGTTGGAGTCAGCAACGACCGTGGTATGACTAAGTAAGATATAGTGTCGCAGTTTTTGGACGGAAAACACAACTGCTAGGGCTAGTCTCTCCTCATATGGATAACGTAGAGGTGGACCAGACAAGGTCTGGCTAACATAGTAAATGACATGCTCTTGGTGAGAGACGTCTTCTTGAACCAAGACTCCAAGCACAGCATGTTCAGATGCCGAGACGTAGAGGATGAAGTCCTGAGAGAAATCCGGAGGGGAGATCAAGGGAGCTTGCGTGAGAGATTTCTTGAGGGCTTCGAATGCGGCTTCTGCTTGCTCATCCCAGACAAAGGGTATGTGGGTATGGAGTAGGCGTAAGAAACCATGAACGGTAGTGGCGTAATCAGGGACGAAGCGTCGGAGGAAATTGGATCGCCCCTGCAGACTTTGGAGCTGCCGAAGCGTGCGAGGAGCGGGAAGGTCTAAGATGGCTTGGAATTTTAGGGGATCAACAGTGATTCCTTTCTGGGAAACAATGAAACCCAACAATCGGCCTGCCGGAACGCAAAAGACACACTTGTGTGGGTTCAAGCGGATTTGGTATTTGCGACAACGCAGAAAAACTTGCCGAAGGTCATTAAGGTGGTCTGATCATTTCCGGGAACGAGCTGTAAGATCATCAAGATAGACTAGCAGGATATGGACCAAGTCGTGAAAGCAATAGGTCATGGCCCGCTGGAAGGTGGCACCAACATTTTTGAGGCCGAAAGGCATGACACGATAAGCAAAGGTGCCCCATGGGGTGGTAAAGGCAGTTTTGTACTGGTCTTCCTTACGGATCTAAATATGGTTGTATCCGGAAAAACCATCCATGAAGGAAAGGACTTCATGCCCCGCACACGCATCGATGAGTTGGTCAATAAATGGCGTGGGGAAGTTTTCCTTAGGACAAGCGCGGTTTAAATCGTGGAAGTTAGTGAATACTCGGATGGTGCCTTGTTTTTTGTTAATGGGAACGGGGTTTGAAACCCAAGTGGTATAGGCAATAGGATAAATGAACCCTGCCTTGCGTAGTTTCTCAATCTCTGCTTTAACAGCTGGGAGCTTTGAGGGATGTATGGGATGTTGTTTCTGACGGACAGGGGGTACATCAGGCCATGTGTCAATGTGGTGCTCGATAATGGCGAGGTCAAGACCGGGCATTTCGGTATAGGACCAGGCAAAGACATCACGGAACTCTCTGAAGAGGTTAGTGTATTCCTCAATCTCTTGCTTACTGCAGAAGGCTCCTAAAGTGAGGAGTTCAGGGGCACTCCCAGAGGCAGCGATATCAATTTGGATGACAGGTGAGATGTTAGCCATGTTACCTTCCTCGAAGGCATCAGGAGCAGGAATAGGGTCCTTGAACCAGTCGACCTTGGTGGGAAGGAAATCTTTGGATTCAACCGCAAATTGGGTAGCGGTGCTAGAGGAAGATGCTTCTGGGAGGAAATACGAACGATGGTGCATATCATCCCAGGGATACTCCGGGGCAGTAAGTGCCTCAAGAATCTCCTCATCAGTACGGAAAGATTGGGTCGTCAAATCGGTTGAAGTGGGAATGGGAGTGGAAGAGATCATGTAAATGGTGTTGACCTCCCCGGATGGGGGTGAGATCGGGGGGTGAATCTCCTCAATAGTGGTAGGTGTCGTCTCAAGATCCAGATTGTTCATCTCATAGAGAGCCGCTCTGTAATCTGGGAGATCGGGACAATGATGTGAGTAGTGCCCATAAACACCACATATAGCACAAGGGTGGTTGGTACGCAGGGATTTATCTTTAGGCTTGGGAGTGGGGTTTAGTTTGACAATCGGGATGTTGGGGTCGTCGTCAAGCATCCGCATGTGCTTCTGTAATGCTGGTAACTGTGGAAACTGATGAGTCGCATGGCCTAACTCGTCGCACAATGAGCATTTGGGAGGAGCACGAAATACTGGGGGGTTTTTTACTGTCTTGGGAGGTGATACAGCAGTGTAAGGTTGGGGACCTCTGCCCCCAGTGGGTTTGGGAGTAGGAGGAGGAGTCGTGGAGGACGAAGGGGTAGAGACACCGGGGGGTGGCTGAGTGGTATTAGCCATGGGTTGCACCGGTTGGAGGACGACATATGGTGTCGGTGGGCGAACGGGAGGCGAGAGATACCATACGGGTAGTCCCAAGGTTAACCCAGGGAGGCTAAGGGTAGCCATAACTGGGGCACTTACTACTCCTGAAGGAGGGACTAGGAAGGGGATTGTGTGGATAGGTGTAACACCAATGTGGCTAGGTACCAGTGGTGGTTTAGGCAACAAGGGTGGTTGATTGGTAGTCATTTGGTTATCGTGGGAGAGGGTACATAAGTCAGACACTTTGGGCGTAGATGACGGGGGCAGAATGGATTGGAAGGTGGATATCATCGGCAGGTCTGAGTAAACTCCAGGTCCCAAAGAGGAAACAAATGAGGTAGCAGCACTACTAACCGGTTGTTCAACCATGGGGAGAACATTTTCGGGGGCAGCGGGAGCTTTTGGATCATAGTAAGTGAGTTGGTCGATTTTAACCACGCGTCCATCATGGGGGAACATCATGGTACGAAAGACAGAGGAAGCGACCGCCCGCATAGCATACATGTAGTTGCGACCGAGTAAGAGGTTGTAATCAAGCTGGGCGTTGATGACCTCGATATCGATGAGGATGGTTTTACCACCTAACTGGATAGGGACATTGGCTAGGAGACCTTGGGGCTAAACCGAACGATCGTCGTAGGCGCGTAACGCAGTGGTGGACTGCTGGAGGGTAGGAAATCCCAACTTCTGCCATACGAATGTAGACATAACGCATGTGGAGGCACCCTCATCGATGATGCATCGATGGATGACAAGATTTCGAACGAAAACAGAAACTTGGAAAGCTAAGATGGAAGGCAGGCGTGGTTCGGACTGGTCCAAATCAAATGCCATCAAATTCGAATCATTTGGGTCAATAGCCCCAATGGCTGAGAGTAAAGTCTTGCGCTGGGAAGGGGAGTTCTTAAAGACTTCTAACGCAGACATGGCTGCGGGAGATTGGGCTAAGTCATCTACGATGTTGTAGTTTGACGCAGCACGCGCATTGGGGTTGTTGTTGATACGGCGAAGTGGAAAACGAGCTGCTTTGGAAGCGCCATCTACCGGAGGGGGAGGGATACGTAACGCTTGATTAGTGGGATGAGCGTTAGTGGTTTTATCAGTAGGAGGGGCTTTAGAGGTGGAGCCATATTGGTTCCGGTGAGTCTGAAGGTTGACATCAGCGGAAGACATCATCAACAAGTGATGGGTACCTGAGTCAAACATGGGTTGATCAGGAGCAGCGTATGTGATCTGTTATTGTTGTCTGGGGGATTAGCCGGTTGACCACCTTGGTCTGTAGGTTGGTTGTTCCCACGATTACGGCCCTTGCCGCGATTTTGTTGGCCCTGGTTGCGTTGGTTTTTCTGGTTTTACTGCGGGTTGTTTTGGGCGTAAACTTGCCCTTGAGCAGCAGGTGGGTTCTGAGGTTGTGCAGGTGCAGGAGCAGGCTGCGGTGGATGGTAGGTTGGTGGAGGCTGCACAGGTGCGACACCTTGAGGAGGTTGCTGATATGTCTACGGAGCAGGTTGTGGGTTTGCCGCAGGGGCTGCCTGTGGCGGGTAATAAGCTGGTTGGGCTTGGGAAGGCGCAGGAGCCGGTGCAGCCTGCTGGTGGTAATAAGGGGGTTGGGCCTAAGAAGGCGCAGGAGCTGGTGCAGCCTGCTGGTGGTAATAGGGCTGAGGTGCGACCGGGGGGTTGTAAGCAGGGGGCGCATGACCGAAGCACTGAGGTGGAAAGGTGGGTCCATGGGAGTGATGGTGATGTGTCATAGGAGCATATGAGTTGGTGGCCCTAGACTATGAGGTGGCCCACGAAAGGTCGGGGCCCGGAGTAGGACGTGCTATGGAAAAGGGTTGGGGATGCGAAGAAACACGACCAATGATGCCGTCTGCAACGTGGGATGCCCCCGGCGCATCATGATGGGAGGACTCGCCGCAAGGGGCGTCAGGTATAATGGTATAGAGGTAACCCGACTGGGCGTAAATGAGGTCGAACTGCTGTGTCTTAAGGATGGCTTCTTCTTCAGACTGGGGTCTTTCAGAAGCTACATCCTTAGCAGTAACAAGAAGAAGGGACTTGAGGAACCAATCTAGGAAGATACGATCGTCTAATTTGATCTTGCATAAGCTATGACGTCTACACCACTCATGAATGTGGTCTGTGATGTGGGTAGCCGTGTTTTGTCTGCAGGATAGGAGAATCTCGACGCCCGTGTCATAGCGGACAGATAACTGGAAGAACTGCAGGAAGGTCAAGGCAAGGGAAGTAAAGGTGGCATGGGTCCCATGTGGTTGCTCGATATACCACTTGGCTGCAGAGCCAGTGAAGGTGCGCTGTAACAGACGAGGCGAATAGAGTCATCCACTATGGAGTTGGAGGAACACCATAGATGGAAGGACATGATATGATTTTGTGGGTCCTCACCCGCCTTGCCCTCGAATTTAGGAATGTCAGAGGGGAGCTTGGTAGGCATGTGAGGCCATGTTGGGTTGTGTCGGATAGGGTCGTTGGTCAGCCTGGCTAGATCAGGTAGGTTAAGGCTAGCCATGAATGGCAGACTGGAAGAAGGATTTGACACAGGAGTGGATTGGACCAAATTGGGGCCCATGCCCCCAAGTAGAGGGGCAGGGTTGGGAATGTTTCCCCCAAGTGGGGGAACTAAAGTGGTATAGGATGGGCCTGCACCACCATGGGTAGTGTGAGTCACTGGTGGAGTGGTGGTATGTATGCCGGCTACGGGAATAGGAATGGTAACCGGGATGGTGGATGTGGCCCCCATCGAGGGCATTCCTAGAGCAGGTGTGGTAACTGGTGTAGTGGTGGATGTGCCACCAATGGTACCTACAACGAAAGGAGTGGAAGTCGTGCCAACCATGGGGCTAGTAGGGGTAGTGTAAATAGGGTTCTCAGACTCTTCTTCAGAATCAGAGGTAAAGTAAGGGGCGTCAATATCTGGTGACGGAGTCCTATGCCGTTGACGAGTGGAATCAAGTGACAAGGCTCTAGATCTGTGATAAGTGGTATCAAGTGATGATGATCTGTGGCGATGATGTGTGGTGTCAAGTGAACCATGCTGTGGGGGCTCTCCCCTGAGGCAGCGAGAATGTCTCGGGGACTTAATGGTGACAGATGGTGTCGAAACTCTGTGGGTTGAGGTGAGTAAAAAACAGCTCAAAAACCCTAATGCAACCGAGTGTGCAGAAGGAGAGCTCAAAAAAAAAGGCACTCAGGCCAACAACCAACTCAAAACACCCACTGTAACAGCTGTGCTACAATAGGTGGAGTGTCAACAAAGTAGTCAGAATACCAACAAGCAGCAGGTTGCCTAAAAATAAAAAATGGTGAACTCACTAGACCAAAGAGAGGTAAGGGAGCATGCAAACACCTAACTAAAAGTATTCTGACTCAACTAGACAAATCCTCTGCAAGGTGATGAAATCCAAGTCAGACAATATGAATAGGAAAGCCAAGTGGCTCAGATGTCCCCCTACCGGGAGGGACACCGGGCAGTCAATCCTAGAAGAATGGCAACTAAGATACCCCGTTCATGACACGTCCAGAAAGGTGAATCTGTCGTTTAGTCCTTTAACCGCAATACCCCTATACAGGGATATCCCGAGAACTGGGAAAGGTAGCCCTTCGATTACTGAATGGAGTGCGGTATTCCACTCATGCCTCCGGAACCAGTCTCCCGACTTCAACCCTCCTAAGGGAGAGGCCCTCTGATAAACTGGTCGTGACCGTGCCAAAAAGTACTAGGGGATTTTGGTTCCCTATTTGGACAACAACTATGTCTCAAGTGTAAGTAACCGAGGGGTGTTATTGGAATCCTATCCCCCCGATCCTACCTAACTACAAAGATTCTTTTGTGTTCCCCAAGTGGGGTTAGAATATTGGTTGAGTTAGATAGTTTTTTAAGGCTCACTTGAATTATGTGACAGAGTGTGTGCTCGTGAGGTGATGATGAACCCAAGTAGAAAGTGCCACTAGGGAGGGCAACTCTCTATATAGCAATAACAATACAGAAATGAACTTTTAAAATGCACAATTTTCTTTTTCTAATGTAAAGTGCTGAAAACGTAAAAACGATTCTGTAAATGAAACAGAAAATAAAAAAACTGCAGAAAAATGCTGTAAGGAAGGGTGGCTGCAGGTAGGACAGAGGGCTGTGCTGGTACAGAAAATAGTGCAGCAAAATTCTGGGCTCAAAACTGTAAAAAATGCAGAAATCAGACCGCGGGTTTGTGGCGAAACTGAGCAGTCGGACCGCGGGTTTGAGGGAAACAGGCGCGGATAGGACGCAGGTTTTTGGCAGACAAACGCAGTCGAGACGAAGCAAAGGGGCTGAAAGTCGCAGTCAGGACGCGGGAAAGACGCCGAAAGGCACCGGTGGGTTGCGGGAAACTGGCCGAAAGCCGCAGGCGGGACGCAGGAAAGACGCCGAAAGGCACCGACGGGTTGCGGGAAACTGGCCGAGAGCCGCAGGCGGGACGCCGAAAACAGGGAAATAGCCGCAGTCAGACTAGATCAAACAGGCTAATAGCCGCAGCCGAATCGCAGGTAACAGACTGAAAGCCGTCGGCAGGTCACCGGAAACAGTCTGAGAGCCGCGGTTAGGTTGCAGGTAAGTGCCTGAAAGACGCGGTCGGGACGCGACTGTTGGGGGAAAAAATGCGGTATACGGCAGCCGAAAGGGACAGCAGAACAGAAAAAAGATTTAAAAATTGTAACCAGAAATTCAAACTTAGGGGAGTCGCCAAAACTGTAGCTAGGGTTTTATCCCTAGCTTGTGCAAATGAGCACCTACTAAGGAGAATGGACTCCTTAGTAGCAGTTCAGTAAATGTAAATTATTAAGCTAAAACAGAAATGTAAACTAATCTAAAACACATGCATGAAACATAAAGAACAAAAGATAAATAATGGTTTTGTATTGATATTACCTCCAATGTGGAGGTTGATGAAGCTCTTGCAATGTCCAAGAGGTTTGCTCCAAGCTCCAATGTGCTCCTTCTCTTTCTCCAATGGTGGAAATGGGCCAAAAGGGGCTCTCAAGGTGAAAGTAGCTCAAGGGTGAGCTAGGGTTTCAAGAGATATTTTGGCAGAGTAAGGGTATACTTGACTGTGGATGTGGAATAAGGGTTCTCCATCACCTATTTATAGTTTTTTGGTGGTGGAGTGCTGACCCATGGTTTTGGGAACCATATGGTTTAAGGTAGCTGTATAGGGTTTTTTCCTCCTTTTCCTCATTATTTTATATTTTTTATTCCCTTTTTAGAGGGATTTTGCTATTTTTGGAGGAAAAAGGGGGTTTTTAGCCTTTTTGAGGCTTTTTTGGTGGTTTTGTGGCCTTTTGGAGGCATTTTAGGCCTTTTGGAGGCTTTTTAGTGGGATTTTTAGGGTTTTTAAGGGAAATATGGTAGGAAAATGGACAAATGAGCCATGTAATGAGGTAGATGAGGTAGTGTACACTTTTTGGGTGTTAACAGTTGGTCAACCTTGACCATGCGTCCCTCGTGGGGGAACATCATGGTACAAAAAATGGATGAGGCAACCGCCCACATGGCATACATGTAGCTGCGGCCAAGTAAGAGGTTATAATCAAGTTGGGCATTGATGACCTCTATGTCAATGAGTACGGTTTTACCAGCCAACTGAATGGGGACAGTAGCTAAGAGACCTTGGGGTTGAGCCGAATGGCCGTCATAGGCTCGCAACGCAGTGGTGGACTGCTGGAGAGTAGGGGATCCCAACTTCTACCGAATGAATGTGGACATAACGCATGTAGAGGCACCTTCATCGTTAATGCTCCGATGGATGACAAGATTCCGAACGGAAACAAAAACTTGGAATGCTAAAGTGGAAAGCAGGCGTGGTTCGGACTCATCCAAATCGAATGCCATCAGTTGTGAATCATTGGGGTCAATAGCACCAATGGAAAAGAGTAAAGTCTTGCGCTGTTAAGGAAAATTTTTTAAGACTTCTAACGCAGACATGGCTGCGGGAGACAGGGCTAAGTCATCTACGATGTTGTAATTTGATGCAGCGCGAGCATTGGGGTTATTGTTGATACGACGAAGTGGGAAGCGAGGTGCTTTAGAGGTGCCATCGAGTGGAGCCGGAGGTATACGTAACGTCTGATCAGTGGGATGAGCATTAGTATTTTTCTCAGCGGGAGGGGCTTCGGGGGTGGAGCCATATTGGTTCCGACGGGTTTGGAGGTTGACATCAGCGGATGACATCATCAACAAGTGGTGAGTACTTGAGTCGAACATGGGTTGATCAGGAGCGGCATAAGTGATCTGTTGTTGTGGGGGCGCGTTGCCTTGAGGGGGAGCCAACGGCTGAGTGTTCACTATGCCTTGGGTCGGTAAGGGGTTTTGCAACACCAAAGGTTGTTGTTGAGGGGGTGGGGGGTTGGGTGGCGCCTGAGGAGCCGTGTGCCCTTGGCGATGGGCATCATCAGTCCATAGTTTCCGAGCTCGCTCCAAATGTGGGAAAGCATGTGTATAGTGGCCATAGACCCCACAAATAGAAAAGGATGGTTTGTTCACAGATTAGGATTTTTAGCCTGCTTGGGTGGCCGATCAGGGTTCTGGTTGGCAGGGGCCACGTTGTTGTTGTTTGGGGGATTGGGAGGTTGACCGCCTTGGTCTGGAGGGGGGTTGTTCCCACGGTTACGGCCTTTGCCACGATTTTGCTGGCCCTGTTGGCGCTGGTTGTTTTGGTTCTGCTGCGGATTTTGTTGGGCATAAACTTGCCCTTGGGCAGCAGGTGGGTTCTGGGGTTGTGCAGGTGCGGGAGCAGGCTGCGGTGGATAATACGTAGGGGGAGGCTGTGCAGGTGCTGAACCTTGTGGGGGTTGCTGATACGTCTGCGGAACAGGTTGTGGGTTTACCGCAAGGGCTTCCTGTGGTGGGTAATAAGCAGTTTGGGATTGAGAGGACACAGGAGCTGGTGCAGCTTGTGGGTGGTAATAGGGCTGAGGTGCGACCGGGGAGGCATAAGCGGGGGATGCATGACCAAAGCACTGAGGTGGACAAGAGGGTCCATGGGAATGGTGGTGATGCGCCATGGGAGCATACGAATTGGTTGCTCCGGATTGAGATGTAGCCCGCGAGAGGTCGGGGCCATGGCTAGGACGTGCTATGGAAAAGGGTTGGGGATGCGAGGCAATACGGCCAATGATGCCATCTGCGGCATGGGATGCCCCTGGTGCATCGTGTTGGGAGGAATCATCGCGTGGGGCGTCAGGTATGATGGTGTATAGATAACCTAACTGGGCGTAAATGAGGTCAAATTGTTGGGCTTTGAGGATGGCCTCTTCTTCGGACTGGGGTCGTTAGGATGTCACATCCTTGGAAATGACAGGAAGGAGGGATTTTAGAAACCAATCTAAGAAGATACGGTCGTCTAACTTGATTTTGCAGAGGTTGCGGCGTCGATGCCACTCATGAATGTGGTCAGTGATGTGGGTAGCCGTGTTCTGTCTGCAAGACAATAGGATCTCAACTCTCGCGTCATAGCGGACATGTAACTGAAAGAACTGCAGGAAGGTCGAGGCAAGGGAATTAAAGGTGGCATGGGTCCCATGGGGTTGCTCGATGTACCACTTAGCTGCAGAGCCAGTGAGGGTACGCTGTAAAAGATGGAGGCGGACAGAGTCGTCCACTATGGAGTTGGAGGAACACCATAGATGGAAGGACATAATATGGTTCTGGGGGTCCTCACCTGCCTTGCCCTCAAATTTAGGGATGTCGGAGGGGATCTTGGTGGGAATGTGAGGCCACGCAGGGTCGTGTCTAATGGGATCGTTAGTCAGTCTAGCTAGGTCAGGAAGGTTGAGGCTAGCCATGAATGGCAAACTAGTAGAAGGATGTGACATACTAGTGGGTGTGACCAAGTTGGGGCCAATGCCCCCAAGTGGAGGGGCTGGGTTCGGGATGCTGCCCCCAAGTGGAGGGACGAATGTGGTATGGGACGGTCCTACACCACCAAGGGTAGTGTGAGTCACTGATGGAGTGGCGATAGGTATGCCAGCTACTGGAATGGGTACAGTGATCGGAATGGTAGATGTGGGCCCCATCAAGGGCATACCCAAAGCAGGTGTGGTAGCTGGTGTGGTGGTGGATGCTCCACCAATGGTCCCTGCAAAGAAAGGGGTGGAAGTCACACTAGCCATAGGGCTGGTTGGTGCAGTGTAAATGGGGTTCTCGGACTCTACCTCAGAATCAGAGGTAAAATAAGGGGCATCAAGATCAGGTGACGGAGTTCTATGCCATTGATGAGTGGAGTCAAGAGACAAAGCTCGAGATCTATGATGAGTGGTATCAAGTGATGAAGATCTATGTCTATGACGGGTGGTTTCAAGTGAACCGTGCTGTGGGGGCTCACCCTGGAGGTGCCAAGAATGTCTCGGGGACTCAATGGTGATAAATGGTGTCAAATATCTGGGGGTTGGGTTGAGTGAAAAACAGCTCAAAAACCCTAATGCAACCAAGTGTGCAGAAGGAGAGCTCAAAAAATATGGCACTCAGGCCAACAACCAACTCAAAACACTTACTGTAACAGTTGTGCTACAACAAGTGGAGTATCAACAAAAATGGTTAGAATACCAACAAGCAGCAAGTTTCCTAAAAAATAAAAAATAGTGGACTCGCTAGACCAAAAGGTGGTAAGGGAGCATGCAAACACCTAGCTAAATAGTATTCTGACTCAACTAGACAT
Source organism: Larix kaempferi (assembly GCA_027924585.1). NCBI lineage: Eukaryota > Viridiplantae > Streptophyta > Pinopsida > Pinales > Pinaceae > Larix > Larix kaempferi. The sequence goes on along the minus strand of BSBM01000173.1, from coordinate 12,545,083 downwards.
ATTCTCTGCAAGGTGATGAAATCCAAGTCAGACAATATGGATAGGAGAGCCAAGTGGCTAAAGATATCCCCCTACCGGGAGGG